>VDFB02271358.1:386467718-386539732 GCA_007258455.2 Sequoia sempervirens | reverse complement strand
GTCAAATGTTAGTTGAATGCAAAAATATGTCAAAAAAAAAATTCAATAGAGATGTCAGATGTTATACATGCAATAGGTTTGACCATATTGCTAACCAGTGTAGATCAAGATAAAATCAATGGAATAACTAGTTTGGACAAAGAAATGTGGTGTGCTATAATTGCAACAAATCTAGTCACATTGCAATATTTTTTAGAGGAAGAAAGAGTCTACTAAATCAAAGGAAAAACATGTAGAAGGATGAAAAGGGAAAAGGAAAAGTTACTATGGATGAGATCAAGAAGAAAATGAAGAAGGCATGGGTGAAGAAGAGTCCCTCTAATGGTTCAGCACCAAAATTTGGTTCTGGTAATTCCTCCAAGAATTAGTTTATGGCCTTTGGCCTAGGGGGAGTTCTCAAGAAAATATTTTAAACCCCCTATCAACAGTTGGTATTGGAATATGGTAGATTGCAATGATTGCATTAGTGATGTGAAAATATTTTGGGTCTCTTGTACAAGAAACTTATAAAAAATTAAAGATCTGTAAAAGAATTTTCTTTCACATTCTGTGAAAATAGGGTATTCGGAAGACCTAGGATAAAAGAATTTATTGTGATGAAAAAGTTAGGTGCATGAATGATAAAATGTAATTTCTATCTGTCATTTGTCACATTGCATTTCAAGAGGAAGAAGTTTGGAGAGATTTGAAGGAAACTTTGGAAAAGTTTGGCAAAGATTCAAGTCTAAAGGCAATTCGGCGATCAAACCCTAATCCGGTGAAAGGTATTTATCTGTAAACTCATGAATTTAAAATTATGGAAATGGTTTCTCCATTGGTTGTTGATGTTAAGGATAGACCCCTTCTAAAATTAAAATGGAACCCATTCAAATCCATCAAAATAGAACCTTTAGGTGCATTTTCCTTTGTTTTGTATGGTGTTTTGTATATTGAGGATATTAGGGCATACATTCATTCAAATGTTGAAGAATTAGGAAGGTATGAGTTGTTGAATTTGTACAAAAATCACATTATAGGAGAATATATCCATGTAAAACTTGAATTCAAATCTTTGGACGAGAAGAAATTCACATAAATTGTGAAGATTCCCATGTTTGAAGAAAATGAATGGGTTTGGTATACATTGAGTCAAGTGCATGCCAATTTTATGTGGTTAAGTTAGTATTTTAAGATCACAAAGGAAGCTATAAGGATTGTTACTGGTTTTAATTCATCTAGTGGGTTGCCGACATTGAAAGTTGTGAACAATAAAATAGTCATATATGCAACCGATTTAGTATTCGAAAAAAGAGCTATGACAACTGATGATATTATTGAAGTGGATGTGAGATTTTCTTCTATGGTCATTAGGTACAAGATTTATCACTCCAACCGAGACAATTCTATATCTAGTACAACAATCTATGCAACATATCATATGGTCAAAGAAAGTGCAGATTATGACCTATTTGAGTTACTCTGGAGCTAGTCAATTGAAAATATTGGCAAAATTAAGAAGGATAAGAAGAATTATTTCAAGTATGGTAATTTGTTTCTATGTTTATTATTTTATTTCATGAATGAAGTTTTGGGATTTGGAGAATTTTAATGGAATTGATAAAACTGGTAGTTGTTGAAATTAGATATATCATGTAATAGGTGAAGTGACAGCAAGGCTAGAAAATCTATTATCTAAGGTTACATTTCAAAACTTCGAGGAATGGGATTTTAAGAAGCTAGGGAAATGATTCCTACATCTATTATGGAAAATTATAAGGAACCAATTTGCTTCATGGTTGATATTGATCAATTTTTTATGGGAGTTTCTGATCCTAGAATAGTGTGGATAATACATATGGGTTATGAGGTTGAAGAACACATTTTGGAGCTATATGATCAACACTTGTTGAGTAAACCTCAGGATCAAATAGAAGAAAGGTTTGGTACCTTTGAGAAAAATAATATGGAGTTCATACAATTAAGAAGCCAATGATAAGCTAGAAGGTAGAGAATTGAATTTTCTGGAAAGCATGCGTTACTCGGTACGGTTATGAGGAAGCCTAGGGAGGAAAAGAACAAAGTTAAAACAAAGGCTAAGCTAGAGATTAAGGTTGCTAGTTTAACAACAGATCTGGATCCACAAAAGAGGAGCTCTACTCCTCTAAGGAATTCAGTCCTACAATGAAGTCAAAGTCACAGCAGAGAATTTCAAGCCAAAAATCTGGTAGAAGAAGAGGGAAGTACAAAACTTCCAGAGGTCTATGTTATTTGTTTTTCAAAATATAGAGACAATGGAGAATCATTAAGAGAGGAGTAAGAGAATTAAGAATATATGGGCACAAAGGAATCAAAAGTCTCTAAGGGAAAGCCCTCCAGTGAAAAGAAAGCAAAGAAAAATATGGAAACTAACAAATCAGGTATTTCTGTAGAAGAAGTGGAAAAATCCTTGATTAAGGATGGTAATCTTAGACCACTTTGTGAATGGTATGATACCTTTGATAGTGTTAGTCAAAGAATTCTTGAGGAAGCAACAACAAAGTATTCAAACAATTTCAATATGACTCTCATTGAAATAATGTAGCAAAGTTATAAAGGATCTATATAGGAAGTTTAAAATGAGGAAGCGAATACAAGAATTGAAGAAGAGAAAATGAGAGAACAGATACTTGTTGATCTGTGTCTGGTGATGTCTATAGAAGAGATGAAGAATATTCTCAATGAAGAAAAAATGGATTTTAAGATAAATACAAGGGTGAATAAGCTGATGATTGGGCTAACTGAAGAGGTGGAAAAAGACACTGAGAAAATCCTTAAGACAATTTTGTTAAAGAACATATACAATGTTGTTTCTGAAGAAGCTCATATTGAAGATACTCCATCTGGTCTAGGAATTGAAGAGGACATATTTGAGGATAGTTTGAATCCTCTAGGTATACATGACACTGAAAGTCCTTTGGAGATTAAAGTTCCTAAAGTTGTGTCAGTTCATGGAATTGAGATTCTTGAAGCTAAGGAAGAATCGGTGATTAGAGAAAAGAAGGTTGGGATGAAGGAGATTATTGTGGAAGAAAGAGACACTACTAAGGTAGTAAAGGAGTTCTTAGAAGAGAAACAGGAGGAGTTTGATCCTAAACTAGTTAAAGGACCTATCAACTTGGCTATTTTTATCCCCTATTCAAAAGCTAAAAGTTGCATCATTTTCTCAAGCCAAGGCAAGGGAGGAGATTCTGAAATATCATATTCAAGATAGTGAGCTGTTAAATATTGCATCTAGTATTTTGGAGAAGATCATGTCTTTAGAGGTCAAGGATTCATCTAATTCTCCATTTGGTTAGTTGAATAAACTTTTCAATTTTGTAAGTACTCACTTTGAGTCACTTGCAAAGTCAACTATGGATAATGTTCAGAAGGCATTTGATGCTAACAGGTTCGGTAGGTTGAAAGGAATGATTGCTAATGATAAATCCTTGTTATCTACCTATTTTAAGAATATTCAAGGTGCTTTTTTTGAAGGTGGAAACATTTGCAAGTCATCCTTATCATTGTCTAAATGCATTGAGGACATTGAAAAGAAAATGAAATAATATGAGAAATAGTTAGCAAATAACTCTCAAGAATTTGATCCTTTAACCATTTTTGTTGGAAAGCAAGAAGGTCAAGTAATATCCTTGCATGACAAGATTAAAATTATGAATCATGAAGAAGGAAAAATTGTCAAAAGAGTATGTGAGCTGAGAGGACTAATTTTTCCTAAGATGGAGATAATGCTTAGTGCATTGAAGGAAGCACAAGATCCTATGGCGGTCAGTGATTCGACAAACCTTGACTTTACAGAGATGCAATCTTTCTTCACTTTTTGGTCACATGACTATCTTGAAGAGTCTCAAAAAGAGTTAGGATACTAGTTTGAGCATGTTCAAGAGTAATTTTGTAGATATATTCAAGTTTATGTAAATTGTAGAAGAATGTTTGTACATATGTAGTTTGTGCATCAAATTTTTTATTTTATTTCTGGTATGCGGATTCCTACCTTTTCCCTTGATTTCAAAGGGGGAGGGATAGTGAAAACTCCTTAATCATCTCTCAAGGGGAGTTGTGTTTTTGAAGTTTATATAGGTTGGCAACGTAATTCATGTTGGTACTAATCCAACACTTCATCATTTTGCACTAAGTACATCAATGCCAAGGGGAGATTACTGGAAAGAGACACTCACACAAGTCATTTGGTGTTATCATCGATGGAAACCCTAGTCAAGATTTTATCCACACACCAAAGATTTGATCAAACTAGAAGTTAGAATGAAGTTTTATGATTAATAATCAAACTAGAAATCGCAGAAAGCATTCGACGTAATTGTGTTCATCGATTCATATGAAATTTTTATGTTATCATTTTGAGCCATGGATCTCGTGGAAGGTTCTTTGGCGTATGATATATGTTATCCTTGAATCTTAGAGACTCACATTGATTGGTGTGAAAGTTAGAAGATCTGGTTGATTGATTTTTTGCTTAATAGTACAAAAAGGATAACTTCGTGAATATAGTGTGGTGTGGATATTTGAGTAATTTTTAAAGTGTTTTTGTGTTCGAGCATGTTAATTTGGGTCCTTAGTATGTTGTGGAAAACTTTGGTTGGTGAGCATTGAAAATTATTTATGGATTGAGCCAACGGTTTGTAAATATTGTATTGAACTTAACATGTGGTCAAGATTAAATCCTTAGTTGTGGATATATATAAGTTATCATTTGTATCATTTGTATGTGTGTATGAAGTGTGTTGGTGTGTGTTACAAAATTTAGATAGATTGTAGAGGGATTTTGCATAGTTTCACTTGTGTAGAAAAGGATTTGTGACCTAAATTAAAGCAAACAAAGCAGAAGAGGAGAATCAGACATAAGGTCAAGAAAGTGATTGATGTGCTTAACTATAACTCTAATCAGGCATTAGTAGATGTTGTTTTCTTAGTTCAAATATTTTAGATGTAATCCAAATCTTTTGTAAGATAGTGAGTCTTCCTTTTGTATTTGAGCAAAGTTGGGACTCCTAGGCAATGTTCCCTAATGCACGTATTCCTTTGTAAAAAAATTATTTGAGGTGACTCATATTTTAGATTGATCTCCACCATGGTTTTTCCCCTAATAGGGTTTCCACATAAAAATCCTTATGTTATGGTGTTGTGGTTGCTTTTTTTGTGTTCATGCATCTTTCTTTTGCTTCAATGCTATAAGTGATTTAATGATCAGGTTAATAAAGTTAAATTTTACAAAACATTGATTCACCCCCCCTCCTAGTGTTCCTTGATTCCAACAATAGACTCACCAATCCCGTGTTGTTGAAATTTGAAGATATGTCAATGGCCCAAGATTTCTATAATTGCTTTATTGAATGATGCTATGATTCTTAAGTGAATGCTTAGGATGGAATGAACAATAATGAATACTTGGATTTAATGGGGATTAAAACAAATATAAAATCATGTATTTATACACAATTATGCCCTAATTTCCTAAAAATACATCATAGACCAACCTTAGGTCTTTAGGAATAAAGCCCGCCAGTAGTTTGCATTTATTTTGAATTTTGTGCCAACAGGGACTCATTCATCACCCTAGGTGAATTGGTCCCACTCAAGGAATATGAGTGGGTGTTGGAAATTATATTGTCTTTAATGATGTTTTTCCTATTTGTACTAAAAAATACACTTATTTAAGTCTTGTAAATGCATAAAGGGTCCAAATAAAGCATAAGAAAGGTCTATTTGTTGATGACAAGCCTTAAAAAGTGTGAAATTTTGTTAGAAGACTTTACAAAACTTTATAATAAGACTTGGTAAGTGATAAAAAGAGGGTATGTAGGTGAATTATAATAAGAAGAGTCTAGAAGTGTGTAAAAATGTATCACAACACTTCACAACATCTTTACAAGACATTATAAAGTCTTAAAGATTCATAAAGATTCAACACCTAATGTGAATATGTGGGCCACATTACAACATTAAATCAAGGAAAAATTAAGAAAAATAAGCACAAGGAGGGACAAGACAAGAAAAAGTAAAAGGGATTACCTTTTTCACGTCCACAGTTAGCTCCCACTTTAGTGAGAGGATGAACCTGCTTCAAACTCACACTAAAGTAGAGCAATACATCTCAAGGAGGGGTCCGAATGTACTAATGCTTGGTAAGATGAGTCAACAATAATCAAGAGGGATGATCAAGCCCCTAGGATCAAGATCCCATATAAAACCAATCATTAGCACAAAAGAACACACATAAAAGTGATGAAAAAGGATGAAGGAAAGTCAAATCAAGCTTCAATTATGTGTCCAAATTATTGTGGATTAGATCTAGGGTTTATTTGGAACAATAAATGTGTACTCACTTTGGGGTAATGGAACTCATGGCTTTTCATTGGGTGAGAAGCCCCAAATATACTTACTCTGGGGCCATGGAGCTTTTGGTTGTCCATGGGCTGAGAAGGCCAAAAAGGTGAGAAACATACACTCACAGTTGGTATGCACTCACACACAAGAAGGTGGCTATGGGGAAAATTCATGCCTCAGAATTATCTTTTTCCATTCAACCATATCAAAGTTGTACCTCCTGATAACTTTAATAATGTGCCACAAAGGACAATGTCATTTTGTGATTCATGAGACAAGGAAAGCTTCATTTGCTTAGAACTCATGAAAAAATACAATGGCACCACAAAAATGCAAGTTGTGTTATGCAAGGCGGCCATGTAAATGAGAAATACATGTAAAAGAAATGTTTAAATGAGTCTTGCTTACTTCATGTAAGGTCTTAACTTAGGGAACATTGTGTCTAATGTCTCCAAGAGAGGACCAATCAAAGAATAGAATATTCAAAAATTAGGGGATGCAGTGCATCACATTAGGCCACTAATAGGAATGTAATATGCTAAGATAAATCATTCTTATGAAGGAAATCACTCCCAATGTCATCCACAAAGTGAAAAACACATTGTATGAAGTAACAAGGTTGCACTAAGAACCAATAAAATGAATAATGTAAATGAATAATTCCAATGTATTCCCCCACTTTAAATGAATTGCTACACATTGTTCTATGAGCAATTACTTTAAAGTAGCGAATGAAAAATGCAAAAAT
Organism: Sequoia sempervirens; assembly: GCA_007258455.2. Lineage (NCBI taxonomy): Eukaryota > Viridiplantae > Streptophyta > Pinopsida > Cupressales > Cupressaceae > Sequoia > Sequoia sempervirens. The sequence goes on along the minus strand of VDFB02271358.1, from coordinate 386,532,624 downwards.
AAACAAAACATGAGAGCCAACTTGGAAAGTCCCTATGCCAAGTCAAATTTTTTTGAGTAAAGTTGTGTCATGTAAAGGAAAAGGAACAAAAGAAAGAGGGGTTTCCCCAAAAAAGGAGCACACAAAACACATAAGGGATCTATGCACTTGAGGTCAGTATGTTCGTTGTTGCAATGTTTGGATTAAAGAGCTTGGAATTGTGATCATTCCCCAAATACATAGAACTAGAAGAATGACACAAAGAGAGAAAAAACAAAAGAAAAGGAAAATATGTTTTGGTTCAACATGGAAGAGACATAGGATGTGTCAATGCTTTGCATCGTCCCCAAATGGAAAACACAAGAAAAATAAAATGAAATGAAAAATATTTTGGGTCAACATGAGAGAGACATTGCAGTGTCAATGCCTTGCATCATCCCCAAAAGGAAAATAGAAAAAAAAGTGAAAAATAAAATTAAAGGGACCGTTTGGGTCAAAATGGAAGAGACATAAGGGTGTCTCAATGCTTTGTGTCATCCCCAAAAGGAAAAAACACAAAAAAAGAAAAAAATAAAATTAAAAGATTGATTGGGTCAACATGGAAGAGACATAAGGGCATCTCAACTCTTTACATCTTCCCAAAAATGAAAACACAAAAAAAAAGGAAAAAGTGATTTACAACATAGAGAAGAATGAAGGTACAAATAGAAGAATGTCACAAAGAGAGGAGAACATCAAACTTCATGTCATAGGGGAACATGATACACACATATAGGAAACAAAAATATAAAAGGCTAGCAAGAAAAATGCAAGTCAACCATCAAGTGAATCATCCACCTCCCATTCTCAGTCAGGATAAGTGGAAGGTGAAAAAAACAGCTAGGGGACAAGGAAAAATGCATTACTAGGACAAGGCTATTGACTTATTTCTCCCAGTAAGTGCAACGAAAGAATGATCCAAGATAGGTAGTGGGAAAGATCATGTATAATGAGATTGGAAGAATCTAAAACTATTACATGATAAGGTGGGTGGTAGTGTGCTATGGGATGATTGGATACTAGTCAATGTCATTGAAGTGATACTTAGTATTTCTTTCAGTGTCTAAAAATACAATGGTATTTACAATATGGTATATTGGAATTTTTAGGAGGGGTTACCAACCTATTCATAGGTGGTAATAGGATGATACCTTTCTTTAAAATCATTTGGCTTTTCCTTTCACATTCAGGTGGTGGATGGAGAGGGAACTTTGGTTTTTTCTATTTGTAAGGTTATCTTTGTTTATTAGATTCACCTTTTTCATTGATTGAAGGAGGAAGAGGACCCCCTGGTGATCCTATCATCCTTGTCATTGGAATCATGTAAGTTTTTTTCACATGGAAGGAGATAATTCAAGTTGAGAAGTTAATCAAATATCATTGTGACATCATCCTAAAGTATCCAATATTCAAAAGGAGGCTTGATGTCCTGAGGAGGATCTTTATATCCTAACCCTATTCTATTTTCATCTATTGATCTTAGTTCTAAAATTTTATGAATGTCATGTTCAATGGTTCTGTCACATCCTTGTTTGCTTAAGATGGTAAAACCTTTGTCATAAGTTGCTTCAAGGTTGATTGGTGTGTTGGTAAAATTTTTATCACATAATTTTTGAGGATTTGTTGGGTTAGAGGAACTACGTCCACCTGTTCACATCAGGTTCACCAAAATGGAAACAAATATTTTGGAAAACCAAGATGCTTTATGCTCCTTCTAGTGTTTTTCACCTAAAAGGAGATAAGATCAAGTGCCAAAATGAAATTTTCACATTCAAGGATTGATGTGATGTGCGTTTAATGTTCCTCGATAAGATAAACTAAATGTAAAGGACTGATAAAATAGATCACAAATTGAATGCAAACTAAGAAATGTGAAGTGTTTGAAAACATAGTGCTGTATGCAAACATAATTGAATGAAAATGAATGGGGTGCACCTGGAAACTAAAAGAAGAACTGAGAAGGTTCTAGAATGCTGCAGAATTCAATGTTGATTCCCAATGGGGCTTATTCACCACAAATGGCGAATTAGTCCTGGTTTTGGTAAAATCTACTAGAACAGGTTTCAAGATGCTCGAAACACAGAACTTCAGAAAACACCTTTTTTAGGCCTAACACTAGGACTCATTCACTACAGATGGTGAATTAGTCCACCTACATATTTCTGAAAAGTCAAAGGTCAACTCTATGGGTCCTGGTCTTCACTTTTCTACTTGTTAGGTTGTCGAATTTGAATCTATAGAAAATGGGTTGAAAAAGGTCTTCAAGCTCAAATTAGGGTTATGTTGACTATGATGACTTAGATGATTTATTGACCACTTTTCAACACCTATCTCCTTGAAAAACCTCCCTATAGGACTTATAAACACACATGCAAAGAGGGGGGAAATGGTTAAGGGTTAGAGTATAGGGGTTTGCCTTGGTCAAACCCCACTTTATTAATCAGACCATTGATAATGAAATGAAATAAGAAATTAATGATGAAAAAATAACACACAAATGTCATAGAATCACCAAACCCTTGTTGAAATATGAAGATATGTCAATTGATGCTCCAAGATGCTTGATTATTGCTTGATTGAATGATGTTATGATACTTAAGTTAATTCTTAGATGGAATGAATGCAAGAATGAATACTTGGATGAGTGGGGGTTAAAATTAATAGAAAATCATGTATTTATACATAATTATTCCCTAATTTCCCAAAAATATAACATCACAAGCCAACCTTAGGTCTCTAGGAATAAAAACCCACCAATAATTTGAATTTATTTTGAATTTTGTGCCAAGAGGGGATCATTCACCACCCTCTATGAATGGGTCCCACTCAAGGTATGAGTGGGTGTCAGAAATTATAGTGTCTTTAATGATGTTTATCATGTTTGTACTAAAAAGTGCACTTAATTAAGGCCTATAATTGCATAAAGGGGCCAAATAAAGCATAGGAAAGGTGTATTTGTTGATGACAAGCCTAGAAAAACATGAAATTTTGTTGCAATACTTTACAATACTTTAAAATAAGACTTGTTAAGTGATAAAAAGAGGGTATGTAGATGAATTATAATAAGAAGAGTGTAGAAAAGTGTGAAAATGTATCACAACACTTCACAACAGCTTTAGAATACATCATAAAGTCTTAAAGATTCATAAATATTCAAGACCTAATGTGAATATGTGGGCCATATTACAACATTAAATCAAGGAAAAATCAAGCCAAATAAGCACAAGGAGGGACAAAACAAGAAAAATTAAAAGGGTTACTTTTTCCATGTCCACAATTCTTATCATATTTTATAGACCCTTTCTATTCTTTTGTTCCCTAATTTTCAGCCAAGGAATGTGACTTAAAGGGTCTAATTGTACCCATTTTAACCAATTTATCTTCTTCTTTAGTTATATATGAAAATTGTACATAGAGAAGGCATTTTGTAGTTGGAAACTAGGCATATTTAGTATCATAGAATGTAGAAATAAATATTAAATATTTAGGACCAAGCATAAAAACAATAATCAAGATCAAATTTTCATAATTATTTTCACTTCTAGATTATTTTAAGTACAATATGATAGATTTTAATTTTGTGAATAATTCATATATAGTGTTAAAAATGGTAGGACTTAGCCCTATGAGTTCATTCTCTAATTGATGATTGCTTAACTCATTCTTCTTATGAAAGAGTGTTTCTGATATCATCAACGTAGTCTATTTGGTGTAGTGGAAAATTATATGTGAAAAGGTAAGTCTTGAGACATATAAATTCATAGAGTACTAAATGCTTCATCACATTTATTAAACCATTTTATTTTTTCTACATCATCTTTAGGTTCTATTTCAAGTCCCATTGTAACCTAGTGATATCCATGAATTTTGAGATAGATTATAATGTTTGTTTTACATTCAAAATAGTTATGTCACATTAAAATAGTAATTTTTTATTTATTTATGAGCATAAAAAGTAGATTAAATTTTAGAAAGAAAAGGAAGTATAAAAAATAAGCACACGAGATAACCCCCTTTTCACTCTTGTTTCTAAAATTATCACCCTAGATATTACAATATTGGGACTTTATAATTACTATCATTAGAAGACTTCTAATATTTACAATTATTTCAAGGCACACAATGGGAAAAAATACAACTCTTAATATAAATTAACCTGATAAAAAATATAGAAAACTAATCTTGAAGTTGTACAACTTTATTAAATACTTTTCTAATTCCTATTCATTTCAAGAAAATGGAGCTCCTAATCAAAATATATGGCCTATTGAAGAAAAATTCAAACAATAACCTCAACCTACAAAATCTAGCACAAATGTGAAATTTTTAAGTTTTAAAACCTATGTGGATTTAAAGTGCTTGTCTCCTAATTTCTATTGACTATTTACTCCAAAAAAAAATTGAACCACTAAGGAAACCATTTTGCAAGTTTGAAAAAGGGACCCAATTTTCCCTATAGGAGAGCACTAGTGGTCCCTGGGCAGCCCATTAATGGTGCTTATAGTATTGGTGGCCAATTGGTAGTAGTTGGGAAGCTATAAAATACACGTGGTTTGGAATTAATCGTTGCAGTTTTATGACTATCGAGTCACAAATTTGCATGGTTTTTCATTGTTGAGACCATCATTGGTGGTTTAATGGTCAGAATTAACTTATCCACTCTAAAGGAATCCCTATGACTATGGTCTTAAATCCCATACATAGGTGCTTTAGGTGCTAGTCCCTCGGCCCTCACACTAGGAGCTAAGCACAACACTAGTGATGAGCGTTTAGCAGTATGTGCTTAAATTTTATTTTATTTTATTTTAATTTTTTTTGTTCTATAACTCTATAGGGTAGTAGGATTGAGAATAAAAAAAATTCATAGAGGATTCCAATTCTAGAATAAGAAAAATTTATTGTTGATTTTTCTCTATTTAGCCTCCTGACCATGATGGTGAGTTCTTTTTGGACATAAAACTCTCTAATTTTATAGCTACCTCTAGGATCCTCTCAAAAAACCTTTTGATGCAACCTAGGTTGCCAAAACTCTTCTCTTTTTCAACTTAAAAGATCTCAAATCAACTTCTTTCTCACAAATCCATTTTTTTGCTTGTTTTCCTACCTTCCACCTTGTCAATCTAGTAGCACAACAAACCCACTTTTCTTAGACATTCCTCACAAACTTCTCAAATGACTTCACAAGTAAATTTTTGATCTAGATACCCTTTAAGGCCAACTTTAATATACCTATTACACACATACAACTCCTTTGGAACAACTTTCCCAAAAACCTAAATCAACATTGTCCTAGGCCTCAATTAGGTCCAATTTACAAATGAAGTATACTTTAAACTTTCCCTTTCACCCAAAATTTCTTGGGAAGCACTCTCCTCCCAAAATAAACACAAAATACACAACTCCCAAACAAATATAGGCCTTGAAAAACCTTAAACACCAAAACCCTCACTTTTCACAATATAGCCTAGGGTTTATTGAATAACCTACTTTCAGACTCCTCTTGACCTTGAAACTAACTCAAAAACCTTTGTTCAGACCTATAAATTCTCAAAAAAATAAGAAATCTCACTGCCCTCAAGGATTTTGTTGAACCTTAGACAAGAACCTCTATTTTCATACTCCTTTCCCCTCTAAAACACCAAGGACAACAATTCTAACTTCACCATTCTTTTCTCCATATACAATATCATTTCTCTAATATCTAAGACCACTCAATGGGACCCATTTCACTAGTCACAACATGTACAGTTAGTGAAGTGGTCCCCTAAAACATATTTTTATGTGACAAACCCTTGAAAAGAGTATTCAACCTGCCTTGAGTAGTATACCTCTAAAATGCACAAATATGGATGAAAATTGATAAAATAAAAACTAAAATAATTTTAAGACTACTACCCACACATTTCACCACATGATAAAGTATATCCTTCCTATACAAAACCGTACAGTGCAAAGGAAACTTGTAAATTATAAAAAAACATAATTTTTGCAAAGAAAAAGATAAAATTTTATTGCTTCTCCATAAAGATTAACTTCTCCAACCTTCCCTTCAAGTTATCCAACCTTTTTAAAGGTTTTACCATAGAAAAAAACTTACCAACCAACTCTTAACTTATTTTCAAACCTCTCATGATTGTTGGAGTGCATAATTTCACTTTTTACACATTTGGTTGACAACATTTGCATTTTTTTACCCTCATATTCACCTAAGACATTAAAAATGGTATTTTTAGACCTTATTCTACTTAGAAGTGTGACTCAACATAAGAAAACTAGCATTAAACCTTCCTTGACAACCTTTTAGTCAACCTTGACAACTTTTAACATGATTTTGCAACTATTACAACATGGACTCAAAAGTCCTCAAAGTTGATTATTTACATCAAGAATGGTCTCATTAGACCTTATTATGACTTAAAACACCCACAAAACCTAGAATTACCCACCAAGACTCACTTTTCACAAGTCAACTTGAGAAAAATCATAAAAATGGATTGGTGCTCCTACACCATACACCCCCACAAAAAAAAACTCATGTCCCATGAGGACCAAACTGACTCAAGCTTAACTCTTTCATAACATTTCCTTTCATTTCAGATGTTCCTTGATCAAAAAATCTTCTCCATGGAACCAAACACATGGTCCTTTCTCCAGTTCTTGCTTTGTTAAACTTGTATCCACCTTGCCAAGGCCTCTTCTCTATAAACATACATGTTTCAAGCTTTCCACCATCATCCTCAATTGAATTTGTTGCCATACCTCCAAAAAACCACTTACCTTTTTCTTCTTGAGCGTTGGTGTTCATCATCCTTGCATACTTGAACTCATCCCAATGGTTTGGCCTAGTACCCCTTTCTAGCTTTGTATCTCCTTCCATGTTCTCAAACCTAAATGCTTTTGTTTTAGAAAAGTTTTTGACCTTTGTACTAACAAAATACATTTTCTCCTCAACCTTTCTTCCAACAAGTGGACAAGGCATTATCCCAACCATTATGTTATCACCTTCCTCCAAATTGTTTGAAGTCTTCATAAAAAAAACACTTCTAGCATTTTCTTGGTCTTCCCTTTCCTATACCATCTCTTTCTCCTTCTCCAACATTGAGACACATTTCAAATTTACTATTTTGGCACTTTCACATTGTACACTCTCTTCTTGTTTTCTATCCTCAACCTTCACAAACTATTTCTTCCCACCATGCTTACCCTTTTTTCCCTTGTTTGCTCCATATCTTCTTCCTATAATGGTAAAAAAATGATGGTGTTCCCCTCATGCTCAATCTAATAATTATTTTATCATCCATTATACACAACATGTTTGTCAAACTACCATGGCCACCCAAGAAACAAATGGAAACATTGCATAGGTAAAACATCACAAAGTCCTCTATCCTTATAACCCCCAATTTGAAATTCAACTAAGGAAAGCTCATTGATTAAGAGTGACTAATCTTCATTCAACTATAACACCTTATAGGGTGTTTGATGAGGACCTTTAACTAAATTCAACTTATCTACCATTTCCTTTGAAACTATGTTATCAGTGGAGCTTGAATCAATTACTAACTTGCATACCTTTCCTTTGCTCTTGCAGGTGGTCTTGAAGATTCTTCTCCTTTCCAATGGTTCTTTCTCATTCGAGGCCTTTAAAATTTTCCTTTGTAGCATCAAATATTCTCCAATTTTAGGTTTTGCAACAAGATTTGATCAACTAACACTTTTATCTTCATCCTCTTGCACAAGTTGAAATCTCTTGTCACCTTTTCTCTCACTTCCACTTTTAGTAGCTCCAAACTTATCAGGACATTTATAGAATGGATGTCCAAATTCACTACATGTGTAACACTTCCCTGCAAACTCATTAGAATCTCTTCCTCTAAAGTTGGTTCTTCCATCTCTAGACTCAACCACTTGTTCTTTTCCTTTACCAACATCTTCTTGACCTTGTTTGAAAATTTTTGGTGTAGAAAAGGTACCTTTTCCCCTAGAAGTACTATTGATTTCTCTTGCTTCCTTCTCTTGTCTCCTCTTGAGTTTTTCTTCTACTCTTATTTCCATTTGAAAATATTGTTGCACTATTCTTGGTGTCATAAAATTGATTTCATCTTGAATGTTATACCTTAAACCATTGAGATATCTAGCTTATTTTTCTTCCTCGTCCTCCTAATGCTTTGTTCTTATGTTTAACCTGTAGAATTATTTAGTATATGCTTTCACATATTGTTCATTTTGCTTAATATTTTGTAATCTTTTAAGTAATTGAAAGTTATAATCACAAGGAAGGAACTTACCCTTGATTTTTTCCTTCATCCTCTCCCAAGAAGTGATCTTGTTCTTTCCTTCTTTCTGCCTTTCATCTTGCACAAAGGTCCATCACAATAAATCATCTTCTTTCAACTTAGTTTTTAATTTTCCTCACTTTCAAAATAGTTCTCCAAAGCCCCTATCCAATCCAAGAGCTCTTCACCATCTAACTTACCTCCATACATAGGAAAATCCAATTTTCCTTGTCCATATTTCTTCATAGCCTTCAAAAGCTTCACTAGATGTCTCCTCCTCTTAAGAATCACTCTCCTCCATATCAACCCTAGATTTAGACTTTAATGGAGCCATCTGCCTCTTCAAGGATTCTATTTGTCTATTTTTCTCATCCATCTTTCTTGAAACTATGCTTCCTTTAGGAGGCATGCTTGAATTCCTTCAATTACACCTTTTTTCACTCAAACCCTTAACCTTCTTTGATTAGGGACCTCTTCCCTTGGATCTGATACCAACTGATGCAACCTAGGTTTCCAAAACTCTTCTCTTTGTCAATTCAAAGGATCTCAAATCAACTTATTTCTCACAAAAACAATTGTTTTGCTTGTTTTCCTACCTTCCACCTTGTCAATCTAGTAACGCAACAGACCCACTTTTCTCAACATTCCTCACAAAATTATCAAATTAATTCACAATAAAATGTCTAATCTAGATACCCCTTAAGGCCAATTTAACATACCTCTTCCACACATACAATTCCTTTAGAGAAACTTTCCCAAAAACCTATATCAACGTTGTCCTAGGCCTTAATTAGGCCTGATTTACAAAGGAAGTATACGTTGAACTTTTTGTTTCACCCCAAAAAATTTCGGGCATCACTCTCCTCCTAGAATAAACACAAAATCTACAACTCCGAAGCCAAGATAGGCCCTGCAACACCTTAAACACCAAAACCCTTACTTTTCACAATATAGCCTAGGGTTTATTAAATAACCTATTTTTAGACTCCTCCTGACCTTAAAACCAACTCAAACATATTTTCTCAGACCTATACATGCTCAAAATTTTCAAAAATCTCACTTCTTTCAAGGATTTTGTCGAACCCTAGACAAGAAACTTTATTTTCATACTGCTTTCCCCTCTAAAACACCAAGGACAACAATTATAACTTCATCATTATTTTCTCCCTACACTAGATCATTTATCTTGCATCTAATACCACTCAATGGAACCCATTTCACTAGTCACAACCCATACAGTTAGTGAAATGCCCCCCTAAAACATAATTTTATGTGACAAACCCTTAAACAGGGTATTCAACCCACCTTGAGTAATATACCTCTAAAATGCACAAATATGGAAGAAAATTGATCAAATCAAAACTAAAAGAATGTTAAACCTGCTACCAACACTTTTAACCACATGATAAATCATATCCTTCCAATACAAAAACATACAGTGCAAAGGAAACTCAAAAATTCTGAAAAAAAAAAAAAAAAGTTTTTGCAAAGAAAAAGACAAAATTTTATTGATTCTTCACAAAGATTAACTTCTCCAACCTTACCTTCAAGTTCTCCAAAATTTTTAAATTTTTCCCATAAAAAAAACTAACCAACCAAATCTTAACTGGTTTTAAAACCTCTCATGACCGTTGGAGTTCATAATTGCACTTTTTACACATTTGGTTGACAACATTTACAATTTTTGACCCTCCTATTCATCTAAGATATTACCAATGTAATTTATATACCTTATTATACTTATAAGCATGACTCAACACAAGAAAACTAACATTTAACCTTCCTTGATAACCTTTTAGTCAACCTTGACAACTTTTAACACGATTTTGCAACTATTACAATTAGACTCAAAAGTCCTCAAAGTTGATTACTTACATCAAGAATGTCCTAATTAGACCTTATTATTACATAAAACACCAAAACAACCTAGAATTAACCACCAAGACTCACTTTTCACAAGTCAACTTCAGAACAATCATAAAAAGGGATTGGTACTCCTGCACCACCTTTGTAGAAACTGTCATTTGATCTTTGATTTTATAAAATGAAAGACAATATTTAACTTCTTATTCCTTCTAGACACTATGGAAAGGTTCTAAATTCCTCCAAGATTATCAAAAATTTACAAAGGCTAGATCTCAAGAGAACACAAATATGCATACCAAAGTAATACATATGCTTATTTTTCTTTAAACTATTCTATTTCTCTAAATATGCAAGAGAATAGCATACTTGGTTTTTCAGGAAAATATTATCTATTTATTAGTCTTAAATATCTTAAATAATAAAAAACAAAATGAACTATACCAGAAAAAATCATTATAACATCATGTTAAACTAAATTCTATGATAATTGAGAACACATATATGATATGATTTCATAGATCACATGCATGTCCAATTGAAAAATGATCGAATATTGGAATAGTTAAATGGAGAGAGAATCCTAAAAGAAGGAAAATAAAAAACATCAATAAGAGAATTTTGAGAATACTCATGTGGCTCTCACTCAATTAGTTGAGGTGATATGAGAGTATTGTATATATAGAACAATAAAAGAATATGCATACAAGAGGTGCACTAATTCCAACTACCCATAAATTTGGGAGGTTTTACCTACCTGATAAATGCCAAAACATGTGGAATAACCTCCTCAAGTAAAGAAAAATAATGGTTATGGGAGTTCATGTACAAGAAACCAAAAGAGTGAGTGTAACTCAACTACCCATGTGAGGGATAGAGTGACACATGTAGCTCATGTATTTTACCACATGTCCTCGTATTAAAAAAACCTAATAAATCTAAGAAAGATTAATAATATATGCAAGAAAAATAAATATCTCCTAACCTAAGGAAGATAGATATTTTTTTTTAACACATATTCCCTTTCTACTCAAGCTCCCAAAGACTTCCCAAGAGACTCCCTAATGGATAGTCAAATATCTTGAAGAATGACTAAAACTCAATCAAAATAGTTATTTTTTTATTGTAACTATTGGAAACTTATACAAAACCACCCACTTTTCTTTAACTACTATTTATTTTTATAACCACTAGAGACTATACATATGATATATATTTTTTATTATCTACATGATTTTATTTCAATTTCAGCCACCCAAACCATATTATACACCCCTTCACCATTGAAATTTTTATTTTGTAACTCCAACTTTAGAGGCCCATATCTATGCCATACATAACCATTTTTTGAGTGATTTTTTTATCTAGGCTGTTTTTCCATGCACTAATTGAAGGTATGATTATTATATAGTTTTGATGTATGGATTTATTAGACCATAAAATATTAGAGGTTACCTTGTATAGCTTCCTATTTTAATCCTCAAAGGGATCATTTGAGGACATGTAAACTCCTTTCTTAGTAATTGTTTGAGATTTCCTATTTTTAAAAAACTAGACAACAATTCTATTAATTTTTCTTGATAGTTTCTATAAATTATACTATCAACACATGTCTTTTTTTGATAATTTATAATCATAAGTCATAAAATACACCTATTGGAAATTATATATGTGCTAAAATAATTTGAAAAATCATTGTTTTAGAGGCTTGGTTGATTGAAAAAAATTTAGTGGTAGACTTGCATTTCTACATTTATTTTTCTTGTCATTAAATAATTTATAAAATCTACCAAATCAACTTCAAAGGCCCATATCCAAGCCATACATAATCATTTTTTTGAGTGATTTTTTTGGGGCCTAATTTATAATGCACTATTTAGTGGTCTCAATATTTTTTATAATTTTGATATATGGATTTCAAATTCAAGTAGAGATCAATAATGATTGATGAGGTGAGTGAAAATTAGAGGGATTCTAAGGAAAAATAAGTATTAGGGTTTGAGAAAGGATAAATTTTATAGGAAAATCAGACTCCAAACAATACTAAAAAAATAGTGACAAGAAGAGAAATGTCAAATAGGTCCAAAACTGAAAGAAAGATTTCAAAAGGCATCCTATCAAACAAACTGTTGCACAAAGGTATTCATATTTTAATAGTTATCTTTATTCTTGCAATAAGTTTGGACATAAAGCTATAGACTATAGAAGCAAAATGAATCAAAATAGTCAATCATTTCTCGCTCAATGATTTCATGCAATATATTTGGTCATAAATCTAGTGAATGCTTAAATTGGATGATGAATGGCTACAATAATGGCATGATGTTTCAATATTTTAATGGCTACTATTATACATGAAATAGATTTAGTCATAAAGCTAGTGAACACAAAAATCAAATGATGAATGTATACAATAATGACATGATATTTAAATCTTTCAATGGCTATTGTTATACATGAAATATTTTTGGGCATAATGCTAACGAATGCAGATCTAGAATGGGAAGAAGTAATCTTGTTCAAAAAGGTGTCACATGTCATAAATGTAACAAACTAGGACCATAGAATTTTTTTGTAAAAGCAAGAATGTGAAATCCTCTATTTCACAAAAGAAGGTGAATATGGTAAATAAAGTGGATCTAGTTAAAATGAAAAATATATGGAAGAAAAATAATGAGTGAAGTGAAGAATGAGTCTATGTTAGCTCTTGGTGCAAATTTTTCCTCCAGAAACTAGATGAAGAGCTTTGGCTTAAAGGGAATTTTAGAAGAAAATATTTTATCCCCCACCAAAGATGTTTTGATTCCTTCAACACATTGGTACATGTATAGATCAACATGGTTGGTTTGTTGATGGTATCTCTAGAATGAAATTTCCTATTTTGGAGATTTGTGGAGTAACTGAAGGTCACTATATCAAAATAGTTAGGGCTTTCAAGCTTTTCAACCTAACATCTGTATAGGAGTGAATTTTCACCCATTGTGTAAATCCCCCCTTTGCCCCTTTCCACTTTAGAAAACCAAGTTTGGATGCTTAATTCCATCTAATCATGCTTCCTGCATCACACTTGGTGCCTTTTTTGAGCATCGATGGAGGCGTTTCTATCGAGGATGCCTGCATAATGCACAAATTTTTGCATGGTGCACTTACATCCCTAGAAGATTACTATAGTTGAACCTACAAAGGCGTTACACTTCTCATTGGGGGTCAGGTTGTAATACCCCCTTTGGCCGATCGACCCAAATATGGTTGTTTCCTTCATTCCCTTCTTTAAATTCACTCCTTGAATAATCCTTTCAATCCTCTAAGCATTCAAGCCATCCTCTAAACACTCCAATCATCCATTTTAACTCACTCTCAAGCTCTCAAACAACATACTATCACCTCATTGAAGCAAACACAACACTCCATCACTTTGATAGAGCAAGTTGGGAATGCAACACCATTAAAATAAAGGCTCAAGTACTCTCATTTTCTCCTACAATCAGTCTTGAGTGCTCTTGGTGGAGGTGGTAAGCTTCCCTTACTTTCCTTCTATCACTTGGTTGAGTTAGTACTTTATTGTTTTGTAGTGCTTTTGTGTTATTTTATTGTATTACTCTCTTTATCTCAAATACTTTTTGTCTGTGGAGATCAAAACACCTAAACGGGGGTCTAACTATGGTAGGCCCCTATACATCCACATAAAATTTTCCTCTCTTTCTTTGTGTAGGCATATGTTCTTTGCAAAGATAGATGGCGAATATACTCTTCTAACAAATCATCTTCATCACCCTAGCTCTGGTATATTAACTTGATCACCTTCGTTTATATTTCTCCTACTTTATATTATTATTTTTCTCTCTTATAACTTTCTAGCTAGGCTACTAGCTTATTTTTTTATTAGTTCACATTGTGCTTTCATTCCTCTAGTCGTACGGACACCAACGCACCTAAGAGATGCCAATGCATTGCACTGTCATCCCAGACTAACACTCTCATCCTCTGACAGAGAGTTATCCAAGATACAATGTTGAGCTCAAACACCATCTCACCTAGCCCCATTTTTGAATCTTAGGAGTGCATAGTGGTTGCAAGACTTTATCGTCCTCATCATTCTCAACCTCATACCCTAAACATCCCACTTAGCTAAGGTAAGTTAGGGAATCTTTCTACATCTTGGCCCTTCATGACCTAGGGCCTTGCATGTGGAGGTCATCCTATCTTACATTTTGGTGAACTGAACGTGAACCAACGTTTGTTCATCCATTGGTGTTGAGGCCTCTCTCATGTACCTTGTGACTATTATGTTCCTAAGTGTTGTGAATGTTTATGAGCATCACAACCCAATCCACAACTTCCAGGTATATCGTGAGGAGAATTATATGACACCTTCCAATGGAAAGGATGAAGGCCTCTATTATGTTATCTACAGGCCTTTTCTCTAGTCATATTGTTGGTCTAGTTGTGCACTTGAACAATAGTCAAGGAATGATATGGGATTCATTGACAAAACTGATCACATTCCCACTCCCCCTGTGTCCCCCACACCATTGTTACTAGATGAGCATGAGGCCATCCAGATCCTTGCAAAATATGTTTCTTCCCTTGATAAAGGATTTGGTGACTTAGAAAATCAGTTGGAAAGAAATATGAAGATGGATAGAGTCGCTCAAGATTTTAGCGAGTTAAAACACATGATGGGTAAAGATTGAACATGAATAGAGATTCTGACTATCCTCCTCGGTCTTGCTAAAGCATGTGCTCCTTCAAAAAATCCCAAATTTTCACAAGGATTCACTTTCGAAGAGCGAGAAGGAAAATTCAGAATATCAACGCTTCCCACTTACATTGACATGGCTGATGTGGTCCATTCTATCAACATTCCCTTTTTTTCCAAACAACCTAAAACTATTAAAGTGAACAAGGTCCCCTTGGGCTCTAGCTTCACCCCACCTATCACCTCTAGTGGTGGAGGCTTTGGAAGGCTGACTAGTGGGACCTTTGGTAGTGGTGGTGGTGCTGGTGGAGGTGGCTCTAGTGGAGGTCATGGCAGTCATTCCGGTAGAGGCCCTACTGGTGGTGGTGGCTCTGGTAGTGGTTTTGGAAAAAATCACACCAGTGGCAGTTCTGGTGGTGGCCTTGGTGGTAGTTCTGAGGGAGGTTCCTCTGGCCCTCTATCTTCTAATGACCCTATTTTGAATAGTCTTCTTCAAAATATGGGTAAGATGTAGAGCTAGTTAGTGAGTCTTTCCCAAGCCTCTTGCTAGCCTATCTTCCAACCCTTCTTCTAACACATTCAATTGTTGGTTGTGATCCTAAACACTCCTTTCCCCCAAGAAATTGAGATACCTAAATTTGACAAGTATGGTAGTAAAGGAAATCCACAGGCACATTTTTCTACCTTTCATGCCCCGTGCACAGATTTTTTCCATCACAATGCATTTATGGCTAAAAAATTCCCCTAATCTCTCAAGGAAACAATGCTCAAGTGGTATTGTTCCTTTCCTGATAATTCCATTTTCTCCTTCAACTAAATTTTTAATCAATTCCTTAGAAAATTTTAAGAAAGCATCGGGTTGAAGATGAGCTTTTCGAATCTCGTCTAATGTAAACAAGGAGATAACAAAAAAATCACTAATTTTATAGCGTGCTACCAAGCTTTCCTCTCACAAATCCCGTATCAGCTACCTAATTCTAATCTGGAGAAGGTATTCATAGGGAACTTACAAAGGCCTTGGCAAGAAAATTTCACGCTTATGAAATACCCTTCTTTTGCACACTTGTGTGTAGCTTTATGAGAATACTAGCAAACGGTCGTCCAGTTCGGGGGATCTTCCTCACAGTCCCATTATGAGGGAAATTCTATCATATCAATCTCTAAGAAAGGTAAGACAGTTATGAATTTACTTGTCATTGGCAATAATAACAGCCTCAAGAATAACCAAAAATTCACACAGTTATTAGAATCTTATTCTTCTATTTTGAAAAATTTGTTGAAGGATAAGATCATAACTTTTCTAAATCCATAGCCTGTTAAGGAGACTTAACCTAATTGGTATGATGAGAGTGCTTAGTTTTAGTACCATCGAGTTAATGCACATGATACTGAATGTTGCATGCACCTGCATCATGAGATACAAGATTGCATCGAGGACGATACCATTTGTCTCAATGGGTATAAAAAAAATGCTAATAAATCAATGGAAAAATCTAATAGTGAATTGGAGATATACATGGATCCATTACTATCACATTTTGCTAACATGATTGTAGTTACCACTGATTTTTTTACTCATCCTGAGGCCTATGTCAACATGGTCATAGTGACTTCTACACACCCAATTTTCTGGACATTACATTAACATCACAAAATCTGCCCTTAAACAATAAACCCTCACCTCTCTATATTCCCACTCGCATCAATGGTAACATTGTGATAGGAGTCTTGGTAGACCCTGCAAGCCACATGAATTTCATCATAGAAGAAACATTAATATTGAATTCATTACAAAAATAAAATTATGAAGAAACAAAATCTACCATCTGTATGCACGATGGTATGAATCTTAAACCTTACGACTCGATAACCTTGTCCATCCCAGTTGGACCTAGGGCTCTTGACATGGTTTTTGATGTTATCCCAAAGTTGAATCTATTTAGGGTGAAGCTAGGCATCCCTTGGCTAGCTTCCATGAATGCGATCACCTCTATTATTCATAAGTGTTTAAAGTTTTCCAATGAAGGTGTCATGCATGTAGTGCATGACACTAGATATCAAGCTTGGGTTTCCCGTGGTGGATATCAACTTGATCACTTTTGGCTCTCCCCAGTTGGTCTGTTTCTTCCAAGAATGGACCTACTTTACAAGAATTATGTAAAGTATAAGACTGAGGGAAAGGGACAACCAAAATTGACCCTTCCTATGATATAGTAGTCATTTGCCTCCCCCTCCTGAGAGGAGAAGGAGAAGGTAATACTAACCACTACCCCTTCTTCAAAGAAATAGGAGAAGCCCATTCTGACTCCCCCTCCTCGTAAAGTAAAAGAGAAAGTGACTTTTCCCCAAACTATCTCATCCTTTCCCATTTCCTAGGAAGATTACTAGATGAATAGGCCTGGTGGACTAAGTCCAATGATTCATCCTTAGCATAGGCCCAAGCTCAATATTATGGTCTCCCTAATGAATACCCTGAACCATGGTACTATTTATATAGTAGAAAGAAGGGTTCTCAAAGAGAATTTGATCCATGTTCCCCTACCACTCTTGTCCCTAAAGTAGTAAGTGAGAAGAGGCCCACTGTTGAGGTTCTTGAGTTGACTCCTCCTACTGCTACAAAACTTGTTCCTCTTGCTCCTATCTAGGAATTTTTTCCTCCGCTAGAAATGACCATAGTGGATGTTCCTATGGTTGAGCAGGAGTCTTCTTCTCCTTCATAGCCTCCAACCTCCAACTCTAAGAGCCTAAGAAACCACCTTGCATGTGAGTGCAAGCATCAGAAAAATGTCCTCTTAACTAAGTAGGTTTCCTTGCAAAGGAGGGAGCAAGAGATGACTGCCCCTACTTTAGGGCCTCCTATAGTGTTTCCCTCATCCCTCCCCTCTGTCTCTTTCCAATCTAGTTTTTCACTACTTCTAGCTTCTGCTATGCATACAAATACACCGAACCCCAAGGGGGTATAGGTGTTCATCGCTGCTTCGATGGAGTCTCCTTTTTTGATGTCCATTCCGAATATCCAACCTTTTCCAAATCCCATGGATATGGTTAATACCTCAGTTGTATCCATTGTGGTTCTTTCATCCTCTTCCTCTATACCTCTAGCCTCATTTTTGGGGAGCTTATCTCCTCTAATGAAGAAAGAGGTAGAGAGTGGTCCTTCCAACAATGAAGGATGTAAGAGGATCCCACCTTCTTCACAGGGTGGTCCTGTGCTGACTTGTTCTATCCTAGTGATGGAACCAATCTTGGCTTAGTTCATCACTGCTCTCAAGACACTCAGAAATCCTAACGGTGAATCTAATGTACAACCTTCCCTATCAACTAAAATTAGACACAACGCTCCTCTAGGGTGCATGTTTAACTCTATGGATGAAGTTTTGGCCCTGTTAGCGATCTTCACAAAATTGCTAACCTTGACTCCACAAGAGCTCAGTGGAGAGGACCTCGAGGGTCCCTCTTCTTTAGCCCCTTTTGTGGGAGGGTTGGATGCTCCTCCTCTTAACATCCCTCCATTGCAATCTCATCCCTATTCCCCCTACAATAACCTAGAGTGGGAAGTGGACAACCTCTTAGATGATCAATGTTAGGAGGAGGCCACTTCTTGATCTTATGTGTGTGTTTTGTGATGTGTTCCCCCATGATCATGTTATGTGTTCCTAAATGACCATCACCACATCTGTTAGTGGTTGGGTACATGTGTGGTTTTTGTGTCATAAACCTTCTATTTGTATCATCATTCTTCCATGTGTGTGCTTGATTTTTTGATAAATTAGACAATACAAAGCGTTGGGAACATTTAGGCTCCCCTTCCATGTTGACCCAATTTTTTTATTTTTACATTTTCTTCTCGTGCATTCTTTGCATGGTCTAATATAGTAGGGGGTTCATGGTAGTTCATTTATATACTATTACTACACATATCTATATATATTTATGAGGAGTTCTGACCCCAAAATATTAGGCTACCCCTATGCCCTTTGTTTGTGTTTTTTCCTTTTGCTTTCTCTTTATCTTACTCTCTTCTTTGCTTGATTTTTCCCTCCTGTGTGTGACAATGTTCTCTCTTCAACAATTTTATTTTTAGAAAATTTAGTCATTGCCAATGAATCTTTTCTTGAAAATATTTACAAATATTCCTTTGAAACAACATTCAAAGTCAAGGATCCTTTTGAAAGAACTTGAATGTTTTCCCCCAAGGTGGAATGGATGTAATCTTTCCCTTGTGTGGGGGAATTCTCTTCCTTTATAAAAAGATTCCTTGATGAAGGATCAATTCGAGAAAGAGAACACCTACTTTTGAACTGTGCGTCCCTTAAGTGGACCCCCTCTTCATGATGGTTTCCTAAGGACCCCTTCGCAAGTTTTTAAAATTGTCGACAGTTTGTGCAACTATCCACTTACTCACCTACATGGCCGCTTCCCAACTCTATAGAGTTCGCTTTCCTATGTTTCCTCCATGTGAGAGATTTTGAGGGATACCTCCCTATAAGACTCAGAACTTGTAGGGTGCTTCCTTTGAGCTTCCTCCATGCAAGACATCTTGGGGAAGGATCCCCTATAGGATTGAGAGCCTGTAGGGCACTTTCTCGGGTTTCCTCCATGCAAGAGATCTTGGGGGTTACCTTCCCTACAGAGCAGTAGATTTTTAGTGCACTTCCTCAGGTGTTCTTCACACTTGATTTCATGGGGAATACCTTCCCTATAGGACTGATAGCCTATAGGAACTTCTTGGGTGTTCTTCATGCTCAAGTTCATGAAGAATACCTTCCCTATAGAACTACACTTGTAGGGTTCTTCCTTTGGGTTTCCTCCATGCTATAGATTTTGGGGAACACCTTCCTTATAGGACTAAGAACCTATAAGGTGCTTTCCTTCTTCAATATCATAGTTTCAAGCAGCTATGGGGTCCTTCGCTTACCCTATACCTTAAAATATGCCAGATCATGGTCTTCTTCCTCAATTGTTTACGTAGACATTTCTAAGCTTACACTCTCCTTGATCTACTTTAATGAGAACTCATCAATATTCGTGCTCGCTAAAGTGGGGAAAAAATGCATGAGTGAATTTTCACCCTACATGTAAATTCCCCATTTCCCCCTTTCCACTTTACAAAACCAAGTTTTGATGCTTAATTCTACCTAAGCCCGCTACTTGCATCACACTTGGCACCTATTTTGAGTGTTGGTGGAGGTGTTTCTATAAGGGACACCTGCACAATGCACAAACGTCTGCATGGTGTACTTACTTCCCTGGCAGGTTCCTGTGGCCGAACCTATAGAGGTGTTTCACTTCTCATTGGGGGTCAAGTTGTAACACCCCCTTTGACTAAGCAACCCAAATATGGTTGTTTATTTAATTCCCTTCTTCAAATTCAGTCCTTGAACAAGGGTTTTAATCCTCTAAGTATTCAAGCCATCCTATACACACTCCAAGCATCCATTTTTACTCTCTCAAGCTCTCCAACAACATACTATCACCTCATTGCAACAAACACAACACTCCATCACTTTGATAGAACAATTTGGGAATGAAACAACATTGCAGTTGAGGCTCGAGTACTCTCATTTTCTCCCCCAAGAAACCTTGAGTTCTCTTGGTCGAGGTGGTAAGCTTCCATTTCTTTCCTTCTATCACTTGGTTGAGTTAGCACTTTATTTTTTGTAGTGCTTTTGTGTTTTTTTATTGTATTATTCTCTTTATCCCATTTCCTTGACTGTCCAAATGTTCACCTAAATAGGGGTCTAACTAAGGAATGGCCCTATACAACCACCCAAAATTTTCCTCTTTTTCTATGTGTAGGCAGCCACGCTTTGTGGAGGTAGCTGGTGAATGGTCTCTTCTACGAAATCATCTTCATCACCCTAGCTCGGGTATATTTACTTTATCACCTTTGTTTATATTTCTGATACTTCATAATGTTATTTTTCTCTCTTAGAAGTTGCTAGCTAGGTTGCTAGCTTGTTTTCTAATTAGTTCACATTTTTCTTTCGGTCCTCTAGTTGTATGGATGCTAGTGCACCTGAGAGAAGCCAACATGCTACACTTTTATCCCAGAATTGTGCTCCCATCCTCTACCATAAATCTATTTAAGATGCAGTTTTGAGCTCAAAAAATGGATCACCTAGCTCCATTTTGAATCTTGGGATTGCAAAGTGTTTACAGGACTTTATCATCTTCATCATTCTCATCCTCATACCCTAAACATCCCACTTAGCTGAGGTAAGTTAGGGCAGCTTTCCACATCTTGGACCTCCATGACCTGGGGCATTGCACATGGAGATCTCCCTATCTTACAACGCTATTCTATATAATCAATGCACTTCAGGCCTTCAAAAAAGGGTTTATTTTTAATTTTGTATATTCTTAAGTCATTTATAATCGATAATTTTAAACGAAGAGAATATCATAGGCTATTTGAAGTGATTTTGAGTTGTGTTAAACCCTACCGATAAAAGAAATTCAAAGTTATTTATCATTTCTTTCTAAACCATAGTTTTAGAAGTGGTTCATGATGTATACTCCACAAGTGATTAATGTCTTGGAATGGAAAAGACATAAGTTTAAGAAGCACCCTTATAAATCCATGGAGATGGATCTGAAAGGAATTTTTACAAATGTTACATATGGTGTAATGCACACTAAGGATGTGAGAATCTACATCCACACAAAACTGGATGAATATGATCATAGAAAGATGGTAGGATTCTAGATTAATGAGCTAATAGGAGATGACCTTGAATTGAAACTTGAATTTGAGAACTTGATGAAGAATATTTTGGATGTTGGGAACAACTTTACATTTTTTTTATGAGAACGAATGGGTTATGTACATGCTAACCCAAATTCATGATAATTTTATGTGGTTCGATATCATACATTTTATCAACAAGCAAGCTATCAAGTTGATTACTAGTCTATGCTTTGAAGAATGATATGGTAATAAAACTCATTGGTGTGAATTTTGATAAGTGTGACCTAACAATGAAGGATATTGATGATTTGATAGTAAAATATGCTTCAATGATGATCGGTTTAAATATCTTTTATACTAACATAGAGAAATTTTTGTTGGTTGCAGTTATACACATTGCTCACTAGATGGTGAAAGAGGTTCTAGACATTGATTTGTGTGAGCTCCTAAGACAATAGTTGATGGAGAGCCTATAGAAGACCAAGGAATCTTGGTACCCATTCTGGTATGGTACCCTACTTGTAAGTTTATTGTTTTACTTTCTTAGAGAGTTGACTGGTTCAAAGAATATTGTTTAGTTGGAAAACATTCCTATTACAATTTAGATAAGAGGTCATTTCAGAAGGTTTAGAGACCTAGAAATCCAAAATACTATGCTATGGGGTTTCTTCAAAACCTTTCAAGATAAAATGAAAGAAATATATTGCAAAAGGTTGCATATCTAGAAAAGGACCAATGAGCTTGAAAGTGAACAACATGAGTATGTTCCCATGGAAGAGAATGCAAAAGAAGATATGATTACAGATGATGTCCTTCTGGTTGGAGAATGTTTTTGGTGTTCAGAAAAGAATGATGATGTATAGATTGCCTTAGAGAAGAAGGAATCTCAAATAGAACAATATTTACCCCCTCCAAACATTGAAAACTATGCATATCAAAAGGAAGAAGATAATGATGAAAACTTGGAGAAGTGTAAGGCACAAAAGGATAAAAACTTGCCTCCTCTAGATGGTGAAAAGGCCTTGAGGAAGATAAAATTAAATAATACATTATAGAGAAGGAGAAAGAGAAAAATAAGAATGAAATGCTCAAATAGTTGGTGAATCCTCTAGAGCTTTTCGAGATTCATTGAAAAATATATTGGACATGAAGCTATAGTTCCAATTGGCGGTATTTGTAGACATAACTATTACAAATTTCTATGTGAAAAGGAAAAATAGATATGGATAAAACTCCCCCTCTTCATAAATTACAACTTGGTGATGTCTTTCATGCCTTCTCCACAAAGGATATACTATAGACACACCAAAAGAGTGCTAAAATGATTGATAAAATAGTAAAAATGTTGTAGGACAACTTCCCTAGAGAAAATGTTGACAATTATCAATTTGGTGTGTAGCTATTGAGACTACTACTTGATTCCATTAAGAAATACTCTATTGGTCTGGAAGAAAAAATGGAAAAGGAAATGACCAAGAAGATCAATAACTAAAGGTTGGTAGATGCTTCTGAAAAGTGTGTCATTTTGCATGGTAAGTTGCAAAGAAACTTAAAAGGATGTTCAAAATTGTGTGGAAGAATCTAAAGTTATATTTCAATTTTATTTAAAATAGGCTAATTATACAAGGAGAATTAAGGACCAAATGGATTTAATTGAGTCACAAATTTCTTAGGCCTCTGGTGTTTATGATTCAATCAATGATGTAGATAGCGCAACAAGGGATGATATTAAAATCTACATGGATAATGTTTCCAATTGCAAGAATAAAAAGAAAAGATAATAATACAATATTGTTAGCTCATAGAACGGTTAAGTGCAAGGCTTGCATCTCTTACTTGAATTTTAGTTGATGCTAAGAAGATGTTGCAAAAGAATCTGGTACCCAGTTCTCTATCTATGCAGGTGAAGATCTCCATCTAAAGCTTGAGAGTCAATGTGGTATACTTACCTTCACTAAGGAACTTGGGAGAGAACAAAAAAGTATTGGGAGGAACAAATTTCAAAATTGAAGGTGTCTAATTAGGGAGATTTGTCCTCGTCAAGTTAAGTTGTACATTTTTTCTTTGTATAGATAGATTTCTTGTTTACAATGTACATATGTGGAGTATTAGAGAGTGTTACAGTACAAATTTAGTTAATTTTTTTTATAAAATTTTTATGTGGAGTCTCTCTAATGTAAATTATTAGAAAAGTGTTCAGCATAGGGGTGATCCCACAATACTGGTTTACAATTTTTGGCCAAACTAGAAATTGAACTAATTTTTTCTAGCTAAATTTTCACTTTGGGAACCTATAGCAACTAAACCATGAGGAATTTGAAGATGATGGAAGATAGTGATTTGTGAATTTTTTTTTGTAGATTCTAAATAGTTTTTTCAATTTTTTTGGAATTAGATTGCTCTTCTTTTTCCATCTCCTTCAAAAACTATTTTTTTCTCAGTAAAAACCATTTTTAAGGAGTGATGCTCACATAACACATAACTTTTTCCATGAAGGATAAAATTCTATTTTTTTCAAATTTATATTTTTAACTACATATCTAGTGCTTCCAATTGGTTTCATAGTGTTTTATTGAATATTTTTCCTTAATCAAGTTTCAAAGTCAAACCAATTACAATTCATAAATAGGCTGTATAACACATAATTTTTTTTATATGCATCAAAATTCAATTTATTTTTTGTTGGATCAAGGACTTCAATATCTGGTTCCCTTAAATTTTTCAAAAATTGTTTTGATAATCTTCTATTTTTCCACATGTACAAAATAGAGAGCTTGATTTTTGGTGAAAAACTACATTCACAAGAAATAAAAAATAAATATAATAATAAATTAAATTTATTTAAAATTATACTTTTTGGGAAGATTATAATAAGGAATACATGCTTACAAAAAATAAATTTTAAATGAATTCATTTGATCTCCCAAAAGGTAAATCAAAAGTGTTTTTTTATCAGCATTTTGATAGGTGTAAAGGAGACTCTGTTATAGGTACATGGTTTAAAACTAGCGGGTTCTATCCAAGGGGGTTTGATCTAAGGTAGTTTGAGCAAATCATCTTCAATTGGAAAGATTTAAATGAAACCTTTTAAGGATTAAATCATTATATTTTCTAAAAATATGTGATTTCAACAAAAATTAGAATCTCCCAAAAATTGTAAACCAACTTTGTGGGATCACCCATAGGAGTGAAATGGTAAGGTGAAGTTATTCTCATGTATATACATATATATTTGTAAATATGGAGAATAGTTGGAATGGTTGGAGTAATTTGAGAAGTTTGATACTTTGTGGTACACCTGTGTGAAATCCATGAAAATTACTCCTCACATATTGTCTCCTAACATGAAAGAGGGAGAGGGGGTACTACCATCCTAATGGATAATAAGTGGAATCAATACCTAACCAATTTTGGGGTCTCCACATGTAATAGAGATTTATGGAACACTTTTGAAAAGGGAGACTCCAAGTTTGGTATTTTCTCAATATATGCACCAAATGAGTACCAAGGGAGAATTGAACTTTGCAAATGGTTAATCAACCTACATAGTGTCCCTTGGATAGTAGGGGGTGATTTTAACATGGTTGAAAACAATGAGGATAAACAAAGTGGTACCAATATGGAATGGAAAGGTAATGAAAAACACTATTAGATGAGGATGAAGGCCAAGCTCAACCTCATTGATCTAACTAGAGTGTAGCCATTCTACTACTTGATTTTGAAATGGTGTATGATAGAGTGAAGTGGACTTTCCTCAAAATGACACTTGAAGCTTTCAATTTCCCTTATACCTTTTGCAACATGGTTGATACTCTTCTAAGAGATTCTTATACTTATATTGAGATGAATGAATCCCTATATGAGGTCTTCAACATAAAAATATCTATTAGGTAGGGAGGCCCCTTGGCCCTTTCCATATTTGTCATTATATCTGATACCTTGCACTACCTACTAAGAGATACATACAACTCTCCCAAGGTCACAATTTTGGTACTACCTGACCATAATGAACTCTTTAACATCCAATTTAAGGATGAAATTGCTATTTTTGTGGAGCTACAAAAATAAAATTTGGTTAATTTAATGGGAAAGCTCAATATATAAATCACATAGATTTAGGTGCTAAAGTCTTAAGGATGAAGTCCATAATGCTAGGATGGATAAATATGCCCATAGCTAGTTGTGAAAAATTGAATTCCAATGATGTGTCCCAAAAAAGTAGGTTAGATACCTTGGGATATCCTTTTCCATGTTCCCCAACCTAAATGAGATGTGGCTATGGATAAAAGTTAAAATTGATAAGAAACTTCATGGCTAGCATAGGTAGTATCTTTCCCTTGCTAGTAGAATCCAGGTGTGTCAAAAAATAATTTGCTCCTACACTATTTATTTTTCCTCAGTTTGGTTATTTAACAATAGAAATTTAATTAAGTAAATAAAAAAATAAAGTACTTTTTATGGTCAAATGGGAAAGGGAAATGGAAAATGCATTCTGTAAAATAGAAATGGTGTTGCTTGGATAAACCTCATGGGGGTTAGGACTCAAAGACCTAAAGAAACATGGTACTGCATTAGCTACCAAATGGATTATTAAATCCATTGAAGGGAATGAGTTGTGGATAGTTCTTGTAAGAAATAACATCAAAAATGTGATGCCTAAGCTAGCAAAATCCTAGAAATCACTTCCTTTTAGTGATCTTCTCATTACCAAGAATCCAATAGTTCCTATAGGTTCAATATTGTTTAGAGGTATCTAGAGAGTGTGGGAGTTAATAAGGGAGAATATCCAAAGTCCTCTTTTTTATCACAACTATAATATAATGCACCCTGGTAGATCTATCTAGTGGAATTTAGAGAACAAAGAGAATCTCTTGGCTCTCCTACAAGGGTGCTTTTCCAAAAAACTGAACCAAGTTAGTATTAAAACCTTCAGTAATGTCTTAAGAGATAAGATATTGATAATTTGGGATCAACTAAAAGAGGAGTTTGGACTACCTCAATCTAATATAAGAACTTACTTTTTCCTTAAAGAAGCTTGCAATGGTTTACAGTTGGACCCTAGTCTTAATGGAAAGAATGATAAATCCAATTGAATATATGTGGCAAGAATCCACGTCTCTACATGGTGTTAAAACTAAAATCATCTATAAGGAGATAATTGATTCTAATACTCCAAATAAATAATTAAATAAAACTTGGAAAAATAATCTTGAAAGTAAAGACTAGAAAAAATATTTCTTATCTACTTGGCATAATGTTGTGGATGCAAAAAAAATAAATTTAGACAACTTCTATTATTAAAAAATTTCCTTATAAAATGAATCATGTTGACATTGATATTTGTAAGATATTAGAGTGCCTGAAATTGTTTTTCATATATTTTTTGATTGCTTCTATGCTAATGAGATTTGGATGTTGTTTAATAATGAACATAAAATTTAGGGGAAAATGGGAAACCCAACTAGAAAGAAATTATAATGGGGCATGATAAAAAATTGAATAAAGATCTACAATTGTTTTGGTATTCTTTATCTATTGAAATTATTTGGTTCATTTGAAAGACAAGAAATGAGGACAAATACAATTGGAGTTACATGACACTTATCGAGCCTTTAGAAAGAATCATACTTTTCAATGTTACAATGCAAGTAATTGTCACAATGGAAATATTTGAATGTAAATTCATGAGGTTGTTAAGGGATGGGATTGTGCTCATCTTGATAAGGATTATATCATATATGGACATTATTGGAAACATAACCAACCCATTTTTTCTATGTTCATGAAAGAATTGGAGGCATTCTAAATGGATTTTAATGAAAAAGTGAAGCAAGTAAGAAGACTAAGGATTTTAAAGGACCTAGGATACACACAAATGAAAATTATGAAATAGAGGAAGTATTTTCAAATGAAGAGTTTGAATCCATTGAAACTCTTGCCAATTGGGATGTCATGGAGGTTTGTAGTGAAAGTAGGAACCTAGAAAATGAGCCTTAAATAAATCTACATCTATTTGGTCCTTTTTGTAATTTTTTTGTATAGAAAACTTATGCTCTGATCTTAGTATCTGTAAACTCTATATAATCTTTTGTATAACAAGTATACATTTTTTGCAACATAACCAACCAATTTTTTCTATGTTCATGAAAGCATTGGAGGAATTCTAAATGGAGTTTGATGAAAAATTTGAAGTAGGTAAGAAGACTAAGGATTTTAAAGAACCTAGTCTACATACAAATGAAAATTATGAAATAGAGGAAGTGTTTTCAAACGAAGAGTTCAAATCCATTGAAACTCTTTCCAATTGGGATGACATGGATGTTTGTAGTGAAAGCATGAACCTAGGGAATGAGACTTAAATACAATCTACATAACCAGCCCATTTTGTTTGTGTTCATGAAAGCATTGGAGGCATTCTAAATGGAGTTTAATGAAAAAATTGAAGCAGGTAAGAAGACTAAGGATTTTAAAGGACCTAGGCTACATACAAATAAAAATTATGAAATAGAAGAATTTTTTTCAAATGAAGAGTTTGAATCCATTGAAACTCTTTCCAATTGGGATGCCATGGAGGTTTGTAGTGAAAGTAGGAACCTAGGGAATGAGCCTTAAATAAAATCTACATCTACCTAGTCCTTTTTGTAATCTTTTTTTGTATGCAAAGTATTCTTTGATCTTAGTATCCTTAAACTCTATGTAATCTTTTGTATAACAAGTATACACTAATGTATAAATCTAGTTTAACTTACACCATATAGACAGTATAGGTCTCATGCTATTGTAGTACATATCTATTGGTGACTATATATTTTTATGACTTAACAGTCTATACACATTGTATCCTAAATATTTCTATGACTATCAATACAAAAAGATCAATTAATTTCATGTTAAAATTTGATATTATATACTAATTTTTTATAATCTTTACAAATTGATTTTATTCATGTATAAAAAAGAACTTCAATTTGTACTTATGCATAGAGATAGAACAATCAAATATCACAATAAAAATTATTTTCATCTACATTCAAATCTATAAGCAATCTAACATATTTTATCACACTCATCAAAATACATTTGAATGAGGTTCCCAACAATCATTCTAAAATTAATTTGCATGTTTGAATTGCATTTCCTATAAGGGTACTTTTAAATGTCACCGACATGACAAAACACCTATGCAAATGTGATAGATACTATTTATTTTTTTCCTAGCACAACACATAAAAGAATCTAATGATTCTAATCAAAGGTCAAACATTCTTTTAATTCAAATCCAACCAATCTCTCTCTTCATTAATTATTATTTATAATAATATTATATAAATATTCTATGATTTTATCATATTTGATCCACTCCAATACACTCCAACAACTATACCATATTCTAACCTAAATTAATTTATACTTAATTATATTCATTTATCTAGTTAACTTAAAAAAATTCCCATACTCCTTTACAATATACTTATAATTATCTATGATTTGTTTCTTTCAAATTTCAACTTTAATTTTTTTAATTTTCACATTTCATATATCTACTCTCTTCAATCACTTTTTATAACTTTATATATATATATATATATATATATATATATATATATATATATTCATATATATATAACTTCATATATATATGTATATATGAAGTTATATATATATATATATATATATATATATATATATATATATATATATATATATATAGTATTCTATGAATAAAATATGATATAATTTAAAAACATATCTTCTTTCTAAATTAACAAACTAAAATAGTTAATAAATATATTTCATTTAGGTTCAATATAAAAATGAAGCATGTTAAAACTTCAATTAAAAAGATAAAATAATAATTAAATATATTTTGTAATATGTAAGAATCTTAAGTTCATAATAGAGATTGTGCATGCTAAAAAATTGTATATTAGTAGATTAAAAAATATTATAGTTTCAAAATAACCTTTTGGAAAAAGAAGATGCTTTTTAAGTCACAATAATAGCTTTACATTCAAAAATTCAAAAATAGATTTTTTTTATCTAAAATATGTCAAGTATTTTCCTTTTATTGAAAAATTTAAGAATTTTATTTGCATGCATGGTGGTGCATATAAATACATTATTACAACTCCTCTTGATAACCTTGATTGTTTTCGGTTGTCTGCATCTCTAAAATTTGAATTGGTTTGGGTTTTCAATTTCAATGGTAAATAACAACTAGAGTTGTTAGTGTTAATTTATGTAGCTTGGATAGGTGTCTCCAAACCCAAAAAATATTTAATTAATTAATTGACTTTTCTGGAGACTTCTAGAAAGAGTTAATTAGAGTCTAGATAATTAATTATTAATTAATTGATTCCTCTAGACACTTCTAGAATCTAGTTAGTTAGGGTTTGTTAGAGTCTAATTAATCTCAACCATTGATTGAGATTCAATCATGGCTATTGGATTTTCAATGAGAAGAGTATAAAAGGGGATCAATGGGAATTTGGAGAATACACACTTGAGAAGCATTCGCAGTGATAGCAAGGGCACAGTGATAGTGTTGGGGACAACAGTAGTGGAATTTTAGTAGGAGAAATTGAGGGAAGAATTTTCGAAGAAGAATATTGTTGGATCTCTGCCAATAAGAGGCAAGAAGTTTATGTATCTCTTAATTTGCTGAAGTTTAATAAAATTTCTCATCTACAGTATTAGTTTTCCCTTCGAGGTTTTTCCAAGGATAATTTTTCCAAAAATAATGTGTTTATTATTTTGCATATTTTCTTCTCTATTCCTGTGATTTTTTGTGAAGTTGCAGTTGTGTTATTCTTTAATATTTTTTGTGAATTAATTTTCACCAGCCAAATAATCTATATAGATAGGAGATTAATAATCAATAACTGTAATAGAATTTTTACATGGTATTAGTGTTGATCTGAGGGTAGAAAAGGCTCATTGTAGGAAGGAAAAATTGAGGGTTTATAAAACCTAGTTCTACCTCTTCAAATTTATTATTATTATCTTTTATCTTTTGATATGGCCTTAGCAGGTTTAAGAGATCAGGAAAGATTGGATGGAGCATCAAATTTTGGTGTCTAGAAAGCTATAATTTATTTATTGCTAGAAGAGAATGGTATTGAGGAATATGTGACCAATGTTGTAGTTGTACCTAAAAATCCAAAATAGATCTTAGCATATAAGAAGGAAGATGCCAAGGTGTGGAGGCTGATTCTTGATGGTGTTAAGGACCATATTATTATGCATATTGTAGAGTTAGATACAACGAAGAAGATGTGAGATTCCATTATGAATCTATACCAAATTTCTACCACTAACCGAAAGATGATTCTCAAAGAGAATTTGAGGAATACCTAGATGAACAATGGAGAAGATGTTACAAGTTACCTCACTAGACGCAAACTTGTCAATGATGAGTTGTCAACTATTGGAGATAAACCAGATGGTGATGATCTAGTATGAATAGCCCTAAATGGGTTTACTAAGTAGTGGGATGTCTTTGTTTAAGTTATCAATGGATGAGACACCTTAGTGAGTTGGGATCAACTATGGAGTGACTTCACTCAGGAGGAGCTTAGACTAAGTCTTGTCAGTGGAACTAGGAGTAAGAGTTAGAAAAGTGAGGAATAATAGGAAAATGTTTCCCTAGCAGGAAAAGGGAAAACGAAAAAGGGGTCTAAAGAAGGATCAAATCCGCAAAGTGAGAAGACTTGAAGGACTTGTCTAAGATCAAGTGCTATGGTTGTCATGAGTTTGGTCACTATGATATCGATTTCCTACAAAGGAAGAAGAATAAAAATTATTGTCAAGAATCAAACAATAGCTTCAACAAGTGTAGATGAGCTCTCTAATAGAATGAAGGATGAGATTTCAATCATAGCTTGTATGGTTAGCTCAACCTTAGGGGGTGTTTGGTATATAGATAGTGGAGCCTCATTTCATATGATAGGAGTTAGAGAGTACTTCTCTAGTTATAAGGAGGACATCAGAATCCAAATTTCTATGGGGAACATGTCCAAACACAATCCAGTTGGGAAAGGGACTATTCTATTTTAGAGGGAGAATGGAAAGTTGATTCCCATTCATGATGTGTTGCATGTGCTAGGCTTGAGAATGAATTTTATTTTTGTATTTGTCCTTCAGGATAAAGGATACATTATGCTCTTTAGAGGGGTTAATGTGTTAATCATGCATAAGGATTAGAAATCACCCATAACTATTGGAGTTAGGAGCGAATAACTTTATAGATTGCAATTTGATACTCATAAGGCACTGATGAGTAGCAGTCATTCTAGAGATCAAGGAGACCTATGGCATAGGAGGATGGGACATATACATCATGGAGCACTTAAATTGCTTCATGAGACAGTGACAAGTGTTCCAAAGGTGAGCACAAAGCATGATGATAAATGTAAAGGATGTGTATTGGGGAAGTTTGCAAAAGCAGCTTTTCTAAGGAGTGACAATAGTTCCAAGGGTGCTCTTCATCTAGTACATTCAGATATATGTGGACCAATGTTGATGAAGTCTCTTAGAGGATACAAGTACTTTGTTACTTTTATTAATGATTTCTCTAGGAAGACCTAGATATACTTCTGGAAGACCAAGGATGAGGTTTTTAGTCACTTCCAAGAGTTTAAAGCTCTTGTGGAGAATTCGGCAAGTAGGAAGATAAAGGCTCTTTGGTTAGACAATGGAGGCATGTAAAAAGGGAAAAGGTTCTAGGAGTTTTGTACCAGGGAAGGAATTAGGAGAGAATGGAATTTTACTTACAACCCACAACAAAATGGGGTTGTTGAGAGGAAAAACGGTCTTTATTCGAGGTAGAAAGGGCTATGTTGTATGACTAGGATATGCCATGTTATTTATGGGAAGCGGCATGCAATACAACAATATACATATAGAACATGATTCCACATAAAGTATTGGGAAAGATGAAACCAAAGGAGGAATTCTTAGGGAAGAAGCCAGATGTCAACCACTTTAGGATATTTGAGAGTTTGGCGTATTGTCACATTCTAGGGTCTATATGTTCCAAGTTAGATCAGAATACAGAGAGAGGGTACTTTGTTGGGTACAATGAAACCTAAAAGGAATATCAAATATTTATTCCAAGAGATAGGAGGATTATAGTTAGGTGTGATGTCAAGTTCATGGAGGACAAGGAATTTAGGATTTCCAAATATTTTCCAACAGATGATCAGAGTGAGTGAGCAACAAAAGCTTCAAGGATTGTTCAACCAGATCAAGGAAAATGAAGCTCGAGTATAGTTACTAGTACAAGCACAAGATTAGGTGCTGAGATTTCATAGAGCATGGAGCAACATATGTAGCAGATCCAATAGATGCATCTGGGAGACATGGAGGTTGATACTTCATCCTCTATAGTTGGCAGCAAAAACCAACAGACACATAGGGATACTCAGGAGTTTGTGGGAGCTCCTATAATGCATAGTAGATTGTAGAGACAACTAGCTAGGTATAAGGACTATATGGTATTATTTAGTCAATTGGTAGATAGTGATTCATCCATCTATTAGGAGGTTTCACAACAATAGGTGTGGCAAGATGCGATGGTTGAGGAATATACCTCAATATTTCAAAATGATGTGTGGGAGGTTATGCCTAGACTGATAGATATGGTAGTGGTTAGATCATGTTGGATCTATAAGATCAAGCACAGTGCATATGGTAGCATTGAGAAATACAAGGCAAGGTTGTGGCCAAGGGGTTCTCTCAGAAGGAGGGAATAGAGTATGAGGAGACATTCGCTCTAGTGGCCAGGTATACTTCTATATGAGTCATGATCTCACTTGCAGCACAGATTGGATGGTAGATCCATTAGATGGATGTCAAGACAATGTTTCTTAATGGTGAATTGGAAGAGGAGGTATACATAAAACAAACAGAGGGCTTTGTAGCACACAACAACTAAATCCACATGTGAAAATTGAAGATAGCTTTGTATGGACTCAAATAGGCTCCCAGGGTGTGGTATGAGCACATTGATAAATACTTGTAGGGAATGGGCTTTGTGAAGAGTGAAGCGGATGCTAACCTCTACTACTTGGTGGTTGGGGGTGAGGTTCTCATTCTTGTTCTATATGTGGATGAATTTTTTTTAATACTTTCATTGGGGCTCATAGAGGAGTGTAAGAGGGACCTGGCCGCTGAGTTCGAGATGAAGCATTTAGGGCTTATGCACTACTTTCTATGCATGGAGGTATGGCAGACAAATGGAGAGATTTTCCTTGGACAAGGGAAATAATGCATCAAAATCTTGATGAGGTTTGAGATGGAAGATTACAGAGCCTTGTCTACTTCTATGATCATGAATTAGAAGAAGGTAGACTCATCCAAGGAGGAGGATATAGACCCCACCTTATATAGGTAGTTGATTGGATCTCTCATGTATTTGGTCAACACCAGGCCAGATATATCCTTTGTAGTAAACTCTCTTAATTAGTTCATATTTCAGCCAAAGAGAGTACATTGGACAACAACAAAGCATGTGTTGTGGTATTTGCGTGGTATAATCGAGTATGGGATTATATATGCTCGAGGTGATGGTATCAAGTTGATAGGCTATCCTAACGCAGATTGGGTAGGCAAAACAATGAATAGGAAAAACACTTTAGCTTGGTATCAGGAGATGTCTCTTTGTACAACAAGAAGTAGAAGTTCATGGCTCTTAATTCTACGGAGATAGAATATATAGCAGCTATCATGGTGGCGTGTGAGGCGATATGGCTTCAGAAGTTGTTGGTGGCCTTGTTTGGTCAGAGGGTTGAGACTACAATGATACACTGCAAAAAATAGAGTTGCATCAAATTATCTAAGAATCTAGTGTTTCATGTTAGGTCTAAGCATATAGACATAAGATATCATTTCATCAGGGATTGTTTACAACAGGGGATTGTTCAGCTGCAATATATACCTACAGTTCAACAAGTAGTAGACATTTTGAGAAAGGAATTGGGGAAGGGGAAATTCATCTTCTTCAAAGAAAGTTGGGTGTCATGCAGAACACCTTCCTCGCTAAGAGGGAGTGTTAATTTATGTAGCTTGGATAGGTGTCTTCAAACCCAGGAAATATTTAATTAATAAATTGATTTTTCTGAGGACTTCTAGAAAGGATCTAGTTAGAGTCCAGATAATTAATCATTAATTAATTGATTCCTCTAGAGACTTCTAGAATCCAATTAGTTAGGGTTTGTTAGAGTCTAATTAATCTCAGCAATTGATTGAGACTAAATCATGGCCATTGGTTTTTTAATGAGGAGAGTATAAAAGGGGATCAATCGACATTTGGGGAATACACACTTGAAAAGCATTTGTAGTGATAGCAAATAGTTTTGCAATGATAGAAAGGGTACGGTGGTAGCGTTGGGGACAACAGTAGTGGAATTTCAGTAGGAGAAATTGAGGGAAGAATTTCCAAAGAAGAATATTGTTGGAGCTCTGCCAGTTTATTATTTGTCCAAAAATATCACGTTTATTATTTTGCATGTTTTCTTCTCTATTCCTATGATTTATTTGTGAAGTTGTAGTTGTGCTATTCTTCAATACTTGTTGTGAATTAATTTTTGAAAGACAAATAATCTATATAGATGGGAGATTAATTATCAGTAACTGCAATAGAATTTTTACAGTTAGAATACAATTCTTCAAAGAGGTAATAATACTGAAACCTTTGCATTAGTTTTGTAGGACTGTGAAATAAAAAAGTCTTCTAATTATTTAGATTCTCATTTTGCATGTAATTGAGTTATCGAAATAATGGCTCACACCACAAAAGG
This sequence comes from Sequoia sempervirens, assembly GCA_007258455.2. Classification (NCBI taxonomy): domain Eukaryota; kingdom Viridiplantae; phylum Streptophyta; class Pinopsida; order Cupressales; family Cupressaceae; genus Sequoia; species Sequoia sempervirens. The sequence goes on along the minus strand of VDFB02271358.1, from coordinate 386,497,278 downwards.
TGAAGGGATACATGATGAATAGATTCCACTTCCTTTATAAATTGTTCTATCAAACCTTCATTTTCAAGTTGTGTCTTGGATATACAATCCTCTCCTTAATTATTTTCTAAAATCCTACAATAAGATAAGTATCTATATATCACATTGTCTACATAAACATTTAATATTCTATTAAAATTATATCACATTACCAAATTCTTTATTAAGATAAGGCATCATATAATATGATTACATATTTGTTTTCTACATTACCTTATCCTAAATAAGATTGGGTTTATACGTTCAATTTTATTTATTGAAACATAATATCAACCTCATTTTAAAAAACATTAAAAAAAACTAGAAGAAACGCAATTAATTATACTTGATGCAACTATTCCTTCTCAACCATTCAAGTTCCTTATGAATTATTTTTCTAGATGGACATTATGGAAAATCAAAATTATAATTTAATGTCGATCCTATGGACCTTATATACAGTCGAAACGATGGACTAATATTTTGCATTTACAAGAGAGCGCCTCTTTCTTGCCACTGTCGAATGGCTGATCTCAGAGAAAAGTTTGCGATCAGATTCTTGTGCGCAAGTTTCTGGTTTGTCATGGGCGATGTGTCTTTTCCGCAATCGAACCATCCTTGTATCGCCTTCTTTTCGTATGTAAAGCTGTCTGCAGCAACGTAAGGATCCTCCATAACCTCCTGCAAATCATTACATTTATTTCCTGTTAAAAAGTAAACCTTAATATTTGTTGGAATCAGATGAATATGGAAGCAAAATTCTCATCTTTAGACTGTTAAGGTTTCGTCAAACAGAAAAATGATCAATGCCTGGAAGATTGGACAGATGAAGAAGCTCGGAACGCTTATTTTCTCATCTACTTTCACCGATTGATCAAGTTCCGTGATGGCGAACTTTTGCCGTAGTGCTGCGATCTCGTTGACGGCTTCGAGCCGTTCAAATGAGATTTGATTTAGCCTCTCAACTACTGCTCCAAGATTTTCTTCCACCTCGTTTCGCTGCCTTATAATTTCTTCACATTTCTCTTCGACAACTGTTAAGCGCGAGGTCGCTTCTTCTTTCTCGTTCACTGTTTTTCTGAAGGCGCCTTCAAGGCATTTAAACTGAAAAAGGCATAAGTTTTTTAGTAATTTCTTTACGGCAACAACAAGATCGTCTAAGTTAATTAAGAAAGAAGTGTATTTACCCTGTTATTAGCATTAATGGCAGCCGCTTCGGCTTTCATACGTTTGGCGGTCTCCCTCTGCGCTTCCTCTTTTGCATTCTCGCTCGATTCCAATGCATCTATAAGCTGTTTTATCAAGCCTTCAATATCCTGCATTAATATTCAATATTTTCAATTCGTAAATTTACCGCAGAAATATGTTTACAACCTTTACCTGTGATTTTTTGGCCTTTGCCGTTAAAGATTAACTGAAAGAACTAAAAAAGTCTTAGGGAAAGAGAAAATGATTCATCGAGAAGATTTACTTGTGATCTTTGAGGCTCAGGCTGGACAGTGCAATGAGGGCAGCCTTCAACACCGATTCCTGCAGTGACTGCCGCTACCGATTCCGAAGAAGCTTCATCGATCGCCACAATTATCTTCGACTTGTTCAATTCTTCCACCGACGCAGTCGAAGAATCTCCATTGACCGGAAAAATTGACGGACTTTGATTGCAGGCATCCTTATCCAACCGGAAGTTCGGCGGCAATGCAAGCAATCTACCAAAATCGTCTGGACAAAGACTTTTGTGCCTATTAAATTTCCGGGCTGTCAAATCCATACCATCAAACAAACACAAAACGTGTAAATTTCACCTGCAATATTATAATTGGAAGTATACATGGATTGATTTTTTTTAAACTGATAAATATAATGTACCGACCATGACGTTCAGGGGGGGCCTGGCTATGTGATACGAGCTTATCTTTGCACACAATCCACACGTCGCAGGACTTGATCACGCGCCTTCGGACGTAATCCGCTTTGCCTGGTGCTACCATCTTTCTGTTCATAATATTTGGCATTAAGATATGGAAAATGCTGGGAGAAATACTACACAGATAGTAAAGAAGTTAAGTCTACGAAAAATCTTAAGGATCTTCTATCTTCTTTCGCATTCTCTTTTTCTTTCGGAAATAAGTCACAACTGGATAAAAAATAGACGGGTCTTAAAGAACCAGCTCAGTAGTAAAATACTCCAATAGTAAAAATGAAAGATCCTAAATTCGAATTCATATGATTATGAAGAGGCCAATAACCTTTAAGTAGAACACCTCGAAATCTATATATGAGTCCTAACTGATAAGTGAAAAATAACAGAAAAATATTGATGAAAATTTGTGTACGGTTGTCCCGAATACCTCGATATGCCACCACTGGATGAGCTTGTGCCCATGATAAGCTTGGTGATTCCCAGCTCTGAAACCACTTCAACAATTCCTTTTGAAACGTCATTCTTTTCAACTACCAAAGGCTCTGCTTTGGCCTGTTGTATGATAAATATTTCAGACACTTGAACACAGTGCACTAACGCGCCATTATTCAACAAAGGCAGTGGGATTCGTACCTTAGCTTGTGTGCAAATGTCCAAATATTTATCAAGGAACTTGTTGAGATCCTTCTCTATATCCTTCATGTAGACGTTCACGAGATCCTCGTTCGCTTGGTCCAGAGGAATTTTCCCAACTGCAAAATCAGAAAATACTCAATATATTAAAAACTAAACAAAACAAGCAGACATATGCATGGAATTCAATTCGATTAATGAAAAATCTCTTACTGGCTGATGGGATGTGGCGAATTCGGCGCTGGATATGAAGAAGAATTACAGACGCTCCCTGTCTATTATCCAGGTTTTGCAGCGCCCATTTCAGGGCACTGACGCTCTCACACAGATCTTTCCCGACGGCAACACAAATTTTTTGCTCAAAAGCAGGACTTTCTATCTGGATAATTTCTTCAATTTCTGGTTGTATTGTTACCAGCGCGGCGCCCTGCTGGCCTGCTGTAGCCAATGGAGTTCTCATTTTCTAAAACCAGTACAATTTTAAGAGGATTTAGCGCATCATAGCCAGAAAGCTAACTAGAATTCCGTGAGGCGTTGCTTAACACCGAAAGCGTCTAAATATTGCCAGACGACCATTAAAGCATATTAATGTACAGCATTGACCTTGATTTTCCACAGTATCAAAAATAGAATATTCCCTCTATTCCCGGCTCAGGGCAGCTGGGTAATCTCGCGGTGGGGCAGGACATGTCAAGGAAATCACCACCATTTCGTTTTATAAGCCACTCTTGATTCCCAAGTCTAAATTATCCCCGTCCCAGCACCCAACCAACCCCCCCAACGACCAACACAAACAAATAGATAATTAATTGTAGATTTATGTTTTTTTTTTCATGTTTTAAATCTATCTGGATTATTCTGTCTTTTAGTGTAATAATAAATTTATAAATATTATTTTATATTAAATTTCATTTTATTATCATTAATTTTAAAGAGTTAGTTTTTATTTGTCATTTTATTTCAGTTTTTAAGTGTAGACTCAAGTCAAATTATTTATATAGGTATGGACCTAAATCTCAATCTTTTTAAGTTTAAATTTAAACTTATCATTGTTTTTCGATTACTTATATAGATTTGTTTTGTTATGTTTTTACTAAAAGAGGGGTAAAAATTTATTCAAGAGGAAGAAAGATACAGAGAAGAAGGACAGGTCGCTCTAAGGAGCTTAAAGAGCCCGGTCACTATCCACTAATTGATCTAACATAGTAGCCTTATCAGGGGGCAATTGCCCCTTATCAACAATATTCCAAGCATACATTTGATCAAAAGCCCATTTGGCCAAACAATCAACAACCTCATTCCACTCTCTAGGAATATGCCTGAAAACAACATAATCGAAAGAGCCACACAGTCGAAGAATCTGTCTAATAACCAACTGCAAGTGCCAACCTGCACCATCTAACGATTGTTTAGTAAGCAAAGACGCCACCACCTAAGAATCAGACTCACAAATGATCCTTCTCCAGCCTAGAACACAGTTACGCTCAATAGCGCACAAGATGGCCAGGGCCTCCATAAGATTATTTGTTTGAAAGCCTTTATAAATAGAAAAAATAAACTCAATGTCCCCAGAACTATCACGACCAACCCTACCAATACCAGCCTAGCCAGGATTCCCATGAGATGAACTGTCAATGTTAATTTTGAAAACTTCCGGTGGAGGAGGGGTCCAACGACCCTCCCTATTGATTCTCCGCAAAGGGTGTCTGCACCTATTCCTCATAAACTGATCAACAAATGGTGGAACACCTCCATGAAGAGAAAAAGTGAGGCAAGTACAAATAGCAACCTCCGAGCAGGATCCACACCGCCAGAAAAGTCACACTTTGCTAAGAACAAATTTCCACCATAAATGTTGAACAACCATCCTACTATCCTGAAAAATCCTACAATTCCTCTCCAACCAAATATGCCAAATGATAAAAGAGGGACCCACAAGCTAGGCCACTTGAAGGAAAGAGGTCCTCAAAGGGGCTCTCCCCCAACGAGCCCAAAACTGAACCAAAGAAGAAACATGCCAATAGGATTGACCCCAAACTGTCCACCATAAGTGTTAGATCTTCTTAGGAAAGGAACATTGAAAGAAAAGATGAGAGACCAATTCCACATCAATGCAGCATAACACACATGGAGGGATCTTGGAAGCCTCGCTTACATAAATTGTCCCATGTAAGACACCGATTATGAGTAACCAACCACATAAAAAAGTTGCACTTTGGCCAAGAAAATTTACTCCAGACCTGCTTCCACCTAGGAACCTCAATATCCCCAAACATCTGCCTAAGAAGCTCCAAGTAACCTACAGAAACAAAATACTTTCTAGTCGAGGAACTGCCCCTGGCCAAAAAATCCTACCCAACCAGAGAGTTACACTCCCGAGACGCAAGAATTTGAGCCAACTCATTCCGCTGCTCCTCTGAACCACCCACCAACCATTCACAAGGGTCCTTCCATCTATACCCCACACTAAGGCCTATATTTCTAGTACACTTATAATGCATAACCTTATTCCAACCAACAGCTATAAACCTATCACAGAGGAGCTGCAAATGCAGATACATGGAAAGCAAAGGAGGATTACCATCCCAAGAATTCATCCAAAAAAGAGCTTCAGAGCCCCAATTGCAAATCCAAAAAAGACCCTTCTTAACAAGCTGAGCCCCAGTTTTCAGAGTGTGCCAAATCATAGAGCCCTTGCCCTCTAAAGGATAACAGCCACCATCCACCTAATAAACACCAGATAAGGACTTATGCCTGAGAATCTGAGCCCAAAGATGATTCTAACTTGTACACCATTGCCAGTACAATTTGGTTGCTAGAGCCTGCCCATTCTAGATAGCAGATCAAAGACAATCCTATTTATTATTAGTTATCAATGTCTAATCAAAATCAAAATCAATTCAATAGTATTCACTTGAGTGCATAATAACATCATAATTTATTTTCATTAAAGTAACATTAGCTTATATCATCTTAGGCATCATTGTATGCATGCTTGTTGTCTTCTATTATTGTTGCAAGCATGTTGAATTGGTTCATGGAGGGGCTTGACCACATGAGATCAAAATTTACCAAGTTCTCAAACAATCTCTATAGACATAAGCACAATAAGTCAAGGAAAAACAATCATCAATTTTCTACCAATTCAAGTTAATGAACATAGTTCAATTTCATAGGCATGGAAATGAACCAAAAGTAGTTACACTCAACTTTTGGATTAAGAGGAGTTTATCTAATAAGGCCCCAATTTTATGCAATTTTAACAAATCAATTCTATCCATCTTCAATAGTATATTCCCTCATATAAATTTTGAGCTAAATATCTCATTTAATTTATTTAGACTATACAAATTTAATTTTCTAAAATCGAAGGTGAACATTTTAAAATAATGCCCTTTTTCTTTATATTTTTGGTCCACTTCAATTATTACACCAAAGGCATGTCACTATTTGAGTTCTAGGAACTCATTTTGTCTGTCAACGATTAAGATTATGGGAGAAGCCCGACAAGGTGGTTACTTGAATCTCAGTCATTCATAATTTTTTGCCAAATTCCCAGCTATTCTTCGGCGCCTTTGACTGCTTTCCCCACTCCTATTGATTTTTGGTTTTCAAAGTTCACTTTTCAGCTCTATTTTATTTTTGCTGAAATTTTCTGGTTCACAATATTTATTTTCGTCAGTCACAATTTGTTTATTATGAATAGATTGAAGCACCCACAGAAAGAGATCGATTTTGATTTGTCTCATTTAAAACTAATCTTGTTTGGTTTTCCCTCCTCCAAACTCTTCCTCGCTGGTATACTCCAATTTGTGGAGCTACAATGCAGCCAAAAAAATAAGGTTTAGGCGATAGTTTGAGACTATGTTTTATTAAAATGAAAATTACTACCAAGCCCTAATAATGAAAATTATAGCCAAGATCTAATAATAGTACATTTAGGTTTTAACGTAGGGTAAAGTATATATTAGTATAATGTAAATTTAATATTTTATATAATAAAAAAATTATAATCATATGATTATATTATTTATTATTATTATATTTTCTTACAAAACTATTAAATATATAAATAATTGTTTTATAATTATTAATTATTAATTATTATATTCTTATTTAATATAGAACATAATTGATATATTATATAATTTATATTATACAAATTAAATTATATATAATATAATTATATTTATTATTATATATAATAGTATATATATACTCTATTATTACTATATAGTATATTCTATAATACATATGAAATTATTATAATTAATAATTAATATATTTCTATATTAATAAAAAGAATTAATTTATAAATGTCTCATAATTTAATTGATCTTCGGATAGCTTCCAAAAATAAAACTATATGTACTACATAAAATAAAATAAAAATATAAAACAAAATTATTAATAATAATATGTTTTAAATGACCTACCAATTGACCTCATGTATTACACAAATGTATGCCAAAAAAAACCATATTTTTTCCTAATTTTCCTTCACACACCTCTTCGGTGTACCAATTGCACACCAAGGTGAAATTTCTAGTAATATCCTTTATGCAAAACATATCTACAAGTGATTTTTTTCTTGCATTGAATTTGGTACATGACCTTGTCCTACTTTAATTCCATCATCGCCAATTCCCAATAACCAAGTATGTCCCCTTGATCTCTTGTTTTCCAACTTGGTTTAGATGCATAAGAGCATATTTGATCCAAATAATTTTCAAAGGTACAAATCTAAAACCTAAAATTTTAACTATGAAAATGAAAATTAATATTTTTTCCATTTTCTTTATAGTCATTATGAGTTGGCCTAACATAAATTTATGTGCTATATTTTTGAATTAGAGGACAACCTTAATCCATTATTAGTATGGAATAAAGAGTAGTGACACACTAGCATCATAGAAACATCATAAACCATTTACATTAGGATTAAAATAATTAAAATAAATTACATCATCTTAGGTATCATTGCATACTTACCTATCGTATGTAATTATTATTTGAAGATATTATATCAATCTACATAAGGGGTAGAATAAAAGAGAATATTCATTACCTAGTAAGTTCCCAATGTAAGAGTTGGTATAGAATGATTTATATCATGCAGTATTCGGTTGAAGAGAATCCATCCAAGGTCTAGGTGCTTCATTGAAAGCACAAGAAAAAACAAATATGAGAGAATTATTTTATTTTATCAAGGGATGCAAATGTTCAATTATGATCATGTAGCATCATAAATTGTCACCCTTGTCAATTTCACATTATGTTTTACTCCCCTTTAAGTAATTGGATCTAATTGAACACTTAATTTATGAAATTATGCATTTTGTGGCCCATTTTATCATTTTTTGATAATTTGAAAGTACATAATAAATCCATCCATTTACTACTTTTCCCTCGATTACTTAATTCCCAAAAATTAGGTTTGGGACATTGGTGCCTATGGAAGCTATGTCCCCCTATTTTGTCTCTAAATTCAAATATGTCAATGTAAGCATTTTACTATTTGAATTTCAAAATGTCTTTGTTGGCTATTGAGATTTATTTTTTGGAAAATTAGAATAATTGCCTATAAATACCTAGTATTTTCATCATTTGAAAACTAAGGAGAAAATTGAGAAAGAATTATTTTCGAGGGCATTATCAAGCAATTCAAGAGCAATATTTCATAGATTTATTGTAACAATTCAATATCAAAGGATCATGTGAAAGTGTATGTGAGTTTATTCATGTTTATGTTATCATTGTGTAAATTGTGAGATCTAGCCCTTATAGGTCTTCAAGCAATTCAAGCAAGAAAGAACTAATCCTTGAGGAGATGTGCATGACTTTAGTCTTTCAAGGAAGACATTGAAGGGTGGTGAGTTACAGTTCTTTGTTGATTCATCATTATTTTTTATCATTTAGCCTTATCCCTCAAAAGGATAGGTTTTCTATCATTGACATTGTCATTGTGGAAGTGGAAACACTAACACAAGGTTTGACTAAGGAAAACTCCTAAATAGCACAACCATCCCTCTCTCTTTGAATGTGTAAGTTTTAAGTCTGAAGAAGAGTGGAAGAAGTTTGAAGGTCAATTATCCATTGTTGTCATCGGAACCTGCACCTTAAGAACTCACAAAACCTTAGTTACAGAATTATCAGATAATGATCTGACAATGCAACAAGCGAAGAATAGAAGCTCTGACCTGGCCCTATAGGACTATGAAATTAGATTTGAATTATCCTTACCAGGATAATGGCACCTAGGGAACCTACGTCGAGCATTTTCAGCATAGGTGTATAGTGTCTTTCTATTTGTGACTTCTTAGATGTGTTGTTTTTGCATCAAAGCAATCATTACATTATTAGGCCAATTGAATCATAGAAAATTTCATCTTTAAGTTCATTTTAGATTTGGTTAAGAGTAGATTGAATCACATTTAATGTTGTAAGTCAATCATATATCTTGTTAAAATCCAATCAAACCCCCTATTATTTAATGAAATAAGGAAAAGGTGTCAAACCCCCACAAAGGGAGATCTCCCCTAAAGGGTCTCACATTTTTCACCATTACAAATCAATTAAGAATACAAAGGGAATGTCTTGGTTATATAGACCAAGGTGAGAAATAATATTGCATGATATTATTACATGTTTCTTAATCTTATTAATTGAGACATAAAGTGGTAAGTATCATGTGTGTACCTTCAGTAAAATTAAGCTAATAGTGTGAATAAGACCTAAGTGATGAACTATTTAGTTAAAAAACCTCATTCACATTGATAAATACCCTTAAATGAAACTTAGAGAGAATGTACAAGATTCAAATATATAAGGATGGTTACTAGCTATTAATCCATTTTAGGTATCCATGCATAAATTGTTAGGAAAAAATGCCCAATATACACAATTTTATTCCATTTCCTACATAACCCCATGAGAGAAAAGAATGCATACAAATAACCATAATGCATAGATCAAATAGACAAGCCACAAGATAACACAAGATATACCTTTGGAAAAACATCAAGAGGGATAAACCTAGCCCCAAAAGCATCGAAACTCGATCTCTTATTTACCAATAAAATATTGCAAGAGTTACAATGTATAATTATGAAGCATCAAGCCTCTCCAATGCATGGACTCCATGTTTCCAAGCATGAATCCACACATCCCATGCTATGCTTCACATATGCACTCCTCAAAAATACTTAATAATGACAACATACTCATCCCACCAAGTTTAACCACTAAACACATGTGTGCTTGCTTTTATAGATACAAACTCACACAAACACAACTGAGTGGTAAGATAAAACCATGTACCATAAAACCATGTGAGTACAAAACCATTGGCCCCTCATTTGATATTGGGCACTAATTTTTCTCTTTATTAAATATTCCCCAATATTAAATTATTATACCATGTCTCTCACACAATAAATAATAATACAATGTTACAATACAACATAAAGTGGTCCCCAAATAATTACCTATTGTGATTAGCCACACCTCCTAAGTGCATCACAACTAAATAATTATTTAATTACAACATTATAATATAATATTTTATGCGATGGTGCACAACAGCATGTCCCAACATTCTCCCACTTGTTATATATACATTGCATAAGGGATCAATCAATGAGATACATCATCATAGTCATACATGAAACAACATGAATCTCTGGCATGTTCTCGTGCTCCATCAATATACCTACAATAAAACCAAGTGAACACCATATCAAACAAGAACTCCTCTCATCCTCCAATGTGCCACCTATGGAAGAAAAGGAACATGCCAAGGTGAAGATGCGCCAATCTAGGAACACGAGCATCAAATCCAAGTGATACCAAAGGCTTCAAACAAGTTCTTTTCATAAGGTGAAAATCCCACATGATCAGAATAGCCACAACACATGCTTACATCCAACCATACATACCTCCTAGGTATCAACAACATCAATAAACTCAAGCCATTAACATATGGAACCCATAAACCACAATCACAAGCTCCCTGTATCAACCTGTCAATGAAGAACATATATATCCAAGAAATGCCACTACATGAGTAATGTTAAAGCATATCAAGTCTATGAATCAAAACTACATCAAGGTGTGATAAATAATCGACAATGAAGTATTGTAAGTAAAATCACAATGATCTACACATACAACACCAACAATTGCATAATCTCTCACAATATGTCACCACAATCCTCCCAAGTGATATGAACATAAAAATCCAAGAATGAACCCTAAAATGAAGATAGAAAACACGTAAACCATAACATGTCCTTCTACCAACACCTCAAAAGTGCAATGCTATGTCAAGTATGATCTCCTAACAACCCCAAATGAGAAGACTCAATAGCACCCAAAACAATGTTCAATCTCTTAGATCAAACACAGCATATGAATCATGTAATAATTTTCCAACATGGATGTATGCCTCTCTATGGTCATCCCACAATAGTGGGTTACACTTTTTGGCCAAACTTGACATTGAACTGAACTTTTTTAACTAAATCTTCACTTTTGGACACCTATAGCTGCTAAACCATGAGGAATTTGAAGATGATGCAAACTAGTGATTTGTGACATTTTGTTTGTAGATTCTAAATACATATTTAAAAAAAAAAATGGAATCAAATTGCATTTATTTTTCCATCTCCTTCGGAAACTAGTTTTTAATAGTAATCACCATTTTTAAAGAGTAATGTTCACCATATAAAGCATATTTTTTTTCTATGAAGGATAAAATTCTAATTTTCTCAAATTTAGATTTGTAACTACAATATCTAGCACCTTCATTTGGTTTCATAGTGTTCTATTAAATTTTTTTTTCTTAATTAATTTTTGAAGTCAAACTAATTACAATTTAGACATAGGTGGACCATATAACACAAAAAAAATTGTATGTAGAAAAACTCAATTTTTTTGTTGGATCAAGGACATCAATACCAAGCACCTAGATATTTTTTAGAATTTTTTTGATAGTCTACTATTTTTCCACATGTGCAAAACAAAGAGCTTGATTTTCAGTGAAAATCTTATATTTAATTAAACTAAAAAACCCATAATAAAACCAAAATATATTATTTAATTATACTTAATGGAGAGCTCATTTTGAGGACTATAATCCTCCAACTATGTTTTTCAAGTTGATTTCATTTTCATCCTCAACCCGAGCTTCAAAACCCAAAATTCTGCATTAAATTATAAATGGAGGGGGGCAAGGGAAAAAAAGGGGGATTTTAGGGAACCCCCTTGGACCCCTTCTAGTGAAGGGGGGCTTTCTAGAAGGGGGTTTGAGAGAACCCCCTTAAATTAATATGAAAAAAAATGTGTTTTGGGGTAACCTCTCTATTTTAGGGGGTTGAAGCCAACATGTAAATATTTAAAGGGGTTCGCTCAAAGGGGGTGTTCAAGCAAACCCATTTTTGGGTTCACTTGAACACCGCCCTTCGAGAGAACCCCAAAAAACCCTGTCAACTTTTTATTTCAAGCGCCCAAGCAATTTTTCTTCATGAATGCAATTGTAACCCACCTATGTGGGATCACCCTCTAACCAGGGAAATCAAACTCAGTGTGACCATTCCCAAAATAGGAAATCAACCCAATAACCATCTCTTAAATTCCTCATCAATGAATGATAACATAAACTCAAATGCACAAGGATATAACCATGTTAAACATCTCTCAAAATGAATCCTCTAGAACTATCTATCCATAGCTCAAGATCCATATCTATGAAAGATAAAACATCATAAACTCATGCTAAATAATCCTCAAATGAGTCTCCCAAAATCAATCACCATGAATCCCATGAGAAATCAAGCATGAAACATAAAAACATAAAAAATAGGATGGGAAATACCTATTAAATGATAAACAGACAGGAAGATTAGGAGTGGGGAATGATAATGGTCCTCTAGGATAATCAATTCATCATTACTAGAACTCCAAGAACAATATCCTCTATACCTATCCAATTTGAACTCACATCCATATCTAGGTGATGGCTCATTGATTTTCCTATTGAAACCTTCAAAGAGTAAACATCTTGAGAAAATGTCTCTAACCACAAGAGAACTCCATCCTCACCCATGTCTCTATGTATCCATGTGCACCTCAAAAAAATCAATCCATGTTAAGCTCCAAATGCAACATCACACTATCATGAAGCAGCCATGAAAATGACCAATATACTTAATACCAAGAGAACCAACAAGATCAATGTCAAAGCTCCAATTGTAGAATCAAGAACCTATCATGAAATTATGATCTAACCATCTCCTCCTAGGAGATCACATACAACAATGCATACTTCCTGGTCTCAAAAGAACTCATATCATGTCAAACCTCTAAACCAGTATCAATAGTAAACCATGAAACAATACCAACCACACTCTAAACCAAGAATCAACATCTCCAATCACATGAATATAACCATCACTAATAATGTATCACATCAATACCAACAACTCCCACTGAACTGTGATATTGAGCTACACATGACATCATGACAACCATCTCCTCCATGAAGATCATCCAAGTCCACACACATAGCTGAAATTCCAATCATACCAAGTAGAATTAAGATATCCAAGCCAAGGAGATACAACCACCATTAAAACATTAAGAACCAATCCTACACCACCAAGTCATCACTATCAAAAGATCCCACTGAAATGTGTAAACAATGAAATTTAACCAATCTATCATGACATCATAATCAAACCACATGCTAAAAGTCCCAACAATTGACTAATCAAGTGCTCTAACCATCCATCCTCTCATCCTAAAGTAACCTACCAATGGACAAATGAACATAGACAATCAAACTAATAAATTTTGCATCAACATTGAAACAATATCTCGTGGATATAGATAATCCACACTGAGTCATCCCACTATAACTAAATAGGTGATCAGTCCATACAACTATATAACTCGTAGATACCAAACAATGAAACATGCAAATTCATCATCACATTACTAACTTGCAAACCAAGATATCAAAGAAGATAATCCTGTAGAGATGAAGACTTAAACACCAAATCAACCATAGAATTGATTTGTCGAACATGTCCACAAATGAGTAACCATAGTCATGGAACTAATCAAGTATCGAGGAAATAAAATCAACCTCCTAACACCAAACCATAACACTACCAAACAACCACATATATAATCATATTTTGTCAATGCTTAAATGTGCTTGCATATCCATGACACCATAATTATAGTCAATGGTATACCTACACTCAACTATCACGTATATGAGACACCAAGTCTCCAATTGTGTCAATCCATGTCATCAAAACTAAAAACAACATGTGTACCTATCAACATCGAAGTCTAACTCTGAAAAATACATGTAAACCTATACTAGGAAACACCAAATTGATAATTAGCTATACCATCAAAAATATCATATAAAAACATGTACTCCCTCAAAATGCTCTTGTCTTCTTTCTTTAAAACTAGAGCTCCATTCCCCCTCCAATCTATATCTAGAAAGTGTGGCAAAGAGTTTTTAAATTTTTAAAATGAAACGACTCTTCCTTGCAACATGGTTTTAATTTTTCCTCAACATCAATATGGTGGAATATTACTTATTACTTATCATAATCAACCATTGGCTATTCTAGCTTTCCAAGACATGCTCACTACTTGTTAAAAAAATGGGTTAAATAATTTAAAGATATTTTGGATTCTGATATACTTCATTGGGCTTCATGGAATAATATCAAAGATTATCATGATTGAATAATAATTATAAATAGTTCCTCATTTTTATTCACTTGTTCCTTTTGATTTGACTATGAAATTATGTACTTCAGGGGATTGCTACTTCTTTAAAGATTGGAAATGGTTGTATTTCAATCATTCCAATCATTTTCCTTTAAATAAAATTTATATCCAATTACTTCCTAGTTGGTATCTTACTCCTTGTCTAAATCATAAGTGTAAGTGCAGATTTAGCTCCATGTTTTTTTTAAATGAGTGCTCAAACATGAAAATCTAAAGTCTATTTTGATACATAGATGATGGCTTGGAAAATACTACATTGCAAGCTACCTGTGGGAGATAGATTGAAATATATTATGGTTCAACCAACTAGCTGTCCTTTTTGTCATGGTGTTAAAATTTTGAAACATATATATTTTGGAACTATTTATATGTTAGAAAGCAATAGTTTTCCATGTTTAGAGATTTCTAAGCAATTTTTAATCATGAATTAAACATAAAAGAAGTCATTCTTGGCTTTGGTATGCAAAATGATGTGACTACTAATTCTATTTAGTATGTGATCTTAAAAAATATATGGAAGAATAGATGTGCTACTATGTTTTCTAATAATTATCATCAGGTAATTGGTACTCTAAGGATTTACTCTGATATATTTCTTCAAGTGGTTTTTCTTTTTTTGCAGATCCAAGTCTTATGCAAGAAGAATAGGAAGGTCAAACATCAAATACAATAAATTAAATAACAAATTATGAAGTTTTAGCTTGATAGTAAGCTCTATCATAATAAAATCATTATACAACTTATGTAATTTGCCCCTTTTTTGTTGTCATTATGATTGAAATAATGATATTTTTTGTTACCTTTATGTCTGATCCACGTGTTACACAACAATTTTCTTCAACTACTTCTCGTAGCTTCATTCTTATAAATTAATTGTTTGTTTTGTTCAATATATTTAAAAAAAGAAAGAAAAAACATAGAAATAGAAATCAATTCAAATATTTGGTTCCGCTTGATCTTTGACTATGAAAATATGCACTCCTATCCATTGTAGATTTTTACAAAGATTGCTTATGGATGTCCCCTTATACTTTTCTTTTAGTTCCTTTGGAAAAGGCCTACCTTCAATTGCTTCCAAATTTGCTCTTAAGATCTTGATTGAACTCCAAGTGGAAATGCAGGTGAATAATGAAAAATTTTGGGCTAAATTATTTGCTCAGATTTGGAAATCAAAGGCTAATATAGATGCTCAATTACTTGCTTGGCAAGTTTTACATTGCAAACTACTCATTGCGAATAGGCTGAAATGTATGATGGTCCAACCAATTAATTGTCCTTTCTGTCAAAGGAAAGAAAATATAAGGCATACCTTTTGGGCATGTCAATCTGTTAAAATACAGTGGAATATTGGTTTTAATGACTTACCAGCTATTTTTGGGCATCATTTACTCTGGAAAGAAGCTTTTCTTGAGGTTGGATTGCATCATAATATCATCACGGATAGATGAGCCAATTCTTTAGCTTAGCCGATACGAACGGTAGCCATCACGCTTTAGGGAGTTGAAGTGAGCTTCCTCGAAATAGCTCTGAATGTGTCTAGATCCCTTTAAAGTGTACACAAATAGCTGTTTCTGGAAGTGTAGAAACTAAACGAAATTAAAAACTCCAATGGCCGCCACCGATCAGCAGGGCGCTGCGCAGGTAGCAATAGAGACACAAATTGAAGAAATTATTCCAATAGAGAATCCTCCTCTTCAGCAGAAAATTTATGTTGCCGTTGGAAAAGACCTGTGTGAGAGCGTCAATGCGCTCAAATGGGTGCTGCAAAACCTTGATAATACGCAAGCAGCCATTATAGTTCTTCTCCATATCCAGCGTCGACCTCGCTATATGCCATCAGCCAGTAAGATTTTCATTAATCGAACTGAGTTCCATATATATGTCTGCTTGTTTTTTTTAATTTTTAAATGAATTGGACGTTTTATGATTTTGCAGTCGGGAAAATTCCTTTGGATGAAGTGAACGAGGATTGCGTGAAGGTCTACATGAAGGATATAGAGAGAGAACTCAATAATTGCCTTAATAAATATTTGGACATTTGCAGACAAGCCAAGGTATTAAATCGTACTGTCTTTGGTGAATAATAGAGCGTTAATTCGCTGTGTTCAAGCATCTGAAATTATCGTACAACAGGTCAAAGCAGAGCCTTTAGTAGTTAAGAAGAATGACGTTTCCAAAGGAATTGTTGAAGCCGTTTCAGAGCTCGGTATCACCAAGCTTATCATGGGAACCACCTCAGCCAGTGGTGGCATAATTCGAAATAACCTTGGGTAATATTTTAGGATTTTTTTGTGTTATTTCTTATGGATCAGTTAGGATTCTTTCTTAGGATTTTCTGTGTATATTTTTGTGAACAGGAAGATGAAGATGATAGCACCAGGCAAAGCTGATTACGTCCAGAAGCAAGCCCTGTCCTGCGACCTGTGGATTGTGTGCAAAGATAAACTTGTATCACATAATGGTCAGTACAATATATTTATTATTTCAAAGTTTAGTTCATGTATTTTTCTGAAAGCAAATATTTACTTATTTTCGTGTTAATATTGCAGCCGAAATTTACAAGCTTTGTCTTTGTTTGATGGTGTGGATTTCAAATAGCAGCCCGGAAATGGAAGGGCCATAAAAGTCCTTGTCCAGACGATTTTGGCAAATTGCTTGCACCGGCGCTAAACTTCCAATTGAATCTCGAAATTTGCAATCGAAGTCCGTCGAATTTTGAAGTCACTGGAGATTCTACGCCTACGTCGGTGTCGGAGATAATTTTCGCTTTCGATGAAGTTTCTTCTGAATCGGAAGTTGCAGACACTCCAGAGATTGATGTTGATGAAGGCTGCTCTAATGGTACTCTCGAGCCTGAGCCTCAAAGATCTCAAGTATATCTCTCCGACGAATAACTAAATTTTGAAAATATATTTGAAAATCTGCGTCTCTGATGATGTGAGGAATTTAAAATATTGAATATTAATGCAGGATGTTGAAGAATTCAAAAATGAGCTCAGAAAGGCATTGGAAGCAAGCAAGAACGCGAAAGCAGAAATGCAAAGGGAGATCGCCAATCGTAAGAAAGCAGAAGCGGCTACCGTTCGTGCCAATCTCAAAGTATATACACGTTTTCTTCTTTCTTTATTTATTTAGACGCTCTTATTGTTACTGTGGAGAAATTTCTGAAACATTTTTGCGTTTTATCAGTTAACATGCCTTGAAGCTGCCTTTAAAACGGCAGTGAGAGAGAAGGAAGATGCGACCGCACTCTTAACACTTGTCGCAGAGAAATGGCAAGAATTTACAGGGCAACCAGGCAAGGTGGAAGAAAGTTTTGAAGCAATGTTTCACAAGCTAAACCAAATCTCTCGTAAACGACACGACGCCATACACGAGCTTGAAGAAGCACGGCAGAAGCTCGCCGCCATGGAAGAACAAATTAAACATTTTCAAGACTGCTCGATTTCGAGGCCGCAGATGGAGAACCTGACCTCCGTTACCTCCACCTCGTCAAATAATCTTGAATTCAGAGAATACTCTTTCGACGGCGTCAAAGCGGCGACATGTAATTTCTCTGAGCATTTCAAACTCGGGGAAGGAGCCTACGCTACGATTTACAAAGGTGAAATAAGGAAAACAACCGTTACGGTCAAAATTCTGAAGAGAAACAACTTACATGGCCGGCCAGAGTTCCACCGCGAGGTATATACATAAATTACTTCAAAGCGCTGCAAGATTTGTTCTTCTCTGTTTTCATATGTGTTCTGTTTAATCTTTATTCGCAGATCAATATTTTGAGAGACATACGGCATCCACATTTAGTGACGGTTCTAGGAGCCTGTTTCGAGCGAGACTCTGTAATCAATGAATATATATCCAACGGATGCCTGGCAGATCATCTGACCTGCAAAAGCTCGGCTCCGCCGCTCCCTTGGCAAGCCAGAATTCGCATTGCTGCCGAAGTATGCTCCGCCTTACAATATTTGCACAGTTTAAAGCCAGATCCAATTGTCCACGGCGATCTGAACCCTCAAAATATACTCCTCGACGAGAATTATGTAAGCAAAATAAGCGACTTCGGCCTGGCTCGTCCTCTACCACACGTTTTATTCTCACGGGCGGAGATAAAAAGCACACACTCCTACATGGATCCAGAATACCTTACAAGCGCCGGATACTCTACCAAATCTGACGTTTACAGCCTTGGAATCGTCATTCTTCAGCTTCTGACAGGGAAACGGGCGCTTGGACTGGTAAAGGAGGTGGATGATGCGCTAGAAAGTGGCAAATTAGCCCTGGTTTTGGATCCTTCAGCCGGTTCTTGGCCATTTGTGCAGGCTACTCAATTGGCTGACCTTGCCTTACACTGTACGGATCCCGTAAGAAAGAAGCGGCCCGACCTTCAACCGACTGTGATGAAAATGCTTGATCAGCTTCGCAACATGGCCGTCACTGCGCCGTACCCCGCCAGGCCCGTCGAGCATGATCAAACGTCGGTGGAACTACCTGAAGAAAAACGCGTTCCGAGCCTCTTCCTCTGTCCAATCTTCCAGGCACTAATCAAAACCTAACTGTCTAAAGCTCAAATTTTTTCTTACATATTTATCAATTTTCAATAAGTGTCAGGTTTTCAATTTTTAACAAAGAAATTGCAATGATTTGCAGGAGGTTATGCAGGATCCTTGCGTTGCCGTAGACGGCTTTACATACGAGAGGGAGGCGATACAGGGATGGTTCGATTGTGGAAAAGACACATCACCCATGACAAACGAGAAAGTTGTGCAGAAGAATCTGATCGCAAATTTTTCGCTGAGATCAGCCATTCGACAGTGGCATGAGAGAGGCGATCTCTTGTAAATCAAAATGCTGTAACCCATCAACATAAATTTATTGTAATTGATTCTTTCGTAATGTCAATTTTACAAAAACTAAGAGAGTTTATGGACGGCCGAGCAATCTAAGGTGTAAATTCATTCCAGAGGGCTTACAGTACATGCACACCATCCCTTACAGCAATTGTTACTATTTTTTGAAATTGAAAATGGAAACGGTAATGGGCCTGACTTTAATAAAATATTCAGTCCATACAGACGTTTCGGTTTGTACTTTCATACCACAATGAAATACATAAATCTTATGTTATTGCAGTAAGCGTGTCCTATTTGAGCTTGTGAAGTTCACTTTGCCCATTAACGGTTCACAACGCCCGAGAGACTTGAACGGGGTTAAACCAATCTCAGCCGTCCATCATTTTTCGTCATTTTTTCGACTTTTTTTTCTCCGCTCTTTACTGTTTTCCCCTCCGCTATTGAAATGAAATGAAATATTTTAATGACATCCACGAGGCCAAAGAAACCTATGGGACCCAAGAGCAGCACAAGAACCTCCAACAAAAAAGCCCTAGACAATTTGTAGACTCCATTCGAGATCAGCCCTTCTGCAGTGAATTTTGATGATGAAGTTTGCAATTTTGTCCAGTCTTGATTCTTCAAACAAGGTATTTTTATTATCAACCTGCACAGTATCCCCATAGCTGGCTCGGATGTCTTTATATGCTAAGCATTCTATGATAAAGTGCCATTCCGTCTCTACCATACCCTTGTTACAGAATCAACATATTCTATTTTCCCACTTCTCTTTAGGAACTACCCACCTACCCGTTTCACACCTAAGATGATGTGAACTAGTTCGCAATTGAGCTATCAACATTTTTGCTTTCCATTTGATATTCGCTCCTATATAGGCCTTTTCTTCATAGTCCCTCGTGGGATTGAATTCTTTGATATAATAATCCTTTTTACGCCCTGTTTTTTCATCCATATAGCATATTTAAATTTTTCTCTCACACATTTTTATATTTCTCCATTTGTGTTTGGACACTCATGCATCACAACATCCCATTTTTTCATCCATTTGATATTAAGTTTCATCCATGTGTTATTTCTTCTAGTTAGCTCTTCCTTCACAATTAGCTTAGGCCATCGATGACCCTCCATATTCTGGACCTTCTTTAGGTAGCTTAATAACCGAGTCATCACTGAGGCCTCCAAGGGAAAAGTACCAGTGTCAACCAATAAAATTTCATAAGGCACTACAGTCTTAAGCTTGAGGCTGCATATAATTAGATGTTTTTGTATCCTCTCCACTTGTCTCCATTTCTGATCCGACATGCTGCTGCCCCAAATTTCACACCCATAGAGAATTACCAGAGTGACAAGTTGACCAAAAAGAATTCTTTTAGTTTTCCAATCCCATAATTTTGCATTTCTACATCTATTTTGCAAAGAGTACAGCGTTTTCCAGCCTCCCTGAATTCTTTTTGCTCTACATGTTTCCCAACTAAGTTTGTTGTGAAAATCAAGCTCAAGGTACTTGTACTCCTCCACTATTTCCAGTGGCTTTCCTTCAAAGAGAAATTCAATCTATTATTTTCTTCTTCACAGCGAGAATATCATTATTTTGGTTTTGGTAGTGTTCACTTGCATCCTGACCTCTTGACAAAATGTTTCAAGGGCCTTCAAATGTTTTCTCAAATCAAGCGTAGTTTTAGCAATTAATATGAGGTCATCGGCATATAAGAGTAATTTTATTATAAAGTTGGCCAAATGAATGCCTTCCCCACCAACGTGGTCAATCCATTCTTCTAGCTTATCAATGTAAAGCCCAAATAGCATTGGGGAGAGTGGGCAATCTTGTGTGACACCAATGTCGCTACCAAAGCATTCTGACATACCATCATTGGTTCTGATTTTAGCTCTGACCTACTCGTAGAGCCTATGAACAGTTGCCCTAAGCTCATGCAGAACTCCCAAATCCTCCATTCTCTTCCATAACTTGCCCCGAGGAACCTGTCAAAGGATTTTTACATGGTATTAGTGTTGATCTGAGGGTAGAAAAGGCTCATTGTAGGAAGGAAAAATTGAGGGTTTATAAAACCTAGTTCTACCTCTTCAAATTTATTATTATTATCTTTTATCTTTTGATATGGCCTTAGCAGGTTTAAGAGATCAGGAAAGATTGGATGGAGCATCAAATTTTGGTGTCTAGAAAGCTATAATTTATTTATTGCTAGAAGAGAATGGTATTGAGGAATATGTGACCAATGTTGTAGTTGTACCTAAAAATCCAAAATAGATCTTAGCATATAAGAAGGAAGATGCCAAGGTGTGGAGGCTGATTCTTGATGGTGTTAAGGACCATATTATTATGCATATTGTAGAGTTAGATACAACGAAGAAGATGTGAGATTCCATTATGAATCTATACCAAATTTCTACCACTAACCGAAAGATGATTCTCAAAGAGAATTTGAGGAATACCTAGATGAACAATGGAGAAGATGTTACAAGTTACCTCACTAGACGCAAACTTGTCAATGATGAGTTGTCAACTATTGGAGATAAACCAGATGGTGATGATCTAGTATGAATAGCCCTAAATGGGTTTACTAAGTAGTGGGATGTCTTTGTTTAAGTTATCAATGGATGAGACACCTTAGTGAGTTGGGATCAACTATGGAGTGACTTCACTCAGGAGGAGCTTAGACTAAGTCTTGTCAGTGGAACTAGGAGTAAGAGTTAGAAAAGTGAGGAATAATAGGAAAATGTTTCCCTAGCAGGAAAAGGGAAAACGAAAAAGGGGTCTAAAGAAGGATCAAATCCGCAAAGTGAGAAGACTTGAAGGACTTGTCTAAGATCAAGTGCTATGGTTGTCATGAGTTTGGTCACTATGATATCGATTTCCTACAAAGGAAGAAGAATAAAAATTATTGTCAAGAATCAAACAATAGCTTCAACAAGTGTAGATGAGCTCTCTAATAGAATGAAGGATGAGATTTCAATCATAGCTTGTATGGTTAGCTCAACCTTAGGGGGTGTTTGGTATATAGATAGTGGAGCCTCATTTCATATGATAGGAGTTAGAGAGTACTTCTCTAGTTATAAGGAGGACATCAGAATCCAAATTTCTATGGGGAACATGTCCAAACACAATCCAGTTGGGAAAGGGACTATTCTATTTTAGAGGGAGAATGGAAAGTTGATTCCCATTCATGATGTGTTGCATGTGCTAGGCTTGAGAATGAATTTTATTTTTGTATTTGTCCTTCAGGATAAAGGATACATTATGCTCTTTAGAGGGGTTAATGTGTTAATCATGCATAAGGATTAGAAATCACCCATAACTATTGGAGTTAGGAGCGAATAACTTTATAGATTGCAATTTGATACTCATAAGGCACTGATGAGTAGCAGTCATTCTAGAGATCAAGGAGACCTATGGCATAGGAGGATGGGACATATACATCATGGAGCACTTAAATTGCTTCATGAGACAGTGACAAGTGTTCCAAAGGTGAGCACAAAGCATGATGATAAATGTAAAGGATGTGTATTGGGGAAGTTTGCAAAAGCAGCTTTTCTAAGGAGTGACAATAGTTCCAAGGGTGCTCTTCATCTAGTACATTCAGATATATGTGGACCAATGTTGATGAAGTCTCTTAGAGGATACAAGTACTTTGTTACTTTTATTAATGATTTCTCTAGGAAGACCTAGATATACTTCTGGAAGACCAAGGATGAGGTTTTTAGTCACTTCCAAGAGTTTAAAGCTCTTGTGGAGAATTCGGCAAGTAGGAAGATAAAGGCTCTTTGGTTAGACAATGGAGGCATGTAAAAAGGGAAAAGGTTCTAGGAGTTTTGTACCAGGGAAGGAATTAGGAGAGAATGGAATTTTACTTACAACCCACAACAAAATGGGGTTGTTGAGAGGAAAAACGGTCTTTATTCGAGGTAGAAAGGGCTATGTTGTATGACTAGGATATGCCATGTTATTTATGGGAAGCGGCATGCAATACAACAATATACATATAGAACATGATTCCACATAAAGTATTGGGAAAGATGAAACCAAAGGAGGAATTCTTAGGGAAGAAGCCAGATGTCAACCACTTTAGGATATTTGAGAGTTTGGCGTATTGTCACATTCTAGGGTCTATATGTTCCAAGTTAGATCAGAATACAGAGAGAGGGTACTTTGTTGGGTACAATGAAACCTAAAAGGAATATCAAATATTTATTCCAAGAGATAGGAGGATTATAGTTAGGTGTGATGTCAAGTTCATGGAGGACAAGGAATTTAGGATTTCCAAATATTTTCCAACAGATGATCAGAGTGAGTGAGCAACAAAAGCTTCAAGGATTGCTCAACCAGATCAAGGACAATGAAGCTTGAGTATAGTTACTAGTACAAGCGCAAGATTAGGTGCTGAGATTTCATAGAGTATGGAGTAACATATGTAGCAGATCTAATAGATGCATCTGGGAGACATGGAGGTTGATACTTCATCCTCTATAGTTGGCAGCAAGAACCAAAAGACACATAGGGATACTCAGGAGTTTGTGGGAGCTCCTAGAATGCATAGTAGATTGCAGAGACAACTAGCTGGGTATAATGACTATATGGTATTAGTTAGTCAATTGGTAGATAGTGATTTATCCATCTATTAGGAGGTTTCACAACAATAGGTGTGGCAAGATGCGATGGTTGAGGAATATACCTCAACATTTCAAAATGATGTGTGGGAGGTTATGCCTAGACTGATAGATATGGTAGTGGTTGGATCATGTTGGATCTATAAGATCAAGCACAGTGCATATGGTAGCATTGAGAAATACAAGGCAAGGTTGTGGCCAAGGGGTTCTCTTAGAAGGAGGGAATAGAGTATGAGGAGACATTTTATCCAATGGCCAGGTATACTTCTATACGAGTCATGATCTCACTTGCAGCACAGATTAGATGGTAGATCCATTAGATGGATGTCAAGATAGTGTTTCTTAATGGTGAATTGGAAGAGCAGGTATACATAAAACAAACAGAGGGCTTTGTAGCACACAACAACTAAATCGACATGTGCAAATTGAAGATAGTTTTGTATGGACTCAAATTGGCTCGCAGGGTGTGGTATGAGCACATTGATAAATACTTGTAGGGAATGGGCTTTGTGAAGAGTGAAGCAGATGCTAACCTCTACTACTTGGTGGGTTGGGGGTGAGGTTCTCATTCTTGTTCTATATGTGGATGAATTTTTTTTAATACATTCATTGGGGCTCATAGAGGAGTGTAAGAGGGACCTGGCCGCTGAGTTCAAGATGAAGCATTTAGGGCTTATGCACTACTTTCTATGCATGGAGGTATGGCAGACAAATGGAGAGATTTTCTTTGGACAAGGGAAATAATGCATCAAAATCTTGATGAGGTTTGAGATGGAAGATTGCAGAGCCATGTCTACTTCTATGATCATGAATTAGAAGAAGGTAGACTCATCCAAGGAGAAGGATATAGACCCCACCTTGTATAGGCAGTTGATTGGATCTCTCATGTATTTGGTCAACACCAGGCCAAATATATCCTTTGTAGTAAACTCTCTTAGTCAGTTCATATTTCAGCCAAAGAGAGTACATTGGACAACAACAAAGCATGTGTTGTGGTATTTGCATGGTACAATCGAGTATGGGATTATATATGCTCTAGGTGATGGTATCAGGTTGATAGGCTATCCTAACGCAGATTGGGTAGGTAAAACAACGAATAGGAAAAACACTTTAGCTTGGTATCAGGAGTTGTCTCTTGGTACAACAAGAAGTAGAAGTTCATGGCTCTTAATTCTACAAAGATAGAATATATAGTAGCTATCATGGCGACGTGTGAGGCGATATGACTTTGGAAGTTGTTGGTGGCCTTATTTGGTCAGAGGGTTGAGACTATAGTGATACATTGCAAAAAATAGAGTTGCATCAAATTATCTAAGAGTCTATTGTTTCATGATAGGTCTAAGCATATAGACATCAGATATCATTTCATCAAGGATTGTTTACAACAGGGGATTGTTCAGCTGCAATATATACCTACAGATCAACAAGTAGTAGACATTTTGAGAAAGGCATTGGGGAAGGGGAAATTCATCTTCTTCAAAGAAAGTTGGGTGTCATGCAGAACATCTTCCTCGCTAAGAGGGAGTGTTAATTTATGTAGCTTAGATAGGTGTCTCCAAACCCAAGAAATATTTAATTAATAAATTGATTTTTCTGAAGACTTCTAGAAAGGATCTAGTTAGAGTCCAGATAATTAATCATTAATTAATTGATTCCTCTAGAGACTTCTAGAATCCAATTAGTTAGGGTTTGTTAGAGTCTAATTAATCTCAGCAATTGATTGAGACTAAATCATGGCCATTGGTTTTTCAATGAGGAGAGTATAAAAGGGGATCAATCGACATTTGGGGAATACACACTTGAAAAGCATTTGTAGTGATAGCAAATAGTTTTGCAATGATAGAAAGGGTACGGTGGTAGTGTTGGGGACAACAGTAGTGGAATTTCAGTAGGAGAAATTAAGGGAAGAATTTCCAAAGAAGAATATTGTTGGAGCTCTGCCAGTTTATTATTTGTCCAAAAATATTACATTTATTATTTTGCATGTTTTCTTCTCTATTCATGTGATTTATTTGTGAAGCTGTAGTTGTGCTATTCTTCAATACTTGTTGTGAATTAATTTTCGACAGACAAATAGTCTATATAGATAGGAGATTAATAATCAGTAACTGCAATAGAATTTTTACAGTTAGAATACAATTCTTCAAAGAGGTAATAATACCGAAACCTTTGCATTAGTTTTGTAGGACTGTGAAATAAAAAAGTCTTCTAATTATTTAGATTCTCATTTTGCATGTAATTGAGTTATCGAAATAATGGCTCACACCACAAAAGGTGAGGGGATACATGATGAATAGATTCCATTGCCTTTATAAATTGTTCTATCAAACCTTCATTTTCAAGTTGTGTCTTGGATATACAATCCTCTCCTTAATTATTTTCAAAAATCCTACAATAAGATAAGTATCTATATATCACATTGTCTACATAAATATTTAATATTTTATTAAAATTATATCACATTACCAAATTCTTTATTAAGATAAGACATCATATAATATGATTACATATTTGTTTTCTACATTACCTTATCCTAAATAAGATTGGGTTTATGCGTTCAATTTTATTTATTGAAAGATAATATCAACCTCATTATAAAAAACATTAAAAAAAATAGAAGAAACGCAATTAATTATACTTGATGCAACTATTCCTTCTCAACCATTCAAGTTCCTTATGAATTATTTTTCTAGATGGACATTATGGAAAATCAAAATTATAATTTAATGTCGATCCTATGGACCTTATATACAGTCGAAACGATGGACTAATATTTTGCATTTACAAGAGAGCGCCTCTTTCTTGCCACTGTCGAATGGCTGATCTCAGAGAAAAGTTTGCGATCAGATTCCTGTGCGCAAGTTTCTGGTTTGTCATGGGCGATGTGTCTTTTCCGCAATCGAACCATCCTTGTATCGCCTTCTTTTCGTATGTAAAGCTGTCTGCAGCAACGTAAGGATCCTCCATAACCTCCTGCAAATCATTACATTTATTTCCTGTTAAAAAGTAAACCTTAATATTTGTTGGAATCAGATGAATATGGAAGCAAAATTCTCATCTTTAGACTGTTAAGGTTTCGTCAAACAGAAAAATGATCAATGCCTGGAAGATTGGACAGATGAAGAAGCTCGGAACGCTTATTTTCTCATCTACTTTCACCGATTGATCAAGTTCCGTGATGGCGAACTTTTGCCGTAGTGCTGCGAGCTCGTTGACGGCTTCGAGCCGTTCAAATGAGATTTGATTTAGCCTCTCAACTACTGCTCCAAGATTTTCTTCCACCTCGTTTCGCTGCCTTATAATTTCTTCACATTTCTCTTCGACAACTGTTAAGCGCGAGGTCGCTTCTTCTTTCTCGTTCACTGTTTTTCTGAAGGCGCCTTCAAGGCATTTAAACTGAAAAAGGCATAAGTTTTTTAGTAATTTCTTTACGGCAACAACAAGATCGTCTAAGTTAATTAAGAAAGAAGTGTATTTACCCTGTTATTAGCATTAATGGCAGCCGCTTCGGCTTTCATACGTTTGGCGGTCTCCCTCTGCGCTTCCTCTTTTGCATTCTCGCTCGATTCCAATGCATCTATAAGCTGTTTTATCAAGCCTTCAATATCCTGCATTAATATTCAATATTTTCAATTCGTAAATTTACCGCAGAAATATGTTTACAACCTTTACCTGTGATTTTTTGGCCTTTGCCGTTAAAGATTAACTGAAAGAACTAAAAAAGTCTTAGGGAAAGAGAAAATGATTCATCGAGAAGATTTACTTGTGATCTTTGAGGCTCAGGCTGGACAGTGCAATGAGGGCAGCCTTCAACACCGATTCCTGCAGTGACTGCCGCTACCGATTCCGAAGAAGCTTCATCGATCGCCACAATTATCTTCGACTTGTTCAATTCTTCCACCGACGCAGTCGAAGAATCTCCATTGACCGGAAAAATTGACGGACTTTGATTGCAGGCATCCTTATCCAACCGGAAGTTCGGCGGCAATGCAAGCAATCTACCAAAATCGTCTGGACAAAGACTTTTGTGCCTATTAAATTTCCGGGCTGTCAAATCCATACCATCAAACAAACACAAAACGTGTAAATTTCACCTGCAATATTATAATTGGAAGTATACATGGATTGATTTTTTTTAAACTGATAAATATAATGTACCGACCATGACGTTCAGGGGGGGCCTGGCTATGTGATACGAGCTTATCTTTGCACACAATCCACACGTCGCAGGACTTGATCACGCGCCTTCGGACGTAATCCGCTTTGCCTGGTGCTACCATCTTTCTGTTCATAATATTTGGCATTAAGATATGGAAAATGCTGGGAGAAATACTACACAGATAGTAAAGAAGTTAAGTCTACGAAAAATCTTAAGGATCTTCTATCTTCTTTCGCATTCTCTTTTTCTTTCGGAAATAAGTCACAACTGGATTAAAAAATAGACGGGTCTTAAAGAACCAGCTCAGTAGTAAAATACTCCAATAGTAAAAATGAAAGATCCTAAATTCGAATTCATATGATTATGAAGAGGCCAATAACCTTTAAGTAGAACACCTCGAAATCTATATATGAGTCCTAACTGATAAGTGAAAAATAACAGAAAAATATTGATGAAAATTTGTGTACGGTTGTCCCGAATACCTCGATATGCCACCACTGGATGAGCTTGTGCCCATGATAAGCTTGGTGATTCCCAGCTCTGAAACCACTTCAACAATTCCTTTTGAAACGTCATTCTTTTCAACTACCAAAGGCTCTGCTTTGACCTGTTGTATGATAAATATTTCAGACACTTGAACACAGTGCACTAACGCGCCATTATTCAACAAAGGCAGTGGGATTCGTACCTTAGCTTGTGTGCAAATGTCCAAATATTTATCAAGGAACTTGTTGAGATCCTTCTCTATATCCTTCATGTAGACGTTTACGAGATCCTCGTTCGCTTGGTCCAGAGGAATTTTCCCAACTGCAAAATCAGAAAATACTCAATATATTAAAAACTAAACAAAACAAGCAGACATATGCATGGAATTCAATTCGATTAATGAAAAATCTCTTACTGGCTGATGGGATGTGGCGAATTCGGCGCTGGATATGAAGAAGAATTACAGACGCTCCCTGTCTATTATCCAGGTTTTGCAGCGCCCATTTCAGGGCACTGACGCTCTCACACAGATCTTTTCCAACGGCAACACAAATTTTCTGCTCAAAAGCAGGACTTTCTATCTGGATAATTTCTTCAATTTCTGGTTGTATTGTTACCTGCGCGGCGCCCTGCTGGCCTGCTGTAGCCAATGGAGTTCTCATTTTCTAAAACCAGTACAATTTTAAGAGGATTTAGCGCATCATAGCCAGAAAGCTAACTAGAATTCCCTGAGGCGTTGCTTAACACCGAAAGCGTCTAAATACGGCCAGACGACCATTAAAGCATATTAGTGTACAGCATTGACCTTGATTTTCCACAGTATCGAAAATAGAATATTCCCTGTATTCCCGGCTCAGGGCAGCTGGGTAATCTCGCGGTGGGGCAGGACATGTCAAGGAAATCACCACCATTTCGTTTTATAAGCCACTCTTGATTCCCAAGTCTAAATTATCCCCGTCCCAGCACCCAACCAACCCCCCCAACGACCAACACAAACAAATAGATAATTAATTGTAGATTTATGTTTTTTTTTTCATGTTTTAAATCTATCTGGAT
>VDFB02271358.1:386422910-386467618 GCA_007258455.2 Sequoia sempervirens | reverse complement strand
AAAAAAAGGGATTTGTACATAACTTGGCTAACAAATAGCTTGAGGAAAATAATATGCATTCTTTTAAAAGTTAATAGCTTAGACAAATGTAAATCAGCTACTTCATTGTGTCATGCATCTACAATATACAAGGCATATGATCTAATGTTAGTAGATAGAACACATAGAAACGTACATATTGAAAGTGTCTGTTATGAAATATTTCCCTTCATTCTCTTCCTAAATGGAAGGAGGCATAGTACCTCCAACTATGGTATCTCTTCCTATCTTATTTGCTACTGATATTTGAATACTGAAATAAGAACATGAAAGAACAGGTAAACAGTTTCACTTATTTCACTTCAATAGAGCATTCCCCTGTTTGGTTGTTTACAAAATTTTCTCTATATACGGTCATTGAATTTTATTTTATTTTAAAAGCTACTTTCAATATTCTTTGTTGCATGTATGTTAAGTTCAGACTTCAGGGTATGTGGTTGTAACTTATATATAAATATATATATATATATATCCATTACCAAGTCTCAACACCCATAAGATACAACAGAATAAAACTATATTTAATTGTTTTATGTTCAAACATAGGCTATATGAATAATCTCAGTAGAAAACTGTGGTTCAAAAAAAAAATCCAATATTAATTTAGATAATTAGCAATGTCTGTTAGAAAGTATGTATTCGTAGAAAGAAAAGAATAAATAAAATGGTATTGTGACTAAATGTGATAGTAAAATGGAATGTAAATGGAACAATCCTTATTGCTCTATTTTATTTTAATTTGTAAAATATGGAAACTTATAGATATTGAGAATACACATACACGCAAAGGATGTTTTGATTTCAATACCTCAATGATATAAGTTAACAGTCTACCAAAGTGGAAGGAAAACCAAAAAGAAAAAAAGAAAAAAAGAGAACTGGGCATGATATTGCAGCCCAATGAATAGACTACGGAGAGTGCCTATAATCGTAAGTATTCACCATAATGAAGGAAATTCGCATACTATAGTGCCACACAGTGTACAAGCATACCATAAGCCAGCCGCCATCCTAGTTTCCTGTCATTTTGAAGCCCCTGTAAGATAGAGTTAGCCAAACCTGATATACTCAAATCGCTGTTGGGAGTCTTTTCTTATGTATAGAGTCCCAGTATTGTTCTCCATGGGGATAAGGTTGTGGAATATGCGAAGTTCTTTAAGAGAGCAACAATAGGACTGAAATGTTAATAGTTGATCCCTGACTTAGTTTATAATGATAAGCTACCAATAAAATAATGTGGACTCCTGCTTCTATGTGTACATGGAAACCCCTATTCTAGGTTGCATGTTTTACACCACATTCCTTTCCTTTCTTCTTTTCGTTTGGTCTAGTCACGCTCAGACAAGACTTCCCATATCATCTAGAAATGTCAGAACTCTCCCCATGATTTTGGTTTGCGTAGGAAGACAAATCACTTTCGATGGTAGTAAATTGATCAACGTCCTCTTTCTTCTGATTGCACACCCATCTAAATGTTCCTCTAATGGTAATGCATCTTGCTTGTCCATTTAGGTTTTGGTCTTACACCTGACGGAGTGTTTGCCATTGCATATCCCAAAATTAATGTTCTCACTTGAATACTTAAATGATCACTCCATTTAACAACTCTTTTGATTAAAATAAGTTGCATATAGATGACTTTATTACCTTGTTTGATGCCCATCTTGTCATGAATCACTTTCTAAGATGGAACGGGAATAACATATAGCATTACTAACACACTAAATCACTATACTACTAGCGTAGCAAATGATTGGACAAATTCCTACTAAATTTTGCCATCTTAAACAAAGCGTCCAATGAAATATGTGTCATTTGAGATGCTTTGTTAGCTCACAGAAATATGAACTGGTATGAGAGGGCCTTGGGACAGGAAATACTCATGTTCATGGACTGCCTTAAAGAAAAATCTGAAATAGTGTTTTCAAAAAAAAGTGCATACGGTCATCATCTATCCTTGGCCAGTAGACTACCTTTCAAATAGTATTGTCATGATTGAAATTTTAATAGAGACTTAACTCCTTATGCCATTATATTACACTCAATAGAATAAGTTTAAGCACTTTTGATGTCATGTGCAAGCTTAGTAGAGGTTGCCAAAAAAAAAAATCCAAGGAGAGTAAGAGTAATTTAATGTTTTGCGACCAGTCTATTTTTACTTATTGCTTCATTCTCAAAACATCGTACTAGGATAAGATTCAAATAAAACAAAATCCTTATAAGTTAGGATCTACATAACATGAGTAAATCTTAATAAGGAAGATATTAAAAGTTAAAAACAAAAAGGGGCTATGTGGCTTGCAAGTAGTTAAAAATAAAGTAGAGGAAAAGAAAAAGATCATATTAATATAAGAGTATGTATTAAGATATAAAAGTTAGGTCTTACATAAAAAGAGAGAGAATATCCTCTTTTAAAGTAGGTTTCTTTTAAAACAAATAAAATACATAGAATATATATACATAGGAGATAATATATTTAGAGGAGTAGGATAATTATTATTATTGTAATTTTTAATTACTTCTAAAGCAAATAGGAAATATGTTATATATATAATATAAATTAAAGAGAAAATAAATAAATAAATAAAACAATAATAAGTTATCATATCTTTAAGAAAAAAAAGGAAGAATAAGGAAACATTAGCATCTTTAATCATCTTATTAGAAAAATTAAGAGTATCAATAATAAAATTAATAATGTTGATAGTAATAATATAAAGGAGTGGTACTAATGCAATGTCGAGGTAGCGGTGTTATAGTAAATGAGAAAGCCAATATGAGATACTTGAGTTGGCTATTAGGTTTATAGTTCATACAATAGTTATGTGTATATAACAATAATATCATTTGAAGATACTATGGTTAACATTACCTTAATCTAAAATGCTAATATCGATAATGAGGTCATAAGTAACATTGATAACAAAGATCTTCCTTAAAACTTACACAGGGAAATAATATGAACATTTGTAATACGTGGTATTGCTACTCTAATTGTGGGGTTTAGCTTGAAAGCCATAGGTTGGGGTAACTGGGTTTCATGAGTGATAGTATTGTTATCAATAATCCCAAGTAAGATAAATTCATGTTTTGGAATGTTAATGTTGGAAACTAGGCCCCTTCTCATCATAGATCGAGGGTG
Source organism: Sequoia sempervirens (assembly GCA_007258455.2). Classification (NCBI taxonomy): domain Eukaryota; kingdom Viridiplantae; phylum Streptophyta; class Pinopsida; order Cupressales; family Cupressaceae; genus Sequoia; species Sequoia sempervirens. The sequence continues at coordinate 386,464,437 of VDFB02271358.1, read as the reverse complement.
TACACAATGAACTCTTCATAATTCCCTCCTTCTTTAACCCCACTCCCCGCTCTCAAATGATGAGTCGTTGACAAGAATGCAAGGGTATTGGCATCCAATGCGTATAGTTTACTCACCATGTGGAACATGGTAAAGTTTTCTTATGAATATTTGTGGCATTATACAAAAAAAATTGTTGGTTGTGTTTTTTCCCTAGTGTAAATTTTGGGCATTACAGTTCTTCACACTTGATTTCATGGGGAATACCTTCCCTACAGGACTGATATCCTATAGGGAACTTTCTTGGGTGTTCTTCATGCTCAAGTTCATGAAGAATACCTTCCCTATAGGACTGACAGCTTGTAGGTTTCTTCCTTTAGGTTTCCTCCATGCTATAACTTTTGGGGAACACCTTCCTTATAGGACTGAGAACCTATAAGGTGCTTTCCTTCTTCAATGTCATAGTTTCAAGCAGCTATGGGGTCCTTCGCTTACCCTATAACTTAAAATATGCCAGATCATGGTCTTCTTCCTCAATTGTTTACGTAGACATTTCTAAGCTTACACTCTCCTTGATCTACTTTAATGAGAACTCATCAATATTCGTGCTCGCTAAAGTGGGGAAAAAATGCATGAGTGAATTTTCACCCTACATGTAAATTCCCCATTTCCCCCTTTCCACTTTACAAAACCAAGTTTTGATGCTTAATTCTACCTAAGCCCGCTACTTGCATCACACTTGGCACCTATTTTGAGTGTTGGTGGAGGTGTTTCTATAAGGGACACCTGCACAATGCACAAACGTCTGCATGGTGTACTTACTTCCCTGGCAGGTTCCTGTGGCCGAACCTATAGAGGTGTTTCACTTCTCATTGGGGGTCAAGTTGTAACACCCCCTTTGACTAAGCAACCCAAATATGGTTGTTTATTTAATTCCCTTCTTCAAATTCAGTCCTTGAACAAGGGTTTTAATCCTCTAAGTATTCAAGCCATCCTATACACACTCCAAGCATCCATTTTTACTCTCTCAAGCTCTCCAACAACATACTATCACCTCATTGCAACAAACACAACACTCCATCACTTTGATAGAACAATTTGGGAATGAAACAACATTGCAGTTGAGGCTCGAGTACTCTCATTTTCTCCCCCAAGAAACCTTGAGTTCTCTTGGTCGAGGTGGTAAGCTTCCATTTCTTTCCTTCTATCACTTGGTTGAGTTAGCACTTTATTTTTTGTAGTGCTTTTGTGTTTTTTTATTGTATTATTCTCTTTATCCCATTTCCTTGACTGTCCAAATGTTCACCTAAATAGGGGTCTAACTAAGGAATGGCCCTATACAACCACCCAAAATTTTCCTCTTTTTCTATGTGTAGGCAGCCACGCTTTGTGGAGGTAGCTGGTGAATGGTCTCTTCTACGAAATCATCTTCATCACCCTAGCTCGGGTATATTTACTTTATCACCTTTGTTTATATTTCTGATACTTCATAATGTTATTTTTCTCTCTTAGAAGTTGCTAGCTAGGTTGCTAGCTTGTTTTCTAATTAGTTCACATTTTTCTTTCGGTCCTCTAGTTGTATGGATGCTAGTGCACCTGAGAGAAGCCAACATGCTACACTTTTATCCCAGAATTGTGCTCCCATCCTCTACCATAAATCTATTTAAGATGCAGTTTTGAGCTCAAAAAATGGATCACCTAGCTCCATTTTGAATCTTGGGATTGCAAAGTGTTTACAGGACTTTATCATCTTCATCATTCTCATCCTCATACCCTAAACATCCCACTTAGCTGAGGTAAGTTAGGGCAGCTTTCCACATCTTGGACCTCCATGACCTGGGGCATTGCACATGGAGATCTCCCTATCTTACAACGCTATTCTATATAATCAATGCACTTCAGGCCTTCAAAAAAGGGTTTATTTTTAATTTTGTATATTCTTAAGTCATTTATAATCGATAATTTTAAACGAAGAGAATATCATAGGCTATTTGAAGTGATTTTGAGTTGTGTTAAACCCTACCGATAAAAGAAATTCAAAGTTATTTATCATTTCTTTCTAAACCATAGTTTTAGAAGTGGTTCATGATGTATACTCCACAAGTGATTAATGTCTTGGAATGGAAAAGACATAAGTTTAAGAAGCACCCTTATAAATCCATGGAGATGGATCTGAAAGGAATTTTTACAAATGTTACATATGGTGTAATGCACACTAAGGATGTGAGAATCTACATCCACACAAAACTGGATGAATATGATCATAGAAAGATGGTAGGATTCTAGATTAATGAGCTAATAGGAGATGACCTTGAATTGAAACTTGAATTTGAGAACTTGATGAAGAATATTTTGGATGTTGGGAACAACTTTACATTTTTTTTATGAGAACGAATGGGTTATGTACATGCTAACCCAAATTCATGATAATTTTATGTGGTTCGATATCATACATTTTATCAACAAGCAAGCTATCAAGTTGATTACTAGTCTATGCTTTGAAGAATGATATGGTAATAAAACTCATTGGTGTGAATTTTGATAAGTGTGACCTAACAATGAAGGATATTGATGATTTGATAGTAAAATATGCTTCAATGATGATCGGTTTAAATATCTTTTATACTAACATAGAGAAATTTTTGTTGGTTGCAGTTATACACATTGCTCACTAGATGGTGAAAGAGGTTCTAGACATTGATTTGTGTGAGCTCCTAAGACAATAGTTGATGGAGAGCCTATAGAAGACCAAGGAATCTTGGTACCCATTCTGGTATGGTACCCTACTTGTAAGTTTATTGTTTTACTTTCTTAGAGAGTTGACTGGTTCAAAGAATATTGTTTAGTTGGAAAACATTCCTATTACAATTTAGATAAGAGGTCATTTCAGAAGGTTTAGAGACCTAGAAATCCAAAATACTATGCTATGGGGTTTCTTCAAAACCTTTCAAGATAAAATGAAAGAAATATATTGCAAAAGGTTGCATATCTAGAAAAGGACCAATGAGCTTGAAAGTGAACAACATGAGTATGTTCCCATGGAAGAGAATGCAAAAGAAGATATGATTACAGATGATGTCCTTCTGGTTGGAGAATGTTTTTGGTGTTCAGAAAAGAATGATGATGTATAGATTGCCTTAGAGAAGAAGGAATCTCAAATAGAACAATATTTACCCCCTCCAAACATTGAAAACTATGCATATCAAAAGGAAGAAGATAATGATGAAAACTTGGAGAAGTGTAAGGCACAAAAGGATAAAAACTTGCCTCCTCTAGATGGTGAAAAGGCCTTGAGGAAGATAAAATTAAATAATACATTATAGAGAAGGAGAAAGAGAAAAATAAGAATGAAATGCTCAAATAGTTGGTGAATCCTCTAGAGCTTTTCGAGATTCATTGAAAAATATATTGGACATGAAGCTATAGTTCCAATTGGCGGTATTTGTAGACATAACTATTACAAATTTCTATGTGAAAAGGAAAAATAGATATGGATAAAACTCCCCCTCTTCATAAATTACAACTTGGTGATGTCTTTCATGCCTTCTCCACAAAGGATATACTATAGACACACCAAAAGAGTGCTAAAATGATTGATAAAATAGTAAAAATGTTGTAGGACAACTTCCCTAGAGAAAATGTTGACAATTATCAATTTGGTGTGTAGCTATTGAGACTACTACTTGATTCCATTAAGAAATACTCTATTGGTCTGGAAGAAAAAATGGAAAAGGAAATGACCAAGAAGATCAATAACTAAAGGTTGGTAGATGCTTCTGAAAAGTGTGTCATTTTGCATGGTAAGTTGCAAAGAAACTTAAAAGGATGTTCAAAATTGTGTGGAAGAATCTAAAGTTATATTTCAATTTTATTTAAAATAGGCTAATTATACAAGGAGAATTAAGGACCAAATGGATTTAATTGAGTCACAAATTTCTTAGGCCTCTGGTGTTTATGATTCAATCAATGATGTAGATAGCGCAACAAGGGATGATATTAAAATCTACATGGATAATGTTTCCAATTGCAAGAATAAAAAGAAAAGATAATAATACAATATTGTTAGCTCATAGAACGGTTAAGTGCAAGGCTTGCATCTCTTACTTGAATTTTAGTTGATGCTAAGAAGATGTTGCAAAAGAATCTAGTACCCAGTTCTCTATCTATGCAGGTGAAGATCTCCATCTAACGCTTGAGAGTCAATGTGGTATACTTACCTTCACTAAGGAACTTGGGAGAGAACAAAAAAGTATTGGGAGGAAAATATTTCAAAATTGAAGGTGTCTAATTAGGGAGATTTTTCCTCCTCAAGTTAAGTTGTACATTTTTTCTTTGTATAGATGGATTTCTTGTTTACAATGTACATATGTGGAGTATTAGAGAGTTTTACAGTACAAATTTAGTTAATTTTTTTTATAATTTTTTATGTGGAGTCTCTCTAATGTAAATTATTAGAAAAGTGTTCAGCATAGGGGTGATCCCACAATACTGGTTTACAATTTTTCGCCAAACTACAAATTGAACTAATTTTTTCTAGCTAAATTTGCACTTTGGGAACCTATAGCAACTAAACCATGAGGAATTTGAAGATGATGGAAGATAGTGATTTGTGACATTTTTTTTGTAGATTCTCAATATTTTTTTTCAATTTTTTTGGAATTAGATTGCTCTTCTTTTTCCATCTCCTTCAAAAACTAGTTTTTTCTCAGTAAACACCATTTTTAAGGAGTGATGCTCACCTTATAACACATAACATTTTTCCATGAAGGATAAAATTCTATTTTTTTCAAATTTATATTTTTAACTATGATATCTAGTGCTTCCAATTGGTTTCATAGTGTTTTATTGAATATTTTTTCCTTAATCAAGTTTCAAAGTCAAACCAATTACAATTCATAAATAGGAAAACTGTATAACACATAATTTTTTTTATATGCATCAAAATTAGATTTATTTTTTGTTGGATCAAGGACTTTAATATCTGGTTCCCTTAAATTTTTCAAAAATTGTTTTGATAATCTTCTATTTTTCCACATGTACAAAATAGAGAGCTTGATTTTTGGTGAAAAATCTACATTTACACGAAATAAAAAATAAATATAATAATTAAATTAAATTTATTTAAAATTATACTTTTTGGGAAGATTATAATAAGGAATACGGGTATGTACAGGATCATCGTGCAAAAAACAGGCCCTTAAGTGGCAAAAAATTCAAAAAAATCAGTGTTAGGAAACTTGACGTAAATATTTGAATAAGTTATCTATATTATTTCAAAAATATGTAAAAATAGAATTTTTAGAAAATTGAATGTAGTTTCTAAAAATACTAGGTTTATTTAAAATAAATAAAATCTTATGAAAATTGAAATTTCAATGTAGTAGTACTTAAATTTCAGGGAAAAAATAAGAAGTAGGTGTTTGTCCGACCAATAACCATAATAAAATGATAATATTTTTGTAAGATTTTATATATAAGTAGAGTGACTCATGTCTGATGTGATGCATGTTTTTATAATTTTTTCCAAGTAAATAATTAATTATGAATTTTTATTACAACTTTTAGAAAATATAAAACTGCCTGTCACCATTAACTTATCAAAAGTTCATGAAATTTAATTTTTCTTTTTAATCTATATATTATGTGAAGCATAGAGTGTGACGATGTTTCAGATTCAAAAAATATGATACCGCTTTGAAAGTTATAGATGTTTTTCAATTTCATCGATCACTACTTTAGTCGTAATTCTAATAGAAAATATAATAATTATTTATTAAATTCAAATTAAATGGTATATTTTTGGAGAACTTCCCTCTAAAAACCCTTTTCGCTTCATTAATTTTGCAAGGAAAAGTCGCCCCACATACCCCCATAATATTGCCACTTCTTTAGCGCACCATGATCCTGCACATACCTATACATGCTTACAAAAAATAAATTTTAAATGAATTCATTTGATCTCCCAAAAGGTAAATCAAAAGTGTTTTTTTATCAACATTTTGATAGGTATAAAGGAGACTCCGTTATAGGTACATGGTTTAAAATTAGCAGGGTTCTATCCAAGGGGGTTTGATCTAAGGTAGTTTGAGCAAATCATCTTCAATTAGAATGATTTAAATGAAAATTTTTAAGGATTAAATCATTATATTTTCTAAAAATATGTGATTTCAGCAAAAATTAGAATCTCCCAAAAATTGTAAACCAACTTTGTGGGATCACCCATAGGAGTGAAATGGTAAGGCAGAGTTATTCTCATGTATATACATATATATTTGTAAATATGGAGAATAGTTGGAATGGTTGGAGTAATTTGAGAAGTTTGATACTTTGTGGTATACCTGTGTGAAATCCATGATATTTACTCCTCACATATGGGCGATCCCACAATAATGGGTTACAGTTTTTGGCCAAACTTGACATTAAAATCAGAATTTTTCACCAGAAATTCACTTTCTTACACCTATCGTAGCTAAACCATTAAGGTTTTGAAGATGAATCAAGCTAGCTATTTGTTAGATATTTTGTGTAGATTCTAATTATATTTTTAAAAAAAAATTAAAAAATAAATTGTGAATCATTTTATGTAATTTTTAATAACTTATTTTTTCTACTAATCAACATTTTTAAAAAGTGATGTTTACTTCGGCCCACATAACTTTTTTTATACATAGGATACAATTCTAATTTTTAAAATCCAAATTTTTCACACCAATATCTAGGGGGTGGATATTTTTTCATAATTTTTTGCTACATATTTATTTTTTAATTAAATTTCTAAGTCAATGTAATTATAATTTGGACAGAGGTGTACTTCAGCCTGCATAAATTTTTTTGTATTCATTTGAATTAACTTATTCTTTTTTTGTTGGAATAAGGACATCAATACCTAGGGCACATGTATTTTTAGAATTTTTTTTTCTATTTTTCTATTTTTTTCAGATGTTTGAAACAAAGAACTTGATGTTCATTGAAAATCCTACATTCACAAGAAATAAAAATAAATATAATAATCAAATTAAACATATTTAAAATTATACTTTTTAGCTTATAATAACTACAGGCTTACAAAACATAAATTTTAAATGAATTCATTTGATCACCCAAAAGGTAAATCAAAAGTGGTTTTTAATCAACATTTTGATAGGTGTAGAAGAGACTTCGATTATAGGTATGGTTTAAATCTAACAAGGTTCTATCCAAGGGGTTTGATCAATCCCTCTTTAATTAAAATAATTTAAATGGAACCTTTAAAGTCATAAATCATTGTATTTTCTAAAAATATGTGATTTCAGGCAAAAATCAGGATGTCCCAAAAAGTGTAACCCATTATTGTGGTAGCACCCATATTGTCTCCTAACATGAAAGAGGGAGAGGGGGTACTACCATCCTAATGGATAATAAATGGAATCAATACCTAACCAATTTTGGGGTCTCCACATGTAATAGAGCTTTATGGAACACTTTTGAAAAGGGAGACTCCAAGTTTGGTATTTTCTCAATATATGCACCAAATGAGTACCAAGGGAGAATTGAACTTTGCAAATGGTTAATCAACCTACATAGTGTCCCTTGGATAGTAGGGGGTGATTTTAACATGGTTGAAAACAATGAGGATAAACAAAGTGGTACCAATATGGAATGGAAAGGTAATGAAAAACACTATTAGATGAGGATGAAGGCCAAGCTCAACCTCATTGATCTATTATATGGGAGTAAAAGTGAAAATAACTCTATCTAGTTCACTTTGTGTAATGCTCAAAAGGAGGGAAAGAGAATCTATTGCAAGCTGGACAAATTTTATACCAATAGCTTGATTTATTTAATTTTGTGCCTTTTAGTGATAGAAACAAAGTTTTGGTATATCCCTACACCTGGTCAGACCGCCACCCAATCAAGGAAAATATAATCATTAATAGTGGTTTAAGGGAAGTCTCCAATAATATGAAAAAAAAATCATCCTCAACACCAAAATGTTATAAGATGATGACTATGCGGCTGATATTACAACACTAAGAGAAGTCAACAAGTGGCGACTCAAATACCTTAGCCCAATTGAAAGTTGGAATTAGAATATAAAGTGGTGGAAAATTATCTTTCAAACCATTGGAAGAAAAATGGAAATGGATATGAGAGGAGACGAAAATATCCTCCAAGACAAATTTCTAATTGTTGAAAATAGGATTTAAAAGGAACCCCCAAATTAGAAGTTATATGAAGATCTCAGCAAGGCCAAAAACTCCCAGAGAAGATTGCAAACTAACAAAATTCAAGGCATTAAAGTTAGAGATAAACTTTTAATTGGCTAAGTATTGGTGACAAAGGATCCAAATTTTTCTTTAGATATATCAAAGAAAAGGGAGTCAAAGATAAAATAGATTATATATGCGATAATGGGGTAACCCGGTGCAAACAAGAGGAAATATTACATCATTTTTTCCTATTTTACAAAGAATTGTTCCAATCTAAGGGAAATAATGAAGAATGTAATAATGTTATATGCATAACAAAGCAATTGATACCCACTAAGATCTCCAAAGAGGATTCCAAAAGCCTCTCAGACCCTATAACCAAAGAGGAAATTGAAAAATCCATTACCTCTATGAATAATGATAAATCTCTAGGGGTTGATGGGATATCTAGAGAATTCTACAACGCCTTCATTGATTGGATATGTGATGATTTGTACCAATTTTAAATGGAAGTACTAAGAAAAGGATCCCTGGGAGAAAGCATAAATAAAGGGATCATCAAGCTACTTCCAAAAGAATGGGATAAGGCTATGATAAAAAATTGGAGACCAATTACTCTACTAAATAGCCAATATACTCCCCAAGTTTATAAATAATACCCAAAATAACTTTATTAGAGGGAGATATATCCTTGAGAACCTAATAAAAATTTGGGAGGCCATGGATTGGACTAGGTGCTCTAACTAGAGTGTAGCCATTCTACTACTTGATTTTGAAATGGTGTATGATAGAGTGAAGTGGAATTTCCTCAAAATGACACTTGAAGCTTTCAATTTCCCTTATACCTTTTGCAACATGGTTGATACTCTTCTAAAAGATTCTTATACTTATATTGAGATTAATGGATCCCTATATGAGGTCTTCAACATAAAAATATCTATTAGGTAGGGAGGCCCCTTGGACCTTTCCATATTTGTCATTATATCGGATACCCTGCACTACCTACTAAGAGATACATACAACTCTCCCAAGGTCACAATTTTGGTACTACCTGACCAGAATGAACTCTTTAACATCCAATTTAAGGATGAAATTGCTATTTTTGTGGAGCTACAAAAATAAGATTTGGTTAATTTAATGGGAAAGCTCAATATATAAATCACATAGATTTAGGTGCTAAAGTCTTAAGGATGAAGTCCATAATGCTAGGATGGATAAATGTGCCCATAGCTAGTTGTGAAAAATTGAATTCCAATGATGTGTCCCAAAAAAGTAGGTTAGATACCTTGGGATATCCTTTTCCATGTTCCCCAACCTAAATGAGATGTGGCTATGGATAAAAGTTAAAATTGATAAGAAACTTCATGGCTAGCATAGGTAGTATCTTTCCCTTGCTAGTAGAATCCAGGTGTGTCAAAAAATAATTTGCTCCTACACTATTTATTTTTCCTCAGTTTGGTTATTTAACAATAGAAATTTAATTAAGTAAATAAAAAAATAAAGTACTTTTTATGGTCAAATGGGAAAGGGAAATGGAAAATGCATTCTGTAAAATAGAAATGGTGTTGCTTGGATAAACCTCATGGGGGTTAGGACTCAAAGACCTAAAGAAACATGGTACTGCATTAGCTACCAAATGGATTATTAAATCCATTGAAGGGAATGAGTTGTGGATAGTTCTTGTAAGAAATAACATCAAAAATGTGATGCCTAAGCTAGCAAAATCCTAGAAATCACTTCCTTTTAGTGATCTTCTCATTACCAAGAATCCAATAGTTCCTATAGGTTCAATATTGTTTAGAGGTATCTAGAGAGTGTGGGAGTTAATAAGGGAGAATATCCAAAGTCCTCTTTTTTATCACAACTATAATATAATGCACCCTGGTAGATCTATCTAGTGGAATTTAGAGAACAAAGAGAATCTCTTGGCTCTCCTACAAGGGTGCTTTTCCAAAAAACTGAACCAAGTTAGTATTAAAACCTTCAGTAATGTCTTAAGAGATAAGATATTGATAATTTGGGATCAACTAAAAGAGGAGTTTGGACTACCTCAATCTAATATAAGAACTTACTTTTTCCTTAAAGAAGCTTGCAATGGTTTACAGTTGGACCCTAGTCTTAATGGAAAGAATGATAAATCCAATTGAATATATGTGGCAAGAATCCACGTCTCTACATGGTGTTAAAACTAAAATCATCTATAAGGAGATAATTGATTCTAATACTCCAAATAAATAATTAAATAAAACTTGGAAAAATAATCTTGAAAGTAAAGACTAGAAAAAATATTTCTTATCTACTTGGCATAATGTTGTGGATGCAAAAAAAATAAATTTAGACAACTTCTATTATTAAAAAATTTCCTTATAAAATGAATCATGTTGACATTGATATTTGTAAGATATTAGAGTGCCTGAAATTGTTTTTCATATATTTTTTGATTGCTTCTATGCTAATGAGATTTGGATGTTGTTTAATAATGAACATAAAATTTAGGGGAAAATGGGAAAGCCAACTAGAAAGAAATTACAATGGGGCATGATAAAAAATTGAATAAAGATCTACAATTGTTTTGGTACTCTTTATCTATTGAAATTATTTGGTTCATTTGAAAGACAAGAAATGAGGACAAATACAATTGGAGTTACATGATACTTATCGAGCCTTTAGAAAGAATCATACTTTTCAATGTTACAATGCAAGTAATTGTCACAATGGAAATATTTGAATGTAAATTCATGAGGTTGTTAAGGGATGGGATTGTGCTCATCTTGATAAGGATTATATCATATATGGACATTATTGGAAACATAACCAACCCATTTTTTCTATGTTCATGAAAGAATTGGAGGCATTCTAAATGGATTTTAATGAAAAAGTGAAGCAAGTAAGAAGACTAAGGATTTTAAAGGACCTAGGATACACACAAATGAAAATTATGAAATAGAGGAAGTATTTTCAAATGAAGAGTTTGAATCCATTGAAACTCTTGCCAATTGGGATGTCATGGAGGTTTGTAGTGAAAGTAGGAACCTAGAAAATGAGCCTTAAATAAATCTACATCTATTTGGTCCTTTTTGTAATTTTTTTGTATAGAAAACTTATGCTCTGATCTTAGTATCTGTAAACTCTATATAATCTTTTGTATAACAAGTATACATTTTTTGCAACATAACCAACCAATTTTTTCTATGTTCATGAAAGCATTGGAGGAATTCTAAATGGAGTTTGATGAAAAATTTGAAGTAGGTAAGAAGACTAAGGATTTTAAAGAACCTAGTCTACATACAAATGAAAATTATGAAATAGAGGAAGTGTTTTCAAACGAAGAGTTCAAATCCATTGAAACTCTTTCCAATTGGGATGACATGGATGTTTGTAGTGAAAGCATGAACCTAGGTAATGAGACTTAAATACAATCTACATAACCAGCCCATTTTGTTTGTGTTCATGAAAGCATTGGAGGCATTCTAAATGGATTTTAATGAAAAAATTGAAGCAGGTAAAAAGACTAAGGATTTTAAAGGACCTAGGCTACATACAAATAAAAATTATGAAACAGAAGAAGTTTTTTCAAATGAAGAGTTTGAATCCATTGAAACTCTTGCCAATTGGGATGCCATGGAGGTTTGTAGTGAAAGTAGGACTAGGGAATGAGCCTTAAATAAAATCTACATCTACCTAGTCCTTTTTGTAATCTTTTTTTCTATACAATGTATTCTTTGATCGTAGTATCCTTAAACTCTATGTAATCTTTTGTATAACAAGTATACACTAATGTATAAATCTAGTTTAACTTACACCATATAGACAGTATAGGTCTCATACTATTGTAGTACATATCTATTGGTGACTATATGTTGTTATGACTTAACAGTCTATACACATTGTATCCTAAATATTTCTATGACTATCAATACAAAAAGATCAATTAATTTCATGTTAAAATTTGATATTATATACTAATTTTTTATAATCTTTACAAATTGATTTTACTCATGTATAAAAAAGAACTTCAATTTGTACTTATGCATAGAGATAGAACAATCAAATATCACAATAAAAATTATTTTCATCTACATTCAAATCTATAAGCAGTCTAACATATTTTATCACACTCATCAAAATACATTTGAATTAGGTGCCCAACAATCATTCTAAAATTAATTTGCATGTTTGAATTGCATTTCCTATAAGGGTACTTTTAAATGTCACTGACATGACAAAACACCTATGCAAATGTGATAGATACTATTTATATTTTTCCTAGCACAACACATAAAAGAATCTAATGATTCTAATCAAAGGTCAAACATTCTTTAATTCAAATCCAATCAATCTCTCTCTTCATTAATTATTATTTATAATAATATTATATAAATATTCTATGATTTTATCATATTTGATCCACTCCAACAACTATACCATATTCTAACCTAAATTAATTTATACTTAATTATATTCATTTATCTAATTAACCTAAAAAAATTCCCAGACTCCTTTACAATATAATTGTAATTATCTATGATTTGTTTCTTTCAAATTTCAACTTTAATTTTTTTAATTTTCACATTTCATATATCTACTCTCTTCAATCACTTTTTATAACTTTATATATATATATGAATTTATATATATATATATATATATATATATAGTATTCTATGAATAAAATATGATATAATTTAAAAACATATCTTCTTTCTAAATTAACAAACTAAAATAATTAATTAAATATTTCATTTAGGTTCAATATAAAAATGAAGCATGTTAAAACATCAATTAAAAAGATAAAATAATAAATAAATATATTTCATAAAATTTAAGAATCTTAAGTTCATAGTAGAGATTGTTCATGCTAAAAAATTGTATATTAGTAGATTAAAAAATATTATAGTTTCGAAATAACCTTTTGGAAAAAGAAGATGCTTTTTAAGTCACAATAATAGCTTTACATTCAAAAATTCAAAAATAGAATTTTTTTAATCTAAAATATGTCAAATATTTTCCTTTTATTGAAAAATTTAAGAATTTTCTTTACATGCATGGTGGTGCATATAAATACATTATTACAACTCTTCATTGATAACCTTGATTGTTTTCGGTAGTCTACATCTCTAAAATTTGAATTGGTTTGGGTTTTCAATTTCAATGGTAAATAACAAATAGAGCTGATAGTGTTAATTTATGTAGCTTGGATAGGTGTCTCCAAACCCAAAAAATATTTAATTAATTAATTGACTTTTCTAGAGACTTCTAGAAAGAGTTAATTAGAGTCTAGATAATTAATTATTAATTAATTGATTCCTCTAGACACTTCTAGAATCTAGTTAGTTAGGGTTTGTTAGAGTCTGATTAATCTCAACCATTGATTGAGATTAAATCATGGCTATTGGATTTTCAATGAGAAGAGTATAAAAGGGGATCAATGGGAATTTGGAGAATACACTTTTGAGAAGCATTTGTAGTGATAGCAAGGGCACAGTGATAGTGTTGGGGACAATAGTAGTGGAATTTTAGTAGGAGAAATCGAGGGAAGAATTTCCGAAGAAGAATATTGTCAGATCTCTGCCAATAAGAGGCAAGAAGTTTATGTATCTCTTAATTTGCTGAAGTTTAATAAAATTTCTCATCTGCAGTATTAGTTTTCCCTTCGAGGTTTTTCCAGGGATAATTTGTCCAAAAATAATGTGTTTATTATTTTGCACATTTTCTTCTCTATTCCTGTGATTTTTTGTGAAGTTGCAGTTGTGTTATTCTTTAATATTTTTTGTGAATTAATTTTCACCAGCCAAATAATCTATATAGATAGGAGATTAATAATCAATAACTGTAATAGAATTTTTACATGGTATCAGTGTTGATTTGAGGGTAGAAAAGGCTCATTGTAGGAAGGAAAAAATTGAGGGTTTATAAAACCTAGTTCTACCTCTTCAAATTTATTATTATTATCTTTTATCTTTTGAGATGGCCTTAGCAGGTTTAAGAGATCAGGAAAGATTGGATGGAGCATCAAATTTTGGTGTCTAGAAAGCTATAATTTCTTTATTGCTGGAAGAGAATGGTATTGAGGAATATGTGACCAATGTTGTAGTTGTACCAAAAAATCAAAAATAGATCTTAGCATATAAGAAGGAAGATGCCAAGGTGCAGAGGCTGATTCTTGATTATGTCAAGGACCATATTATTATGCATATTGTAGAGTTAGATACAACGAAGAAGATGTGAGATTCCATTATGAATCTATACCAAATTGCTACCACTAACCGGAAGATGATTCTCGAAGAAAATTTGAGGAATACCTGGATGAACAATGGAGAAGATGTTACAAGTTACCTCACTAGACGCAAACTTGTCAAGGATGAGTTGTCAACTATTGGAGATAAGCCAGATGATGATGATCTAGTATGAATAGCCCTAAATGGGTTTACTAAGCAGTGGGATGTCTTTGTTTAAGTTATCAATGGATGAGACACCTTAGCGAGTTGGGATCAACTATGCAGTGACTTCACTCAGGAGGAGCTTAGACTAAGTCTTGTCAGTGGAACTAGAAGCAAGAGTTAGAAAAGTGAGGAAAAATAGGAAAATGTTTCCCTAGCAGGAAAAGGGAAAACGAAGAAGGCGTCTAAAAAAGGATCAAATCCACAAAGTGAGAAGACTTGAAGGACTTTTCTAAGATCAAGTGCTATGGTTGTCATGAGTTTGGCCACTATGATATCGATTTCCTGCAAACGAAGAGGAATGAAAATAAATTCAAGAAGCAAACAATAGCTTCAACAAGTGCAGATGAACTCTCTAATAGAATGGAGGATGAGTTTTCACTCATAGCTTGTATGGTTAGCTCAACCTCATAGGATGTTTGGTATATAGATAGTGGGGCATCATTTCATATGATAGGAGTTAGAGAGTACTTCTCCAGTTATAAGGAGGACATTAGAATCCAAATTTCTATGGGGAACATGTCCAAACTCAATCCAGTTGGGAAAGGGACTGTTCTATTTTAGAGGGAGAATGGAAAGTTGATTCCCATTCATCATGTGTTGCATGTGCCAAGCTTGAGAATGAATTTTATTTTTGTATTTGTCCTTCAGGATAAAGGATACATTATGCTCTTTAGAGGGGTTAATGTGTCAATCATGCATAAGGATTAGAAATCACCCATAACTATTGGAGTTAGGAGGGAATAACTTTATAGATTACAATTTGATACTCATAAGGAACTGATGAGTAGCAGTAATTCTAGAGATCAAGGAGACCTATGGCATAGGAGGATGGGACATATACATTATGGAGCACTTAAATTGCTTCATGAGACAGTGACAAGTGTTCCAAAGGTGAGCACAGAGCATGATGATAAATGTAAGGGATGTGTATTGGGGAAGTTTGCAAAAGTAGCTTTTCTAAGGAGTGACAATAGATCCAAGGGTGCTCTTCATCTAGTACATTCAGACATATGTGGACCAATGTTGATGAAGTCTCTTAGAGGATACGAGTACTTTGTTACTTTTATTGATGATTTCTCTAGGAAGACCTAGATATACTTCTGGAAGACCAAGGATGAGGCTTTTAGTCACTTCCAAGAGTTTAAAGCTCTTGTGGAGAATTCGACAAGTAGGAAGATAAAGGCTCTTTGGTTAGACAATGGAGGCATGTAAAAAGGGAAAAGGTTCTAGGAGTTTTGTACCAGGGAAGGAATTAGGAGAGAATGGAATTTTACTTACAACCCACAACAAAATGGGGTTGTTGAGAGGAAAATTGGTATTTATTTGAGGTAGAAAGGGCTATGTTGTATGAATAGGATATGCCATGTTATTTATGGGAAGCGGCATGCAATACAACAATATACATATAGAACATGATTCCACAAAGTATTGGGAAAGATGAAACCAAAGGAAGCATTCTTAGGGAAGAAGCCAGATGTCAGCCACTTTAGGATATTTGGGAGTTTGGCGTATTGTCACATTCTAGGGTCTATATGTTCCAAGTTAGATCAGACTAAAGAGAGAGGGTACTTTGTTGGGTACAATGAAACCTCAAAGGAATATCAAATATTTATTCCAAGGGATAGGAGGATTATAGTTAGGTGTGATGTCAAGTTCATGGAGGACAAGGAATTTAGGATTTCCAAATATTTTCCAACAGATGATCAGAGTGAGTGAGCAACAAAAGCTTCAAGGATTGTTCAACCAGATCAAGGAAAATGAAGCTCGAGTATAGTTACTAGTACAAGCACAAGATTAGGTGCTGAGATTTCATAGAGCATGGAGCAACATATGTAGCAGATCCAATAGATGCATCTGGGAGACATGGAGGTTGATACTTCATCCTCTATAGTTGGCAGCAAAAACCAACAGACACATAGGGATACTCAGGAGTTTGTGGGAGCTCCTATAATGCATAGTAGATTGTAGAGACAACTAGCTAGGTATAAGGACTATATGGTATTATTTAGTCAATTGGTAGATAGTGATTCATCCATCTATTAGGAGGTTTCACAACAATAGGTGTGGCAAGATGCGATGGTTGAGGAATATACCTCAATATTTCAAAATGATGTGTGGGAGGTTATGCCTAGACTGATAGATATGGTAGTGGTTAGATCATGTTGGATCTATAAGATCAAGCACAGTGCATATGGTAGCATTGAGAAATACAAGGCAAGGTTGTGGCCAAGGGGTTCTCTCAGAAGGAGGGAATAGAGTATGAGGAGACATTCGCTCTAGTGGCCAGGTATACTTCTATATGAGTCATGATCTCACTTGCAGCACAGATTGGATGGTAGATCCATTAGATGGATGTCAAGACAATGTTTCTTAATGGTGAATTGGAAGAGGAGGTATACATAAAACAAACAGAGGGCTTTGTAGCACACAACAACTAAATCCACATGTGAAAATTGAAGATAGCTTTGTATGGACTCAAATAGGCTCCCAGGGTGTGGTATGAGCACATTGATAAATACTTGTAGGGAATGGGCTTTGTGAAGAGTGAAGCGGATGCTAACCTCTACTACTTGGTGGTTGGGGGTGAGGTTCTCATTCTTGTTCTATATGTGGATGAATTTTTTTTAATACTTTCATTGGGGCTCATAGAGGAGTGTAAGAGGGACCTGGCCGCTGAGTTCGAGATGAAGCATTTAGGGCTTATGCACTACTTTCTATGCATGGAGGTATGGCAGACAAATGGAGAGATTTTCCTTGGACAAGGGAAATAATGCATCAAAATCTTGATGAGGTTTGAGATGGAAGATTACAGAGCCTTGTCTACTTCTATGATCATGAATTAGAAGAAGGTAGACTCATCCAAGGAGGAGGATATAGACCCCACCTTATATAGGTAGTTGATTGGATCTCTCATGTATTTGGTCAACACCAGGCCAGATATATCCTTTGTAGTAAACTCTCTTAATTAGTTCATATTTCAGCCAAAGAGAGTACATTGGACAACAACAAAGCATGTGTTGTGGTATTTGCGTGGTATAATCGAGTATGGGATTATATATGCTCGAGGTGATGGTATCAAGTTGATAGGCTATCCTAACGCAGATTGGGTAGGCAAAACAATGAATAGGAAAAACACTTTAGCTTGGTATCAGGAGATGTCTCTTTGTACAACAAGAAGTAGAAGTTCATGGCTCTTAATTCTACGGAGATAGAATATATAGCAGCTATCATGGTGGCGTGTGAGGCGATATGGCTTCAGAAGTTGTTGGTGGCCTTGTTTGGTCAGAGGGTTGAGACTACAATGATACACTGCAAAAAATAGAGTTGCATCAAATTATCTAAGAATCTAGTGTTTCATGTTAGGTCTAAGCATATAGACATAAGATATCATTTCATCAGGGATTGTTTACAACAGGGGATTGTTCAGCTGCAATATATACCTACAGTTCAACAAGTAGTAGACATTTTGAGAAAGGAATTGGGGAAGGGGAAATTCATCTTCTTCAAAGAAAGTTGGGTGTCATGCAGAACACCTTCCTCGCTAAGAGGGAGTGTTAATTTATGTAGCTTGGATAGGTGTCTTCAAACCCAGGAAATATTTAATTAATAAATTGATTTTTCTGAGGACTTCTAGAAAGGATCTAGTTAGAGTCCAGATAATTAATCATTAATTAATTGATTCCTCTAGAGACTTCTAGAATCCAATTAGTTAGGGTTTGTTAGAGTCTAATTAATCTCAGCAATTGATTGAGACTAAATCATGGCCATTGGTTTTTTAATGAGGAGAGTATAAAAGGGGATCAATCGACATTTGGGGAATACACACTTGAAAAGCATTTGTAGTGATAGCAAATAGTTTTGCAATGATAGAAAGGGTACGGTGGTAGCGTTGGGGACAACAGTAGTGGAATTTCAGTAGGAGAAATTGAGGGAAGAATTTCCAAAGAAGAATATTGTTGGAGCTCTGCCAGTTTATTATTTGTCCAAAAATATCACGTTTATTATTTTGCATGTTTTCTTCTCTATTCCTATGATTTATTTGTGAAGTTGTAGTTGTGCTATTCTTCAATACTTGTTGTGAATTAATTTTTGAAAGACAAATAATCTATATAGATGGGAGATTAATTATCAGTAACTGCAATAGAATTTTTACAGTTAGAATACAATTCTTCAAAGAGGTAATAATACTGAAACCTTTGCATTAGTTTTGTAGGACTGTGAAATAAAAAAGTCTTCTAATTATTTAGATTCTCATTTTGCATGTAATTGAGTTATCGAAATAATGGCTCACACCACAAAAGGTGAAGGGATACATGATGAATAGATTCCACTTCCTTTATAAATTGTTCTATCAAACCTTCATTTTCAAGTTGTGTCTTGGATATACAATCCTCTCCTTAATTATTTTCTAAAATCCTACAATAAGATAAGTATCTATATATCACATTGTCTACATAAACATTTAATATTCTATTAAAATTATATCACATTACCAAATTCTTTATTAAGATAAGGCATCATATAATATGATTACATATTTGTTTTCTACATTACCTTATCCTAAATAAGATTGGGTTTATACGTTCAATTTTATTTATTGAAACATAATATCAACCTCATTTTAAAAAACATTAAAAAAAACTAGAAGAAACGCAATTAATTATACTTGATGCAACTATTCCTTCTCAACCATTCAAGTTCCTTATGAATTATTTTTCTAGATGGACATTATGGAAAATCAAAATTATAATTTAATGTCGATCCTATGGACCTTATATACAGTCGAAACGATGGACTAATATTTTGCATTTACAAGAGAGCGCCTCTTTCTTGCCACTGTCGAATGGCTGATCTCAGAGAAAAGTTTGCGATCAGATTCTTGTGCGCAAGTTTCTGGTTTGTCATGGGCGATGTGTCTTTTCCGCAATCGAACCATCCTTGTATCGCCTTCTTTTCGTATGTAAAGCTGTCTGCAGCAACGTAAGGATCCTCCATAACCTCCTGCAAATCATTACATTTATTTCCTGTTAAAAAGTAAACCTTGATATTTGTTGGAATCAGATGAATATGGAAGCAAAATCCTCATCTTTAGACTGTTAAGGTTTCGTCAAACAGAAAAATGATCAATGCCTGGAAGATTGGACAGATGAAGAAGCTCGGAACGCTTATTTTCTCATCTACTTTCACCGATTGATCAAGTTCCGTGATGGCGAACTTTTGCCGTAGTGCTGCGAGCTCGTTGACGGCTTCGAGCCGTTCAAATGAGATTTGATTTAGCCTCTCAACTACTGCTCCAAGATTTTCTTCTACCTCGTTTCGCTGCCTTATAATTTCTTCACATTTCTCTTCGACAACTGTTAAGCGCGAGGTCGCTTCTTCTTTCTCTTTCACTGTTTTTCTGAAGGCGCCTTCAAGGCATTTAAACTGAAAAAGGCATAAGTTTTTTAGTAATTTCTTTACGGCAACAACAAGATCGTCTAAGTTAATTAAGAAAGAAGTGTATTTACCCTGTTATTAGCATTAATGGCAGCCGCCTCGGCATTCATACGTTTGGCGGTCTCCCTCTGCGCTTCCTCTTTTGCATTCTCGCTCGATTCCAATGCATCTATAAGCTGTTTTATCAAGCCTTCAATATCCTGCATTAATATTCAATATTTTCAATTCGTAAATTTACCGCAGAAATATGTTTGCAACCTTTACCTGTGATTTTTTAGCCTTTGCCGTTAGAGATTAACTGAAAGAACTAAAAAAGTCTTAGGGAAAGAGAAAATGATTCATCGAGAAGATTTACTTGTGATCTTTGAAGCTCAGGCTGGACAGTGCATTGAGGGCAGCCTTCAACACCGATTCCTGCAGTGACTGCCGCTACCGATTCCGAAGAAGCTTCATCGATCGCCACAATTATCTTCGACTTGTTCAATTCTTCCACCGACGCAGTCGAAGAATCTCCATTGACCGGAAAAATTGACGGACTTTGATTGCAGGCATCCTTATCCAACCGGAAGTTCGGCGGCAATGCAAGCAATCTACCAAAATCGTCTGGACAAAGACTTTTGTGCCTATTAAATTTCCGGGCTGTGAAATCCATACCATCAAACAAACACAAAACGTGTAAATTTCACCTGCAATATTATAATTGGAAGTATACATGGATTGATTTTTTTTAAACTGATAAATATAATGTACCGACCATGACGTTCAGGGGGGGCCTGGCTATGTGATACGAGCTTATCTTTGCACACAATCCACACGTCGCAGGACTTGATCACGCGCCTTCGGACGTAATCCGCTTTGCCTGGTGCTACCATCTTTCTGTTCATAATATTTGGCATTAAGATATGGAAAATGCTGGGAGAAATACTACACAGATAGTAAAGAAGTTAAGTCTACGAAAAATCTTAAGGATCTTCTATCTTCTTTCGCATTCTCTTTTTCTTTCGGAAATAAGTCACAACTGGATTAAAAAATAGACGGGTCTTAAAGAATCAGCTCAGTAGTAAAATACTCCAATAGTAAAAATGAAAGATCCTAAATTCGAATTCATATGATTATGAAGAGGCCAATAACCTTTAAGTAGAACACCTCGAAATCTATATATGAGTCCTAACTGATAAGTGAAAAATAACAGAAAAATATTGATGAAAATTTGTGTACGGTTGTCCCGAATACCTCGATATGCCACCACTGGATGAGCTTGTGCCCATGATAAGCTTGGTGATTCCCAGCTCTGAAACCACTTCAACAATTCCTTTTGAAACGTCATTCTTTTCAACTACCAAAGGCTCTGCTTTGGCCTGTTGTATGATAAATATTTCAGACACTTGAACACAGTGCACTAACGCGCCATTATTCAACAAAGGCAGTGGGATTCGTACCTTAGCTTGTGTGCAAATGTCCAAATATTTATCAAGGAACTTGTTGAGATCCTTCTCTATATCCTTCATGTAGACGTTCACGAGATCCTCGTTCGCTTGGTCCAGAGGAATTTTCCCAACTGCAAAATCAGAAAATACTCAATATATTAAAAACTAAACAAAACAAGCAGACATATGCATGGAATTCAATTCGATTAATGAAAAATCTCTTACTGGCTGATGGGATGTGGCGAATTCGGCGCTGGATATGAAGAAGAATTACAGACGCTCCCTGTCTATTATCCAGGTTTTGCAGCGCCCATTTCAGGGCACTGACGCTCTCACACAGATCTTTCCCGACGGCAACACAAATTTTTTGCTCAAAAGCAGGACTTTCTATCTGGATAATTTCTTCAATTTCTGGTTGTATTGTTACCAGCGCGGCGCCCTGCTGGCCTGCTGTAGCCAATGGAGTTCTCATTTTCTAAAACCAGTACAATTTTAAGAGGATTTAGCGCATCATAGCCAGAAAGCTAACTAGAATTCCCTGAGGCGTTGCTTAACACCGAAAGCGTCTAAATACGGCCAGACGACCATTAAAGCATATTAATGTACAGCATTGACCTTGATTTTCCACAGTATCAAAAATAGAATATTCCCTCTATTCCCGGCTCAGGGCAGCTGGGTAATCTCGCGGTGGGGCAGGACATGTCAAGGAAATCACCGCCATTTCGTTTTATAAGCCACTCTTGATTCCCAAGTCTAAATTATCCCCGTCCCAGCCCCCAACCAACCCCCCCAACAACCAACACAAACAAATATATAATTAATTGTAGATTTATGTTTTTTTTTCATGTTTTAAATCTATCTGGATTATTCTTTTAGTGTAATAATAAATTTATAAATATTATTTTATATTAAATTTCATTTTATTATCATTAATTTTAAAGAGTTAGTTTTTATTTGTCATTTTATTTCAATTTTTAAGTGTAGACTCAAGTCAAATTATTTATATAGGTATGGATCTAAATCTCAATCTTTTTAAGTTTAAATTTAAACTTATCATTGTTTTTCGATTAGTTATATAGATTTGTTTTGTTATGTTTTTACTAAAATTTATTCAAGAGGAAGAAAGATACAGAGAAGAAGGACAGGCCGCTCTAAGGCGCTTAAAGAGCCCGGTCACTATCCACTAATTGATCTAACATAGTAGCCTTATCAGGGGGCAATTGCCCCTTATCAACAATATTCCAAGCATACATTTGATCAAAAGCCCATTTGGCCAAACAATCAACAACCTCATTCCACTCTCTAGGAATATGCCTGAAAACAACATAATCGAAAGAGCCACACAGTCGAAGAATCTATCTAATAACCAACTGCAAGTGCCAACCCGCACCATCTAACTGTTGTTTAGTAAGCAAAGACACCACCACCTGAGAATCAGACTCACAAATGATCCTTCTCCAGCCTAGAACACAGTTACGCTCAATAGCGCACAAGATGGCCAGGGCCTCCATAAGATTATTTGTTTGAAGGCCTTTATAAATAGAAAAAATAAACTCAATGTCCCCAGAACTATGACGACCAACCCCACCAATACCAGCCTAGCCAGGATTCCCACGAGATGAACCGTTAATGTTAATTTTGAAAACTTCCGGTGGAGGAGGGGTCCAACGACCCTCCCTATTGATTCTCCGCAAAGGGTGTCTGCACCTATTCCTCATAAACTGATCAACAAATGGTGGAACACCTCCATGAAGAGAAAAAGTGAGGTGAGTACAGATAGCAACCTCCGAGCAGGATCCACACCGCCAGAAAAGTCACACTTTGCTAAGAACAATTTTCCACCATAAATGTTGAACAACCATCCTACTATCCTGAAAAATCCTACAATTCCTCTCCAACCAAATATGCCAAATGATAAAAGAGGGACCCACAAGCTAGGCCACTTGAAGGAAAGAGGTCCTCAAAGGGGCTCTCCCCCAACGAGCCCAAAACTGAACCAAAGAAGAAACATGCCAATAGGATTGACCCCAAACTGTCCACCATAAGTGTTAGATCTTCTTAGGAAAGGAACATTGAAAGAAAAGATGAGAGACCAATTCCACATCAATGCAGCATAACACACATGGAGGGATCTTGGAAGCCTCGCTTACATAAATTGTCCCATGTAAGACACCGATTATGAGTAACCAACCACATAAAAAAGTTGCACTTTGGCCAAGAAAATTTACTCCAGACCTGCTTCCACCTAGGAACCTCAATATCCCCAAACATCTGCCTAAGAAGCTTCAAGTAACCTGCAGAAACAAAATACTTTCTGGTCGAGGAACTGCCCCTGGCCAAAACATCCTACCCAACCAGAGAGTTACACTCCCGAGAAGCAAGAATCTGAGCCAACTCATTCCGCTGCTCCTCTGAACCACCCACCAACCATTCACAAGGGTCCTTCCATCTATACCCCACACTAAGGCCTATATTTCTAGTACACTTATAATGCATAACCTTATTCCAACCAACAGCTATAAACCTATCACAGAGGGGCTGCAAATGCAGATACATGGAAAGCAAAGGAGGATTACCATCCCAAGAATTTGTCCAAAAAAGAGCTTCAGAGCCCCAATTGCAAATCCAAAAAAGACCCTTCTTAACAAGCTGAGCCCCAGTTTTCAGAGTGTGCCAAATCATAGAGCCCTTGCCCTCTAAAGGATAACAGCCACCATCCACCTAATCGACACCAGATAAGGACTTATGCCTGAGAATCTGAGCCCAAAGATGATTCTAACTTGTACACCATTGCCGGTACAATTTGGTTGCTAGAGCCTGCCCATTCTAGATAGCAGATCGAAGACAATCCTATTTATTATTAGTTATCAATGTCTAATCAAAATCAAAATCAATTCAATAGTATTCACTTGAGTGCATAATAACATCATAATTTATTTTCATTAAAGTAACATTAGCTTACATCATCTTAGGCATCATTGTATGCATGCTTGTTGTCTTCTATTATTGTTGCAAGCATGTTGAATTGGTTCATGGAGGGGCTTGACCACATGAGATCAAAATTTACCAAGTTCTCAAACAATCTCTATAGACATAAGCACAATAAGTCAAGGAAAAACAATCATCAATTTTCTACCAATTCAAGTTAATGAACATAGTTCAATTTCATAGGCATGGAAATGAACCAAAAGTAGTTACACTCAACTTCTGGATTAAGAGGAGTTTATCTAATAAGGCCCCAATTTTATGCAATTTTAACAAATCAATTCTATGCATCTTCAATAGTATATTCCCTCATATAAATTTTGAGCTAAATATCTCATTTAATTTATTTAGACTATACAAATTTAATTTTATAAAATCGAAGGTGAACATTGTAAAATAATGCCCTTTTTCTATATATTTTTGGTGCACTACAATTATTACACTGAAGGCATGTCACTATTTGAGTTCTAGGAACTCATTTTGTCTGTCAACGATTGAGATTACGGGAGAAGCCCAACAAGGTGGTTACTTGAATCTCAGTCGTTCATAATTTTTTGCCAAATTCCCAGCTATTCTTCGCCACCTTTGACTGCTTTCCCCACCGCTATTGATTTTCGGTTTTCAAAGTTCACTTTTCAGCTCTATTTTATTTTTGCTGAAATTTTCTGGTTCACAATATTTATTTTCGTCAGTCACAATTTGTTTATTGTGAATAGATTGAAGCACCCATAGAAAAAGATCGATTTTGATTTGTCTCATTTAAAAATAATCTTGTTTGGTTTTCGCTCCTCCAAACTCTTCGTCGCTGGTATGCTCCAATTTGTGGAGCTACAATGCAGCCTAAAAAATAAGGTTTAGGTGATGGTTTGAGACTATGTTTTATTAAAATGAAAATTACAGCCAAGATCTAATAATAGTACATTTAGGTTTTAACGTAGGGTAAAGTATATATTAGTATAATGTAAATTTTATATTTTATATAATAAAAAAAATTATAATCATATGATTATATTATTTATTATTATTATTTTTTTTACAAAACTATTAAATATATAAATAATTGTTTTATAATTATTAATTAATAATTATTATATTCTTATTTAATATAAAACATAATTGATATATTATATAATTTATATAATACAAATTAAATTACATATAATATAATTATATTTATTATTATATATAATAGTATATATATACTCTATTATTACTATATAGTATATTCTATAATACATATGAAATTATTATAATTAATAATTAATATATTTCTATATTAATAAAAAGAATTAATTTATAAATGTCTCATAATTTAATTGATCTTCGGATAGCTTCCAAAATAAAAACTATATGTACTACATAAAATAAAATAAAAATATAAAACAAAATTAATAATAATAATATGTTTTAAATGACCTACCAATTGACCTCATGTATTACACAAATGTATGCCAAAAAAAACCATATTTTTTCCTAATTTTCCTTCACACACCTCTTCGATGTACCCATTCCACACCAAGGTGCAATTTATAGTAATATCCTTTATGCAAAACATATCTACAAGTGATTTTTTTCTTGCATTGAATTTGGTTCATGACCTTGTCCTACTTTAATTCCATCATCGCCAATTCCCAATAACCAAGTATGTCCCCTTGATCTCTTGTTTTCCAACGTGGTTTAGCTATGCTGTCATAATAGTGGTTTACAATTCCTGAGAGGAACGGATTTTAGCTGAAATCACATATTTTTACAAAATATAATGATTTAAGCCTTAAAAAGTTCCATTTTAAGGATTCAAATTGAAGAAGGTTTGATCAAATCACCTTAGATCAAACCCCTTTGGATAGAACCTTGCTAGTTTTAAACCATACCTATAAATGCGTCTCCTTTACACCTATCAAAATGCTGATTATTAATCACTTTTGATTTAGCTTTTCGGGGATCAAATGAATTCATTTAAAATTTATTTCAAATGATTATGGTATTCCTCAGAACAAGCTATCCAATGAATATAATTTTAATATGTTTTGGTTTTGTTATGTATTTGTTTTTTAAGTTTTATTAAACATAGGTTTTTCATGAAAATGAATTTATTTATTTCTTCACATGTGGAAAAATAGAAGATTATCAAAAAAAAAAATTTAAAATATGATTACCAGCTATTGAAGTCCTTGATCCAACAAAAAATAAATAATTTTTTTTTGACATATACAAAAAAAGTTACGCGTTATACAGTCGCGCTGTGTCTGAATTGTAATTCATTTGACTTTGAAATTTGATTAAGGAAAAAATATTCAATAAAAAACTATCTAACTGAGTGGAAGCACTAGATATCAGAGTTACAAATCTAAATTTGAAAGAATTAGAATTTTATCCTCCATGGAAAAAAATTTATGCGTTATACGGTGTGCGTCACTTTTTAAAAATGTTGTTTTCTGAAAAAAAAACAATTTTATGGGGAATGGAAAAGAAGTGCAATTTGATTCAAAAATTTTGAAAAAAAATATTTTTAGAATCTCTGGACAAAAATTTGATGAGACTCTAGTTTGCACCATCTTCAAATTCCTCACAGTTTAGCCGCTATAGGTGCCCGAATGTGAAGATTTAGTTAAAAATAATAATTTCAGTGTCCAGTTTGGCCAAAAATTGTAAACCACTATTATGGGATCACCTTTAGATTCATAAGAGCATATTTGATCCAAATAATTTTCAAAGGTACAAATCTAAAACCTAAAATTTTAACTATGAAAATGAAAATTAATATTTTTTTCTTCTTTATAGTCATTATGAGTTGGCCTAACATAAATTTATGTGCTATATTTTTGAATTAGAGGACAACCTTAATCCATTATTAGTATGGAATAAAGAGTAGTGACACAATAGCATCATAGAAACATCATAAACCATTTACATTAGGATTAAAATAAATTACATCATCTTAGGTATCATTGCATACTTACCTATCGTATTCAATTATTATTTGAAGATATTATATCAGTCTACATAAGGGGTAGAATAAAAGAGAATATTCATTACCTAGTAAGTTCCCAATGTAAGAGTTGGTATAGAATGATTTATATCATGCAATATTTGGTTGAAGAGAATCCATCCAAGGTCTAGGTGCTTCATTGAAAACACAAGAAAGAACAAATATGAGAGAATTATTTTATTTTATCAAGGGATGCAAATGTTCAATTATGATCATGTAGCATCATAAATTGTCACCCTTGTCAATTTCACATTATGTTTTACTCCCCTTTAAGTAATTGGATCTAATTGAACACTTAATTTATGAAATTATGCATTTCGTGGCCCATTTTATCATTTTCTGATAATTTGAAAGTACAAAATAAATCCATCCATTTAATACTTTTCCCTCGATTCCTTAATTCCCAAAAATTAGGTTTGGGACATTGGTGCCTATGGAAGCTATGTCCCCCTATTTTGTCTCTAAATTCAAATATGTCAATGTAAGCATTTTACTATTTGAATTTCAAAATGTCTTTGTTGGCTATTGAGATTTAATTTTTGGAAAATTAGAATAATTGCCTATAAATACCTAGTATTTTCATCATTTGAAAACTAAGGAGAAAATTGAGAAAGAATTATTTTCGAGGGCATTATCAAGCAATTCAAGAGAAATATTTCATAGATTTATTGTAACAATTCAATATCAAAGGATCATGTGAAAGTGTATGTGAGTTTATTCATATTTATGTTATCATTGTGTAAATTGTGAGATCTAGCCCTTATAGGTCTTCAAGCAATTCAAGCAAGAAAGAACTAATCCTTGAGGAGATGTGCATGACTTTAGTCTTTCAAGGAAGACATTGAAGGGTGGTGAGTTACAGTTCTTTGTTGATTCATCATTATTTTTTATCATTTAGCCCTATCCCTCAAAAGGATAGGTTTTCTATCATTGACATTGTCATTGTGGAAGTGGAAACACTAACACAAGGTTTGACTAAGGAAAACTCCTAAATAGCACAACCATCCCTCTCTCTTTGAATGTGTAAGTTTTAAGTCTGAAGAAGAGTGGAAGAAGTTTGAAGGTCAATTATCCATTGTTGTCATCAGATCCTGCACCTTAAGAACTCACAAAACCTTAGTTACAGAATTATCAGATAATGATCTGACAATGCAACAAGCGAAGAATAGAAGCTCTGACCTGGCCCTATAGGACTATGAAATTAGATTTGAATTATCCTTACAAGGACAATGGCACCTAGGGAACCTACGTCGAGCATTTTCAGCATAGGTGTATAGTGTCTTTCTATTTGTGACTTCTTAGATGTGTTGTTTTTGCATCAAAGCAATCATTACATTATTAGGCCAATTGAATCATAGAAAATTTCATCTTTAAGTTCATTTTAGATTTGGTTAAGAGTAGATTGAATCACATTTAATGTTGTAAGTCAATCATATATCTTGTTAAAATCCAATCAAACCCCCTATTATTTAATGAAATAAGGAAAAGGTGTCAAACCCCCACAAAGGGAGATCTCCCCTAAAGGGTCTCACATTTTTCACCATTACAAATCAATTAAGAATACAAAGGGAATGTCTTCATTATATAGACAAAGGTGAGAAATAATATTGCATGATATTATGACATGTTTCTTAATCTTATTAATTGAGACATAAAGTGGTAAGTATCATGTGTGTACCCTCAGTAAAATTAAGCTAATAGTGTGAATAAGACCTAAGTGATGAACTATTTAGTTAAAAAACCTTATTCACATTGATAAATACCCTTAAATGAAACTTAGAGAGAATGTACAAGATGCAAATATATAAGGATGGTTACTAGCTATTAATCCATTTTAGGTATCCATGCATAAATTGTTAGGAAAAAATGCCCAATATACACAATTTTATTCCATTTCCTACATAACCCCATGAGAGAAAAGAATGCATACAAATAACCATAATGCATAGATCAAATAGACAAGCCACAAGATAACAAAAGATATACCTTTGGAAAAACATCAAGAGGGATAAACCTAGCCCCAAAAGCATCGAAACTCCATCTCTTATTTACCAATAAAATATTGCAAGAGTTACAATGTATAATTATGAAGCATCAAGCCTCTCCAATGCATGGACTCCATGTTTCCAATCATGAATCCACACATCCCATGCTATGCTTCACATATGCACTCCTCAAAAATACTTAATAATGACAACATACTCATCCAACCAAGTTTAACCACTAAACACATGTGTGCTTGCTTTTATAGATACAAACTCACACAAACACAACTGAGTGGTAAGATAAAACCATGTACCATAAAACCATGTGAGTACAAAACCATTGGCCCCTCATTTGATATTGGGCACTAATTTTTCTCTTTATTAAATATTCCCCAATATTAAATTATTATACCATGTCTCTCACACAATAAATAATAATACAATGTTACAATACAACATAAAGTGGTCCCCAAATAATTACCTATTGTGATTAACCACACCTCCTAAGTGCATCACAACTAAATAATTATTTAATTACAACATTATAATATAATATTTTATGCGATGGTGCACAACATCATGTCCCAACATTCTCCCACTTGTTATATATACATTGCATAAGGGATCAATCAATGAGATACATCATCATAGTCATACATGAAACAACATGAATCTCCAACATGTTCTCGTGCTCCATCAATATACCTACAATAAAACCAAGTGAACACCATATCAAACAAGAACTCCTCTCATCCTCCAACGTGCCACCTATGGAAGAAAAGGAACATGCCAAGGTGAAGATGCGCCAATCTAGGAACACGAGCATCAAATCCAAGTGATACCAAAGGATTCAAACAAGTTCTTTTCATTGAAAAATCCACATGATCAGAATAGCCACAACACATGCTAATACATCCAACCATACATACCTCCTAGGTATCAACAACATCAATAAACTCAAGCCATTAACATATGGAACCCATAAACCACAATCACAAGCTCCCTGTATCAACCTGTCAATGAAGAACATATATATCCAAGAAATGCCACTACATGAGTAATGTTAAAGCATATCAAGTCTATGAATCAAAACTACATCAAGGTGTGATAAATAATCAACAATGAAGTATTGTAAGAAAAATCACAATGATCTACACATACAACACCAACAATTGCATAATCTCTCACAATATGTCACCACAATCCTCCCAAGTGATATGAACATAAAAATCCAAGAATGAACCCTAAAATGAAGATAGAAAACACGTAAACCATAACATGTCCTTCTACCAACACCTCAAAAGTGCAATGCTATGTCAAGTATGATCTCCTAACAACCCCAAATGAGAAGCCTCAATAGCACCCAAAACAATGTTCAATCTCTTAGATCAAACACAGCATATGAATCATGTAATAATTTTCCAACATGGATGTATGCCTCTCTATGGTCATCCCACAATAGTGGGTTACACTTTTTGGCCAAACTTGACATTGAACTGAACTTTTTTAACTAAATCTTCACTTTTGGACACCTATAGCTGCTAAACCATGAGGAATTTGAAGATGATGCAAACTAGTGATTTGTGACATTTTGTTTGTAGATTCTAAATACATATTTTTAAAAAAAAATGGAATCAAATTGCATTTATTTTTCCATCTCCTTCGGAAACTAGTTTTTAATAGTAATCACCATTTTTAAAGAGTAATGTTCACCATATAAAGCATATTTTTTTTCTATGAAGGATAAAATTCTAATTTTCTCAAATTTAGATTTGTAACTACAATATCTAGCACCTTCATTTGGTTTCATAGTGTTCTATTAAATTTTTTTTTCTTAATTAATTTTTGAAGTCAAACTAATTACAATTTAGACATAGGTGGACCATATAACACAAAAAAAATTGTATGTAGAAAAACTCAATTTTTTTGTTGGATCAAGGACATCAATACCAAGCACCTAGATATTTTTTAGAATTTTTTTGATAGTCTACTATTTTTCCACATGTGCAAAACAAAGAGCTTGATTTTCAGTGAAAATCTTATATTTAATTAAACTAAAAAACCCATAATAAAACCAAAATATATTATTTAATTATACTTAATGGAGAGCTCATTTTGAGGACTATAATCCTCCAACTATGTTTTTCAAGTTGATTTCATTTTCATCCTCAACCCGAGCTTCAAAACCCAAAATTCTGCATTAAATTATAAATGGAGGGGGGCAAGGGAAAAAAAGGGGGATTTTAGGGAACCCCCTTGGACCCCTTCTAGTGAAGGGGGGCTTTCTAGAAGGGGGTTTGAGAGAACCCCCTTAAATTAATATGAAAAAAAATGTGTTTTGAGGTAACCTCTTTATTTTAGGGGGTTCAAGCCAACATGTAAATATTTAAAGGGGTTCGCTCAAAGGGGGTGTTCAAGCAAACCCATTTTTGGGTTCACTTGAACACCCCCCTTCGAGAGAACCCCAAAAAACCCTGTCAACTTTTTATTTCAAGCGCCCAAGCAATTTTTCTTCATGAATGCAATTGTAACCCACTTATGTGGGATCACCCTCTAACCAGGGAAATCAAACTCAGTGTAACCATTCCCAAAATAGGAAATCAACCCAATAACCATCTCTTAAACTCCTCATCAATGAATGATAACATAAACTCAAATGCACAAGGATATAACCATGTTAAACATCTCTCAAAATGAATCCTCTAGAACTAACTATCCATAGCTCAAGATCCATATCTATGAAAGATAAAGCATCATAAACTCATGCTAAATAATCCTCAAATGAGTCTCCCAAAATCAATCACCATGAATCCCATGAGAAATCAAGCATGAAACATAAAAACATAAAAAATAGGATGGGAAATACCTATTAAATGATAAACAGACAGGAAGATTAGGAGTGGGGAATGATAATGGTCCTCTAGGATAATCAATTCATCATTACTAGAACTCCAAGAACAATATCCTCTATACCTATCCAATTTGAACTCACATCCATATCTAGGTGATGGCTCCTTGATTTTCCTATTGAAACCTTCAAAGAGTAAACATCTTGAGAAAATGTCTCTAACCACAAGAGAACTCCATCCTCACCCATGTCTCTATGTATCCATGTGCACCTCAAACAGATCAATCCATGTTAAGCTCCAAATGCAACATCACACTATCATGAAGCAGCCATGAAAATGACCAATAAACTTAATACCAAGAGAACCAACAAGATCAATGTCAAAGCTCCAATTGTAGAATCAAGAACCTATCATGAAATTATGATCTAACCATCTCCTCCTAGGAGATCACATACAACAATGCATACATCCTGGTCTCAAAAGAACTCATATCATGTCAAACCTCTAAACCAGTATCAATAGTAAACCATGAAACAATACCAACCACACTCTAAACCAAGAATCAACATCTCCAATCACATGAATATAACCATCACTAATGATGTATCACATCAATACCAACAACTCCCACTGAACTGTGATATTGACCTACACATGACATCATGACAACCATCTCCTCCATGAAGATCATCCAAGTCCACACACATAGCTGAAATTCCAATCATACCAAATAGAATTAAGATCTCCAAGCCAAGGAGATACAACCACCATTAAAACATTAAGAACCAATCCTACACAACCAAGTCATCACTATCAAAAGATCCCACTAAAATGTGTAACCAATAAAATTTAACCAATCTATCATGATATCATAATCAAACCACATGCTAAAAGTCCCAACAATTGACTAATCAAGTGCTCTAACCATCCATCCTCTCATCCTAAAGTAACCTACCAATGGACAAATGAACATAGACAATCAAACTAATAAATTTTGCATCAACATTGAAACAATATCTCGTGGATATAGATAATCCACACTGAGTCATCCCACTATAACTAAATAGGTGATCAGTCCATACAACTATATAACTCGTAGATACCAAACAATGAAACATGCAAATTCATCATCACATTAGTAACTTGCAAACCAAGATATCAAAGAAGATAATCCTGTAGAGATTAAGACTTAAACACCAAATCAACCATAGAATTGATTTGTCGAACATGTCCACAAATGAGTAACCATAGTCATGGAACTAATCAAGTATCGAGGAAATAAAATCAACCTCCTAACACCAAACCATAACACTACCAAACAACCACATATATAATCATATTTTGTCAATGCTTAAATGTGCCTGCATATCCATGACACCATAATTATAGTCAATGGTATACCTACACTCAACTATCACGTATATGAGACACCAAGTCTCCACTTGTGTCAATCCATGTCATCAAAACTGAAAACAACATGTGTACCTATCAACATCGAAGTCTAACTCTGAAAAATACATGTAAACCTATACTAGGAAGCACCAAATTGATAATTAGCTATACCATCAAAAATATCATATAAAAACATGTACTCCCTCAAAATGCTCTTGTCTCCTTTCTTTGAAACTAGAGCTCCATTCCCCCTCCAATCTATATCTAGAAAGTGTGGCAAAGAGTTTTTAAATTTTTAAAATGAAACGACTCTTCCTTGCAACATGGTTTTAATTTTTCCTCAACATCAATATGGTGGAATATTACTTATTACTTATCATAATCAACCATTGGCTATTCTAGCTTTCCAAGACATGCTCACTACTTGTTAAAAAAATGGGTTAAATAATTTAAAGATATTTTGGATTCTGATATACTTCATTGGGCTTCATGGAATAATATCAAAGATTATCATGATTGAATAATAATTATAAATAGTTCCTCATTTTTATTCACTTGTTCCTTTTGATTTGACTATGAAATTATGTACTTCAGGGGATTGCTACTTCTTTAAAGATTGGAAATGGTTGTATTTCAATCATTCCAATCATTTTCCTTTAAATAAAATTTATATCCAATTACTTCCTAGTTGGTATCTTACTCCTTGTCTAAATCATAAGTGTAAGTGCAGATTTAGCTCCATGTTTTTTTTAAATGAGTGCTCAAACATGAAAATCTAAAGTCTATTTTGATACATAGATGATGGCTTGGAAAATACTACATTGCAAGCTACCTGTGGGAGATAGATTGAAATATATTATGGTTCAACCAACTAGCTGTCCTTTTTGTCATGGTGTTAAAATTTTGAAACTTATATATTTTGGAACTATTTATATGTTAGAAAGCAATAGTTTTCCATGTTTAGAGATTTCTAAGCAATTTTTAATCATGAATTGAACATAAAAGAAGTCATTCTTGGCTTTGGTATGCAAAATGATGTGACTACTGATTCTATTTAGTATGTGATCTTAAAAAATATATGGAAGAATAGATGTGCTACTATGTTTTCTAATAATTATCATCAGGTAATTGGTACTCTAAGGATTTACTCTGATATATTTCTTCAAGTGGTTTTTCTTTTTTTGCAGATCCAAGTCTTATGCAAGAAGAATAGGAAGGTCAAACATCAACTACAATAAATTAAATAACAAATTATGAAGTTTTAGCTTGATAGCAAGCTCTATCATAATAAAATCATTATACAACTTATGTAATTTGCCCCTTTTTTGTTGTCATTATGATTGAAATAATGATATTTTTTGTTACCTTTATGTCTGATCCACGTGTTACACAACAATTTTCTTCAACTACTTCTCGTAGCTTCATTCTTATAAATTAATTGTTTGCTTTGTTCAATATATTTAAAAAAAAAAAGAAAAAACATAGAAATAGAAATCAATTCAAATATTTGGTTCCGCTTGATCTCTGACTATGAAAATATGCACTCCTATCCATTGTAGATTTTTACAAAGATTGCTTATGGATGTCCCCTTATCCTTTTCTTTTAGTTCCTTTGGAAAAGGCCTACCTTCAGTTGCTTCCAAATTTGCTCTTAAGATCTCGATTGAACTCCAAGTGGAAATGCAGGTGAACAATGAAAAATTTTGGGCTAAATTATTTGCTCAAATTTGGAAATCAAAGGCTAATATAGATGCTCAATTAATTGCTTGGAAAGTTTTACATTGCAAACTACTCATTGCGAACAGGCTGAAATGTATGATGGTCCAACCAATTAATTGTCCTTTCTGTCAAAGGAAAGAAAATATAAGGCATACCTTTTGGGCATGTCAATCTGTTAAAATACAGTGGAATATTGGTTTTAATGACTTACCAGCTATTTTTGGGCATCATTTACACTAGAAAGAAGCTTTTCTTGAGGTTGGATTGCATCATAATATCATTGTTGATGGAGTTAGGCGTGTCATTTTATTAAGTGGGGAGCTGCACTTCGAGAGTTTTACTCTGACATTTTCTATTGTCTGATTTCTCTTTTTTCTCGTTTAATATTGCACTCTCTTTGTAAATTGCATTATCAAAAAAAAAAAACGAAATCAATTCAAATCAAATTCTGAATTCGCCACTTGTAAAATTGTTAGTATAGAGCATGTGGATGCAAAAATCTTATCTATAATAAGTTTATACGGAGTTCAAAAGCGTACCAAATAATCATAGGCAGTTGAACTGGTCTTTGATAATTTGTCATCCTAGCAAGGTAGCGGGCATTTAACGGCAGACAAATCTGAATTAAATACATATATATTCGAAGATTAGCTGCGTAGGGCTTCTTTCTTCGTCACGTCCTCCACTTAGACCGGACAATTGCTAGGCTGTCTACGCTGCGGCAATATTCGTTAGTATCAGAAGTACATTGCCTACGACTTTGAATGATATGAAAGTCAACAGATTATATATGAAAGTCAAACTAACGGATAGATGAGCCAATTCTTTAGCTTAGCCGATACGAACGGTAGCCATCACGCTTTAGGGAGTTGAAGTGAGCTTCCTCGAAATAGCTCTGAATGTGTCTAGATCCCTTTAAAGTGTACACAAATAGCTGTTTCTGGAAGTGTAGAAACTAAACGAAATTAAAAACTCCAATGGCCGCCACCGATCAGCAGGGCGCTGCGCAGGTAGCAATAGAGACACAAATTGAAGAAATTATTCCAATAGAGAATCCTCCTCTTCAGCAGAAAATTTATGTTGCCGTTGGAAAAGACCTGTGTGAGAGCGTCAATGCGCTCAAATGGGTGCTGCAAAACCTTGATAATACGCAAGCAGCCATTATAGTTCTTCTCCATATCCAGCGTCGACCTCGCTATATGCCATCAGCCAGTAAGATTTTCATTAATCGAACTGAGTTCCATATATATGTCTGCTTGTTTTTTTTAATTTTTAAATGAATTGGACGTTTTATGATTTTGCAGTCGGGAAAATTCCTTTGGATGAAGTGAACGAGGATTGCGTGAAGGTCTACATGAAGGATATAGAGAGAGAACTCAATAATTGCCTTAATAAATATTTGGACATTTGCAGACAAGCCAAGGTATTAAATCGTACTGTCTTTGGTGAATAATAGAGCGTTAATTCGCTGTGTTCAAGCATCTGAAATTATCGTACAACAGGTCAAAGCAGAGCCTTTAGTAGTTAAGAAGAATGACGTTTCCAAAGGAATTGTTGAAGCCGTTTCAGAGCTCGGTATCACCAAGCTTATCATGGGAACCACCTCAGCCAGTGGTGGCATAATTCGAAATAACCTTGGGTAATATTTTAGGATTTTTTTGCGTTATTTCTTATGGATCAGTTAGGATTCTTTCTTAGGATTTTCTGTGTATATTTTTGTGAACAGAAAGATGAAGATGATAGCACCAGGCAAAGCGGATTACGTCCGGAAGCAAGCCCTGTCATGCGACCTGTGGATTGTGTGCAAAGATAAACTTGTATCACATAATGGTCAGTACAATATATTTATTATTTCAAAGTTTAGTTCATGTATTTTTCTGAAAGCAAATATTTACTTATTTTCGTGTTAATATTGCAGCCGAAATTTACAAGCTTTGTCTTTGTTTGATGGTGTGGATTTCAAATAGCAGCCAGGAAATGGAAGGGCCATAAAAGTCCTTGTCCAGACGATTTTGGCAAATTGCTTGCACCGGCGCTAAACTTCCAATCGAATCTCGAAATTTGCAATCGAAGTCCGTCGAATTTTGAAGTCACTGGAGATTCTACGCCTACGTCGGTGTCGGAGATAATTTTCGCTTTCGATGAAGTTTCTTCTGAATCGGAAGTTGCAGACACTCCAGAGATTGATGTTGATGAAGGCTGCTCTAATGGTACTCTCGAGCCTGAGCCTCAAAGATCTCTCCGACGAATAACTAAATTTTGAAAATATATTTGAAAATCTGCGTCTCTGATGATGTGAGGAATTTAAAATATTGAATATTAATGCAGGATGTTGAAGAATTGAAAAATGAGCTCAGAAAGGCATTGGAAGCAAGCAAGAACGCGAAAACAGAAATGCAAAGGGAGATCGCCAATCGTAAGAAAGCAGAAGCGGCTACCGTTCGTGCCAATCTCAAAGTATATACACGTTTTCTTCTTTCTTAATTTATTTAGACGCTCTTATTGTTACTGTGGAGAAATTTCTGAAACATTTTTGCGTTTTATCAGTTAACATGCCTTGAAGCTGCCTTGAAAACGGCAGTGAGAGAGAAGGAAGATGCGACCGCACTCTTAACACTTGTCGCAGAGAAATGGCAAGAATTTACAGGGCAACCAGGCAAGGTGGAAGAAAGGTTTGAAGCAATGTTTCACAAGCTAAACCAAATCTCTCGTAAACGACACGACGCCATACACGAGCTTGAAGAAGCACGGCAGAAGCTCGCCGCCATGGAAGAACAAATTAAACATTTTCAAGACTGCTCGATTTCGAGGCCGCAGATCGAGAACCTGACCTCCGTTACCTCCACCTCGTCAAATAATCTTGAATTCAGAGAATACTCTTTCGACGGCGTCAAAGCGGCGACATGTAATTTCTCTGAGCATTTCAAACTCGGGGAAGGAGCCTACGCTACGATTTACAAAGGTGAAATAAGGAAAACAACCGTTACGGTCAAAATTCTGAAGAGAAACAACTTACATGGCCGGCCAGAGTTCCACCGCGAGGTATATACATAAATTACTTCAAAGCGCTGCAAGATTTGTTCTTCTCTGTTTTCATATGTGTTCTGTTTAATCTTTATTCGCAGATCAATATTTTGAGAGACATACGGCATCCACATTTAGTGACGGTTCTAGGAGCCTGTTTCGAGCGAGACTCTGTAATCAATGAATATATATCCAACGGATGCCTGGCAGATCATCTGACCTGCAAAAGCTCGGCTCCGCCGCTCCCTTGGCAAGCCAGAATTCGCATTGCTGCCGAAGTATGCTCCGCCTTACAATATTTGCACAGTTTAAAGCCAGATCCAATTGTCCACGGCGATCTGAACCCTCAAAATATACTCATCGACGAAAATTATGTAAGCAAAATAAGCGACTTCGGCCTGGCTCGTCCTCTACCACACGTTTTATTCTCACGGGCGGAGATAAAAAGCACACACTCCTACATGGATCCAGAATACCTTACAAGCGCCGGATACTCTACCAAATCTGACGTTTACAGCCTTGGAATCGTCATTCTTCAGCTTCTGACAGGGAAACGGGCGCTTGGACTGGTAAAGGAGGTGGATGATGCGCTAGAAAGTGGCAAATTAGCCCTGGTTTTGGATCCTTCAGCCGGTTCTTGGCCATTTGTGCAGGCTACTCAATTGGCTGACCTTGCCTTACACTGTACGGATCCCGTAAGAAAGAAGCGGCCCGACCTTCAACCGACTGTAATGAAAATGCTTGATCAGCTTCGCAACATGGCCGTCACTGCGCCGTACCCCGCCAGGCCCGTCGAGCATGATCAAACGTCGGTGGAACTACCTGAAGAAAAACGCGTTCCGAGCCTCTTCCTCTGTCCAATCTTCCAGGCACTAATCAAAACCTAACTGTCTAAAGCTCAAATTTTTTCTTACATATTTATCAATTTTCAATAAGTGTCAGGTTTTCAATTTTTAACAAAGAAATTGCAATGATTTGCAGGAGGTTATGCAGGATCCTTGCGTTGCCGTAGACGGCTTTACATACGAGAGGGAGGCGATACAGGGATGGTTCGATTGTGGAAAAGACACATCACCCATGACAAACGAGAAAGTTGTGCAGAAGAATCTGATCGCAAATTTTTCGCTGAGATCAGCCATTCGACAGTGGCATGAGAGAGGCGATCTCTTGTAAATCAAAATGCTGTAACCCATCAACATAAATTTATTGTAATTGATTCTTTCGTAATGTTAATTTTACAAAAACTAAGAGAGTTTATGGACGGCCGAGCAATCTAAGGTGTAAATTCATTCCAGAGGGCTTACAGTACATGCACACCATCCCTTACAGCAATTGTTACTATTTTTTGAAATTGAAAATGGAAACGGTAATGGGCCTGACTTTAATAAAATATTCAGTCCATACAGACGTTTTGGTTTGTACTTTCATACCACAATGAAATACATAAATCTTATGTTATTGCAGTAAGCGTGTCCTATTTGAGCTTGTGAAGTTCACTTTGCCCATTAACGGTTCACACGCCTGAGAGACTTGAACGGGGTTAAAACAATCTCAGCCGTCCATTATTTTTCGTCATTTTTTTGACTTTTTTCTCCGCTCTTTACTGTTTTCCCCTCCGCTATTGAAATGAAATGAAATATTTTAATGACGTCCACGAGGCCAAAGAAGCCTATGGGACCCAAGAGCAGCACAGGAACCTCCCATAGAAAAGCCCTAGACAATTTGTAGACTCCATTCGAGATCAACCCTTCTGCAGTGAATTTTGATGATGAAGTTTGCAATTTTGTCCAGTCTTGATTCTTCAAACAAGGTATTTATATTATCAACCTGCACAGTATCCCCATAGCTGGCCCAGATGTCTTTATATGCTGAGCATTCTATGATAAAGTGCCATTCCGTCTCTACCATACCCTTGTTACAGAATCAACATATTCTATTTTCCCACTCCTCTTTAGGAACTACCCACCTACCCGTTTCACACCTAAGATGATGTGAACTAGTTCGCAATTGAGCTATCAACATTTTTGCTTTCCATTTGATATTCGCTCCTATATAGGCCTTTTCTTCATAGTCCCTCGTGGGATTGAATTCTTTGATATAATAATCCTTTTTATGCCCTATTTTTTTCATCCATATAGCATATTTAAATTTTTCTCTCACATATTTTTATATTTCTCCATTTGTGTTTGGACACTCATGCATCACAACATCACATTTTTTCATCCATTTGATATTAAGTTTCATCCATGTGTTCTTTCTTCTAGTTAGCTCTTCCTTCACAATTAGCTTAGGCCATCGATAACCCTCCATATTCTGGACCTTCTTTAGGTAGCTTAATAACCGGGTCATTGCTGAGGCCTCCAAGGGAAAAGTACCAGTTCCAACCAATAAAATTTCATAA
The DNA here is from genome assembly GCA_007258455.2 of Sequoia sempervirens. NCBI lineage: Eukaryota > Viridiplantae > Streptophyta > Pinopsida > Cupressales > Cupressaceae > Sequoia > Sequoia sempervirens. The sequence continues at coordinate 386,423,619 of VDFB02271358.1, read as the reverse complement.
GGCACTACAGTCTTAAGCTTGAGGCTGCATATAATTAGATGTTTTTGTATCCTTTCCACTTGTCTCCATTTCTGATCTAACATGCTACTGCCCCAAATTTCACACCCATAAAGAATTACCAGAGTGACAAGTAGACCAAAAAGCATTCTTTTCGTTTTCCAATCCCATAATTTTGCATTTCTACATCTATTTTGCAAAGAGTACATCGTTTTCGAGCCTCCCTAAATTCTTTTTGCTCTACATGTTTCCCAACTAAGTTTGTTGTGAAAATCAAGCCCAAGGTACTTGTACTCATCCACTATTTCCAGTGGCTTTCCTTCAAAGAGAAATTCAATCTATTGTTTTCTTCTTCATAGCGAGAAGATCATTATTTTGGTTTTGGTAGTGTTCACTTGCATCCCGACCTCTTGACAAAATGTTTCAAGGGCCTTCAAATGTTTTCTCAAATCAAGCGTAGTTTTAGTAGTTAATATGAGGTCATTGGCATATAAGAGTAATTTTATTACAAAGTTGGCCAAATGAATGCCTTCCCCACCAACGTGGTCAATCCATTCTTCCAACTTATCAATGTAAAGCCCAAATAGCATTGGGGAGAGTGGGCAATCTTGTTTGACACCAATGTCACTACCAAAGCATTCTGACATACCATCATTGGTTCTGATTTTAGCTCTGACCTACTCGTAGAGCCTATGAACAGTTGCCCTAAGCT
>VDFB02271358.1:386263255-386422810 GCA_007258455.2 Sequoia sempervirens | reverse complement strand
GCAGTTGCTGGAGATGCATTGAGAGTTTTCACGATTGAAAGGTTGGGAGAAACTTTCAATGAGACTGTTATGCCCCTGCGATATACACCAAGAAAGTTCATTTTACATCCTAAGCATAAATCTTTAATTATTATTGAAAGTGACCAGGGGGCATTTACTGCAGAGGAACGTGAAGCTGCTAAAAAGGAATGCCTTGAAGCTGCTGGATTAGGGGAGAATGGGAACATGGAGATTGAGCAGCAGAATGGGGATGATGAAGAGAAGGAAGATCCCCTACCTGATGAGCAGTATGGTTATCCAAAAGCAGAGTCAAAGAAATGGGCATCTTGCATTAGGGTTTTGGATCCTAAATCAGGTGAAACAACATGCATCTTGGCCCTGCAGGATAATGAAGCTGCATTTAGCATTTGTTCTGTCAACTTTCATGACAAAGAACATGGAACTCTTGTTGCCATTGGAACTGCAAAAGATTTAGAATTTTGGCCCAAAAAGAATTGTTCAGGAGGATTTATTCATCTCTACAAGTTTGTGGATGATGGGAAATCACTTGAACTTCTGCATAAAACACCAGTTGATGGAGTACCATTGGCATTATGTCAATTCCAAGGCCGCCTATTGGTCGGAATTGGGCAGGTACTGAGAATTTATGATTTGGGCAAAAGGAAATTACTTCGGAAATGTGAGAATAAGCTTTTTCCTAATACAATCGTATCCATTCATACATATGGGGATCGGATTTATGTTGGAGACATTCAAGAGGTATGAGATCTCTATTCCCTAATTTTCAGTAAATTTATCTGTATAAAATAAACATTTCAAGATACAGGGTGGATACTATTTATGGTATATATCTACGTATATATGTAATAGCTTATTATGCTGTAATGAAGTTGCCTTTATATGGTAGTTTCTCTCTATATGCTACTAATTTGGGTCTAGCACTTTTGTTATGCAGTTGAAGTAAAAATTAATCATTTGTTATTTTTATTGTTGATTTTCTTATGTACTGTCGGATAGACTTGAGATCCCTCATTTTAGAGTCTGCTATTCTCATACTTTGCAGATAACCATTTGTACATATGCTGAATTACATGCATCTGTGTTCACTGAATGATAGCCTGATTCTTCCATTTCAGAGATAACTACCTGGTTAAAATCAGATAAATATTTCATTTTTAGTCACATGACATTATCTTTTGAAAAACAGTTCTATCATTTGTACTTTAAGATTTAGCTATTTTCATATCTACAGTTGAAGTCTGAAGGAAATTGTCATTTTATATCACATCTTGCATTTCTGAGATTCTGAGATCATTTATCATTTAAAATATCTCCAAGCAATTTTATTTACGATCTTCTAACACTTTGTAAATTTGGTTGTTTCCATAACATTCTTGTGCAGATAATTTCTTATGGTATAATTTGTTTTTATTCTTTGGTACATTTCAGTTAATATCTCTTATTAAAGATCTCTTGTAGGATTCATGAAAACTAGTTAGTAGATAGAGGAGACCTAAGTCTAGACTGTAAAGGATCTTTTCCTGTTGACATCACATACCGCATTCCATAAATTTCCCGGTTTAATGCCACAGTAAAATGCCAATGGAATTATTTTGCCATAACAATAACACAGTGTTGGCTTTGAAATGTATCGAATTTCAATCTGCACCATTATGCAGAGAGTCTTTCATCACAATAATATTTTGTTTTTAGCTAGAATTCAATTCACATTAGTTGCAAACTTGCAAGCATCTAGTAGAGCCCTGAGCCTCACCTGCTTGAGATTAATAAAGCTATGTATAGTACATGACATAATTAAAGTGTAATTGTGAAGGATTTGAAGCTTGGAAGGAGACTTACTCTAAGGAATATAAGCAGCTTGCTTGAGTGACTGCATAGAATATATTTAAATCTTTAAAATAGTTTTTTTGTTGTTGACAATGTGTTCTTGTTCTAAATGTTAAATGAGTAACTGTAGTGCAGTCTGTAACATTTGTGTTTTATAGTGAATCTATTGATTGGGTTTAAATGTGTATTTGCAGTCATTTCATTACACAAAGTATCGTCGAGATGAGAATCAGCTTTATATATTTGCAGATGATTGTGTTCCTCGTTGGTTAACATCTTCATTGCACATAGACTTTGATACAATGGCAGGTGCAGATAAGTTTGGAAATGTTTACCTTGTTCGTTTACCACAAGATGTATCAGAAGAGATTGAAGATGATCCAACTGGTGGAAAAATCAAGTGGGAACAGGGTAAGCTGAATGGAGCACCAAACAAAGTAGAAGAAATAATACAATTTCATGTTGGTGATGTGGTAACAAGTTTACAGAAAGCATCTCTTATACCTGGTGGTGGTGAATGTCTAATCTATGGCACTGTAATGGGAAGCATTGGGGCTCTTCTGCCATTCACCTCGAGAGAAGATGTTGATTTCTTCTCACACTTAGAGATGCATTTGAGGCAGGAACATCCTCCTTTATGCGGCCGAGATCATATGGCATATAGATCAGCTTATTTTCCAGTAAAGGTAAGATTGATGTCTCCAAAATTCAAACTGGTGGATCTGCTTTCTGAGCAGATATTTGAATAAGTACATGTCTATGTTTCTGGATACTAAGACGAGGAATTCATTGTGCAGGATGTTATAGATGGTGATCTTTGTGAACAGTTTCCTACTCTAGCTCCTGATTTGCAGCGCAAAATTGCGGATGAGCTTGATCGAACACCTGGAGAAATATTGAAGAAATTAGAAGATATAAGAAATAAGATAATCTGATTTTATGTGGCTTAACTTTAACTAATGGAGAGTTGAGCAGCAGAAAATTTGTTCAATTAGCAATCGACATTGTAAATTATAACTGGGGAAATGAGGTTTGTTGGCATCTCACACCTTATGTTCTGAAGATTCCAATTTTACTGGTTTAATTCTCTTCCCATACAATAACATATTATAATTAGTACAGTTATTTTATTTGCAGCTTTCCTTTCTTTTAGTAACAGGTTTGAGCGATGGGAAAAGGTGGTGGCATGATCCTTATCGATTGTTTATTTTTGGAGGTTTTCTTTCTAATGCCAATTATTTTTGAGAGCTACTGTTCTACTTCAGAGGTGGTCTAGTTTCAAACTTATAGATCATTCCTAACAGGGATGATCTTGTGTTATGATTCATGAAAACTCCAATTTTACTTGTTCAGTTATTGCCCATATGCTAACAAGTTATAATCTACATTTTGTTGCTGTTTTATTAGTGGTTCTGATTCCTTTAAAGTAACAGGTTTGAGAATGGGAAAAGATGGTGCCATGATCCTTACTGCTTGTTTACTTTCTGAGGCTTTCTTTGTGATGCTAATTAGTTTTCCAAGCTACTATTCTACTTCAGAGGTGGTCTAGTTTCAGCTTTATATATCATTTCTAACAGGAATCTCGTGCATATTGAATAGTCGGTAAAATAGATGATTAATTGGATGTCTAGTCAGTGTGAGTCAGCAGTTTGTTCATCATGCGTTTTATTCATGTATTTAACAAATACTTAATGTTGTTGTTTCTTGCCCTTTTTGACTAGTGGTATACCTATATGTTGAATTGTTGGCTTTACACTGCATATTTAGGATTCTCTGCAATCTCCTCCGTGTTTTTCTATTTCTGACAATTAAGATTATTTTGCTATTCTGATATTTATCAGCAGTTGCAATGCCTCTTCATATCGTTGTAAACTTTTCCAGGTTAGCTTGGCGTTCTGTTGAAGTGTGGACATAGTAGCAAGGCATCTGCAAATTGTAAATGCTTTTGTACTTCTCCATGGCCAAGCTGATTTTAGGCCATGTAGTTTCTTCCTTTATTTAGCGTGGTGCATAGATTTTCTCAGTGCCTTGGTCATAACTATGAACAGGTGAGAGTGATAATCAATTCCCTTGTTCGAGACTGCTTGTTGGTAGGAAGTTTTGTGTTGGTATTCCACTAATACGTTATCATCATAACTATTGATATACATGCTTTTGTGCAATCGAGCTATTTTTTGGAGTTGTCATAGCATGCTGGTGCTTTTATAGTTGAAACTTGAGCTCCTGCAATTAAATGTATGATTCATATCCTTATCTAGTTTGATAATGATAAAATATCCATGTTTCTTTGTATGGCTTTGGGTGTTCAACATTTCCTAAGCAGCATATATACTCTATGCCTTAAAGAATCTGTTTGACCTTGATTACACTGGACTTTTAATGTTATTTTGGGTAGCTTGAAGTTGCCTGACCAGTACCTTTGAGGTTATTTTGCAAGAAGTGTTATTGAAAGAGATTGCCTGATTGGCCTTAGGTGATCTGGCTTATCTGGATGTTCTTTTAGGGCTAATCTTATACTAATTAAGTTCAGCCCAGATAAAAAGAGTTGTTAATTGGTTGCTTTGTGAAACAAATGCGTTGTTATACACTAAGCTCTGGTTTTTTGCCTCATAGTTTGCAAACTCGGACTCACCGTGGACTCGGCAGCCCAAAAATATGACTCGGGACTCGGGACTCGGGACGGATTTGGGAAAAGACTCAGCTAGGACTCAACAAAGAAAAAAAAAATCGTAGTTTTACAAAAAAACAAGAACAAAATTACAAATTAACATAGTTGCCGTGAGATTGGTACTGGTACGAGAGATTGGTACCGGTACTGGTATGACATTTTTTTGAAAATAGGAGACGGGTACTTGGAGATGCCATTTTTTTTTTAATATAAAAATTAATAATATATAGAAAATCTGAAAATATAATGACATTGAACTTTCAAAACAATAGCAGTAGTAAAGTTTAAGAATGAACATAACTTTAAAGTTTAAATACACAAAATTGAAAATTCAAATCCAAATGCCATTGTCACATTGTGTCAAAGAGACTAACTCTAAGAGTCAAAGAGTTCATACTTCAAATTTCATAATCATAGAACCAACTTCTAAGTTCACATTTGACGTTACATATTCGATTACATATTGAAATTCAAAAATATTAATAGTTCGATTAGCTGATATGCAAACAAAAATAAAAAATCAGAAATCTATCTAATATCATATCTCATATCATCTACACCACATCAATATCATCCATGTCAAGGTCCTCAGCTATGATGCTCTCCAAATACTCATCACTCTCTAACTCAGGTTCCTCTGCTGGTAGTATAACTAGGGGTAAATCAATAAGGCCATCTGGTTCAACCACTTCATCCACTATGGCTGCAACATCTTCATCAGGTGAAATTTGGTCCCATTTTGCTGAAGGACCCTCATTGTATGCAGGATCTACACGAGAGAGAAGGCGAAGTGAGCTATGAATGTACACCAGGTTCTCTGCTTTCTTTGACCCCAATCGGTTCCTCTTTAGTGAATGAATAAAACCATAAGTACTCCAATTTCTCTCACAAGATGAAGAGCTAGCTACTTGTGAGAGTAATCTTATTGCAAATGATTGCAATTCAGGTGTTTCACCTCCATGGTTCCACCACCACTCTATAGGGTCTTTCTTTGCTCGCATATCATATAAAGCTTCCACGGAAGAAAAGTCACCATGCCCACGTGAAAACTTATTCCATTGACTCCTTATAATTGATGCTTCCTCACCTCGGCCATATATCTTTTTTATTGCAGCCCAAAACCCCTTCATTACCTCTCTATCCTCATATGGAGCCCTCTTATTGGTCTCTTGTATATTATGCCATTTAGGATTTAAGGCATAGGCAGCACAATGAAGAGGTGTGTTAAGTTTGTTCCATCTTCCATGTAACTTATCTTCTATCAAAGGATATAGTGAAGGATCTTTTGCATCTGTTATTTGCTTAATTCTTTCGCACATGGAATCTATTTCTTCATAAATTTCCCCCAAACATGGCTTGTCTGAATCTGCAAATTTGATCACCTCACATATGGGCTGAATAAAGTCCACAACAAATTTAACATCAGCCCAAAAACGGTCATCAAGGATCATACCTCTCACCTCAACTGCATCATTTGATGTAGATTGCCTCCAAGCTGCCCATGCATCACTAACAACCGTGGAACACAAAGCACCTTTCACTTCACAAAGACGGTGAAGAAGAATAAAATAAGAAGCAAACCTTGTATCAGCTGGTTTGAGAAGCTCCACCTTGGCAAATTTTCGATAAATAGCTTGTGTTTGGTGATGGTTGCATATAAACATTTGAATTTTTCTGCCCTTTTCTATGAGAGCTGAAATCCACTCAAACTTGCCAATATCTTTGAGTGCATTATTCAACGAATGCACACAACATGGTGTCCAAAATATATGCTTGTATTTCTTTTGCACCAACATGCCTGCTGCTTTACAAACAGGGGCAGCATCTGTAACAACTTGGACTACATGTGATGCCCCTACCTCCTCAATGCCGTCACATAGCTGGTTATAAAGATACTCTGCATTTTTTTCATGCCCCGAACAATCCAATGCCTTCAAAAAATAAGGCCCTTTGCTGCATGTTACCATGATATTAAGTAGTGGACGGTTTCTAGTATCCGTCCACCCATCCATCACAATGCTGCATCCTTCTGAAACCCACACTCTTTTCAATGGTGTAGTTTGTTGCTCTAATCAATTTTTTCCTTATCAATTAGAGTAGTGCGAAGCTTTTCATACATAGGTGGTCTATATCCAGCTGGTGCATTGCTGATTGCTTGGACCATCTCTGTATAGAAAGGTGATCGAGCAACATTAAATGGTATTCCATTGGCATAAAAGAAGCGTGCAATTGTTGCATCAACCGCTTCTCGACCTTGCACATCAAATAATCTGCCAATGGGGTTTGAGCTACCAATGTGTGGCCTCTTGTGAGAACTTTCTGCTGCTACATCTCTTGAAGACACATCCACCTCTGCCTCTCTATTGATATTCTGATTTTGATTTGCAGCAGTGTTTGTTGAAGCGTGAGAGCTCATATTAGAAACTTTACCATTAGCCCTTTCTTCATCCCTCACAGCCTCATATCGTTCCACCTCATTTATACAAGGATCAACACCTTTTCCAGGTAGGTGAAGAAAATGAGCCCTCACCCTCGTGTAAGTACCTTGCCATGACATTGGGCATAATTTGCATGAGATCGTGGCTGTTCCACCTGAACCCTTCGGCCCCTTAACACGATCAACATACTTCCACAACGGATACAAGCCTTGTTCGTTTCCCCCACTCGACATTCTTGATTCAATGATTCAAATTCTACACAAAAAAATAAAAATAAAAATAAAATGAATCAGCCAATCAGGAAGGCCATAAAAATTTAAAAATTAAAAAATAAAATGGTACAGATCAGCCTGTCTATGAATAGTTGAACACATTGAACATCAACAATTAACTTAGCATACTCCTAAAGGACTTGAAGGCTATAAAAATTGGCAAATGCAAAGTCTTTATGAATCAATAATCATAATTCACTCACTTGGATCTGATTGTGACATGAAACTTAGACTCATGATACTCCAAATGCAAGGAAGCAACTAGGTTAGATTGAAATAAGAATTCGGGGTCTGCAACTATTACCAACCATCAATGGACATTGGACAATGACTGAACATTGAAATTTGAACAACAGTTTTGACTCTTTGAGATTTGAGTTTTCAACTTTTTAGATTGTTTTATAAATTTATTTAGCATCACCAGTAATCTCCACAAGGGCATTGCCCTTGTTTAAAATCGTGGCTGTATGCCACAATTTTAAATAGGGGCAATGCCTACTGCCACGATTTTAAATAGGGGCAATGCCCTTGTGGAGATTACTGGTGAATAATCACATTGAGAGACTCATTTTGAGTTCAAGTGAAGTCCAGTACCAACAGAGTGAACAAATACAAAATCTGAGAATTATGAGGATTTCTTTGATAAAGAGTAAGACAATTCCTTGTGAATATGAGAAGATGGGTGCAATCCATCGACAATAATAGTGCTAATGATATTTGTTTACATCATTATTGGTGATCGACATCGCCAGTAATCTCCACAAGGGCAATGCTCCTATTAAAATCGTGGAATACTCTCAATATTCCACAATTTTAACAGGGGCAATGCCTTTGTGGAGATACGTAATCGGTAAACCGTAATACTAATCAGTAATCACTAATATTAAATAAATAAATAAACGCAAAACCTTGCCATTCGAGTCTTAGACTATTAAAGAAAACATACTCGAGTCAGTGAGTTGATACGCACTCTTCAAGTTCAGATGGATGATTGTCAAATGTCAATGCTTCAAAGTTGTATGATTTTATCTGTCGTCGCCCTCTTCTTCAGTCACCTGCTAAAGTGCCGTTGCCAGTGCCGTCGACCTTTCTTTTGCGTAAGTATTTTTAAAAATTATTAACTTTTTGTGCCTTAGACGCGTGATTTCTGAAGGGAGACGCGGGAGACCTTGCGGGAGACGCGATTTTTAGGGTTTGGAGATGTGGGAGACGGCAAGAAACGTTTTAAAAGTCTCCAAACTCGAAATGGCGGGTGCTAGTGCAGTGTTGGAGACGCGTCTTCGTCTCCGAGACACGTCTCAGAGGGGGGGAGACACGTCTCCCGACAACTATGCAAATTAATGCATTTGGAGAACATAAGAGCCTAATTTAATTATCAAACACTCATAATTCAAAGATTACACATGTCATATGAATTATGATCATCAAACACTCAATAATTGAAATTTAATCATTCATAGTCATCAAATACTCATAGTTTCAATGTATAACAACATCATAAGATTATAAATGTTTGCATATAATCCTAGTTTCTTTCAATCCCAATTCAATTTGCAGACTTGTATCTCACAAACTTGAGTGTTAAAATGAAAGAAAAAGTTAAATAAAACATGGGTTTTTAACCCTTTTTGACTCTCAGCCACGCAGGAGAGTCCTGGGTCGGGACTCCCGAGTCTCCTGAGTCCCAACCTAGGACTCTCTTGGACTCAACTCCTGAGTCCGTGGCGAGTCGACTCAGCTCACCAACAGACCCTTGAGTCCGCCGAGTCCTGGAGAGTTCGCAAACTATTTTTCTCCTTGTCTGAAATATAGTTCTTTTGGGCCAGTGGATGTTTTTCTGGACATCTGGTGTCTGGTGTGATTGTTGTTTTGAAGTTTGTCTGGGAAACTAAATAGTAAATCCCTGTTGTAAGTAATGGTTTTAAAATATTGTGCCTAAAAACTGCTTTGGTTTTAGTGCCTAATCTTCTGCTTGATTTCTTTTAGCTTCAATGCAAAATGGTACACTTGGGTAGCCTCAACTAAACTTAGCTTCATTCTGCTAAGCTCCAGTTCATATGAATTTTGATCCCGTGTCCACATATTTTTGGAATTTGAATTGTCTTGGATGGAAAATGATCCTTTTCATTTGTAAACAAAAATACCCAGAAGGGTATCTTGCAGATCGGTTCTGTAGTTTGTTGATGTCCATAATTTTGTACCTAGGCATATATCTATTTTTTCTTCTATGTAGTTATTTAATAATCTCTAATTTTAAATATGTTTACACCCTTGGTTGCTCAATGTCTCTAAGCTTCTCCATAATTGTCAATACTTCCTTTCACCTAGGCTCAATTGTATGCGTTTCCTCCTGCTGTTTCTTTTCTCTGGCATTCAGATTGCTGTTAAAATCTTCTAAAAGAGCTAGTGGATTCTGCCTTTTTGCAGGTATTTGTGATGCTTTCCCTTTGCATTTTTTTGAGAAGCAGTGGGGAGAATAAAGATGGCGACCATGTAACTAGCTTTGTCTTTCCACAGTTATGTTCTTCAGCATGCATGTTGCACACTTTTATCTCTAAAACTGTAGCATCATATCACTCCATTTTAATGTCCTTAACATCAAACGTAGAAGCATACCCAAGAACGTGTCTCTATTTCAATGTCGTTAACATCTATTAGAAATATACGTCCATTCAAGGTCGCCTACCTGCGACTTTCCTTAGCAACCTAAAGAGATCTAGCGAATCTTTGATGGTGAACCACCTCCCAATAGCCATCACTCAGTCCTGTGCTAAAAATCAACGAAAAAGCTTGATTAAATAGTGATTTTGTGTGGTTAGGGTTCCGTGATAGGTTGGCTGGCCAATTTTTTCGCAATTTAAACCCTTAGAAATCGTTGAAAATCATGGCTGATTAAATTGGGATTTTTTGGGGAAAAAATTGTTTCAACCAAATATTTTTTAAAAATCAGGTTTTTTGATATTTTTTGAGTATTTATGCTTCTATGCTTCCTTTCACCTAAGCTCAATTGTATGCGTTTCCTCCTGTTTCCTTTCTCTGGCATTCAGATTGCTGTTAAAATCTTCTAAAAGAGCTAGTGGATTCTGCCTTTCTGCAGGCATTTGTGATGCTTTCCCACCTTAGCATTTTTTGAGAAGCAGTGGGGAGAATAAAGATGGCAACCATGTAACTAGCTCTGTCTTTCTACAGTTATGTTCTTTGGCATGCATGTGACACGCTTTCATCTCTAAAATGTAGCATCATATCACTCCATTTTAATGTCCTTAACATTAAACGTATGATTTTAACATTTTAGAGGTTTTCATTTCAAACCCCCAAATTTATCACCAGATTTAACAGATGATTTTAACATAAAATCCTACAAAGATTTCGTCAATTTCCTCTATAAATTTACTACTGTTAAAACAAATCTTTGTGTTGCCCTCTGATTTCACCATAAAGATCTTGTTTTGTAAAGACTCACAAAGAAATAACAAATTCTCTACAGAATAAATTGCCGAGAAGAAAAATAGAGATTCAATCACAAACAATTTCCTCAAGCAATCATGCATTTAACAAATTTTAACAAAACCTCACAATACTAATCCTTTTCACAGACAATCTTTTCAAAAGAAATAAATTAAATAAACAGGAAAATACCTGTATAGCTTCAAAAACTTGGCTGTAGAAGAAAAACTTTGTTTGCCTGATGCGTGCAATCTTCAAAGCCCCTCCAGAACACCAATATCCAAGAGAAAACAAATACAAAACTAGAAGCAATCTCAATATTTTTTCCAAGAATTTTAAAGTAAAAACCCAAAAGAATTCAACAAAAAATCCTTTCAACAATTTCCTGTACTTTTCATTTCCCGTGAAGTAATTTTCTGTTTTCCCCAAATCCCATAAAAATCTTCCGAGAGAATCCTCAACAAGAAACAATTAATTTAACTACCACACATGTCAAGAAGAAAATATCTTCTAACCACCTCTCAGATGATTCTTTCTTTCTTCCTTATCAAGAATTCATGCATTTAAAAAATTAAAGAATTCAAATTTTAAAATACAATTTCCCTTTTCCCTTATTTAATTTATTTATTTAACAATTAAAATTTCATTTCCAACAAAGCAATTTAATTTAAATTTAATCTAATCTTACAAATAAAGCAACTTTAATTTAATTAATTAATTTATTTAATTAAATAAATTTAATCTCAACGATTAAATTACTTAACCAAATAAAATAATTAATTAATTAAATAAAATGTAAAGCTTTATTCTCAACATTTAAAATTAATTTAAAATAAACATTAAATTAAAAGAACATTGATCTACCATTAAATTAACAAAATTTTCCTTTCAAAACAATTAATCCAATCAAACACAAACGAGACCACCAAAGACACCAGACTTAAACTGACGACATACTATGACTGGGTTTAAGACAGACTAGGAAGAACCTTGTTACTACCTCCCAATCAACATTACCGTTGAGTCTTGACACGCTCAGACCTGAGAAACCAGGTGGAGTCGGTGTCATGTACCTGCAATCCTGCAATCAAACAAATAACATACATGTATATATATAATCCATTATTCAACACACCGTGGAGAAAATCACAGAAATCATAGGGCACTCGCAAGTGAGTGATGCAACTTCGTTCTCCACACCGACACACATCATCATATCAAACTGACAAATTAAATAACAGTTAATCAACTATAAATATATATATATATATATATATATATATATATATATATATATATATATATATATATAGCAATAACATCTCAAGGAAACATCTACACTAATACAAAGCATGTCAGAAATTAATTACCACCATAAAATGTATCATCATATCAAAAAATAAATCCACCATCGCTCTAATGTTAGCGATCAAAATATCCAAAACAAAGTACCAAAGTCTATCATAGTGAAAACATGCTAACAGAAAACATAAGCAAAGCGGAGGGGTACTACAACGTGTCTCTATTTCAATGTCCTTAACATCTATTAGAAATATACGTCCATTCAAGGTCGCAGGCACCTGCGATTTGCCTTAGCAACCTAAAGAAATCTAGCGAATCTTTGATGGGGAACCACCTCCCAACAGCCATCGCTCAGTTCTGTGCTAAAAATCAATGAAAAGCTTGATTAAATAGTGATTTTGTGTGGTTGGAGTTTCGTGATAGGTTGGCTGGGCAATTTTTTTGCAATTTAAACCCTTAGAAATTGTTGAAAATCACGTCTGATTAAATCAGGATTTTTTGGGGAAAAAATTGTTTCAACCAAATATTTTTTAAAAATCGGGTTTTTTGATATTTTTTGAGGATTTATGCTTCTATGCTTCCTTTCACCTAAGCACAATTGTATGCGTTTCCTACTGTTTCTTTTTTCTGGCATTCAGATTGCTGTTAAAATCTTCTAAAAGAGCTAGTGGATTCTGCCTTTCTGCAGGCATTTGTGATGCTTTCCCACCTTAGCATTTTTTGAGAAGCAGTGGGGAGAATAAAGATGGCGACCATGTAACTAGCTCTATCTTTCTACAGTTATGTTCTTTGGCATGCATGTTGCATGCTTTCATCTCCTCAACTGTAGCATCATATCACTCCATGATTGAAATAACAATTTTGCTTTGTCAAGCAACCTACATTCAATATCAACAGTTTCATGGTTTGACCAAAACAATTATTCATTTTTTATCCCAGAGATCCAGAGTGGATAACAACACATTTATTAATATCAAGTTTACACAATCCATAATGATTATTCCTGTTAACGTTTCTGGATTTGATTGTGTCAGATCTTTTTTGCATTAATGATTATTCCTGTTAACGTTTCTGGATTTGATTGTGTCAGATCTTTTTTAATGCAAAAAAGATCTGACACAATCGAATCCAGAAACCCTTACAGCAATAACAACACATTTAAAAGATCTGGCACAATCAAATCCAGAAACCCTTACAGCTATAACACCACATTTGTTTCACAAAGCCACAATGTAAATGTAAAACACAGCAAAAGATGGAACCACTAGAAAACATGGGAAGCAACCAGAGATATAATAAAGTACCATCTTTCCAAGCAACCTCAGAAGATCAAAGTTAACAGTGCGGGTCCTTGTATCTAGATGGTGCCCTTGTGAGTATTAAGTGTGGGATTGAGCATAAAAACTATCCAAAGGCAGCAGCAAAATCCAGAGGAAAATACATAGCCATCAAGGATTAGGAAGACATGGACTTCAAGACTCAACTAGTAACTTTGGCAGAATTAATGGAATCAAAAGAGCATGACATTTTGTAGAAACAACTATTAGATGCCCACATATATCTCGACTGTATAATGGAAAAGTAACAGTAGAAGTTCATGCCCACCCGAATGGAGATATAACAAAATGAATAGCTCCAATGGGAATTAATAATTAAAAGATTGACAGGAATTGCCATTTCCAAGGGTGTATGGTGCAAAGAATGTTTTGAAGGATAAGGAATGAATGATATTTTTTCTCTAACTATGAAACTGTTGATAACGAATGCAGTTTTCTTGACACAGCAAAATTGGAGTAATATGATGTTACTGTTAAAGAGATGAAAGCGATGGATCACCATGTTGAAGAACATAGCAGTGGAAAGACAGATCTAATTACAAAGAAAGCTCAAAGAAAAAAGTCTAGTGGGATGGACTGCAAAAATTATGAAATCAGTCAAAGTGTACTTGAGCCACCATGTGTTCTGCCCCACCAAAAGCACAAAGCTGTCAAACATATAAATTGAGAATTAGTAAATGGTTAGTATAGCCTGTGAGTACATGCGTAATTATTCATTATCTAGTAATTTACACATTTTCAGTCGGTATGAGTGGGTAAATGTACGGATTTTAGAATCTTATGTCTCTCTGAATTTATTTTATTAAGAACTCTTTTTTTTTAATAGTTCCATGGTGTTTTGGAAAGGGGGGATCGGGGATGTGGGGACATAATGCAGTCAAGGATCTGGTTGCTCAATAATGGACAAATGATCCAAGAAGCCACGCACAAACTCAGATATATTGCACAACAGAAGCCAGCAGGAATAATAACAAATAGTTAAGTACAAATATTTCAATGATTCGGAAAACATGATTTCAGAATTTCAGATTACCATGGGCTATATTCACTCGCAATTTCCTTCTCGAAAATAATTATAGACCTCCAGAGGCATAGATAATTCAGAACAGCAGTATAACCTATAACTATATAATCTCAAACATATAATGCAAGACTAGAGTCCAAAACGGGGACACTGATTTTATTATATTTCTTTTTGTTCGCTGTAGGACTCCCCTCAAGCAGGCGATAGAGGTATAATTTTAGAATACATCCGCCAGAGCCAGTTTGAGTTTCACCCACGAGGTCATCAAGTGTGTGGCTGTGCCAGATAGGAGTTATATGGCAGGTCAAAAGGAGTGAATGCTGTTGCAGGTTGTGACTAAGGAAGGTGGGGGCAAAAATATAAGCTAGCAATTAGAAATATAGGCTAATGCGGCCAACGAAGGGTTCATGTCCTTTAAGGAATAATATGCTGGAATCTTTGACATTGCTGCTGGTCAAAGAAACTGACGTAATAACACCCATGATCCAAAATAGGATGCTCCAGAAAGGAAGACAAATTCGTGGATTCCGCATAATTAGTGAGTCGATGACCAAAAATATCAACTCCACATGAGGCTTGGGTGGATCCTAACATAACAAAAGGTTTCTTTTTCTTGATCAACGCATAGCCACGTAGATTAAATGGGATCCCCCCGATCGGTAGACTAGAGAAGATTGGAGGCCTCACACAAGAATATCTTACATTAAAGAACTTGCAACGTAACTAAAAAGAATAAAATAAAGAAACAAAATTGTTAGAAGTCTATTTTTGGGTGTGCAAAAATTCACGAGCTCTAGATGCTTTTGCATTCGACACTCTAGATAGGTGAAAATGTTCCAAGTCATGCAACTCATGAACATTTGAGAATCTTTGGAATTGAAATCCCATGTTTGGCAAACCTTAAGACGCATGCATCTAGGTTGCTTTGTATGCTGTCCTATTTCTCCATTTGACCAAATATGATTTGAATTCTTTCTCTCGTCTTTTTGGCTACTTGGGAATGTATGATAGCTTCAAGCTTATCTCTTTTCTTCTTAGGCAATTGCTATACCCATTCTTCCTTTTGTTCATCAAGATTTGTACCTTCCTTTTCACTAGTTTGCCTTGGTTGCTTTGTATGCTGTCCTATTTTTCTGTTTGACCAAATATTATTTGAATTCTTTCCCTTTTGTCTTCTTGGCTACTTCGGAATGTATGATAGCTTCTACCTTATCTCTATTCTTCTTAGGGAATTGCTATATCCATTCTTCCTTTTGTTCATCAAGATTTGTACCTTCCTCTTCACTAGTTTGCCTTTAATAATAAGGGTATAAATCAACAACATTGAAGATAGGTGAAATGCCTACACCTTTAGGAAGCTCTATCATATGCATTCACGACAAACTTCTTTAAGATTTTAAATAGTCCAATTATTTTCCACTTCAACTTGTAGGTTCCATGGGAAACCTTTTATTATCAAATGAGCTAACATGATCCCCAACTTGAAATTCTTGCTTACTTCTCATAAGATTAGCATGTTTTTAATGCTTCTTTGTACTTTTCTCCAAATTCTTAGACTTTTAGGTGTAGCTCATGTATACAATCAGCAAAATCTCCTACAACTACAAATCTTTTTGGCCTAGATTAGTAGTGTTCCACAAAATTGCTGCCCCTCTTGGGCTGTATCCATACATTTGGTTGTGCTTCTATTTATTGAATTTTTAGAAGCAAATTCATTTTGTGCTAAAACTAAATCCCATTGATTGGGCTTATTTTCAACTAAACATTTTAGTAGATCACGCAAATTATTATTAACCTTTGTTTGCCCATCTGTATGAGGATGATATGCTGAACTGAAATTCAATTTGGTATTTAATTTTTTCTACAGCAAATGCCAAAAGTGGCGTTCCTTAAAAAACAATGTGGTAGGCAATATGAGTGGCATCATTTGATTTCTTACATGGAATAAAAGGTGTCATCTTAGAAAATCTACCTACCACCACATAAATGGAATGCTTACCTTTGTATTCTTGGTAGCTCAAGAACAAAATCCATATATACACCCTCTCATGGCCTTTCTAATATAGGTAAAGGTTGATATAATCCAAGGTTTTGGCTTGTCCATTTGGCATGTTGACAAATTTTGCAATGTTCCACTATATGCTTTACATCTTTATTTATCCTAGGTCAACAATAGTTTTCATTCAACTATGATAATGCTTTATCCACTCCAAAGTGTCCAACTAAGTAGCTACTATGCTTTTCGCTTATAAGCTTCTCCCCATAGAACCTTGAGGTATATATAAATATTTCCCTTTGAATAATAGTCCCTCTTTGATGAAATAATGTGGCCATGGTTGTGGTATGGTCCATTGTATTTTACAAGCAGCCCATGCTTCCTTAAAATTTGTATCGCACTCAATACAATTTTTTTGTGACATCAAAACTAATGCTTCAAAACAAATGAGTAATTTTGCAAAAAATCAACTCATTTCAATGCCTTAAATTAAGTTTATCTTCACTATTTATTAATTGTAGCGTTTGATTATTTTTTATAAGACAAACATCTTTGGTAGCAAGTAGTGTCTTCACTTCTTAAGTGCTTGAATAATGGCATAAAACTCTTGATCATGGACATAGTATTTTCTTTTAGCTTCATTTAACTTTTCATTGAAGTACACTTTGGGTTTATCTTCTTGTGTCAAAACTCCATTTGTTGTTCCATTTGCATCACAATACACATAAAACATTGTTAAAATTTAGTAATTGTTTTTGTGTAGTTACCATTTCATTTAGGAGTTAAAAACATCTTTTGTTGCTGTTGTCCACTAAAATCAGACCTACATTTCTTTCATGATCTCTGTGATTAGTACACATATATCATTGAAAGTTTGGATAAACTTATTATAACAACTTATTAGGCTGTGAAAACTGTTGAGAAGTTGTTGAGATGATTTAGCATTGTTGTCATTGATGTCAAAACCTGGATCCGGAAGGTTGGCTTTGGATGATATACATAAATGATCTATCCTATCGTATACTTTGATGTTGTGTAGTGTGGATGTTATTTTTGATCCGGATATGGCAGTACTTCTTTTGGGGACATTCATGGAAGACAGTCAATGTAGAATAATGAAGTCTAATCTTTTGACGTTGGCTACTATGTTCAAAGCTTACTTCGGGTAACCTTGCTATTTGGACATTAATGTAGCATGTTACAAGTTTTGGTATGTCAAATTATGTTTCTCCGGTTGATACTGAAATTGATGATAATCAAGATTTGGTCTTGGTTGTGGCATTCCCATTGGCTCCAGAATATATTCAAAGTGTTGATAATCATGTAATGAACCTATCCTATGTATGACCTATTTATGGGTCCCTTGGTAACGTGGTAAGATCTTTATGTGCGACCAATTTTTTGGGTTCGATGCTAGTGTGCAAAGCCTTATTGAATATTTCAAGGTTGTTCTTTATGCCGACATGTTTTGTGGTGATCTAATTCAAATCGTGTTTGGCCGACCTAGGAGATTATGAAGGCATGGAATGGTATAAGTAAAAGTTGGTTTTGTTCAATAAAGAAGTGTGTGGAGTATGATGTGTGTGAGCAGATAAAAGGGTGCATAGGAAGAAGTAATCTGTTTTGTAGAGGTTGTGCGAGGAAGGTGTGC
Organism: Sequoia sempervirens; assembly: GCA_007258455.2. Lineage (NCBI taxonomy): Eukaryota > Viridiplantae > Streptophyta > Pinopsida > Cupressales > Cupressaceae > Sequoia > Sequoia sempervirens. Next base: position 386,404,827 of record VDFB02271358.1, on the reverse strand, counting down.
AGAAGATTCTTGACCGGATATGTTGCAGACAGTTATTATGCTCTTAACCGGAACTGAATTCTTGCATATGTAGATGCAACTTCATCAATTCACTTTTTGTTAGTGAAACTATTTTGTTTATATGTATTAATCGGGCAGTGAGCCCACCGACAGTGAGTGTTTTTTTTTTTATATTTGGCAATAATCGCTGGGTAGTTAGCCCACCGGTAGTGAGCCTTACCTGTAGTAGCATTTTGGCAGTGAGCCTTTGTAAAAATCACCTTAACTGGTGTTCTATAATTGAGAATTAACATTATCTATGGTTTTTCCCTTCTTGGGTTTACACGTAAATTCTGGTGTTTATTGTGCATGACGTTGTGTGCATTCATGTTCATATTGCTTAATTATTTTCTATTTGATATAAGCCTGCTCCGAATTAATTAAAGAAAATAAAATCGTTTTATGATAAACTAATTAACCCCCCCCTTTCAGTTATCCGGACTGTTCAACCAAAACTCCTCACCCTAAATGCCATCTTTGGTGACAGCCAATCTATAATGGCTTTTACTTTTTCTAGGTCCATTTTTAGATCTTATTGTGAAATAAGAAATCCTAAATATACAAGATCCTCCATAAAACTACGCTTTTTCAAGTAAATCAACAATTTCTCTTTTTGAACATTTGCAAAAGTGGTCTCAAATATTCCAAATAATTTTCTTTTGTCTTATTGAAAATTAAGATATCTAAATAAACAATCACAAAATTACCAAAATAAGACTTTAATATCTTATTCATCAATTGTGTGAAGGTGATTGGTGTATTGGTAAATTCAAATGACATAACGAATCACTCTTGCAACCCAATCTTGGTTTTGAATGTCATTTTTCACTCACCTACCTCTTTAATCCAAATTTGGTGATATTTACTCTTGTTAATATTCGTGAAGTATCTAGCTCCCCTCAAACAATTCATCAAGTCATATGTATAAGGTAATGAAAATCAATACTTAATCGTTATTTTGTTGATGGCTTGTAAATTTGTGCACATGTCACTTATCATCCTTTTTAGGTGCCAATATTTTTGGTAAAACACAAGGACTCAAGCTATTTTTCATTAAAACTTTATCCAACAACCCTTGGACTTGTCTTTTTACTTCTTCATTCTCTTCTAGTATCATTTTGCATTTTGCCTTATTTGGTAGGTTTTCTTTTGGGATCAAATCCATATAATGGCTAATGCTTCTTATGACAGATAATTTATTTGACAACTCTTGTGATAGCATTTATGCATATTTCTCTAATAATTTCTACACTTCTAATGGAATCCATTATTCTATGCTTGCTATTTTAATTTTTGTAGGCATAGGAATGAAAGCATAAGATATTTTTCTCTTTTATGTCATTTGAAAATTGTTTTCTTGAAATTAAACATACCCTTCAATATGCTATGTACTTCTCTATCCTTCAATAGATTCAAAGTAAATTCCTTTTGATCCTTGGTGATGATGTAGGTATTTTCCTTACTATCATACATAGCCTTCTTGTCATATTGCCATGGTCTACCCAAGATCTGATTGACTTCCATAGATAGAAAATCACATAATGTTTTATCTTGATATGTTCCAATGTGAAAATCAACCAAACATTGCTCACTTAACAATAGTTGGTGCTTGCTTTGTAGCCATGTTACCTTGTACATTCTAGGGCGTGAAATTCTTTGTAATGCGAGCTTCACCATCTCAATAGATATTAGATTGGCCATGCTCCCATTATCAACAACCTTGCAACATTTTCCCTTGGACTTGCATAGTCTTGAAAAAATTCTTTGTTTGAGAAAGTTTATGTTTTTCCTCCAAAATTGATAATATTTTCTTCATCATGAGAGAATCCTCTTTTCTGGGGTCTTCTGCATGTTAGATTAGTGCTTCATTGCCTTCATGAGCTTGTGTGATGCGATTCATGCTTCAACTATTTTGCTTGTGAGCACTCAAAATCTCTATGGGCGACTTCTTCACATTAGTAACAGGTGAAGTTTCTTACCTCTTCTTGTTTCGTAGCGTCCTCTTCCTCTAGGGGAATTTTCTTTCCCTTTTGTATCTTAATTGTAATTTTCATTTTGGGAAGTGCTTGTGTAAGGAAAGCTGAGTGCAGAAATGCCTTCCTAATGCCAATTCTCAGAAGAGAAATGCAGATATGTCATTCAATTTCAAGTTACAGTTCATTAAGATGCACATTAACAGAATAATAGAGTAGACAATTTTAACACAATCACATAATGAACACCAGATTTATATAGGAAAACCTTTATGGGAGAAAAACCCGCACACCAATCAAAGTCACTTTGTATTACAGTAAGTGATGTTTACATACAGTTACAGACTCGTGCTTCCAGATGTAAATTCACAGTTTCTACTTCATCAGCATTACATTTCCCTGATCAACCTCGCTTCAGTTCAATTTGAACAACACATCCTAAATGTTACAAAATGTAAAATGTTGATACAACATTCGTTCTACATTCCAAACCACCAAGGAACTATTCAATTCGAATTCCCCAAGCAATTGCAGTAAATGGTCTAACTGTTTGCCATATCAGACCATTGAAGAGACTCTGTTTATGCTCTCTTCGAATTCACCCAAGTCACTTCAATGTCTGCATCACTTGCCAAATCATTCGATCAAACAATCCTCACAACCAATTATCACTTTCTAGCTTGGCACGGTTGGGTTCCACCCAGTCATCACTCATGGGCTAGCGGATCATATGCATTGGCATATCGAACCATTGAAGGGACTTTAATTAGGGTCCCATCAATGTCATTAAGTCCTATTGATGAGATCCCTTTACACAACGCTCACACTGTTCCATTTGTCCATCAAGGAGACCTTGGAAGAAGTCCCCTTGAAAACTTCAAGTCACCTTGATGGAGGTTCTATCGACACATCGAGGAGACTCCAGTCAGGGTCCCTCTGAAGTCCATGATTCCCACCGAAAATATTGATTCCGACTGACAAAGAATACACCACACCAAATGGAATGTCTTCGATCCATCAAGGGGATAGAGAATAAGGTTTCACCGACGAAGAAGAGTTAGCCCGATAAGGAAAGTAGACACAATGCTACGAATGTAAAACACAAACCAGTAAGTTGAGACATGATTTCCAACATGCTCCCACTTGACGAAGACTTACTGGCTTCTTCCAAAGCTTGAAATTACTGAATGTCATAGGCCTCAAGGCCCATCGATTTGGCACACCACCTGTACTTGTCTGTGCTCATAGGTTTAGTCAATGCATCTGTGACATTTTCCAGAGTATCCACTTTTTCCAAATTAACTTTTCCATCCTCCACCATATCACGAACGAAATGATACTGAACATCAATATGCTTCATCCTGGCATGGATAGTGGTATTTTTCGCCAAACAAATAACACTTTGACTGTCACAACAAATAGTAATCTGCCCTACATTAGACCTAACATCAGAACACAAACGTCTGAGCCAGATGGATTCCTTGCAGGCGTGAGTTTCTGCCATGTACTTCGCCTTAGTAGTAGATAAAGCGACCACAACCTATCGCTTGCTCATCCAACTTATGGCACCACCAAACAACGTGAATACATATCCATTGGTGGATCTTCTGCTGTCAATGTCCCTTGCCCAATCAGAATCCCCATATCCATGAATGCTAATTGAACTCTGTGATCCAATTGAGTTGCCATGATAACATAAAGCATACTGAGAAGTACCTTTCAAATATCTAAAAACTCTTTTCACAACATCCTAATATGGCCTCCCTAGATTAGCTATAAAATGACTAAGTACTCCCACTACTTGGGCAATGTTTGGCCTAGTACATACCATCGTGTACATTAAACTGCCAACCACACTCGCATAAGGCACTCTAGTCATGTCCTCTATCTCAGTAGGAGATTTTAGACAATCCTCGACAAAGAGTTTCGTTCCTTGCAACAATGGAACAACTAACTGCTTGCAATTTGTCATGTTAAACCTCTTAAGGACAACATTGATATACTTACTCTGACTGAGCCAAAATTTTCTATCTTCTCTATCCCAGTCTAATTTCCATCCCCAGAATAAACCTTGTTGGACCTAAATCCTTCATTTCAAACTATGCTGACAACTGAGATTTTAAATCAGAAATCATACCCTTACTATTCCCAAAGAATAACATGTCATCCACATACAGGGCTATAATAAGTAAATGATCATTTTTAGATTTAAAATACACAATGATTTGATTTTGATCTTACAAATCCCAATGACAACACAAATGTGTCAAACTTCTGGTACCACATTCTAGGCGATTGTTTTAAACCATACAGAGATTTCTTTAACTTGTAAACCAAATTTTCTTTACCTTTTTCAATGAACTGCTTTGGCTGGGACATATAAATCTCTTCTTCTAGATCTCCATGAAGAAACGCTGTCTTCACATCTATTTGCTCAATCTCTAAGTCATACGCAGCTGCAAGTGACAATAGAAATTTTATAGATGTCAGCTTAGCTACAGGGGAAAATATTTCTCCATAATCAATTCCCTCTATCTAGGAATAACCCTTTGCAACCAACCTAGCTTTATACTTCTCCACACTGCCATCCAAACCAATTTTCTTTTTAAATACCCATTTACAGCCAACAAGGTTTAGATCTTCAGGCAAAGGTACCAAATCCCAGGTTTCATTATTTTTCAATGATGCCATTTCTTCATTAATGGCCTCTAACTAGGTATTTGAATCAAAAATTTTAATTGCCTCTTTCATAGTCCCACACTCATCAACGCTAGTAATCAAAGCATAGGCACAACTCGAATCCAACATGGAATATCCATATCTTTCAGGTTGCCATCTTTCATGTGTAGACTTCCTCACAGGCTGAGGCTGAGGTAATGGTTCTTCTTGTTCATAACTCTCAGAACTACTTGAACTCTAGGAATTTCAACTACATCTTTTTCCTTCTCTTTCATGTCTGGCTATAGATCCACTGTAGAAGGTTTTAGCTCATGAAAGATTACACTTTTTCTATATACTACCTTCTCAGTAACATGATTCCAAAGCTTGTATCATTTCACACCAATTCCATAACCAATGAAGATACATTTAACAACCTTGTTTTCCAATTTAGATCTTTTCTCACTAGGCATATATGCATACACATCACAACCAAAAACTTGAATATGTCTCAGAGAAGACTTCTTACTAGACCATGCTTCCATAGGCGTTTTGACCTCGAGTGTCGAAGAGGGAGATTGATTTACCAAGTAACATGCTGTAGCGATTGCCTTAGCCCAAAAATTTTGCTCCAGACCAACACTACTCAACATACTTCTCGCCCTTTCCATCAACATCATGTTTAACCTTTCAGTGACTCCATTTTTCTATGGAGTGTAAGGTGTAGTTTTATGCCTTTTAATCCCATGGTCTTTGCAATACCTTTTGAAATTTGTAGAACAAAATTCACCGTCATTATCTATCCTCAAGCATTTAATTATTCTGCTAGTTTGATTTTCTACCAAGTTTTTAAACCCCTTAAACCAACTGAACACTTCTGATTTACTTTTTAGAAAATAAACAAATTCCCTTGTCAAATAATCATCTATAAATGAAACATAATATTTAGATTTCGATAACGAAGGAACGTTCACTGGACCAAATACGTTAGAGTGAACATAAACCAGCATGCCAGAAGATTTATGAGGACTAGAATAAAAAGAAACAGGGTGTTGCTTTCCATAAATGCAATGTTCACAAAAATTGAACTCTAGGTTACAATCATCGAGCCCTTCAACTGGGATTTTATTTTTCAAGGCTTTCAAGCCCTTTTCTCCTATGTGACCGAGTCTATGATGCCACAACATTGTTTTCTTTGCTGGGAGTTTCACCTCCAAAGAGTTTGCACCCAAAGAACAATGTTCTCCTTCCCTACATGAGCAACTTTTTCTGACTTTGCACATAGACTGTTACAATGAACAATACGTGCGTCTAGCTCGTACAAAGTGCCAATGCGTGCACCCTTGGCCAACACCATTGATCCTCTAGTCATTTTGCAGCCACCACTCGAGAATGAAACTTGCACACCAACATCATTCAACTTACTAACATAAAGAAAATTACAAGCCAATCCTAGTATGTGCACTACACCATCAATTCCTTTGATTTTTCTGTTAGGAAATTGAATTATGATTCTTCCATGACCACAATTTTAAGAGATGCGTCACTTGCTAGATACACCTTTCCACCAGCATACTTTTTGTACTTCGTGAACCAATCTCTGTGAGATGTCATGTGAAAAGATGCACCTGAGTCAATTAGCTAGACATCATCTGATGCCTGGGTCACCAAGGCAAAAATGAAGGCATCTGTATCACTCTGAGAAGAATCGTTATTTGAAGAGTTGTACTACTTTTTCTCCTCTTTGCAATTCTTTCGGATATGTTCAGTTTGCCCACAATTCCAACATTTCACCTTGGAATTCTTGCCTGGAGACTTTGATCTCCCTTTAGACTTGGATTTAGACTTTTTGTCTTTCTTCTTCCTTCTATCCTTTGATCTGCCTCGAACAACAAGGGCCTTTTTGGCCATCTCAAAATATTTCCTTCGCATTTCTCCTGACAACAACAAAACAACCACATCTTCCATTTTGAATGTGGTTATTGTACTTCGAATAGCCATCACCAGATGGTCCCACGTGTCAGGTAGGGAACACAACAAAAGCATACAACGATCCTCATCATCAATTTTCACACCCACAGACGCCAACTGAGCAACAATCATGTTAAATGAATTCAAATGGTCTGCTATAGATGGACCTTCCTCCATCTTCAAGGAGTATAACTTCTTCCTCAGGAAAAACTTATTTACCAGAGACTTGCACTGATAAATATCACCAAGTTTCTTCCTTAATGAAGATGCAGTCTTCTCCTCATGGATGTTTAGAAGAATACAGTTTTCCAGATAGAGTCTTATCAACCCTCCAACCTTTCTATCAGTGAGGTCCCAATCTTCTTGTTTCATGCTTGATGGTTTAGTTCTAGACACAACAATCCACAAATCTCTATCCACCAACAGGTCTTTCATTTTGAGTTTCCACAACTCAAAATTGCCACCATTAAAGTTTTCAATTTCTATTCTTCTTGATGTGCTTGCCATCTCAATATGCAATCTAGACTACCAATTTCCTCTGCAAGACTCCCACTGCAAAATTAGCACAAAAAACCCAACCTACCCACAAGGATAACACAACTGGCCAAGCTCTGAAACCACTTGTAAGGAAAGCTGAGTGTAGAAACACCTTCCTAATGCCAATTCTTAGAAGAGAAATGCAAATATGTCATTCAATTTCAAGTTACAATTCATTAAGATGCACATTAATAGAATAACAGAGTAGACAAATTTAACACAATCACATAATGAACACCAGATTTATGCGGGAAAACCCTTATGGGAGAAAAACCCACACACCAAACAAAGTCACTTTGTATTATAGTAAATGATGTTTACATACAAAGTTACATACTCGTGCTTCTAGATGTAAACTCACAGTTTTTACTTCAGCAACATTACATTTATGATATTGCTATTAGGATTCATTCGTATATTTTTAGGAGTCAAACTCATTGACCCATGTTTCTTGAGTTTGACTCCTAAAACTACTCATGAAACATGGGTCAATGAGTTTGACTCCTAAAACTACACGGTTGAATCTTGATAGCAATATCATAATTTGACACGCTGTGGAAAATACCTCCTACTTATCAATTGATGAGCTAAAGGGGCTCTATGATGAATGGTTCATAAGGCACAACACTTGTTGAAGGTTTTGCAAATGGGGTTGCAAGCTAAGCGAGCTTAACCTTGGGGAAAACTCTATGGTTAAGCGCGCTTGAGCTGGAGTAGTACTGAGATGGGTGACCTCCCAGGAAGGCCCAATGCTTCACCTCTGTGAGCATCACCTAGATGCAATCAGTGCTAAGTGGATCATTAATAACACTGATGGGTCATTCATTATCACGATAGATGGGTTATTGTGAACTTCTACTCATGAAACATGGGTTAATGAGTTTGACTCCTAAAACTACACGATTGAATCCTGATAGCAATATCATAATTTGACATGCTGTGGAAAATACCTCCTACTTATCAACATTACATTTCCTTGATCAACCTCACTTTAGTTCAATTCAAACAACACACCCTAAACGTTACAAAACATACAATGTTGATAGAACATTCGTTCTACATTCCAAACCACCAAGGAACTATTTGATTTGAATTGCCTAAGCAACTGCAGTAAACAGTCTAAATGTTTGCCATATCAGACCATCGAAGAGACTCTGTTCATGCTCTCTTCAAATTCACCAAGTCACTTCGATGTCCGCATCATTTTCCAAATCATTTGATCAAACAATCCTCAAAGGTTACCAACCAATTATTGCTTTCCAGCTTGGCATGATCGAGTCCCACCAAGTCATCACTCATGGGCTAGCAGATCATACACATCGGCATATCAGACCGTCGAAGGGACTTTAATTAGGGTCCGATTGATGTCATTAAGTCATACCGATGAGAGCCCTTTACACAACACTCACACTGTTCCGTCGGTCCATCGAGGAGACCCTGGAAGAAGTCCCCCCGAAAACTTCAAGTCACCCCGACAAAGGTTCTATTGGTGCATCAAGGAGCCTCCAATCAGGTCCCTCCGAAGTCCATGACTCCCACCAAAAATATTGACTCCGACTGATATAGAATACACCATGCCGAATGGAATGTCTTCGATCCATCAAGGGGACAAAGAATAAGGTATCACCGACGAAGAAGAGTTAGCTCGATAAGGAAAGTAGACACAATGCTGCGAATGTAAAACACAAACCAGTAAGTTGAGACACGATTTCCAACGGCTTGCCTTTTCCTGACCATTTTGTTGTCTTATTTTTACCATATCATCCTCTTTCTCCAAAATTGTTTTGTTACTTTCTAACTAACTTCGCCTTTACTTTCAAGGCACATTGATGAGCTTGTATCCTATTATATTCTTAAGTTGTGGGCACACCTTTTTATGCAACTTAAGTGATTTATAGTCTAAGGACAAGTTTGTCACCTTTTTTAAGTTTAATGACTTAAGGGACATATACATTAAGTGATTTTATTAAAGATGTGCCAAAAAGGTCAAGTGGGAGTGATAAATTTCAAGGAGTCTATTGGCTCATTTTTTAAGGATTTTATTTGGAGATTTGGATTAAGTTGGTAACAGATTAATGGTTGAGGCTAAATCCTTCTTTTGGGAGTCAATATATAACATTTTAAGGTCCTTTTGGAGCTCATTATATTATCAGTCTTTTCTCTATTACTGCTGCAATATTTGGCTTAAGGTTTGAAAACCATTGAGTATCCTTGGTTTTAGAGATATACGAGCTCCCCTTAGTTAGAAGGGTGTGTTTTAGTGGAAGGGCTTTGGTCTGTGATTCCCTAGCACATAATTTTTAAAGTTGCATTTCATTATCACGTTTGGAGGCAATTTTGGGAGGTGATATTCAGAATATCAGGATTGGATTTAGATTATCTACAACAATGTGTCTTCATGTTTCTAAGCATCACTAAAGCTAATAACATAAAGGACAAGTGGGATAGACCTAGCATTGGTTTACTGGAGTTTTGGCAAGGGAAGTTAGGGTTTGAAGATATTTTTGAGGTATTTGTGCCTAAATCTATATACAATTAACCATATTTATCTAAGAAAATTATGGAAAAATCAATGTAAGCCATTTATGTAAATTCTAGGTAGATTTGAAGTATTTTTTCTGTGACTTCTTTATATTCAGAAATAATAATAAAATTATTTAAATTAGCAAAAAAATTAGATCAATAATCTGAATCTAAATTTGAGTTTTTAAAGGATATCTTATTTGCAAAGAAAAAATTCAAATTTTTTTGCTGTGTATTTTTGGGAATATTGTTTTTCCTCTATCCAAATTTGGGGGATATTACAGTGGTATCAAAACTACAAATTTCAACCTGTTTGGGTTGGTTGTATGTGTGGGAAGGGTGGTCATAACCTTGAAAAATAGAAGGGAATAATGGATAGCACTAATCAACCACCACCTATTAGAATTGTGAATAAACACAAGACTTAAGATCTAACAATGAACAAAAACACTTTCCATGCAAAGAGTTACAAATAATGATTTGCTATATCATCAACAAGAAAAACTTACAAAATGAACCTCAAGAATCTTCAAGGAGATTGTAAGATCAAGAGTGAATAATATAATGAGTGTGAGTCCTTTATATGAGCAACCCTAAATGATAAAGGGATTAGATCATGACAAATGTCATCTTATGTGATGAAACGTAATAATCTAATAAAAGCTCACTCTAGTTAACAACAAAATGCACTCCTAAGTTTAGCTTCAATGCATGAAATGAATTAGATTAATAATAAATTAAAGATTAATTAATTATTAGCTAATGCATGATTACTCTAACACCCCCTTAAGATGAGCTTAGGGTGCTAGCAAGAAGTTGAGTCTACTTTTTGGCCAAAAAGTGGAAGTGTTTTCCCTGGTTTTCAGAATTTCACATTTGACCTTAAAATTTGAAACACTTAGAGATGGAATCTTAAAAAAAGTCAATAATCATAAAATATAGTACTCAAAGTTTAGTTTGCAAATATGTAATTTATTTTAATACCTAGATGATACAAATTGATTTTCAATAGGCGTTTCTAAAAACAACTATTTAAAAGAAACTCTTTTTTACTATACCATGCACGTTTACGTCATCCATATTTTGACCTAAATAATCATATTTTTCTAAATCCTTTTGGGAAAAGATTTGTAACTCATTGCTTCCCATTTTTTTGTAATTTTTTATGGAATATTTTTAATTGGCCATAATTGGTGTTTTGAAAAATCATCATGTACGCCACGCATAAGATGACCTAAACTTATCATTTTTTGATTTTTTTTAAATTGAAAATAATTTTTTTAAGTACGCTTTCATACAATTTGTTTTTCAAAAAATTATCTTAATAAAAATTTATTAAAATACTTAAAAACCTTGATAATTCAAGTTTATGGACTTGTTTCATTAGAAATTAATTGAAAAATAGAAAAAATAATCTAATTGTAAAAAAAATTACATATTTGGAATCTACACTGTCTCATCTATAATGGGTTTTAATTTCATCAGAAAATTCTACAAAAAAGGTCTTCAAACATATGCCCAAAGTCACTATTTTCTTGTGACATTGCTAAGACCTTCAACTTGCAGGTCAAACCAGGTCCAAGGCTTAGGTTCGGGTCCCCAACCTTTTCCTCGAACCTGTTAAAAAAGAAAAAATCTGACCTAAAATTCAAATTTTACAAAATAGGATCCCGTTTCCTATTCTGTCTGTTGAAATGGGATCATGATCCTGTTTAGTAAATGGGATCCCGATTTATAGAGCGGGATCCCATTTATTAAACAAGATCTTGAGTTATTTTTGACTTTTTTTTAGTTTTTACTATCAATCAAGTACGCTTCGGGTCTGCAACTTGTTCTGTACGGCTAACAGTGACATATTCACTATTTTCTACCAACTTTTGTCTTGTAGAGGCTCTTCAATTTGAGGATTTTTTTTCAACTTTGAAAGGAGGTATCATTGGACATTGTTTGAGTGGAATTTTGTTTGATTGCTACTTGTTTGAAGGAGGAACAAAGAAGGAATACTTTCAAGTTTTTGACATTCATTTGTACATACTTCAGATTTTTTTAATCATGGGATCACAATGTTGTAATAAGAGGAAAGATAGGAAGGTATTGAGTCCTGAAGAAATTGAAGCAAAGAGAGAGGAGGCAAAAAGATAAAGAAATAGAAGAATGAGGATACAATCAATGAATAATGTTGAAGCATCCAATTCCATAACTATTGAAGATAAAAACATTGAGGAGACCATGAATGTAGACGATGCAGATTTACAAGAGGTGAATGTGGAAACTAATACAATTATACAAACTACTCTCGGTATGTCTTCAAATCCCCCTTTCAATGCTATGGAGAATGTTTCAATAGGCACAAATCTAGGTACGTCTTCAAATCCACCTTTGAATGAAATGGAAATGGTATTTATGGGAGATTTAAAAGAAGCTAGATATAATAATGTTAACATCAATAATATTCATAGAGTTCAAGATTTGAGTCAAATTATTGTTGAAAATGAAAATGAAAATCGTTTTGTTGTTGAAATTGAAGATAAAAATAGTTTTGTTCTTGAAAATGAAAATGAAAATGAAAACCGTTTTGTTGATGAAAATGAAAATCGTTTTGAAGTTGAAAATGAAAATGAAAATAAAAATCCAAGATGTGATGTTGAAAATGAAAAAAATAAATATTTTTTTAAAAATTGAAAGAGATGTTTTGGACAATCTTCCTTGTAAGATTTCTTGGAGAAAAATAAGGACACATGCCAATAGATTATACAAATAATTTTTTATCGTAAAATCTATCATTTCAATGTCAATTAATGAGAATGTGGAAAATGATCTAAAAGTAATGAAAAATTTGAAGGCATTTTTGTTAAACCAAGAAGAAAAGATCAATCACTAAAACATGTTATGTCTACTGTTGCTAGTGCCATTGAGTCAATTGGAAAGAATAGTTTATCTAAATATAAGGATGCAACAAGACGAGCTATAAAAATTGATATAGTTAATAGAGCAACTTTGAATAAAAGAATGGTAAGCAATATTAGTGAAATTCTAAAAATACATCCTAAAACATTGGTAAGAGCGACAAAGAGAAGAGAAAGTATAGAAGATGATCCAGTCAACCAATGCTAGAGTTTTAATGGTCGAATCCCAAGATCTAACATAAAACTGAATGTTGAAATCAAATCTTTGATTGAGAAATATTGGCATGATAATACTAGGGTATCATTTAATGTTAGAGATGGTTTAAAATTGAGAGTGGGGTCCAAAGTTTGCGATCCTCATCCAAAACACCTATTAGATACAACAAAAATTGAATTTTATAAAAAAAATTGTGGTGATTTAGTGTTACCTGGTAATATTAGAATAAGTCAAAGATCTTTTGAAAAATGTAAACCTTGGTATGTAAAGATTAATAAGCAACAAATACCTTGTTGTTGCAAAGCACATGTTAAATTTCATTATTATTATGATGTGTTTCAATATATACATTGTACTTGACATGCTAACATGATTATGCAAGAATGCGGTATTAATATGCTACTTGGAACAATAAAGGAGTTTATATCAAGTTTTTTTTGTGAAAAATCTAATGGGAAATTATTTTAAGTTCATGTATTTCTAGACAATACACTAGTTGTGGCAATCTTTCTTTCTTAAGAGTTTGTATGCATAAAAGTGTTGAAAATGATTTTGGACAACAATTAGTGGATTTTAAAAGATTTAAGAATGTTGATTATTCTTTAAAAGATGAAAAAATTGGAAAGCGCTATGATTTAATTACATAAAAATTTAGTGTACATGCATTCAAATTAGAATTTAAGAGTAAGATTGTACCAAAATTTGTCAAGCACTCTCAACATGCTTGATGGTTTGATGAACAATTTCACACATGTAGAAACACATTTCTAGTTGGTACTATACTATCAGTGGTTGATTTTGTGAAAAACTATACTCTAGCTCCGTAAGAGGAAATTCAATCACAATATTACAATTCAGTGTAGGTGGCTATGTTTGTTCATATTGTTTATAAATATGTAGATGATATCACAAAGGATCATAGAAAAGTTTTGAGGGAGTATCATTTCTATTTGAGTGAAAACCGGTTACACTCATCAGAGTTTGTTCAATATTGTTTCAATATATTTTATTACAAATTTAAGAGAAAGAGGAATCCTGATGACAAAACATCTCATATGGCCAGATAATTGTACAGGGTATTTCAAGAATTCTCGAATGTTCTATTGGTTAAGTAGGGTTCACAAGGAACATAATGCTCGAATGTTCACACAAATGATGAAATCATGGAATACATGGGCAATATGATTGGAATTATTGAAGTTTAACCTTGTAATCACCTAATCAAAATGCTGCTTGACATTACTTTCTTACAACATGACATACTTAAACATGCACTCGATGGTCCTCTTTACATATCTGGAAGAATCAATGACAAGCCCACTATTGGGATATTAATTGATCTCGTTTGTGTAGAGAATGTGATCACTGAAGAATTCTTATTTGTGCATGACCTTTATCATGATACTTATGAAAAATTGAAAGCATGGATCAAAATGAATAATAGTTTTTCTTGCCCTATGATAGGTTTGATAACTCTTCCCTTAAAATTTTGACCAAAAATATTAAGTGTCTCATTTTTCATCATTCTATCATTGGACCAATTTTATGTGAAGTTAAGATACCCATGGATTCACTCCATGAATGTCATCCCATCGGTTGTGCATAAATGCTTAAAGTTTCCATTTGGAAATGAGATCTTTACTGTGCATCATAGTGGCTTTAATCGTATGTCTTCCTGTGGGAATTTATCATAGGATTTATTTTGGCCCAAACCTATGGAACCTATTAGGCTTCATGGGGACTTCTTTTTCAAATCCTATCAAAAGTTTAAGGAAAAACACAACAAAATTATCCCTTACCAATATGCCTCAACCCATAAATGAGCCTCCTATACTTGATGAGACTATATGGTTGAACCAAAATCCCTTCCAAGTACCAAGACCAAAACATAGCAAATCCTCCACCCATTTCCTACAAGACACCATGAGATAACCAAATAAGCCTTGTTGTGCCTCCTAAAATCAAACAAGTTTATAAAGCTAAAGAGAAAGTGATTGAACAACCTCCCATGGTTCCTTACCTTCCTCCCTTAAAGGAAGAAAAGAAACCTATGGTTTATAAACCCGATCCTACACAATCACAGCTTGAAAATTGAACAAAACTAAATTGAAATGCTAGAGAGTGTGGGAATAAATGTTGTGCTTTTGCTCATTTGTTACAAGAAAAGTAAGAAAAGAACAACATAGAAAATCACAATAAAAACTTACCTCAAGCAATGCATTATGATTCTTCTCCTTTGTCGAAACAAGAAAGTCCTAAACCTTAAACACAACAAGAACAAGAACCCTCCATGGATGTTATCATTAGACCTTCTGTTGTGATAAACTTGGATGATGATAATGGAACCACTAGAATTGATGAGGAAGTGCATATAGAGTTAAATTTATTGTTTTCCTCTTCCA
The DNA here is from genome assembly GCA_007258455.2 of Sequoia sempervirens. Lineage (NCBI taxonomy): Eukaryota > Viridiplantae > Streptophyta > Pinopsida > Cupressales > Cupressaceae > Sequoia > Sequoia sempervirens. The sequence continues at coordinate 386,389,601 of VDFB02271358.1, read as the reverse complement.
TGAGCTTAAATGATAAAAATCATGATGATCCTCCTACAAAGAGTGTTTCACCACATGTTGAACTTGGTGCTTGTCCTAGTTTGGCATTTGATGTTGTCCCTTTGGCTAGTTGTCTGCCTTCCACATATGATGAAAAAGATTGGGATGTAGATGACTTGGTATAGGTTGACTCACATGTGTCTTACTAATCTTGTCTTTTTTTTCTTTTTCATGTTCTTTATATGATTGCATGTGCATGTGATCCCACGTATTGTTTTGTTTGATTTGTCTTCATGTTCATTCCTCTATTTGTACCGTCATTCTTCTATATGTCGTAAACATTTATCTTTTCTTTTGTCTCATGTTTTCCTTTTGGGGATGACACAAGGCATTGAAACATTTAGGTATCTTCCATGTTGACCCAAAATATTTTCTTTGTTTTCACTCTCTGTGTCATACTTCTTGTTCCATGAGTTATTTGGGGAATGACGATGTTTCCGAGCTCTATAATATTATTGTAGAAAAGACATGCTGACTCTGAATCCATGGATCCCTTGTGTGTTATTTTTGGATTTCATTTTAGAGGAAAACCCTTCCTTTTGATGACCTAGCTTCATTTGGAAACACATGCTTAACATAGGACTTTCTAAATAAGCTCTCATGTCTTCTTTATTGTTAGCATTTATAATTTTAGATACTTTAAAGTAATTTCTCATAGCATGGTGTTAGAAATTTCTTTAAAGTGTGGGCATACATTGGCATTATTATTTTTGATATTTTGGACTACATCTTATGTTTCATTATGCAGTCTTCTTACTTTACATGATGTGACTTCTTCTTGGTGGTTTCATTGGGTTTGATGTCCTCTAAGAGTATGACCTTTCTTGTCATATGACTTTCCTCTTAGTGGTGATGCTATGTTGGTGGCTCCGGTGGTGGCCACGCTAGTGGCCCTGGTGGTGGTTTTGGCTCATGCTCTTGAGGGACATCACACCTAATGTCACTACAAAGAGGATACATCACATGAAGTAAGAAGAATACACAATGAAACATGAGTTTTAAAAGAATAATGCCAATGTATGCCCCCACTATAAAGAAATTACTAAACACCATGCTGTGAGCAATTACTTTAAAGTAGCAAATGATAAATGCTAACAATAAGGAGGACATGAGAGATTATTTGGAAAGTCCTATCTCAAGTCATATGTTTCCAAATAAATCTACGTCATGAAAAGTGGTTTCAAAATGAACCAAAATAACATAAGGGATCCATGCATTCGGTTAGTATGTTCTACAATGAACTGTTTTAGAGCTGCGAATATCATCGCTCTCAAATACTCATGGAACAAGAAGAATGACAAAAGGGAGTGAAAGAAAACCTTCGGAAATAACATGGAATACCAACAAGTCATGACACCTTTGCGCCATCCCCGGAAGGAAAACACAAAGACAAAATGAAAAGATAGAGAAAAGAATTTGGTCAACATGAAAGAGACCTAAATGTCTTCTCTTGATGGCCCTCTTTACATATCTGGAAGAATCAATGACAAGCCCACTATTGGGATATTAATTGATTTCGTTTGTGTAGAGAATGTGATCACTGAAGAATTCTTATTTGTGCATGACCTTTATCATGATACTTATGAAAAATTGAAAGCATGGATCAAAATGCATAATAGTTTTTCTTGCCCTATGATAGGTTTGATAACTCTTCCCTTAAAATTTTGACCAAAAACATTAAGTGTCTCATTTTCCATCATTCTATCATTGGACCAATTTTATGTGAAGTTAAGATACCCATGGATTCACTCCATGAATGTCATCCCATTAGTTGTGCATAAATGCTTAAAGTTTCCATTTGGAAATGAGATCTTTACTGTGCATCATAGTGGCTTTAATCGTATGTCTTCCTGTGGGAATTTATCATAGGATTTATTTTGGCCCAAACCTATGGAACCTATTAGGCTTCATGAGGAATTCTTTTTCAAATCCTATCAAAAGTTTAAGGAAAAAAACAACAAAATTATCCCTTACCAATATGCCTCAACCCACAAATGAGCCTCCTATACTTGATGAGACTATATGGTTGAACCAAAAGCCCTTCCAAGTACCAAGACCAAAACATAGCAAATCCTCCACCCATTTCCTACAAGACACCATGAGATAACCAAATAAGCCCTGTTGTGCCTCCTAAAATCAAACAAGTTTATAAAGCTAAAGAGAAAGTGATTGGACAACCTCCCATGGTTCCTTACCTTCCTCCCTTAAAGGAAGAAAAGAAACCTATGGTTTATAAACCTGATCCTACACAATCACAACTTGAAAATTGAACAAAACTAAATTGAAATGCTAGAGAGTGTGGGAATAAATGTTGTGCTTTTGCTCATTTGTTACAAGAAAAGTAAGAAAAGAACAACATAGAAAATCACAATAAAAACTTACCTCAAGCAATGCATTATGATTCTTCTCCTTTGTCGAAACAAGAAAGTCCTAAACCTTAAACACAACAAGAACAAGAACCCTCCATGGATGTTATCATTAGACTTTCTGTTGTGATAAACTTGGATGATGATAATGGAACCACTAGAATTGATGAGGAAGTGCATATAGAGTTAAATTTATTGTTTTCCTCTTCCATGAGATTAAATGATAAAAATCATGATGATCCTCCTACAAAGAGTGTTTCACCACATGTTGAACTTGGTGCTTGTCCTAGTTTGGCACTTGATGTTGTCCCTTTGGCTAGTTGTCTGCCTTCCACATACGATGAATACATTGGGATGTAGACGACTTAAGCAGTAGGTTGACTATGTGCCTTACTAATCTTGTATTTTTTTTCCCTTTTCATGTTCTTTATGATTGCATGCATGTGATCCCATGTATTGTTTTGATTGATATGTCTTTATGTTCATTCCTCTATTTGTACCTACATTCCTCTATATGCCTTAAACCTTTATATTTTCTCTTGTCTTGTGTTTTCATTTTGGGGATGATGCAAGGGGTTGAGTCATTCAAGTATCTTCCATGTTGACCCAAAATATTTTCTTTGTTTTTCTCTCTATGTGTCATACTTCCTGCTCCACATGAGTTATTTGGGGAATGATTTATTATCGACTCTTAGAATATTATTGTAAAGACACGCTTTCTAATTCTAAATCCATGGATCCTGTGTGTTATTTTTGGGATTTACTAGAGGACAAATTCTCCTTTTCATGACATAGCTTCATTTGGAAACATATGACAACATAGGGCTTTCTAAATAATCTTTCATGTCTTCTTTATTGTTTAGCATTGATTAGTTGCTACTTTAAAGCAAATTGCTCACAACAATGGTGTTATCAATTTCTTTTAAAGTGTGGGCATATAGTAATTATCATTTTCGAGATTTTGACTACATCTTATGTTTCTCATTATGGCCCTCACCATGATGTGTTCTCTCGGTGTTTCAGATTATTTGATGTCCTCTAAGAGTGACCTTCTTGTCATATGACTCTCCTCTAGTGGTAATGCTAAGGTTATAGCTCTTGCAGGCCATGTCAGTGGGCCCTGTGGTTCCGGGTTCACAGTTTTGAGGGACATCACACCTAATGTCAATACAAAGAGAAGGACACATCGCATGAAGGAAGAAGAATACACAATGAAACATGAGTTTTAAAAGAATAATGCCAATGTATTCCCCCACTATAAAGAAATTTCTAAACACCATGTTGTGAGCAATTACTTTAAAGTAGAAAATGATAAATGCTAACAATAAGGAGGACATGAGAGATTATTTGGAAAGTCCTATGTCAAGTCATATGTTTCCAAATAAATCTACGTCATGAAAAGTGGTTTCCCCCAAAATGAAATCCAAAAATAACACATAAGGGATCCATGCATTCGAGGTTAGTATGTCTTTGCTACAATGTTGTTTTAGAGCGTGAAACTATCATCGTTGCCCAAATACTCATGGAACAAGAAGAATGACACAAAGTGAGTGAAAGAAAACCTTTCAAGTCATTGCATGGAAGAGACCAACAGTCACGACACCTTTTTGCGCCATCCCCGAAGGAAAACACAACATGTAAATGAAAAGATAAGGAAAAGTATTTAATAACAAGAAGAGACTCCAAGTTGTCTCTGGCTATTTTGAGTCATCCCCAAAAGGAAAAACATAAGAAAATGAAAAGATAAAAGGTTTACAACATAGAGAAAATGTAGATGAAATAGAAGAATGCCACAAAGAGAGAGATGCATCTCAGAAAGGTAGTAAATGGATCCCTCGACATTTTCACACTTGTTTGGGTCCTCCTTGTGGATTTGGCTTAATGTTTCCTTGATTTAATGTTGTAATATGGATAACACATTCACATTAGGTCTTGGGCCTTTGTTAACTAATGGATTTTAATGGCACCTTGCTAAAGTGTTGTAAAGTATTGTAACTCACTTTCACAATTTTTTAGGGTTTTATCAAACAACTAAGCATAATAAACCCATTTTAAATTAAAATCAACATTAATCTTGCCTTATTCAGAGTGTTGTAAAGTTGCAACACACTTTCACACTTTCTAGGATTTTCACATAATTGGCTTATGTTTTAATTAGCCTTATTTTGTCTCACAGCCTCATTTATTAGCGGTCTCCTTTTTGAGGATAATCCTAACACATATCAACATCCAATCACAATTCATGTTTTTGGCTTGTGGGCCCAGATTATTGATCCGGGACTCCGCCCAAAGACCTTGCTTAACGAGTCCCAATTTGTGAATTTTTGAGTCTCAAACCTGTTTTTACACCTTTCTAAGCACTTTTGATTTTTGGTCCCATACATTATGCTAGATAGGACTCATTCGCCATCTTGGCTGAATGAGTCCCGTGTGGCCCAAAATTAAAATTAATTCAAATTTCGGGCATGATTTTATTCTCCTAGATTTTGATGTCAGCTTGTAGTGTTGTAATTATGGGAATTCTTGCATAATTGAGTATGTATACAAGGTTCTTTCACTCATTTTCACCCAAGACTTTTGTGAGAGAATTCCTAATAGAAAATTGAGTTCATAAGAGCATTCAAGTGTCTTGAAGAGCATTCAAGGGTAGAATTATTCATCAATTGTTTCAACAATTTAAGATCCATCATCATGTTAAGCATATCAAGCATCAAGCATGTTAGTGAGCTAGTGTTGTGATCTAGCATTGAAGATCCAAGATCAAACATTGTTGTACTTCTATTGTCAAAGATCAAGATCTACATCCTTCATGGCCATTTCATGTTGAGTTGCAGATTTGTAAGACATCATTTACAAGACACCATTCAAGGTATCATTGTTCATGTTCCATATCCTATGTTCATGTTTCATGTCCTTATTTCATTGTTTCATCATTTGGTTTAATTAGCTAAAAGGGGTTTGACCAAGGCAAACCCCTATTCCCTAACAATCAAAATTTTCTCTCTTTCTTTGTGTGATTGCAGATCTAGGTGCTTTGAAGACTTAGATCATTGAAGATTAGGTTACAAGCTTGTTGGAGTTGTCTCCCCATTTGCAAAGTGAAAATCTTCACTAAACGGTCATCTACAACCCCAAAATCAAAATTTCAGATCCAAGAACCTGGAGGAATAGATTGAGCAGACTGAGAAAAGCAAATCCGGACTTTGAATTTCTAGAAAATTAAAACTAGACTCATTTTCCACAAGTGGCGAATGAGTCCCAATGTGGGTGTTTTTAAGATATTTTTATAAATTTGGATACCCATTTGGCTAAAACTTGATCTTGTGTAGAGACCCAAATCTGGGACTGATTCACCTAGAATGGTGAATGAGTTCCACTAGGCTAGAAAATTAGGGTTTTTAGGATTTCAGAGCTCCATTCTATCTCCAACAAGTTTCTAGGTGCACAATTTTTGTTTTACAATTTTTTTCTATGCTTTATTTGCATTTCCAAGTCATTTAGTGAAGCATTACATCAAAGTAGGTTTTGCATTTCATCTTACATGTCATTATCTTTTCTAAGTCTATTTAAACTTGGTGGTGAACCCCTCATTCAACCTTAATTAATCTATAAACATACCCTAGGATACCTTATTGTCAGATCTCTTCCTTCATTCTTCATTGGGTTGAGGTCTCTAGGGCATCCTTGAATGTTAGTTGGAGAAAAATGGCATTCTATGTCTTAAACCATAAAAAAATCCATTTTTCCACTAATCATTTTGGTGAACCTGCATTTATAATACCTTCTTTTCTGATTTGGAGTCCATTATCATCCTAGATCTAGCTTGCATTGAATTTACATTAGGGTTTTCATTTTGTTAATTGACATCTAGGGTTTCTAAATTTTTGCATTAGTGAAAGTGCATATAGGTTGCATTTTTGCATCTTAAATCATTGAAAATCATCTAAAAACTACATTTGCAAGTTTAGGTTACAGATCATATAACATAAAAATCATAAAAATCAATTGATTTTTTTTGAAATTTTTGGAAAAATCCCTACTAGGAATCATTCACCACCTTGGGAAATTCAGTCCCTATGCACCCCTAAAACTGCCTTTTACAACATTCAAAACCTTGTTTTTGCACTTCTGTTTGCTGCCATTAACTATCTGTTTCAGTTGTTTGAGTTTTTGAATCATGCATTTCATTAGATCTAGCTTAATTTGGCTCATTTCGTGCATTGCTCAATTTCAAATTTGCATTTTCATATTGTTACATAGCATAATCAGTCAATTTCCATCTTCAAAATATGAAAATTTGCATTACTCTTTTGCATGTTTGCACTGTCATTCTTGCATTTCAAGCTTGTAGAACAATCATTACATCATGTTTTCATTACAAAAGTCTAGTTATCATACTTCATGTTCTATTTTCCGATCTTGTTGAATATTGTGAGAAAGTTTTCTTAAGTGCATATGAATATGAGGTCCTTTCCCCCTCTTTTTGTTCGTCATTGATCCCTCTCCTAGTATCCCTTCTAAGAGTGAGGTTAGTCTAGTGAAAGAAACCTTAGGTAATCATAACAATCATATTTGTGCTTCTCCTAAAATCTCTCCTACTTGTGAAGAAGATATTATAGCGTTAGAAGAACCAACTGATGAGAGTTTTGAGAACCTGAGTTGTTTCTCTCCTCTTACCTTTCCTATTAGACAAGACATTACTAAACAAGAGGACATAACAATAAGTAATCATGATGATAACAAAAGAAAAAAAGAGACCATTGAAACCTACATTCTCTCCTCTTGTGATGATGATGAGGATATTTTGGTGTTAGATAAGCAAACCTTTAAGATCTATGACAATCCGCTTTATGATCCTTCCCCTACCTATCCTATTTTGGAGGACATTATGGGACAAAGGAGCAAAAAATTGGACAATCTTGACAAGCACACTTGTTCTTTTCTTAGTATCTCCCCTACTGGTGAAGAAGATACTTGGATGTTAGAAAACACAATCAATGAAAGTCATGAGAATCTTAGTTGTCCTTCTTCACCTAAGGAAACCCTTATTGAGCAAGACAATCCAACCATCGATCATTCCCCTACTTGCAATGAAGTCATTCTAGAAGAACTAATCATTGAATGTCAAGAACATTCAGTTTGTAGTTAGATCTTAAAAAATCTCCTAGGAATAATATCATGGTGTAGGAAAATGACAATAATAGTAAAGTGGCTTCCTTAGACCTGATGATAGAAAGGTGATTCTAGATTGCCCTTGATTAGAAATACATCAAACCAAGACTGTTGAGGTTATGAATGTGCAAGTGTCCGTTAGATACCCTTCAATTAATGGACCTCCTACATATCCTGTTGGACATCCTAAGAATCCTCTAATCCTTTACCCACCTTCACACAAACAAAAAAATAAAAACGAACCCAAACTTATCCCTTACCCACCTAAGAATAATGTGTCATGGTAGTTGAGTCATAATATCGTTGCTCATGCATATAACACTAGAAACAATCTGTAACCAAGATAAATACCTACAACATCCCTCCCCTTTCCTAATCCTATCTTACCCAGTCCTCTTCGTTTTCCTTTGACTAGCAGAAAGGAGTATGATCATGTTGAACAACTTAAGAATACTCCTACAAAGATATCCCTATGGGACCTAATTTAGAATTCACCTGATTATAACACTATGCTTCAAATAGCCTTGCAACAAGCCTCTATCCTTCTAATGCAACACAACCAAATGACATAGTAGCCATGATCCAAGGAAGAAACTCTGACATTTTTTTCCAACAAAGAAAACTCCCCCCTTTGGAATTGAAAAAACAAAACAAAGATTTCATAATATTATCTCAATACAAAAACATTGGCATAAAGCAAACCCTTGTTGAAAATGGCTCCGCTCTTAATGTGTGTAGCATCTTTTGGATAGGCTTCGTGTGGATAAATCAAAAATTCAACCTGAGTCTTTATCTATTAAAGGATTTGACAATTTAGGAAAAAAACTACTTGGTGTGATCACTTTGCCTATTACAACTGGAAAGGCCACAATAAAAACACTGAGCCATGTTATGCCTAACGAGCTTTCATATAACCTCCTTTTAGGTAGACTGTGGATTCATAAAATAAATGGGGTGCCTTCTACTCTTCATCGTATAATGGAGTATGTCTACAACAACAAAGCATACACACTCAAAGCTGACCCTAACCCAGACAGTTGTTTAAACATTGAGAAAAGCAAGGAAAATCCCTTGAAAACATTAACACCAACTAGACAAGTGGAACTTGTCCAAAAAAGACAAAAGAACAACATATTGAAAAAATCACAAAGCTATTAGAAGATGATTGGGGTTCCTTAGATTTCAAACATACATGCATGGGAGAATACAAGATCATAAACAAAGACTCTAAAAAGGGAAAAGAAAAAGTGATAATGTCAACACAAAATCCAGAAGACCCTTCAAAAGCATCCACTTCAACCACTTTTGAAGAATAAAATTACACGACAAACTTTAAATCTAAATTGACTATCAACAACGACCGAATACAAAAGAAATGAAAAAAAAATATGGAAGAGGTTATGAGCTCATGAAACAACTCGATTATAGTGGAAAAGGATTTGGTGCTAGAGAAAAAGGTATTTGTGTCCCTATAGAGCCTCACATGCAAGAAAAGACTAGTTGGTCTTGGCTATTGTCCTCTAAAGAAAACAAACAATCCTTCACTCATCAACACTATTACAAAACATCCTTCTAAGTTGACTTTAACAGTAGTGCACCTTGAACTGATAGACACAAGTGGTCTTGATTGTTATCCTTTGCAAGAAATGAAACAAACAAAGAAATATTCTCCTAATGTCAATGTCATCACAGAAAACACTAATGATTTGAATTCATTAGATTTTACACCTTCCTGTAAAGGAGAGAAAAAATCTTGCAATCTAAAGAGTCTTGCGTAAGTATGACATCCTGTACTAAGAAAGAGATATTTTTGTTATAAACTACAAGAACACCTTCTACCATTGATCAAGAGGGTATCTTGTTGAGATTCCTCCAAGATCACTTGATATCCCTTCCTCCAAGAACACGAAAGAAATTAAATACTACATTCATTTTGTGAGTATCATAGAGTTCATGGTCATGCTACTAATGGATGTAAGGCTTTAAGTAAAAAAAAATCAACATCTCAAGGAGTGTGGTGCTCTTCCTTGTGTTGAAGCACCTGATTCCTTTAATTGATACTTATTTTCATCCTATTCAGTTCATCCTTGTCCCGCACTAAGTGGGGGCAAGGGGTTAGATAGCCTTTCCCTTGTATGTCACTTTTCGTTGTCTCTTCTGGCTAGTTGATCACCTTTCATGTACGTATAAGAGCAAGCTTGGGATGTGGACGACATGCCTTAAGTTGGCTCACATGTGACATACTTATTCATGATGTAGCTTATTGGAAACATAAGGACTTAAGTATAGGATCAATAAGCTCCTCATATCTTCTTCTATTTTAAAGTAATTGGCTCACAACAATGGTGTTAGCAACTGACGAAGTGGAGGCACATTAACACTCATATTTCATTGTGAGATTTCTTCCTTCTTGTGATGCGTCCTTTTCTTGATGGTGTCATTGAGCTTGATTTCCTCCAAGAACATGATATTTCTTTTGACTTGTCCTCTCTTGGAAACATTAGATACAATGTTCCCTAGGATGAGACCTTGCATGAATCCACAAAACTTTGAATACACTCTTTACACTATTTCGCATTTACAACATCGGTTATATGACCACCTTGTATAACACACTTTGCATGCCTATGGAGCCATCTTGTTTGTTCATGAGTTCCAAGCATACAAAGTTTTGCTTGCCTCATGAAGATCAAAAATCATTTTTGCGTGGAACCTTATTAAAGTTATCAAGAGGTATAACTTTGCATGGTTTTATGCAAGCCTGAATGAGGTATGATTTCTCCCTTAGTTAATTAAGTGGTGTGTGAGCATACGTAACCATGAGTGCATGTTTTCACCTTTTTGGACTTCCTCACCTAGTGGACAAACTACAGTTCCATTTCGTAGTGAGTATGCATTTTTGAACAAACAACCTAGATCTCGATCCACAATGTGTTGGAAAATAATAGCTTGATCCACTTTATTTTTATTTCTATTCATTATTGCATTATGATTGGCAGATCTAGTTTTGCTTAATATTATGACCTTGGTGTGTGTCTTTGTGCTTGGTGTCGGTTTTGACTAGGATCTTGAACCTGGGGTCTTGATCCAGGCCTTGGTCTTTGCTATCCCCAGACCATCCACATTGGTGCCACCTTGGACCTCTTGAATGTATATTTTAGTGTGAGTTTGAAGCAAGTTCATCCTCTCACTAAAGTGGGGCTAAATGTAGTGTAGTAAATGGATCCTTGAAATTTTCACACTGCTTGGGTCCTTGTGATTTTGGCTAATGTTACGCGACGACAAATGTGGATAACTATTATTCACACTAGGTCTTGGGCCCTGTGAACTAATGGAATTTAATGGTGCCTTTGCCAAAGTGTTGTAAATCACTTCACACTTTTCTATGGTTTTAGTCAAACAACCAAGCATAAAACCTATTTTTAATCAAAATCAACATTATCCTTGCTCATTTGGAGTGTTGTAACACACCTCACCCTTTTCTAGGCTTTTCATTAATAATTGGATTTCTTATGGTTTAATTGGTTCTATTTTACATCCACATAAACCCCATTTATCAGACCTTTTTGAGGGTAATTCCACACAAATCTTGACATCCAATCATAATTCAGGTGTTTTTACGTTGTGTGGCCCAAATTTAGTGATTTGGGACTCATTCACCACCTTGGGTGAACGAGTCCCAACTAGGTTTTTGGGTCCTAAACCTGGTTTCACACCTTTCTAAGCATTTTTAGCTTTGTTCCCATACACATTATACTGATAACTACCCACCTTTAAATGAGTCCCATAAAATTAAAAATTAGAATTAATTCAACCTCAGTAAGATTTGGCCTCCTAGATATGATGTTGGATTATGTAGTGTTGTAATTTGGGAATTCCTTTACAATTGAGTATAAATACAAGGTTATTTCTCTCATTTTCATCCTAACAAGCAATCAAGTGATCCTTATAGCAAGTTTGAGTTCACAAGAGTATTCAAGTGTCTTCAAGAGCATTCAAGGGTAGAATTATTAACCAATTATTGTAGCACTTAGGATCCATCATGTTATATATCAAGTATCAAACATGTTAGTGAGCTTAGTGTTTTGATGTAGCATTGAAGATCCAAGATCAAACATTGTTCTACTCCTATTGTCAAGATCAAGATCTACATCCTTCATGGCCATTTCATGTTGAGTTGCAGAATTATAGAAATCATTTACAAGACATCATTCAAGGTATCACTATTCATGTTTCATATCCTATGTTCATGTATTTCATTTCTTGTTTCTTTGTTTCATAATTTGTTTAATTATTTGGGTGGATTTTGACCAAGGCAAACCCATATTCCTAACACAAACATTTTCTCTCTTCAGCATTGTAGATCTAGGTGCTGGGAAGCGAATCGAAGATCATTGAAGATTAGGTTAAGATTGCTGAGTTGTCTCCCATCAGGTCAAAATCTTCTACTCAAAAGGTCACTCCAAGCAACCCCAAAATTAGAATTTCGTGATCCCAGAACTCGAGAAACAAATCGAGCAGACTACAGAGAAATCTAGACTTTGAATTTCTAGACTCTAAACAGACTCATTCACAAAGTGGTGAATGAGTCCCATCATAAGTGTTTTTAGAGATTTTTGTGAGATTTGATACTCATTGCCTGAACTTCATCTGCAGAAGTCCAGACTGGGACTAATTCACTGCATCGGTGGAATGAGTCCCACTTCAGGGCCAGAAAATCAAGCTTTTAGATTTTAGAGCTCCATTCCATCTCCAATAATTTTATACGTGCACTTTCTATTTTACAAATTTCTATTATGCTTTATTTGCATTTCCAAGTCATTTAGTGAAGCATTCCATCAAACTAGGTTTTGCATTTCATCTTACATGTCATTATCTTTTCCAAGTCTAAACTTGGTGGTGAACCCCTCATTCAGCTTTAATTAATCTCTAAACATACCCTAGGGTACCCCATTTCAGATATCTTCCTTCATTCTTCATTATGCTGAGGTCTCTAGGGCATCCTTGAATGTTAGTTGGAGAAAAGTGGTGTTCTATGTCGCAAACCATAAAACATCCATTTTTCCACTAATCAACATCAAACAAAACGACATGGGGAGATCACATTATGCACATGCAATCGTACACATAGCATGAAAAAGAAAATAAAAGCAATACTAGTAAGGCACATGCGATTCAACCTATAGTAGGTCATCTGCATCCCAATCTTGTTCATCGTATACGAAAGGTGGACAACTAGCCAAAGGGATAATAGCTTTGCGCAAGATTAGGAAAAGGCTATCTAATTCTTGTCCCCACTGAGTGAAAGACAAGAATGAGCTGAGGTGAATGATGATACGTCGCTCCTTGCAAGAAGGAAATGATTTGCAATGAATGTAGGACATGCAATAGTGAGTATACTATGATCCTACAACTATTACATGGCAAGGAGAAACACCCATTTTTATTGATGCATATCTAATGAGATATTCTCACTTGTAGTATATATCAATTCAAGATGTACCAAAGTTAAAGTTGGCTTAGGAGAATATTTTATAAGAGTGTTGATATTGATTGAAGGCTTGTTTGATGATTTCATTTTATTTCAAAGGACAATAACCAAGATTACTAATCTTGTTTCTCTTGCTTTGTGGGTTCTATAGGGACATATACCTTGGCTCTCAGCACCACATCCTTTTTTAATATACCCAATTTGTTCATAAGTTCATAACCTCTTCTATAAAGCTGTCTCATTTCTTTCAGATTTAGTGGTTGTTCAACTTCATTAGAGTTTTTTGTGTATGTTGTCTTTTCTTCTAAAGTGGTTGAAGTGGATGCTTTTGAATTTTGTATTGACATTAGTGGTTTGTCTTTTCCCTTTTCAAACTCTTTGTGTATGATCTTGTATTCACCTATGGATGTAGATATGAAATCAAAGGAACTCCAAGCATCTTCCAATAGCTTTGTGACTTCTTCAATTTGTTTTTATTTTTCTTTCTCGACATGCAAACAACTTTCAAGTTTATGGTCGGCCTTGATTGTATACACTTTGTTATATATATGAGTGATGGTATTATAAGTCGGTTGCTACGAAACATTATCATTATCAAGTTGTCTTTTAGGTGATTCTAAGATAGGGATGGGTTTATTTTGAACTTGTGGTTGTTGTGAGAGTGGATAAATGATAAGTTCAGACTTGGGATATTTCTTCAAGGGATATCTAATGTGAATAACATCAAAAGTATTGTCCTTATTTTTATGATTTCTTGGTGAAGGGGAGTCTAATGTTGCTTCATCATTTTCATCTAAGGAAGCTATATCACCATTTTTTGAAAGAAATGTGTCAATGTTCTCATTTTGTTCCACCATGATATCTTCCCTACTAGGAGAAATTTTAGGAGAGCAACAAACAAGATGTTCATGACATTCAAAGGTTGGTTCATCTAAAATGACTTCATCACAAATAAGGGAGTTATCAATGGTTGTATTTTATTTCTTATCAATGATGGAATTCTCTTGTTCAATAATGTTTTCCCCAAAGGAAGAGAGAGAAGTAGGATTCTCACAAATTTCATTGGTTTTATCCTCTAAGACCAAAATATCTTCTTCAGAACTATGATAGATATTAGGAGAGGGACAAATATGATTGTTAGGGTTGTCCATGATTTCATCCTTTTTTCCCAAGGTCTCACTCTCTTGTGTCATACTATCTACCCTAGTAGGAGAGTTTTCAAGAGGTTCATTATATTCCATGATTATATTTTGTAAAGTAACTTCATCACAAAGAGGGGAGGCATCAAGGGAAGGACAACTATGATTTTTTGTGTTTACCAATGATTGTATCCTCTTGTTCAAATAGATCTTTCCAAATGTTAGGGACATTAGGAAGGAGATAAATAATTCTATAAATCTCAATCATTGGATCTATTAATATGAACATATCCTCTTCATAAATGTGTTTTTCATGATTGTTCATTATTGTATCCCCTTTCATTAAAGCATTATCACAAGTAGGGGAGGTGTTAAGAAATGTTTCAGTGATCTCATTTTCTTGTTTCCTAATATCTTCCCATGAAGGAGGAGGCTCAGAGGGACAATAAAGAATCTCAATGATTTCATCTTATTTAACCAAGATACCTTCATCACAAATAGGAGAGGTATCGAGAGAAGCACAATTATGATTGTTATGATTGTCTACGCTTGTATCCTCTTGTGTTACAATGTTCTTACAAATTTGATAGATTCTAGGAGGGTAGCCCACGTGCTTGTCAAAGGTTTTTTTTTTCTTTCCTAGATTAGGCTCATGAGTAGGGAAAATAGAATGATACAAGCCATGTGATACTCTATGAACACTACATGTTTGAAAAGAAAACATGCTAATCATAAAAAAGTAAGGTATCTAAATTATGCAATGCTTCTGAAATATAAACAAATGTCCTAGATATCTAAATTTTTTAATATTGAAATGATTTTAGAAATGCTTTAAAAATGACTATGCTAAATGGATAATTTGACTTAGGTACATAAAGCAAAATTTCCTAAAACTTTCCAGATTGATACTATAGGTTACCATAAATCCTAGGAAGTAAATAAATAAAGTTTTTGATACTGTAAAATATAGTCTTAGGTCTGATTTGGGAATAAATCAGCTAGAGGGGAATTTGAATTCTAGTTAGGGTTTTTCAAGGGTTAAAATTCTCCAAAATAGTCCACACAAAATACCCAAAAATAGGGTAAAAGAACTTGCACTGGGACTAGATCGCCTAGAGGGGCGTATGAGTCATAGATAAGGGTTTTGACACTAATTTTAGTAAATTCTGAGTGAATGTTATATTTTTTGGGTTGAATGATGTTTAGAATAAGTGTAATTATAGTTTTTAAGTGAATTTCAATGATGCAAAATGCAAAAATGCAACCTATATGCACTTTCACTAATGCAAGATTTAGAAACCCTAGATGCAAATTAACTAATGCAAGACCTTAGAATGCAAAGTTAATGTAAGCTAGATCTAGGACTATGATGGACTCCAAATCAGAAATAAGCTGTTCTAAAGGATAGGTTCACCAAAATGAAATGAAGAAAATAGGGGTTGGGTTCCACCTTTTGAGAGATGGAACTACTAGGGTTTTAGGACCTTTCCACCTATTTTCTTCAAGTTTCACTCAAGGAAACCTTAGATATCACAATATAGGGATGGAATTGGGGAAAGAGATTTGCAATAAGGTGTCCTAGGGTGTGATTAAAGACAATAAGGGGGTTCACCACTAAGAAAAGGCTTAAAAATACAAGT
Source organism: Sequoia sempervirens (assembly GCA_007258455.2). NCBI lineage: Eukaryota > Viridiplantae > Streptophyta > Pinopsida > Cupressales > Cupressaceae > Sequoia > Sequoia sempervirens. The sequence goes on along the minus strand of VDFB02271358.1, from coordinate 386,373,754 downwards.
AATGAAAGTAACATGCAAAACCTAACAATGTAACCTAGAAAATGAACTCAAATCAGAATAACAAACTGGAGATAAACAAATATGCACTTGAAAAAAATGAAGAGGCTTGAAACAAGGTCTACAATCTTGAAATCATGACTTTTGAAGCACATTGGGACTCATACGCTAGTGGGGGTGATTTATTCCCAGTTTAGGGTTTCAGGCTGAATCTAGAATCTGGGATTGCTAAACCAGGATCTACAAAAAATGCTTGAAATTTGGTATAATGGGAATCATACACCACAAGTGGAAATTTAGTCCTAGTATCAAGGTTGATTTGAAACTCTGATATCCTCTAATGATCTTCTGTAGCTTCTCTCCCTTCCGATCTCTAAATTTGAAACACTAAATTTTTCTCTATAGGTGACTTTTTATGATCTTGCAAGAAAGGTGACAACTTTGAGAGCTTTTCAACTTTGACAACTTTCTCCAATCTTTCTCTTCAATGGATCTTCAACCTAAATTTGCAAATCACACATCAAAGAGATGGAAAAATGTTGTTTTGTTAGTAGATAGGGGTTTTCCTTGGTCAAACCTTGTTTTGGTAATCAAACCTTGAAATGAAATGAAATAGAATGGAGGAATGATGAATGAAGAAAATTCTATGTTGTAACTCACCAAACCCTTGAGATAAAGGCTACAAACTAGTATACAATGGCTAGCATGAATGTAGATCTTGAATCTTGATTGAATGCTATGGATGTTGACTTGAATGCTTGCTTGAAGCATAAGAACCTACATCACAAATTTTAGCTCAAAAACAAACATGATGCATGATGACTTTGACATGATGCTTGACTCTTGAATAATGCTCCAAAATGCTTGATAATCAACTCTTGAATGCTCTTGAATGCTCTTTTAAACTCTCTTGATCACCAATTTTCTATAATTATTGATTGCAAAAAGTGCTAGATGACTTGAAAACTTGCTAGGAGAAAATATGTGAAATAACCCTTTATTTATACTTTTTTATGTCAAATTTCTGGAAATTACAACACTAGAAGTCGACATCAGATCTCGGAGAATAAAATCCTGCCAAGAATTTGAATTTAAAATAGGTCTAAGCTAAGCGGGACTCATTTTCTAGTTGGGGCATATGAGTCTTAGTAGGCTAAGCTTGGGACACAAGTTTCAAGAAATATTTAGTTTAATGCTAAATTCAGGTTTAGGCTCTGAACTTAAGTGGGACCCATATGCCCAAGGTGGCATGTGAGTCCCAGATCACTAAGTTTGGGCCGTACAACCAAAATCATTAAATTATGATTGGTCATTTGATATATATGTATCAAGATTATCGTCTAAAAGATGCATTAAATAAGGCTTGTGGATGGAAAATAGGACCAAATAAGGCATAAAGAAGCCCAATTTTAGTAGGGAGGGTCCAAAAAAAATGTGAAAATGTAAAGGGATACATTTTCCTACACTACATCACCTACAAAAACTCCAAAATCTATCTCCCCAAATAACAAGGCATGATAATATAAAAGTTTTAGAATGAGAAAACCACTATGGTTTTCCAAAACCATAAGAAAAACACCTCATTGGGAAACCCATGCCCCATTTGGAGAAATAATCATAAAAATAATAAAATTACTCATGCTCACATGGTCTTCACATGGGCACCTAAACCGTGGCCAATGAAATTTGATCAATTAAGACACCTTCTTTGATTCTTGACGGCTTCGACGACTCTAAATACAAACATGCAACAACATGCAAAGCTTGCATGTAACAAACATGCAATTGTATGCAAGGAATAAAATTTAACATGCAAGAACATGCACCCCAAGTGATCCCCATCAAGAATGGGATGCCCAAGAGGAGTATTTTCTCAATTATTCCTTAGAAACAATTACCTCAACATATTTCCTCCAAAAATTGCATTTACATATCACCACAAGGGAAAATCACATTATTGAAAATTGAAATATTTATTTTCCACACACCTTAGCCCTTATTAAAAATAAAAAATAAATTAGCAATATTTTTGGTGATGCAAGATTGCTAGTACCCCTAGATGCTCCTGCATCAAACACTCAGGGTAGGAAATATTTTGTGAATATGGATTCACAAAATGGAGCAGAGTGGTAGTACCACCTTTTAGATTATAGGCAATCCTCAACAAACTCCATTACTAAAATTGGTACCTACAATTGATTCCTCTTTCTCCTCTTCCAACACTTAGCTAGAACAAGAAACCTCCTCCTTTGAAAACTTTGCTCTTTACTCATCTTCCTTGATGTGGAATCAACTCCACCATAACCTGACCGCCTCCTCCAAATGTATCTCTCATTCTCCTCCGATCTTGTGGGATTTAACCCACCATACTCTATCCACCTCCACCAATTTGCACTTGCACTTAACTCTACAACACCATACAAATCCTTCTTTGTTACAAATAATCTCTAACAAACTCTAACTGAACCATCTCATCTACATTCACTAACTCATCCAACTCAACATGAAAATAAATATTCTCAAATTCATTAAAATTTGAATTTACCTTTTCATCACCTATTACATCTTAAACTTTGTTTTCTTCCTTCATGACTTCTACATGACATGCAACTATATCAATTCCTTGTCCTATAACTAGTTCTACAAATTCAATATTAGTAACACAATCAAGATATTCATCCTTTCTATCTTCCTCCTCTACATCCATTTTAATGTTAGTAACACAATCAAAATATTCATCCTTTCTATCCTGCAATAAATTGTCATTCTTACAAATCTCTTTATCAAAATCCTCTTTTACCTTCATCTTTTGTTTCTCAATTTTAACATTCTCAAATTGATTCATTGCTACAACAACTTTATCCATTTCTACATTCTTATCCTCATCAAAACATACCTTAAAATATGATTTTACCTCATTTCCTTCTGCTACAAATTTTACTGCTGTAATTCTTTCTTCACTATAACTCATCAATCATTCAAACAAAAAATAGATTTAGTTCTAACCTCATCAAAATATGATATTCCTCTCCTCCTTACTACTGCAACAAAATTTTTAGCTTCCTCATATTTACCCATTCCATTCACATAATTCATAAGCAAATCAAAATCACCAACTAACTCACAAAATGCAAGTTTTATCTCCTCTTTTACTGTTGCAACTTTGGTGTCCTCTTATTCAATGTTCTCCATTGCACTCAAATCTTTTGTTGTTGCTACAACCTCTATAATTTCATCCTCCATTTCTTCCAACAGACATTACTTAGATTTAGGATTATCAATTTCTTTGTATTCATCCTCTTCTTCTTCTTCTATGCCACATGCATGACACTCTACTACATCTTCTTTCTTTCTTGCATTCAAAATATCATAAGAAATATAATTATAATTACCTCCAAAGTTCTCCTCTCTTCTTGTTTTATCCTTTTGACCTCTACCAAAGGGCTGTAATACTTTTCCTTTTTGATCTTCTCTTCATTATCCTCTTTTATGAGAACGTTCTTCTTCCTAGATCTCTCATCCCATATTCTAATATCCTACATAACCATATTTTCCAATACATCTACTTCAACCTTGAGATTTTCAAATTCTTCACGGTACTTCCTATTTTCCACTTCTTCCCAATATTTTTTCCAAAACAAAATTCATATGGGCCTCCTCATGACCCATCCCATTCTCTCTGGTATAGACTACCTCACATTCAGTGATTTGTCTACATGAAAATCACACACACACCATCACAGGTCCTAGTGCAAACTACCTCACATTTTGGCTTCTTCTTGCACACTTAAGAACTCCCACTTTGATACCAATGATCAAGGAGAATCCAAACCTCATTCACATATTGACAAAAAATTGAAAATGCAACTAAGAAATGGTTTGAAACAACACAAAAATCTGCAATAAGTGTTCTTCTTTGTTCATTCAAAATCTCCTAGGAATTCAAGAATTAGATAGCATAACTAAAACTAATGCTTGTGTAGACATATGGGCTGATAAAATCCATTAAAAATATGAAATATTATTGATAAAAAACAATAAAGATCAATCCAAAATTGATCTCCTTCAATCCAAATTTTTTAATAAGATTCTAGCTCCTTCAACCTGCATTCATCATTAGAAATCGCTGTGCTACAAACAAACCATGAAATCATAAATTTTCTTACTACTTTAGTACATCTCCAAACCTGCAACAAAAATATCTTCATGGTCTCTTTCAACCTTTTTTCACTTGAAGCTCTCAAGCTCCCTTCACACAAACTTCACTACGTCACTATCTCCCAAATGTGGAGCTCATTAGCTCCCTAAAACATGAGATTCTATGCAAATAGAAATATGCAACAATGAAGTCTTTGAATCCTCTCTTCAATTCAAAAGCATCTCCCCATCTCACCTACAAAAACTCCAAAATCCATCTCCCCAAATAACAAGGCATCATAATATAGAAGTTTTAGAATGAGAAAAACACTATGGTTTTCCAAAACCATATAAAAAACACCTCCTTGGAAAACCCATGCCTCATTTGAAGAAATAATTATAAAAATATTAAAATTACTCAATGCTCACATGGTCTTCACATGGACACCTAAACCATGGCCAATCAAATCTGGTCAATTATGACACCTTTGATTCTCGGTGACTTCGAAGGCTCCAAATAAAAACGTGCAACAACATGCAAAGATTGTGGTACAAACATGAAATTTCATGCAAGGTATACAATTTAACATGTAAGAACATGCACCTAAAGCAATCCCAACCAAGAATGGGATGCCCAAGAGGAGTATTTTTCTCAATTATGCCTTAAAAGCATTTACCTGAACATATTTCCTCCAAAAATTGTATTTACATATCATCACAAGGTAAAATCACATTATTACAAATTAAAATATTTATTTTCCACACACCTTAGCCCTTACTGAAAACAAAAAAAATAAATTAGCAATATTTTTTGTGATGCAAGATTGCTAGTACCCCTAGATGCGCTTGCATCATGAGTAGTAAATTAAAAAGTACATAAACTCTTCCACTTGCTTAGTAGTGAGTGTCGACCACTTATTCAGTGGTATAAGTAGTGATAGAAGAATATAATTTGTGAAAGTAAAATATTTAAGATAATACAATCTTGACAATACTTACATTCTTCAAAATAATATTTAAACCATTATTAATCCCATGATAAGAAACATAATAAATACATTTTGATGATCAACATAACACATAACCATTATCATAATAAAAAGCTACTATCCACATCTTGTTCTCTTTAAATTTACCATATTAATAATAAATCTTAAATAAAATATCCACTGTTTAAAATCAACAATACAATCTTTTCTATTAAATTAAAGAAAAAAAAATTCAATACATTAATAAATATTATTAAAATGATGAATCTAAAACATAATTATTAAACAATAACTATGCAAATGACATTGTTATGAATGCTAGTTACTTTACTTATACTGCTGCCATATCTCTTATTTACTTCCCAAGCTCTCAATTGAAAATGATTTATAAAATATTCTCTAGATATATAGTAAACCATCCTAGTAAACAAACGGATAATTCAAGATGAAAATAAAACTTAAGGCATTGATATAACAATTAGCTTTTACTACCTATATTAGCAGCTAAGTAAGTGTAATTCCCTTAAATCCTTATGAATTTTCACTTTGTATGAAAAAATTTCCATGTAGGGTAAACAATATTCTATACCATGCACTCCAAACATAAGATGACCAAGAACTTCTGCCTTCTATTTATATGTTTTTTGCCCTTAATCACCCACCTTCCTACTTTTCCTGAAACAACAATAAATGAATATAAATTATTTTGCATGCCTTCAAAATAATAGTTCCCTTGCTTGTATTCAAGTTCCCCCTGCAGACCACCGCCTCCCTCCCTTAAAAGGACTCCAAGCGGCTCTCCCATAAAACCCCCACTCCCTGCAATTTTCTAAACTTATCCTTTATCATTAGTTATAAAAGAATTTAAAAACATGCACACTCTTGACCGCCTTTATTTTCTTTTCTTCCCAATATGAATATGGAGTCACTTTAAAAAAAAAAACCATACTTATCTTCCAATATTGCATGTTGGATTCTAACAACCAAATAAAATTATTTATTTATTTGTCTATTTTAATCATGCAAGTTCACGAATAGTTTAACTCCGTTAAAATAAATGATGCTTACTTAAATTATATCTAACTAGGTATAATACACATATTATCATTACATACATACATACATACATATATGTACATGTACATATACATATACATATACATATACATATACATATACATATACATATGTATATGTATACATATATATACATATGTATACATATAAATACATATATATACATATATATACATATGCATATTCAATAATATTAATTTTGTTTCTTAAATTAAGAGATTTCACTATTATTCATTGATTTATATAAAAATATTAAGGAAGGTAATTTTCCATTAGATACATAATAGAGGATGTTTTTTTCAAGATTATAAATGTTGATAAAATAATCAATATAGATCAGAAGAGAAACATTTATTCTAAGTTGTTTTTAAGACTAGTTTCCAACTAGATAATATGAATATTGTGTTTCTATGAGTTTAGATCGAGCATTGAAAATTGTCTATGGTCTATGCATTAAAAGATTCTATCACTAGATGAGGGTTGTTACATAAAACATGATCCTTTTAGAGAATGTGTGGGATCAACAAATAAATTTAGATGCCTAGTGGATTTTATTTTCACCAACTTTTTTGTGAAAAATGTATAATATTATTTTTATAAAATGATAATTCTGACACTTAGGCATAGTCCCATGGAGGGGGGCTTCCTACAAATCCGGGGCAGAATCTGCTTAGAATCTGCTTAAATTTTTAGCAGAATTTTTGAAGCTGGTGGTCCCATGAATATTTTGAAACTCCAAACTTTAAGCAGGCTGGTGGTGAAATGGTGGTGGAAATGTATTTTCAGCCACCTGCTTATTTGGGCTGAAATAGATTCCATTTAATCCTGTAGCAGATTTTTGTTTTTCCATGAGACTACCTGCTTCCATAAAAAATAGAAGCCCAAGCCCCCCCATAAAAAATAGAAGCCCAAGCCCCCCCATGGAACTGCAGGGTTATTCATAAAAAAAGAATAGATGTGAAGATGCTTGTTTGAATTTTTTTAATGTCATGCACAATTTAACGTAATGGCATATTATGATGATTACTAAATGACATATTGAGAATTCTTAAAAATACAAATTCGCTACAAAATATAGCTGGCATTACCATAATAAGATCATATTTATTCTGGTTTAAAAATATAATATATAATTAATAAGTACAAATAAAAGCTGATTATATAACTTTTGTGAAATATAGATACTTTAATAATGAAATACTTATAATAACTCGAGCGTGATGGTGATCTTTTCATTTTATATGGCTTCTGCCTGATCAGAGAAGAGTTGGTTCACTTTGTTGGTTCTCTCCTTAACTTGTAGAATGTTGGGTGGTCCATTGTAGAGGAAGTTTTTGTACCACTTGGAAGAATTCTTTTGTTTCCGTTTTTGAGTTTTATGATCAACATAGTAAAGGTCAAAGCGTAAAGTGTAACCGTTTAGCCACTCGAAAGTGTCCAAAAAAGACCACACAGAGTAACCTCTTACGTTTGCCCCTTTTCTGCAAATAACAACAGGCAACCCTTCCACTTAAGAAAATATCAAGGAAAAGTATGTGAGTCAAACAAAAACTGTTCTTGGGGTTAAATACACATACTGTATTGCAGCTGCTAAATAGGTCAGATAGCTTTCCATTTGGTGGATTCTTTTATAATCATTCAATATTTCTTCCACTGGGGTTGACTGATTTGTTTTTTGAGCATAACCTGTACGCACTCCCCATTAGAACAAAGAACAAATAGGCGTCTATTATCAAAGTTAATGAAACAAGTAAATCCATGCACTCACCGTTTTCTGTGATGAATATGACAGGATTGTTATATCTTTCTTTCACGTACACCACAATTTTTTCCATGCCATATGGCACAACATAGGATAGCGGCATGCCCGTCTGCCGTACCATTGAATTCCAAAATGATAATCATTGCACATGAAAATGAATGAAACATAAGATTAAAAGTTGAAAACGAAGACATACCGGCTCGCCTATTGGAATTCCGTTTCTCTCACCTGCAAGCGAGTCAGTATTGAATAAGAATTGTCGTCAACAAAATTTTTCTAGTGGAATTAAGCTCTACGATTTATAGAGTCGCCTTACCAGTTATATTGACTAACGCATCCGGACAATACTGTATTTGCGGACAACGCGAGAAGATGCAGTCCTTAGCATACAATGTTGTGTAATGGTTAATGCCGATAAAATCATATGACCCCTTTACTTTCTCTGACATTTCCTTGGAGAAAGTAGGAAGACGCCACCCCAACATTAGCCGCATTTCAGGAGAATATTCCCCAAAAACAATAGGGTCCAGAAACCTGCACAACCCTGATCCAGGTCAATATAATTTGATAAAATCATTTAAGTTTATAATTGATAGGTAGCAATGGATTGGAATTAAACAACACACATGTATTGTCCATCCTAATCCATTCTCGCAATTTTTAAATGATTTTCATTTAGAACAAATGAAAAACGAGATGGATTAAGACTGAACTTCACATGAATATCCTAAAAAAATCTAATGCTTAGAATATGCTGTTTAAGCCCAACCATAGCAATGCAGTCGAATGCAAACACTGCTGGAATTTAAGCCGGACACTTTCTTACCAGGCCGTGTCGAATGCCAACAATCTCTTGACGGCAGCTCTGTCATCTGGTATATTCCTCAGAGGCTCGTACCATGAAGAGGAGATTACTATGTTGCGATATTCTTATTTTTCTGATTCTTTCCTAAACTGTCTTCTGATTTTTTCCTTAACTGTTTTCGGATACTTTCCTATCCTGTAGATAGTGTAGCTGTATGGATAACGCACACAGCATGATTGTAGGATCTAGAGATGTATATGAACCTGTACAGATTCATTGTAAATAATAAGAATGAAAAATATTCTTCTCAGTTTCTGTTTTCAAGTTGGTATCAGAGCTTCGAAATTTGAATCATTTGTTTCCCCTTCATTGAACCATGGGCGATTCAGATTCGGAAGTATTTCAGCCCAAATCTGCTCCCATTATTATTCAATCCGAAGGTTCATCCTTCAATGCAGGGATTGTACTCGATGAAACAAACTATGATCTGTGGTCTCAAATCATGGAGATGCATATTGCTGAGAAGGAGAAACTCTCTTTCATTCGTGGTAATTCACAGCCACCTACCGAGAAGGATGATGGATATGAGAAGTGGTATGCAGACAATCAAAAGGTCAAGAGATGGCTGTTGATGTCTATGTCCCCAGAAATTATGAAGCGATACATTCGCTTACCCACTGCTCGAGATATTTGGAAAGCCCTTTCTAAGGCTTTTTATGATGGAGCAGATGAACTGCAGGTATTTGTCTTGAATCAGAGGGCTTTCTCTGCCAAACAGAATGGCAGAACACTCTCTGTGTATTATGGAGAATTAACCGAGATTTTTGGTGAGTTGGATCATCGTGATAAGGTGATCATGGAAAGTGAGAACGATGTTGAATCTTACCGAAAATCAGTTCAGCGACAAAGGGTGCATATTTTTCTTGCTGGATTAGATGGTGACTTCGAACAAGTCCGCGGTGAAATTTTGAGAAAGGATCCTATTCCTGAATTAGAAGCATGTTATGCATTGGTCCGCCGTGAATCTGTTCGACGCACAACGATGATTGGAGAACCAGAAAAGGCTGAAGCTTCAGCCATGGTGACCCAAAACCGATCTAATCAGAACCGGCCTTCTCAAAGCACGCCTAAGATCACTAATGGTGCCGATAAATCCACCTACAAATGCACCCATTGCAATCAAACTGGTCATACCAAAAGTCACTGCTTTGAACTTGTGGGGTATCCAGAATGGTGGGATCGTAGCCGCGATTCACGGAAGAAGAATTCAAAAAAGACCTCCAGTGCTGCGTTTGTTGAAACAAAGACAGAGGATGATGTTGCTGGACAGATCTCAGCATTAGCAACAGCGGCAGGTAATGGTGGTAAGTTTTTAAATATGTCTGCACTTGTTTCTAATAGTGCATGGATAATTGATTCCGGTGCTACGGATCATATGATGTTTGATTCTAGACAGGTCTCATCTCTTAAACCGTCCTCACAAAAATTTGTTTCCACTGCCAATGGCTCTTCGGCCCCAGTTATCGGAGAAGGACCCTTACCTCTCACTGATACTTTGAATCTAGATTCTGTTTTAGTTGTTCCATCTTTGGATTACAATTTGTTGTCAGTTTCCCAAATCACCGCTGCTTTACTTTGTGTTGTAATTTTCTGGCCTGATTTTTGTGTGTTTAAGGACATCCGAACGAGGCAAACGATTGGTTGTGGTGTTAGGCGAGGGAAGTTGTATTACTTGGACTTGGTGTCAAAGAGTTCGGACAAGCTGCGTCAAGCTCTAATGGTGGATAGCTCTGAGGGGGAGAAGCATAAATCTGAAATCTGGTTATGGCATCGACGTCTGGGGCATGCTTCCTTTGGTTACCTGAAGAAATTATTTCCTAGTTTATTTGCAAAATTTGTTGTTTCTAGCTTCCGGTGTGAAGTTTGTGAACTTGCAAAAAGCCATCGTGCTTCTTTTCCATTAACTTTGAATAAAAGTCTAGTTCCTTTTATGGTCATACATTCTGATGTTTGGGGTCCGTCCAAAGTCACTACATTGGGTGGATCACGTTGGTTTGTTACTTTTATTGACGATTGTACCAGAATGACTTGGGTGTGCTTAATGAAGTCTAAAAGTGAAGTGAACTTGTTATTTCAAAAATTTTATAACATGGTTCGTACTCAGTACAATGCACAAGTTCAGGTTCTCCGTAGTGACAATGGAGGTGAATATTTGAGTTCTGAACTTCAGCAGTATCTGGAAGCACATGGAATTATACATCAAACTACTTGTTCCAATACACCTCAGCAGAACGGGGTGGCTGAGAGAAAAAATCGTCACTTGTTGGAGGTTGTCCGTGCTTCGTTGATAGAAGCCCATATGCCGTTGTCTTATTGGGGCGAAGCACTTACCTCTGCAGCATATTTGATTAACCGGGTACCCTCCAGCACTATTGATTTCCAGACACCATCCCAGGTTCTCGCTGAGGCGGTTGTTGCTCCAGCTGTACCAAATTTACCTCCTCACGTCTTTGGTTGTGTAGCATTTGTACACCTCCATAAGCATCAGCGCAACAAGTTATCTCCTCGAGCACTGCGATGTGTCTTTCTAGGATATGCTGCTTATCAAAAGGGGTACCGATGCTATCATCCTCCAACCCAACGAATGTTTATTACATTGGATGTAGTTTTTCATGAAGACTCGATGTATTTTTCCTCTGAGCCTGAACTTCAGGGGGAGTACCAGAAGGAAATTCAGACTCTACACTATGATGATCACATCTCTGAAGATGTTGATGTTCACATCTCTGAAGATGTGGGTAACTTAGACATCTCTAAAGAAGTGGAACTCTCTGAACCTATTAATCAAGAAGTGGGTGAATTGGAGGTGTATGATATAACCTTGGATCAAAATAGTGATGAACACCCAGAAACAGAAGTTGTGGCTCCACCTTCGTCCGAGTCTCTCACCCCACAGGCAGCCAATACACCACACCAATCGCTTACTGAGGATGTTCCTGAACCATCTAGAAAACAGCTACCACAGCGTCTCACCAGAGGTATCCCTAAACCCACATATGAACCCGAACTTTCTAGTAAAGTTAGATATCCCATGAGTCATTATGTGTCTAACCATCGTTTGTCAGAATCAAATCAGTCATTTGTAAATCAGTTATCTACTGTATCTATTCCTAACAATGTGCAGGAAGCCTTAGCTGACCCAAGATGGAAAGCCGCTATGAATGAGGAGATGAAATCATTGCAGGAAAATAAAACCTGGGAACTTGTTGACCGTCCACCAGGAAAGAAACCAGTTGGATGTCGTTGGGTTTATACTGTGAAGTACAAAGCAGATGGTACAATTGAACGCTTTAAGGCGAGACTGGTGGCAAAAGGGTACACCCAAACCTATGGGATCGATTATACAGAGACATTTGCACCTGTAGCTAAAATCAATACAGTACGTGTCTTGTTGTCTCTAGCTGCGAACTTGGGTTGGCCATTACAACAGTTTGATGTGAAGAACGCCTTTCTACATGGAGAGTTGTCTGAAGAAGTCTACATGGAACTCCCACCCGGATGCATGATACCAGAAATACATAGTCAGAAGGTGTGCAGATTACAAAAGTCACTATATGGATTGAAACAATCTCCGAGGGCGTGGTTCGGAAGATTCACAAAGTCTATGAAAGCCTTTGGTTACCGTCAAAGCAATTCAGACCACACTTTATTCCTAAAGAAACAACAGGGTAAGATCACTGCACTTATTGTGTATGTGGATGACATGGTGGTTACAGGAAATGATCCTGAAGAAAGGAAGGCTCTACAGGTTTACTTGTCCAGAGAATTCGAAATGAAAGACCTCGGTCCCTTAAAATATTTCCTTGGGATCGAAGTGTCTCGATCTGATAAAGGGATCTTTCTGTCTCAAAGAAAGTATGCCTTAGACTTGTTACAGGAAACTGGTATGTCAGCATGTCAACCAGCTGATACACCAGTGGAAGAAAGATTGAAGTTATGTATTGAGTCTAATCAGGTACCAGTTGATAAAGGAAGATACCAGAGACTTGTAGGAAGATTGATGTACTTAGCACACACAAGGCCGGACCTTGCCTATGCATTGAGTATTGTTAGCCAGTTTATGCATAATCCTGGAGAGCAACATATGAATGCAGTTATGCGCATTTTGAGGTATTTGAAGTCTGCTCCTGGAAAAGGAATTTTATTCACTAAAAGGGAGGATTATCAAAATGTGGATGCATATACTGATGCTGACTGGGCTGGAGCAGTAGATGACAGGCGTTCTACCTCAGGTTATTTCACCTTTGTAGGAGGTAATCTCGTTACATGGAGAAGCAAAAAATAGAATGTTGTTGCACGATCAAGTGCAGAGGCAGAATTTAGAGGTATGGCACTTGGAGTATGTGAAGCGTTGTGGCTAAGACTTCTCCTAATAGATTTGGGCTATCCGCCTAGGCGGCCAATTCAACTATATTGTGACAATAAAGCAGCTTGTGATATTGCTCATAATCCGGTTCAACATGATCGTACAAAGCATGTGGAGGTAGACAGATTCTTCATTAAAGAGAAGTTAGATGAGAAGATTGTGGAGCTGCCTACGATTCGATCAGAGGATCAGTTGGCCGATATTCTCACCAAAGCAGTTTCAAGTCGAGTGTTCTCGACATTTTTGGGCAAGTTGGGCATGTGTGACATCTATGCACCAACTTGAGGGGGAGTGTTGCGATATTCTTATTTTTCTGATTCTTTCCTAAACTGTCTTCTGATTTTTTCCTTAACTGTTTTCGGATACTTTCCTATCCTGTAGATAGTGTAGCTGTATGGATAACGCACACAGCATGATTGTAGGATCTAGAGATGTATATGAACCTGTACAGATTCATTGTAAATAATAAGAATGAAAAATATTCTTCTCAGTTTCTGTTTTCAAGTTACTATACCAATGGAACCTCCCTGCTTGCTCTGCAAATTTTGGTGATTTATAATTATTGCACTAAATAAGCATCAGAAGTTCTGGAATAAACAATGCATCGAGAACCGTCTAAGCAAATTTAATTCCCAACCTTATATTTTTTTCTATAGACATCAAACGCCGCTGCATGTGATAATATAACATTATTACCAGCAATGTAGGGTTCAGTTTTTGAATTTCCATCAGTACAATTCTCAAGCGGCCAAGAACACCGAGAAGGAGGATAGATTCCTTGAAGATAACCAAACTGGACAAACATATTCGGCTCATTGAAAGTTGCCCAGTATTTCACTTTGTCTCCGAAAGCTGCAAAGCAAACGTCTGCAAATGCTTCGAAGTCCTTGCTGCAACGTTCTTATACTAGATTATGACATAGCTCACAAAAACACAATTAGTTGTTATAGAAAATCAAGAAATAGATATAGGTTACAACTTACATTACGTTGGGTCTCAACCAGCCCCCATATGAATCCTGTAAATGCTGTGGAAGATCATAATGATGCAACGTCATGAATGGTTCAATTCCTGCAACAATCATAAATATAGTGAAACTCGTTACAGAAAATAGCCAGGCTTAAATCTAGTCTACTAAAGACTTCTGGTCACAAAGAAAATTGACTCAGTGGTAAATCAGTCAACCTGCACATAAAAACTCTTCCTAGTGCATAAAATATACCAAAATAGGACATTTCTAAATAAAGCGTGAACACAGCCACATACCATTTGACGTTAGATTGTCGATGAGGTCCTTATAAAACTCAATTCCTTTCTTGTTGACAGCTCCAGTTCCATCTTTATCACAAATATCATAGACAAATGAATAACATGAATTCTAAGTGCTCTAGAAGAAGTTATTAGATAAAGACATGTCTAATCACTATACTTGGAAGAATGCGAGACCACGATATGGAGAAGCGATAGGAGTCCACCCCGAGGGAACTCATCAATTCAATATCTTCCTGCATTGCACAACCATTTTCATTAGTTAAAAAGGCATGATATTAGATAACAGAAAGATCACTTAGATAATCATGTGACGAGTACCTTGTAACGATGATACTGGTCATCAGCTACATCCCCATTGCTTCGGTCAGCAATTCTCCCTGTGCCATAAATCGTAGCCATCAATATAATTTCAAGCCACTGAAATCAAGGAAAATCAAACTCTAAACTTATAAACTTATATCCAAACAAACCTGGATGAGTGTGCGTGAAATTATCCCAAATGTTTAGACCTTTTCCGTCCTGCAGATACGCACCTTCCATCTGCAAAGTGCAAACACGAGTTTAACTCGATAATTCGAAAATTCTATCAAGCAACAACTTAAAAGTTAAATGAAGGTAAAACAAACCTGATAGGAAGAAGAGGAAGTTCCAAAGATAAATCCAGGCGGAAAACTCCACCTATCAATCTTTGCTTCTCCTAATGCTGTAGCCACCATTATCATAATTGCAAGAATTACTTTCGACATATTTGCCTTTCCCTTCTTGACAGACATTAGACGAAACAAGCACAAACTTAAAAATTGCAAGCGAAATGAGTATGCAAGTTATGAGATTGTTAGCTTGTTTTATAGGAGAAAAAGGTAGAAAAGTATGCCAAGTGTTGAATCGCGGATAAGATAATGATAAAGCCTCCCACATGAATCATCATTGGACATGACTGTAAAGAAGAATTAGTTTTCAATACAAATAGTAATACGAATACATATGATCTATTCAACACGTCAGACTAAATTTTCAAAAGTCAGTTCAATTTGTTTTTATTTTGAAGTTCTAGGTAATCATAATGGGAAGAACCCAACGCCAGGCATGCAAAATGAAAGCTTTTCCTTACGACTTTCGTTAAAATTTTAAATTAAAATTGTCACTTCCTTGACATGTTTGTTCTATGTACGGTTTTCCATATGGGCATTGAGTGTTGGAGATAGCTTATTCTCGGGACTTTAAATTGTAAGGCATATATAATAAAAGCAGCCTGGATGTGGGAAAAAAAGTTTGTATTGGCTGCTTGGTGAATTGTAATTTCTCTGAAAAGTAGTAGCGGACAGCAGAGAGTGCCCCGGCCTGCTTGAACAATGGACTGCCTTTTATCATTATTCTTCTGTCGGTTCACGCATTTCATAGAACGATGTTATGTTTTCATGTCTGATTTCTAATTTCCATGTCCAAAATCATTCTTATTATTCTTAGAGATTAGTATTTTCTTTTATTTGTAATTTGTCCTTGCCATTCTAGTTGTGTCGGTGCACCCATTGTCTTACAGAGTAGTTTTTTCCTTACAATATCCGCTTGCATCCAGCCTACAGAGTATATCTTTATTGTCCTAGTATTGGTGCATCCATGGTCTTAGAGAATTGTGTATTTCTTTAGATGTCTTAGGCTTTCGCAGTAGCATGCTGGTGGAAAAGAAAGCCCAAAGAAACGCCACCGGCTACAGGAAGTTATCAGCAACTTCGAAAAAATTGACACTGAAAGCTAGATTGATGGTTTTTTCAAAGCCATTGAAATGCCTAAAAGATGGCTCAAAAGGTTGGTATTACAGTTATAATTCTTAGGATTAGTCTATATATTATGTTTTGAGAGAATTAGGGTTAAGAGCAGGTATGAATTTGACAGTCATCCCTATCTGTTATAGGAAATTGGTCAAGTTAAAGTGTTTTTAATTAAATATTTGAAGAAAAATATAAATTTTCAAAAAAAAAATTATAATTTTTTTAATAAATTTTTCTTATATCAAAACATTTTTATTGGTTTTATTAATCATTATATAAATTTCCATCTTTAATAAAGTACTATTCTGAAATATATTATTATGTATAATTTAAATTAAAAAAATATTTTTGAATAGGAATCAAAATTCTTAAAAATAACAATAAACAATAAAAAGTATAATAATCTAATATAAACCTTCACTATATAATTTGCATAAAATTGACATATTCAATTTTGGTTGTGGGTCTCTTTTTATTTGACCATCACAAAATCTCAAATTTCAAGGATATTAAAATAGAAAACACAAGCAAGAAAACATTTTTTCCTTGATAATGCAATGGTTATGTGACTAGCATAATTATCACATCGCAGTATTCACCAATGAATCATAGATTATGTTTATGGAGTTTTTTAATAAAGTCCTTGTTATGTAGTTAATTATATGGATACCATATACATACATACATACATACATACATACATACATACATACATACATACATACATACATACATACATACATACATACATACATAATATAAAATTAGAAAATAATTATTATTAGTAATAAGAAAATAATAATTAAAATTACTATTACAATATCTAGTAAGATTCTAAATTCATGTTAACAAATATTCAAGATAATCTTATTTAGAATATTTTAAAAATTAAAAATAATTATATTTTATTCTAAAGACATTCTAAATTAATATGTATTTTTATAGTAAATATAGTTTGAGGGTTAAATTGTGGTGTTGTGGTTCTGGCCACCAATATTCTTATGGACTTGTCTCATCCCATGTAACTTTAAATGTGTGTTCATGTACTTGTCAATCCCATTAACCCACAATACATTCATTTGATAGATTTGGACCCTAAATTTACAAATACAAATTGTGCTCATGCTGTGCACTCTATCATGTTTTCAAAAGTCAAAAGCTACCCAAAGAATGTACTAACAAGGATTTAAGGTCCTCATTTGAAATAAACTAGACTCCAAGACACATAAATCATATATAAGTACATGTCTGCCCCTCATCATCATAGATTTATGTATAAGACATTATGTTTGTTGATGCAATAGGTATCAGTGACCTGAAAACATGATGCCATAAAGGACAATGTCATACAAGCTTGAAACTATAATAGTATAATGATAAAAGGAGTTTCTATTCCCCACAAGCTAGTTATCTTAAATACCTATAGATTATACTAAAGATGAAAAAACTAGTTGATTGACAAATAAGTTTTGTGTTTTACCAATGTAGCCATGCATTGAAGGAGATAGATTATATAAATGTAAGTTTGAAACAAGAGATAGTGGTTTGGTTGTAGTTCAAATTATCTTTTTCATGGCTACACATGGTGCAGGTTAAGAAAAAATGTATAATGTAAGAATCTTTGTGTAAGGCAAGTGTGTCTATGATTTTACATAAATATATTTGAAGGATATGCATGCCATTTTTTGAGACTACATTTGATAATCCAATGTTGTATTAAATATTTACTTAATTCTCATATGGATTTATAAAACTAGATCAAAGTGTGTTTGAGATGAATCTTTTTAATACATCACATGGGTTTGAATATTTTCCATTAAGGATCTTTAATTTAGTGTTTATCATGTAGTAATTTCATAATATTGGTAGGTGATTTCAAATTATCATAGATCCTATCTTATGGCGTTTAAATATATGTCTAGCTCTCATTTGAAGTAACATGCATGCATGTTTGTGCATTTGAATTGATGTTTGACTTCGTTGTGCATATGACCAAGTATCTAATATGTATCAACTTTTCTATCCTCCATTGTTCTTAAATAATTAGATCATACATCTAGTTTTTTATTTTTTTAGTGATAGACTTCCTTATCAATGTTCATAATATAGTTTTATAGTACATCTTAAGTAAGATCATAATTGAGTTATATTTAGAGGATTGTGCTCATAGGTGTTCTTCATACACATGTAACTCTAAATAATAGCTCATGTCATATGATTTGAGAGAGAGATTTACAAATATAAAGGGGATTACATTTTTGTGATCCAACTTTTTGGATTAAGTAGGACACTGAAAATAAAAATAATTTAATTATTTTTTAATTTAATCAATTATAGTAAATAAATGGTCACAATGTTAATGATGATATCTAATCCAGATGGATATTTTCACCAAAAATATAGTTGTTCCAGATGCTCCAAGAGTCAGCACCATGTTAAAAAGCTCTATGATATGAACCCAACACAACTTTAATCATCTTGAGAGGAGTTTGTATGCCCAAGTTATGCTTGGGCAAATTTCAGTCAAACAGGGGTTCTAGATGAAGATTCTAGGTCAAAAAATTGATCATCTAAAAAATGGAAAAAAATGGCATCATGTCGTAGAGCTCGTCGACTCGAATCTAATGCCACAAGTAATCGCGTCAAACAAATCTCGTATGCAAGAGTTACGACTAGTCAAAGTTTGCGAGGGAATGTTGACATCGGTATGACATCAACATGTTGACGTGGAAGGTGTAGTTGATGTGGACCAATGATGCTTCAACATGTGGCAATACAAACCATGATGTGACAAGTACAATATGGTCATTTAAGTGGTTTTAATTAAATATTTGAAGAAAAATGTAAATTGTCAAAAAAAAAAAATATTTTTTTGATAAAAATATTTTATATCAAAACATTTTTATTGGTTTTATTCATCAATATATAAATTTAAATCTTTAATAAAGTATTATTTTAAAATATATTATTATGTATAATTTAATTTAAATAAATATTTTTGAATAGGAATCAAAATTCTTAAAAATAACAACAAACAATAAAAAGTATAATAATCTAATATAAACCTTCACTATATAATTTGCATAAGATTGACATATACAATTTTGGTTGTGATCTCTTTTTATTTGATTATCACAAAATCTCAAATTTCAAGGATATTAGAATAGAAAACACAAACAAGAAAATATTTTTTCCTTGATAATGTAATGGTTATGTGAGTAGAATAATTATCATATCTCAGTATTCACCAATGAATTATAGATTATATTTATGGAGGTTTCTAATAAATTCATTGTTATGTCCTTAATCATATGGATACCATATACATACATACATACATAATATAAAATTAGAAAACAATAATAATTATTAGTAATAATTAAATAAGAATTAAAATTACTATTACAGTACCTAGTAAGATTCTAAATTCATATTAACAAATATTCAAGATAATCTTATTTAGAATATTTTAAAAATTAAAAAGTAATAATATTCTATTTCTAAAAATACTCTAAATTCATATGTATTTTATAGTAAATATCGATATCTGCACAGTTTGATGGTTAAATTGTGGTGTTGTGGTTTTGGCCACCAATATTCTTATGGACTTGTTTCATCCCATGTAACTTTAAATGTGTTCTCATGTACTTCTCAATCCCATAAACCCACAATACATTCATTTGATAGATTTGGACCCTAAATTTACAAATACAAATTGTGCTCATGCTTTTCATTTCTATCATGTTTTCAAAAGTCAAAAGCTACCCCAAGAATGTACTAACAAGGATTTAATGTCTACTTTTGAAATAAACTAGACCTTGAGACACATACATCATATATAAGTACATGTCTAGCCCTCATTGTCATAGATTTATGTATAAGACACTATGGTTGTTGATGCAATGGGTATCAGTGACCTGAAAACATGATGACATAAAGGACAATGCCATACAAGCTTGGAACTATAGTAGTATAATGATAAAAGGAGTTTCTATTCCCTACAAGCTAGTTATCTTAAATACCTATATATTATACTAAAGATGAAAAAACTAGTTGATTGAAAAATCAATTTTGTGTTTTACCAATGTAGCCATGCATTGAAGGAGATAGATAATATAAATGTATGTTTGAAACAAAGAGATAGTGGTTTGTTTGTAGTTCAAATTATCTTTTTCATGGCTACACATGGTACAAGTTAAGAAAAAATGTATAATGTAAGAATCTCTATGTAAGGCAAGTGTGTCTATGATTTTACATAAATATATTTGAAGGATATGCATGCCATTTTTTGAGACTACATTTGAGAATCCAATGTTGTATTAAATACTTAATTCTCATATGGATTTATAAAACTAAATCAAAGCGTGTTTAAGACGACTCTTTTTAATACATCATATGGGTTTGAATATTGTTCATTATGGATCTTTAATTTAGTGTTTATCATGTAGTACTTTCATAATATTGATGGTGGTTTTAGATTATCATATATCCTAGCTTATGATGTTTAAATATATATCTAGCTCTCATTTCAAGTAACATCCATGCATGTTTGTGCATTAGAATTGATGTTTGACTTCGTTGTGCATATGATGAAGATCCAATATGTATCAACTTTTCTATCCTCCACTTTTCTTAAATAATTAGATCATACATAGTTTTTTATTTTTTTAGTGATAGACTTCCTTATCAATGTTCATAATATAGTTTTATAGTACATCTTAAGTAAGATCATAACTAAGTTATATTTAAAAGATTTTTCTCATAGGTGTTTTTCATACACATGTAACTCTAAATACATGTAACTCTAAATAATAACTCATGTCATATGATCTGAGAGAGAGCTTTATAAATATAAAGGGGATTACATTTGTGTGATCCAACTTTTTGACTTAAGTAGGACACTCAAAATTAAAATAATTTAATTATTTTTAATTTAATCAATTATAATGAAAAAATGGTGAAGATGTTAATGATGATATCAACCAATGAACTATGGAGAATTATATATATTCAAGTTATAATTTTTTAAAATTTACATAAGAACTAATTCTAACATTTTTATTTTTATTTTTTTATAGTGACTCTTCAATAGTTGTTATGGACTGTTGTGCCTTCTGCCCTTCCCGCCCAACAAATTTTTTGAATGATTGTCATCCCTGCTCCCCTGTCGGTTATGTACAACCTGTCTCCTCTCCACATGGGTGTGACTTGGTGGTGGACCTCATGTCTACTATTTCTTCTAAGAATTTTGAGGAGGGGGCTATGACTAGGAGTGGACTACTTTGCGGTTTCATGGGGGTTTTCATGATGAGAAATTATATGCTTTAGGCTTGTTTGTGAAAGTTGTGCGGATTAGAAAGGATGGGGAGGGATCTATACATCCTCTAAGGTGTGCAATTGCTGCTCCTGTGGTTTCTCTTGACCAAGGAGTTTCAGATTGCATAGATTTTTTTCCAAGACTACCTTTATTTGCAGCTTCTTCCATTTGTGGCCTTCCCTTCCTTACCTGCACCTTTGGATCTCTAGAAATTGGTCTCCTATTATGGAAGGTATGATAGAGATTTACCCCTTTGCTAGTATTTTTTTTTAGTTGGTTTTTGTTCTTCTGAGGATAGACATGTAGTTTTAGATTAGAGTTTGTGGGAATGGGATTGTCACCCTCTATTGATATGGCCTTAGGTCCATTCCTTCAATCCTTTAAAGGAACTTATTGATTTTATTCCTATTTGGGTGAGATTACTCTATCTTCCCTTATAGTTCTAGTGTCCTACTTATCAAGGCATCTGTAATGCTCTTGGTAGGTTCCTAAAAGTGGATCATGCCTCCAAGAATTTTACTCATACCTCCTTTTCTCAGATTTTGGTGGAGGTAGGTTTGTCTAAGGCTTTACCTAATGAGGTGGTGCTTTAGGTTAATGGATGTTCTTGGTTTTAGATTGTGGATTATGAAGGTATCCCCTTTTGTTGTAGATGCTACTTTTCTATTAGACACTTGGCTTGTGACTGCCCTAATGGTTCTTGTCTTGTTTCTTCCTCCACTTGGTGGAAGAATGCTCTACGAAAACATTTAACCATATACCCTGATGTAGATTCTTCTTTTGATAGTGAGGTTTCCAGGCCTGCTTCTGCTCATGTTCAGAGAAATAATCCAGCTAGTGATGGTGTTGCTTCTCCAGTGGTTTCTATTGTACCTCAAAACAAGGTTGTTACATCTACTGTGTGTGTTGCCTCCTCTGAGGCACTTACCATTACTTCATATCGTATTGTTGTTGATGCTGTTTCTCTAGTGGCTTCTACTGTATTGGTTTTGAACAAGTATGTTCCCTTTTTTTTATGTGTTGCCTCACCTGAGGCCCTTCCTGGTCAAACTGTTTCTACCCCTAATTCTTCCAGGAATGTTATGCATCGAAAGAAGAATTGTACTCCTAAAAATGTTTTTGCTGACAAGCCTTTGGAGGAAAAGTTGTTGGTTTCAAGCTCTAGGCTTGAACTATCTCTCTCTATTTGTTTTGTTGTTGGTGTTCTTGTCCTGCTATTTTTGACAGGTTGATGTGTTTGGCCAGTCTATTTTGTTGGGTTGTTCTGCATGGTTGTAAGCTTTGTATGGGACTAGGTCCCTTCCCTGTTTATCTAATCATAACCCCTCTCTTAATATACACACACACATACATACATATATATATGTATATATCTATATATGTATGTATGTATATACATATATATGTATATAAGATATGTGTGTGTGTAATATAATGTATTTTTATGAGAATATTTTTAAATATTTGTTATATTTCTTACTATCTTGAATATAGGTCACTTTTTTTTTATAATGGACCTATATTAATTATTAAATTAAAAATTATAATACATATTATAATTTTTTGTAAACCTAATTCTTCAAACTAAAGAATTACAGAACATTATTTTGAGATAGCTTAATTTGATCCCATAAAAAGTGGAGCATTCTTTTTGTTAATATTTGAATCATAGCTCCAAAGGAGATTTCACTAGGATTTTAATTTAAGCCTAGGGGTTATATCCAAGGGGGTTTTTTCTAACCACCTTCAACAAAATCCCTTATATCCCTTTAGGATTAAATCATTAATCTCCTAAAAAGATGTAAAATTTGAGAAAAAAATTATTGGAGTTGATGATTAAACTCTCATAGCATATCCTAGATATAACCTATAATGAATATACACTATCATGGAATAGAAAAAAACTTATTTTCTATGTGATGTAAGAACATTCAATGGTGTAGGGAACTCTTGCATCACCCAAAAACATAAATTTCCTTATTTTATTTAGTTGGTTTGAGTCCCATGATGGTACTTAAGGGGTGTAAGATAGTCAGAAGCTAGAAAAGGTGGAAAATGGTCACTTAATATTTTTAGTAAGTCATCCTCAACGGGCTCGTATGGACCTGAAAATTTACCCCAAGGAGCAGGATGGAACCCCTCAAAATTTTTCTTTGGTTCCATTTTAAATTTTACAATATTTATCTTTGATCCTTGTTTTAGGCTTAGGATTATGTTCCTCATCATTGTTTCAGGGTTTATGTTGTCAAAACCCTTCCAAATTAACCTTTAAGTTTGAAAATTCCTAGTTGGCATTCTATTTCGTTGTTGACCTTCTCATGCAGGTTCCCGGTCATTTGAGTTATGAATTTTGCTATCAAGATCATTCTTCTATCGAACCCTAAGTCCTAATGAAATTGGTCAGTGCCCGTGGTCATTCTAAATTGTTATCATTATTTTCTGGGGTTGAAATATTTTATGAAAATTTTCCTAACTCTATTATCAGATTTTAATATTTTCCAAGGGACTTAATCCTTATCTTCATGTCCCCGATTGTCATCTTCCTAGTAATGACCCTCTTTCAAAAACTAATGTTTGTGACATGTGCAAAATTAAGTTTTACACCAATTGTTCGATCATCGCGAGCCAATCACCACTGTTCCTTGTGCACTCGAGCCTTTTTATTGCCTATTATTTTGTACTCTCATGGGTTAGCGGGCATAAGCCACAAGTATTTTTCATTGGTTTGCCTAGTCCCCTTGATAAAGATAACAAGCGATATTAAAAAGAGATCAACGATTGTCATTAAGTAATGTGGCTTCATCTTGGCCACTCCCCGCGAGCCCGTTTGATTTCATTTTTCATTAAAGTAATCAAGTGAGCTATCAGGTGGTTGCTGTGTGTCACGTTCAATGGTGGAACTATTTCTTTCAAAGGGTCAGTAGTCAGAGCTTTGAGAAAGATCAACAACTGATATCACAATACGTGTCTTCATCTGGGTCATTCCTTGCACACCTATTTGTTCAATATATTGAGGTGAAATAATCACATGGGCTAGTGATCACTGGACATGTGTTGCCATTATATGGTGGGCCTGATATCCTTTTGTGATCGGTAAGTGACATCAAAGGGAGATCTATGGTGGTTGTTGGGTGAGATGGTCAAATATCCATCGCTCCCTGCCACCTCGTCAGTTTTATTTAATACTTATAAAATGTCACAGGCTAGCAGGCGAGATGACACCTGTTGCTTCATGGAGGGACCCACTGGACTTTGGATGTGGTGAAAGGTTTAGAAGAAAAGAGATCAATGGTTGATGGCGGGTGAGGTGGGTCAATCTTGACCGCTCCCCACCATCCTGTGATGGGTCCACTTGTACCTCCCATTTCTCAATGGGCGATAGAATGACTAGCACATGGAATATTTTAAGGGATTTAGTAGGCTTTAGTGCAGATAAAGTATTGCTAAAATTTGTTTGAAACAACACTAATATTAAAGGGGCATCATATTATAACTAGTTTCTTTTGGTACGTGTTTGAGATTTGGGAAATATTTTTCATTGCGGTTGTCAATTATGTTAGACACTAGTACACATGGGAAGGTGAAATTGAAGTAAGGTAGAGTATAGGCTGATATTCTGAGATCAAATTAGGATCGCTCCCCATTGTCTTATTGTGATGAATTTCAAGAAAATTAATTCCCATGGGCGAGCGGGTAAATATGACACAATAGGTTTTATTAAATGCTAAGAATGTGATTAAGTATGCAGACCTAGTGGGTGTTTATCCACTTGGGGAAAGGCATCAAGCACATGCAATTATCTTTGTCATAATTAATTATTTTGATTGATTATCTGTTGGTTTGTCTCAAATGTGTGATCAACAACTGAGGTTCAAAAATCAAAGTAGCTGATTGTTAGCTCTCACACACAAGCTTTCTTGGAACATTATTGCAAACACTCTCCAATTGCTCCATTTAATGAAGATTTACTGCTTGTTATTCTCACCATTTGATCTCTTTGAGAGTTGAGAATCTAAGTAGGAGCATGTGGAGTTGTTCTTAGTAATTGTAAACTTTGAGATAGTTGTTCTTGAGTTGATAGAATTCATATGTTGTTGGTGGTGTCTTGGTGAAGTTGTACTCTGCTGAAAATGGATATACTAAGTGTGTTTGTCAGGCTAGTCTGAAGGTCCATGAGACTCAATCCCCTTGAGTCTCAAAGTGACACTCCCAAGAATGAACAAGATATCCTTGAGATTCCTATAACTCTAAGGAAGAAAACAAAAGCTGGTAAGAAATTTGCATGGAACGTTGTCAAGCGTGCCTATCATCTGAGAAGTAGAATTGTTTCAGAGGAATTGGTTAAAGGAAAAGGGAAGAAACTTGATAGGACTGAGAGGGAGGCAATGAGGAAGAACAAATACCACCAAGCTTATTTGGGCAAGCATCATACTCCCATTGAAGTCTCAAATGATCCCTCAGATAGTGAGATTGAGACTGATTCAGGCTACCACCAGTATCTTATGGCCATGACCAAATTGGAAGACTCGAATGATGAGGTGGTGGAAGTTTCCCCAATTTCAATAAGGACACCAAGTGGGCATACTTATACTGCTTATGACAAATCAGGGTAGCACCTCATTTTCTTTCTAAGCTAGTGATTGGTTTTTTGGTCCTTTGTGCTAACTTGTTTCCTTTGGCCGGTCTGTTTATCTGTACTTTTGGTGTTGATGGTGACTCTTCCTAGGTTGGTGGGAATGTGCAAGTTTTGATGCTAAGACAATGATGCCTTTTGAAATTCTAGTAGGTCTCTGACTAGTGATTTTTGGAATTTTGCAAATGATTACTCTTTAACTGTCTGGGGAATATTTTACATTTTGGTGAAATTCATTATAAAATGAAAGTGAAATGTAAGTGTAATTCAACCTGATGCTTGTTGCTCCCTTGTCTTATAAAAGGGATTTCAAGGCTAATTACAAGGGAGGTCAGTTGGCAGTTTTGTTTTGAAGGGGTCACACAAAAACAAGAAAGAATTTTGAACTTCATGGTAGTATGTTTTAGGGATAAAGTCTATCAATATGTACATGGTTATCTGGTAATGATAGTGATAATATATATAACATAGTAGTATAAAGTCTCTATAGTTTGCTCTCATATGTACTGGTTCTACAAACTATGAATAATATAATCAATGGTTATCTTATTTGTCTTTGTTGGTTTCCAATGGATGTACTATTCTATTCTTGCTCATTAATTCAATGAATGGATGTAAATGCTTGAGTATGACTGTAGGTTTGTAATAAGTCATGTATGAGGATGCTAGTAAGAAGTAAATGGTTGAGACGTTAAGTGGAAATACTGTATTGCAGTGTTTTCAAGGCTTTGGGTATTGTCACATTTGAAAATTGTTATCAAATCATGTGGGTATTAGGCATGAATCCATTCCAAGGATATGGAATTGGTTTAAGTAAGGTAAAATTATACTGCATTTGGGATGACCTATTCAACAACTGACCACAAAATTAAAATTAATTTACTTATAAATCTTTGTATTGTTATGTGTGTGAGCTTTAATGAATTGCATCTCTCATGTTTGAATTAGACAATGCCATGAAGGTTATCCAAACCTTTAGGGTACTAGGTCTTTTAAAAAATTTAAGGAGTATCATTTGTTTACTTTGTGTTTGATTCTTAGACACACAAGTATCTGCAAACACATTGTTGGGATCACCCTCTTTCACAGAGCCCAAAGTGAAGAAGTAAGGACCTTAGAATTCTTACTTAAGTGTTGGCCAATCCTGACCCTTGCTAATGACTGAATTCTAGCAGATTCATAGGGAAGTGGTAGGATCAAGTTTGGTTCATAAAAAATAACCAATAGAGTGGAACTAAAAAACATTCTCGACCACAAAACAATCATCTCAATACCCTATATGGTTTCAGAGATATTCAAGTTTCCATCCTGATAATTTCTCCAATTTAGCTTCAAATTGAAATTTGAAAACCATAGAGTTCCCAAAACAACTCGAAAAGTGGATGAACCGATCTTTGATCGGTTCGGTGTTGTAGATCTCTTCTATACCTTTCAAACAATATGTTATAATAGAAAATCAAACATCCGAATCAAAAGTTATGGCCCCGCAAAGTTTCCCCACTAAAAAGCGAATTTCATTAAAATATCTTCCTAGGCAAGAAATCAAGTGGCGAGACTTTTGGCGCAAAAAAAAGAGGGAAAGTTACACTTTATAGAACATTCTAGGATGGTTATTGGTTAAAACAAAAAAGGATATGAGGAGGTTGTAGAAGGTGGCTCCATTAGTGCAGATTATGGCTCCAAATAATATATTTTGTTTCCTGAATTGATTTTGTTGTAATGAATCAAGCCCATGAGGTTGTAGCATTGTAAGTTTTGAATATGTAATTTCATTTTTTTGAAAATAATTAAAAGTGAGTTATTTTATGTCTCGCAACTTCTATGTTGGTATCTATTGTTGTGATTTGTGAGGGTTTTGGGTGGTGTGGCCCTCATCAAGTGTTATTAGAGTGGGTTTTCATGAGTGTGTAGACAGATCACCGAATGTGAGGCAGTTTGCACAAGGACTTGTGGTTGTGGGTTTTTGAGAAAAGTGATCAGAATGCCTCTACAAAGAAATCGTGGTGGTGGAAGGAATATTGTTGTACTAGAAGAGGTTTTTAGAGCTCTACAAAGACAAGTTCAAACACTACAAGAGGATTTGTGTCAAGGGTTTGAGCTAAGAAGAGGAGATGAAAGTGAAGATGAAGTTGAAAATGAGTAATAGTTCGAGGAAGAACAAGATGTAGTAGATCCTAAGCAAGTCAGATTATTTAAGGCCATCTCTAAGATTGGAAAAGGGCCAAAAGATCATAAGCCCATTTTCTAGAAATATTAACCCAAAAGTTGATTGATTAGATCAATGATAAGGAGGAGTGTTGAGATTATGGATGCACAGCCCTTGAAGCTGTAGTCTTTGATGGAGGACCTTTGAACCAGGAAAGATAATCAACCAACCAGAAAGTGTTGCAACTATGGAATGCTTGATTAAAGATTCTATTGATAAGATGAAAAAGATATAGGATATTGATATATTACAACAAATGACGTTTATCATATACAGCAAGAGATAAACCCGACATGTGAGATGCTGCCATGTTTTGACTCCAATGATGTGACAATATGTGAACCCTGATCTGAAGAATTATAAAAAGATAGAGATAAGATTCCATAGGACAACTCTACATCTTCTAGAAATATTAACAAACCATTAAAGAGTTGATTGATTAAATTACATAACAAGGAGTACTTTGAGTATGGGAGGTGGAAGATCCTGAGACGGTAAAATTTTCAAATCTATCAAGCTAAAGGGTCATGCAAATATTTAGTGGAAAGAGGTACGACTAGAAATAAATCAAAGAGGAAAAGAGAAAATAACAAGATAGGATCTTATGGTGGAAAAATCAAAAAAACAGTTCATTCTTGTGGATTGTGAGCTAGATTTCTTGAAGAAGATGCAAGGGTTGAAACAAGTAGGAAAATCTATTAAGGAGTATACCGAATAATTCTACCATGTCCTAATTAGAATAGGCCATTTTGAGGCCAACAAGGAAAAAGTTTCTCATTACATATAAATGGGTTGAAGCTAGGTATTCAAGAAGAGTTGGGTCTGGTAAGAATGTTTACCATTGAAGATGCATATCAGTTTGCTTTGAAGGTAGAAGAAAAGTTGAATAGAAGATTTGAAAGTGAGCAAAGAGGTGGGGGTCATGGTGGAAAGACTAGTGGATGGTCATATGGAGGTTGAAATGAAGATAAAAATAAGGGTGAAGGATATAGTAGTAGCTAGAACTAGAAAGGAGATAACACTTACCGTCCTTGTGATCAAATTAATGGAGACCAAAAAGGAAGAGGAGGATTTTGTGGAACTTTTTTCCAGTGCAGAGAAGAAGGACATAAAGCCTATGAGTGTCCTCAACATCAAGGAAGGACAAATAGAAGGTCCTTGAGGGTAATGCATGAGTTGTACATGTAGATGAAGATGTTGAGTCTTCACATTCTGAGTATGCAGAAATATGAGAGGTTCTTGTTACTAGAAGAGCCTTGTTGAGAGGAGAAAGAACCAATTGAAAGGAAGAATTTGTTCTGCACTAAATGTAAGTGTAAAGGTAAAGTTTGTAATGTTATTATTAATGGAGGTAGTACTCATAACCTTGTTTTAGAAGAGATGGTTAGTAAGTTGCGGTTGGAGAGAAGAAGGAATTCAAATCCATACCAAATTGCTTGGTTACAAAAGAACCATAAAGCTTTGGTAAATGAAAAATGTCTGGTAAAGTTAAAGATTGGAAATTACCATGATGAGGTATTGTGTGATACTATGCCTATGGATTTTTTCCATATGTTGTTAGGTAGACCTTGACAGTTTGATTAGCGAGCAGTACATGATGGAAATTCCTTCACCTATTCTTTGACAAAGGATGGAGTTCGTCATAAGTTGAAGCCCTTGAAAGAGGCAGAGGAAAAGGTATGCAGTAATGCAATAATTTGTTTGGTTGATAGAAGAAAGTTCCTAGAAGGTATGAGGCATGAGCATATGTGTTTTGTATTGATCCCTAGAGTTGATAAAGAAGATACTAATGAGGTACTTGTAGAGGTTTCAGATATGTTGAATGAGTTTCAAGATATTGTTTTTGATAACATACCTGAAGGTTTTCCTCTAGTAAGAAAGATTAGTCATTAGATGGACCTAATTCCTGGAGCCAATTTTTTGAATAAGGTAGCTCATCGTATGACTCCATTAGAGAGTGAAGAGTTGAACAAACAAGTGCAAGAGTTGTTGCAAAAGGGATTGAAAAAAGAGAGTTTGAGTCCATGTGTAGTACTTCCAGTACTAGCACCAGAGAAGGATGGGGAATGACAAAAATGTGTACAAATTCTAGAGCCATCAACAAGATCACCATTAAGTATAGATTTCCCTTGCCAAGGATTGATGACATTATGGATTGTTTGAGTGGAGTTGAGTACTTCATGAACATAGATCTGAAGAGAAGATATCACTAGATCTAGATTAGAGAAGGAGATGAATGGACGATAGCCTTCAAAACCAAGAGGGCCTATACAAGTGGTTCGTCATGCCTTTTGGGCTAACCAATGCATCAAGCACATTTATGCAGCTTATGAATGAGGTATTGAAATATTTTTTAGGAAAATTTGTTATTGTTTATTTGGATGATGTTCTAATTTTTAGCAAGACATTGGAGGAGCACCTAATGCATATCCGAAGAATTTTTGAGAAGATAAGGGAGGAGAAGCTATTGATTAATTTGAAGAAATGTAGTTTTGTGAAGAGGGAGTTAGTGTATCTAAGATTTTTTTTCTCAATAGAGGGTCTTAAAATAGATCCAGAGAAGGTGGGAGCTATCATCGAATGGCCTACCCTGAGGAGTGTTACAGAGGTAAGATCATTTCATGGTCTAGCAAGTTTTTATAGAAAGTTTATTAAGAATTTTAGTAGTGTTTGTGCACCTCTAACTGAAGCAACGAGAGGGGATAGAAAGGATTTTAAATGGACTATAGGAGCAACAAAGAGTTTTGATATGTTGAAGAAGAAAGTCACAAAGAAACTTGTTTTGGCACTTCCCAATTTCAATAAGGTCTTTCAGGTAGATTGTGATGCTAGTGGCACTGCCATAGGAGTTGTTTTGAGCCAAGAAGGTAAGTTTTTTGCCTATTGTGGTGAGAAGTTGAATAATTCTAAGAAGAAATATTCTATCTATGATCAAGAGTTTTATGTTATAGTTCAGGCTTTGAAGAAATGGAGACACTATTTTTTTCCAAAAGAATTTGTTTTATATACTAATCATCAGCCTTTACAGTATCTTAATAGTCAAGGAAAGTGAAATTGAAGACACTTAAAATGGGTTGATTTTTTTGCAAAGCTATACTTTTGTTTTGAAGCACAAGAGTGGGAGGTCAAATGGAGTTGCAGATTCCTTAAGTAGAAGGAAAAAATTATTGATAGAGATGAATATAGAGGTTGTTGGGTTCAATGAACTCAAAATTTTGTATCCTAAAGATCCAAACTTTGCAAAAGCTTGGAAGGCTTGTTGGGAACCTATTGCATTGGATAGGACAAGATGGTTGGATTTCTTAATCCAAGATGGGATGTTGTTTAGAGGAATCCAATTGTGCATTCCAAAGAGTTCTATGAGAGAGAATCTAATTAAGGAGAAGCATAGTGGAGGATTGGCTAGGCATTTCGGTCAAGATAAGACCATTGCTCTTGTTAGTGAGAATTATTATTGGCCACAGTTACAGCAAGATGTGAAGAATTTTGTAAAAACTTGTAGAGTATGTAATATGGTTAAAGGAATGAGTCAGAATATTGGATTGTATCAACCATTACCTATACCTGAGAGGCCATGGGAGGAAATTAGCATGGATTTTATTCTTGCCTTGCCAAGAGCACAAAGAGGGAATGATTCCATATTTGTGGTGGTTGATATATTTTCAAAGATGGAAAATTTAATTTTGTGTCATAAGACTAGTGATGTTCATGTTACAGAGTTGTTTTTTCAAAGAGGTGGTGAGACTACATGGTCTACCAAAGAGTATAGTTTCAGACAGAGATACCAAATTTTTTGGTTATTTCTGGAGGACATTATGGAAGAAGTGAAGACACATTTGAAGTTTAGTTATACAACCATCCAAAAACTGATGGAAAAACAAAGGTGGTGAATAGGAGTTTGGGTAGCCTGCTAAGATGCTTAGTAGGAGATAAGACCAAGGGATGGGATTTGATTGTACCACAGGAAAAATTTGCTTACAAAAATTTTGTCAACATGAGCACTGGTAAATCACCATTTGAGATTGTGTATGGGAGTAGTTCAATAATTGTTTCTGAACTGAGAAAGATGAATAAGGGGGAGAAGAGTAGTGTTGAGGCTGAAGATTTTGCTGAGCACCTAAAGAATTTGCATGAAGAGGTGAAGAAACATATCAATAAGATGAACTCACAATATAGGCTAAGGAAGATTGGAAATGAAGGTACAAGGAGTTCCAAGTAGGAGATGAAGTCATGGTTCATTTGTGAAAGGAGAGATTTCTAGTTGGTACATACAACAAGTTAAAGATGAAGAAGTTTGGACCATGCAAGATCTTGAAGAAGCATGGTTCAAGAAATGCATATGAGGTAGAGTTTCCTGATGAAATTCATATTTCACATGTGTCTAACATTTCAAAATTAATAAAATATCATGAAGGATGAATTGATGAAGAAATAATAGCAGCACAATGGAATATTCTAGCGCCTACTTCAAAAAAGGAGATAGAAGAAATTTTGGATAGTGATATGAGTAGAAGCAAAAGAAACCAGAAATATGCAAAGTACTTGGTGAAATGGAGAGGAAGGCCTATCGAAGATTATTCATGGTTTTTAGAGGTTGAAGTTAACCATCTTGGTTTCCCTCTAACTCCTGAGAAGTGACAGGGTCACTTTCAAATTACCTTGGGTGTCTGATGCAAGAGCATCCAATGGTGTAGGGCGATCTTGCATCACCCAATTTTATTTTTTTCTTATTTTCTTTAGTTGGTTTGAGTCCCATGATGGAACTTAAGCAGTGTAAGACAGTCAGAAGTTAGAAAAGGAAAAAAATAGTCACTTACTATTTTTAGCAAGTCAACCTAAATAGGCTTGTATGGACCTAAAAATTTACCCCAAGGAGCGAAACTGAAAAACATTCTTAGTCATGAAAGAATAATCTCAATAGCCTATATGGTTTGGGAGATATTCAAGTTTTTGTCCTAAGAAATTTCTCCAATGCAACTTGAAATTCAAATATGAAAACCTTAGAGGCCCCAAAATAGCTCGAAAAGTCAACGAATTAATCTCAGATGATTTGGCATTGTATATCTCTTTGAGACCTTTCCAATGATATGTTATAATAGAAAATAGGACACATGGATCAAAATTTATGGCCCGCAAAGTTGCCCCCCTAAAAAGTGAATTTCATTAAAATATCTTCCTAGGAAAGAAATCAAGCGACGAGACTTTTGGTGCCAAAATAAAAGCGAAAGTTGCACTTTCTAGAACATTCTAGGGTAGTTATTAGGTAAAATAAAAAAGGATATGAGGTGGTTGTAGAAGCTACTGCAGATTGTGGCTCCAAATAATATATTTTGTTTCTTGAGTTGATTTTGTTGTAATGAATCAAGTCCATGAGGCTGTAGCATTGTAAGTTCTGAATCTTAATTTCATTTTTTCTGAAAATAATTGAAAGTGAGTTATTTTCTATCTTACATCTTCTATGTTGGTATCTATTATTGTGATTTGTGAGGGTTTCGTGTGGTGTGGTCCTCATCACTATGAATCCTAGTATTTTAGTACATATATTGATTATTATTACAATATACAATAAGAAATCCTTGTTATTAAAAGAAAAAATTGAAATCCAGACATGAAACCATATGATATGATTAAAATATATCTTGACATGTGTCTTAATATTATGACATGAGGCATACAAAAATAAATTACCTAAGTAGGTTTATGTATGCTAGTGTAAATATGACCTAATAATAACTAATTAGGTGATTTTATTTTTTCAAACCAACACCATTATTAAGTATAAGTTAGGGAATATGATTAAATATAAAAATAAACTAATGATGAATGATGGATGGGTCTTGGCTATAAGTCCTAAATATCTCAAATAATTAAAGATAATTATATATTTTTAGTTATGATACCATGTTGGAGTTGATGATTTAACTCCTATAGCACCCTATATATCACTTGCAATCAAAATACCCTATTAAAAAAGAGAGAAGAAATAGTTTTTTTATGAAGCATGATATTTAATTAAATGCAAAAGAGAATAATGATTTATTAGTATTACAATAGCCAATGAGAAGACCTTGTTATAAAGATAAAGATAACACTCTAGATGAAAAATAAAGATATAATTAAATTAGATTATGACATATGTCTTAATCCTATGACATGAGACATAAAAGAGAACATGACCTCAGTAAGCTTAAGTATTCTAGTGTAAATAAGATCTAATAAGAACTAATTCAGTGAATTTAAATTTTCACACCTCCCCTTAAGTGTTGTGATGTGGGAAAAATGGATCTAGGGTCTAAATCATACTTTCTCCTACATTACAATTGAGAGACCAAAAAATTGTTAGATACATCCACTTGGCTACTAACCTCGATGGAAGAGCCAGAATGGTGGATCAAGGTTTTAGTTCTTTCTTTGGGGGTATGATTTTGATATGATTTATTAGGAGTCAATTATATTTGATGATGCAAATGTATGTCTACATCAACTATTAAGTTACAAAAAAAATTGCTAATATAGAAAATTATAGAACTAAAAGACATAAATTGACAATAGAACAATAGAGTGTAGAGACCAAGGAACTTGACATGTAAATTGGGGATCAATTTGATTGGATAGGGGTGACGACATCCTAGACTAGGAAGTGACAATATCTAATATTAGAAAACAAATCTTAGATGATCTCAGTTTCTAATTTCTCCCTTTATAGACTTATATTCTAAACTTTATTTATCGATGATTAATTTCACTTTCCCTAATTCTTTGAAGTATGGAGCTTAAATGCTTGATCTTGCAATTAGGTCTTTAATCATCTCCCAAATCCACATCAGATACGTCACCTACCCACAAGAGGGGAGAATGTATTATGTAATATAGTGGCTTGCCTAAGTCAAACCCCATTTTGGTGTTCTCACCTTTATAATGGATATAATGATGTAAGAGAGGCTACCTTCAGTTGAGAAGAGGAAAAATGGATAAAAGGAATGATAAATTGACAAGTGTTGTAACTTACCACTCATATCTATTTTTATTAATGGATTAAATTCATTGTACTCATCTCATCCAAGGAGAATTAGTTGGTTGATTGAAATTCATGCAAGTGTTAGTAATAAAATAAACTCGCTAGTAATTAAAAAATAATTATGTTTAAAGTAAAATTATTTATCTTAATTAAAAAAGAAATGTTGATTTTGAAACATTCTATTTCAACCATGAAATTTTTTACCATGAAACTAAAATTTGATCCTTTTAGAGAAAGTGGGGATCAAATTATAGTGTAGAAAAATGCAACCCTTTATGTTTTCTCACTTGTTTGGGCCCTCCTTATTAAATTGGACTTAATAATGCCTTAATTTAGTGTTGTTAAATGTACCCCTTTACATTTTCACACTTCTTTGGGCCATCTTAATTAAATTGAGCTTAATTACGCCTTAATTATCCCTTTAATTCATTTACAAGCCTAATTAATTACATTTTTTGAAGGGGAAACCTAAATTAATGCCTAAACATAACACTTTACATTGAGAAATGTGTGTTTAAGGTATAGGGACTTGGGACCCATTCACCCATGGGCGAATGGGTCCTCTCTAGAGGTAAATGGGTCCTCCCTAGACCTTTAGACCTAAATTTAAATCATGTTTTTGGAGGCATTTTAATGTTTTAAAATCCATAATTCAATGTTGGCTTGTAATATTTGAATTTTGGGAAACTAAGGATACATACCTATAAATACAAGGTAATTTCACTAAGTTTCACCTAGAGTTTTATGAGCATTTTTAGAGAACTTCAAGAGCAATCAAAGGAATTCAAGAGAAAATATATCACAAATT
The DNA here is from genome assembly GCA_007258455.2 of Sequoia sempervirens. Lineage (NCBI taxonomy): Eukaryota > Viridiplantae > Streptophyta > Pinopsida > Cupressales > Cupressaceae > Sequoia > Sequoia sempervirens. Next base: position 386,337,538 of record VDFB02271358.1, on the reverse strand, counting down.
TATTGCAAAATTCAAGATTTATCCATCATGTTAAAGTCTTCTTGCACCATGCATGTTTTTGGAGATAACACTGTGATGTAGGTTTCAAGATCAAGTTTAAGCATTCAAAGCATCAATCTCAAGTTTCAAGATCCACATCCAATTAAACCGTCTCATGCAATTTGCCGACCTTCTAGGATCTCCATTATCAATGTTTCATACAAGGGCTTTGTTGGTTCCCAAAATTGTAGATTGCAAACCCTAAGAGTATGCCAAGATCTATGGTCAAGCTTACAATGTTTTGGCCAACAAATAGTGTCAACCAATATGGTTTGGAACTCCCCGCACTTTAGGTTCTGTTAGACCTTGGTGGGTGTACCTTTGACAGTTAGGAAGATTATGAATTTAAAGGTTGTGTGTATTCTTTACTTAGACAATCTATTCCTCAATGGCATATAAATGTGAAATATATGCTGCAAGACTAACAACTATTCCTACTCCTAACGTTTGAAATTTGAATATGTGAATAAGTTTTTGTAGAGTATTTTTTAAAAATGAGTATGATCAGTGTCTATTCCTATTGGGTAAATGGAGTCGAGATGTGTATGATATGTGGATCCTCTTATTTGGCTTAACTCTAACTGCTTGGCACTTTTGGATGTCTATACTTTGTATAAATGTGTGAGTTTGTTAGTTATCAAGCTCTTCTTACAAATCCCAATGATGTCATCCCAAGTTACTATGATTGCTAGAAGGATTTTAATTCTTATTAGAATGAAACCAATTAAGATGATTAATTTAAAAGGATTTCAATTCTGGGCAGAAACTAATTAAAATGAATCTCTTAAAAGGATTTTAATTCTCCTCTCACAAAAAAAAATCAAGAAATTCACATAGAGGTAACAAGTGTGTCTTGACAAATTAAATATATGTTTGATACACTCAATTTGAATAACAGAGAAAAACCACTTTGGAGATAGCAAGATAACATATATGAATTAATATCAATAGAGTAGTTGAACATACAAAATTAGGCCACCAAATGAAACCTTCTTCTCCATTATATTTCTTAAAAATTTATTACAATTCATATAAGAAGTTTTGACTGCATTCTATCTTATGAGTATTGCTTAGATGCTAATGATTATGATGATATATGATGATCCTCCAAACTCGGCTTTGGTTTCCCTTATATATAGGAACTAACAAGCTTCAGGCCATTACATCTAAAGTGGTAACATTTCATTTACATTTTGTTAAACATAACTAGAACCTTAACAATTGTAATTAACAAAGACAACAATGAAGTCCATAGCAATCATGATACCACAATCCATTAATCTCCGTAAGGTACCTGTGATCACCTAAGATCTATTCAAGGTCCTTTCTCCATGATAGTGTATTTGACACTGAGTGATTTCGATGATACTTTCGATCCTTATATTGCTCGAGCAATGAACATGTTGACTTTGGAAAGGTGCTCGATATATTCTTGGTTAGCATAAGTATTTGCATTTGTGATTATATCTTTCATAATGAACTCTAGAGTGAATTTATCTAACTACACATGTATTTTCCACCATCATTGCCTCATCATTTACTTTTTCAAGAGCCATTAGTAATAGTTGATCCAGTTCATTCTTCCACATGTTCTATTCTTTTAGTTCTCCCTCATCATCAAAGAAGTTGGGTAAAGCCATATCCAGGGGCTGATCAAAATCACCAAGCTTTTGTGTCAACATAATACGAAACTTCTCATGCATATCAATTAATTCATCATAAATCTTGAACACCTACTTGTCAACATTTATCTTGGCTATCAGTTCTTTCTTTTCTATCATTCTAAGATGTAGCCTTGTGTGCTCTTGGTAAGTGACATGTATTTTACTGTGACTTACCCATACTTTATCAACATTCCAAAGCATCTTTTCAAATATTTTCTTTATTAGTTCTAAAACCATTTTAAACTTGATGGACCTAATTTCCATTTCTAATTTTTCACCCTTGTTCTAGGATCTCTCAAATCTATGCTTCTAATAGGTGGTTTCAACCATCGCTTCTAATACCCTGTTATCGATGTCTAACCTTGGGGAGTAAGTACTTGAAGATGATGAAAAATTATCTTTGTAGTTGGAGATCTCTTGTCTCAGTTTCTCATTCTTTGTCATATACGTCTTATTATTTTTCACCAACCTTTCAATTTGGGCTTTAGTGTACCTTGCAACATTAACATTCAATTTTGTAGTTTCCAGAGGATCAGTATCTTTAACCCATTGTACTAGGAGATGGCCAAATGCCTTATTAGGATCATCAATAACTAATTTTTTTTTTGTTTGGTGGGTACAAGGCCCATATTCAAAAAGTTGCATTATTTGGATCATAACCTGATCTATTGTATACTTTGTCTACCCCTTCTATGCTCAACTGCAATTTTTATTTTTGCTTCTTCGGAAGTTGTCAAATACAATGGCAGAGATCATATACCATCTAGGGAGAAACATGATCCCCACCTCTTCTAGCAATGTTCTTCCTTTTTTTCAGGTCATGGCTTCCATTTCTTTATCAATCTCATCCTATAGCTCTTTCAACGATTTTGTTTCCTATTCAGGCGTGACATCTTTAATCCTTTCCCTAATTATTTTACCTTTATACTCATACACAAAGGCCTTAAACTTAGAGGTTTTAACAAAATCATCATCAAAATTAAACTTTTGGCTAACATTATGCCTTACATCATCTAAGAGCTCAGTTGGGGGCTCTAGTACAACAAGTTTTCTCTCTATTGGAGGCTCATAACCTCTAATCATAGGTTTAGCCACATGTACTCCATCACCACTCCCCACTTCTTTTATTAATACAATGGATGTGTTAATAGAGAAACTAATATCCGGTGTTGGCGGAGGAGAAAGTTGGCATAGTGGGGTTTCATAGTTAGCTTACATTTCCCCAATATCTTCATTTATCTTTTTTGTGATTACTCAAGGAGGCACATCCTTAGTTAACTCTACTTTGAGTGAAATTAGTGTATCTAACCTCTTTATAGGATCCTCAATTTTGAGAAAATATCCTTCATATAGGGGATTATGGGATGTATTCCAAGCTTCGTTAACATCAATCTATGATATAGGTTTCTCCTAGCTGCATAACTTTCATCATCATCTCTTATTAAATCATCTTCCACAAAAAGTGTATGATGATACCCTTTCATTTTTTTGCTTGTTTTAACATCATTTATGAAATGTTCAGGGTCAAATTTTTCCCTTGTATTCCCTTTAGGAAATTTGTAATGTTCTGGAATTTTACCAATTAATTCATAGCCCTTTTCAGAAACCACAGTAAAATCTCCAAAGCACAATGTTTCAGCCATTAGTAACTGCTTGTTATGAATTTTAAGATGCATAAAATATGAGTAGGCTGATTGCCTCACACTCTCTAAATACATGGCCATATTTGGACAAGTTTTTGGTAACAAGAATGGGGCTCCTTCATATCCATATACTCTGATATTTGTACAGTCACCATATGCATACCAATCACCCCAATTGTGATTGACCTTCCCTCTTTCATCCTTGTCCTTGGTTCTTAGGAACCTTTGTACTTTTGGTGATAGATTACAATCACATGGGTGACCCAGTAGATTGTATAATGGTTTCACAAAATATTCCTCAAAATACAAATAGTGTAATCTTTCACATCTACTATCCCAAATTCCTGCCCACATTTGCATTGGCTTAATATTTCCATTATCATCCAAGTATTTTATTCTCAAACACTCATCCCACATCCCCATACTTTGTCCTTCATATAATGAGATGCATGAATAAAGAATAATGCATAAATTTGATACCTCCACTTCTATTTTTGATATAAATAATCTCACTGTGAATTTCATTGGTTAGATTCTCAACATAATCAAGGGGCTAAGAATCCCAACTTTGCACATTAGCTACCAAGACCATTGATGCTATGTCCATAAATATAGGGGTGTCTAGGCTAAGAACTTGGTAAATAGAGTAGTATGTGCATTGGAAATATTCTTCAAACAAGTTAACAGAATATGGAGGATTTTGCTCTGCTAAAAATACTCTGAGTCAATTTCCTTCATCGTGGGGCCTGTGTAGTGGAAATTTCCACCTTTTGTAACTAGTCCTCATGTTGTGATACTCATTTAGGAGGTCCCTAATCTTGAATTTCATGTCAATAATGGTGTCTAGTTGGAACACCATAGATATATAGTTCTTCGTAACAAGGATGAAGGAAGATCCATTTTCCAATTTAATCATGTGATTCTGTGGATTGTATCTATTTGAAAGTTCTTCAATGATCAATTCAACATTGATAAACACATTGTTTACCACCAAATTCCCTAAATTAAGTCTCCATGGGTTGGAAACTGGTTGGTGTTTGTGCATTTTCTATAGTGATATATAAACAAATCGTATCCCCTTGTTGGGGTCCATGTATCACCCACTTGCTTGTTTATATAATCCAATTTCTTAGCCTGAGGGTTCAATTGATTGTTTCGCATGGACCTCTATTCAGAGCTAGGGCAGTGATCGATTAAGTCCTGATTCAAATTTATTTCTTCTAGTTTTGTCTTTTGTTTTTAGGGTTTTTAGATGTGCTCACCATGGTATGAATTTTGAAAAAAAACCCTACTTTTTTGCCTTGAAAATTAAACTAGTTTTAGATAATGTGAATTTCAGCTGAAGCTTGGGTATACTTATTTGGACAAAAAACACCTTTCTAGTCTTGTTTCCATCATCCACTACTATGCTTAGTTCCCTTTCTCCTTGGTTGCTTAATGATTTGAAAGCAACTTCTGGTTTTGATTTTAATGCCCTCTGCTCTAGTTCATTAGTGTTGTTTGATGGCACTTTCATGTCATAGAGAGTAGAATTAATTAGTTTGAATATAGGTCGTTGATTTTCTCATCATCGCCACCAAATATTCTCTTCATCATGTCACTATATTTTCAACACTTTCACTTCATCAAGATGACAATATTTTGATCTCACTGATATTTTCCTGTTTCCCCGATATCTCATTTTAATGGTGTACTTCTTCCTCTTTTTTGATATTTCAAAGAGACTTTACATGACTTCATACCAATATCACAATGTCCTCTCAAAAACTTCCATGTAAGTAGCTTCTTTGATACTCTCTTATCACTCTAATATGTTCACAAGTTTATCGCACCACGATAGTAAGTGCCATCATTTTATCAAGGTGACTAGCATCCTTGCTCTTCCTATATGTATTCTTCCTTTTGATGGATTCTTTAGCTTAGTCATTCACTTCTTACTCTTAGGGCCATCAAGGGGACTAATTTTTTTCCTCACTGATATAGATCCCTCTCCTCGACATTCTTTCAATTGATATCTCTTTTTTACTTTTTGGAGGGATTGTGAATTACCTTACTCTGATATTCTAGAGTCCCTTTGAACCCTTCTTAACATTCTTCTATTCCTTTTATAATAAATGTTATCATCCTATTAAGAGACAAATTCCTCATCCTGTCGATACACACATTTGTCTTTGATGAACCCTTCCTTTCTCGCTATGTCAAAGGGACTCATAAATTACTCATCCCGACATCCCAAAGTCTCTCTGATTCTTGGGCATATGTGTTGTTCCTTCAAATTTTCATTGTCACTTTGATACATTGCTAAGTCATGTCTGATAAATGTTTTTCTATTTCCTGAATGTTGAAGTGTAATTATCTCGTGATCCATGCCAAGGTGATACAAATTAAAATATTATAGTCCTTGGTAGTCAATATATCGAGTTATCAGAGAGACTCAAAACATTACCCTTTGATGTGCCCAAGTGTCTTCAATAAGGTTTCAATAAAATTATAGGAGGGACACTAAAATAAGTTCCCTCAACATGATATACTCTCCACGACAATGTTCATGTAATCTTGCTTCATTGCTTCTTCGAAGGGACCTTAGAATGACTTCCATTGATATGATGTAGTCTCATCGACATGAATTTTTCATTCGTGGGTAGGGTGAAAAATGCGAATTTGTTCGGGTGATGACTTATAGGGTGGATGAATGGAGTATTTCAAGTGATGAAGATTTAAAATTACATGCTAGGTGATAGGAATTTGGACGGGGGATTGGAAAATTTAGGCTAATTTTTTAGTCCTAATAGTGGCCCTAGTTGGGGATGATTGAATGTGAGGTCAATACAAGAATCTAGAAGTACTCTTTGGGGTGTAGACCAAGGGTGGGGGTGGTGGAAAAAGAAAGAAGAAAAAAATCCTAATCTACTGTGCATGGAAAGTAATAATTTCAAGAAAAAAGTATTACAAAATTTTTCCATGCACTGGAAACTCCTACTTTTCACCAATCATATTTTACAAGTAGTATGAGTCTTCACCATATTTACCAGTAATGATAAATAGTCCCAACCATAGTGCTTCAAAATTTATGTGCTTTCCTTTGTCCTGGTTCCTAGCATTCCACATAAGAACCATGCCATCAACCTTAAACTTTCTATCTTTTTCTTTCTTATCAAATAGATTCTTCATTAAAAATTGCATCTTCTCATTTTCTCCTAAGCTTGGGTCTCGATCTCATCTAATTCAACCAATTGTTCAATCCTTTCTTCCATAGGTTATGGAACATTCACGTCTTCTTGTAAAATGAACTTGTATACTGGTAAGAGGTTATGCATTGAGAGTCTAGCTTGGGCTCCATACACTAATTCAAAAGGGGACATTTTGGTAGCCTTATTCACAGTAATTCTATTTTCCCATAGTGCAAGTCTCAACTTAGAATCCCACACTTTCTTGTTATTATCTAGCATTCTATTGATTATCTTTATAATACTTTTATTGCTAGATTTTTCCTATTTGTTTGCTTGAGGATGATATGGTGAAGCATATGAAACCACTATACCATATGAATCACAAAACTTCTTGAACTCTTCTGACCTAAAACACATGCCATTTTCTATGATCAATCTAGCAAAAACCTCAAATCTAGTAATGATGTTTTCCATTATGAAATTGATTACAATTTTTCTAGTGGTCCATTTTTTTGGTACTGCTTCTATCCATTTTGTAAAGTAATTAGTGGCAACCAAGATCCATCTATGCCCACCACTAGACCTATCTATAATTTCTCCTATAAAATCAATTCCCCATTGATGGAAAGGGGCTTCAACTTGCTTATGTCTTAAAGGTAAAGCCCCATGGTAGTTCATTTTGCTAGAAAACTTCTAACATGTTTCACATTTTCTCACATACCTATATGCATCATTAAGAAATTTTGGCCAATAGCAACCTACCCTTAACACCTTGTGGGAAGTAGCTTTCACTAAGAAATTTCCTCCACACACTCCTTTATGCATTTCTTTCAATGCGTACTCAGCTTATGTTTCATCCAAACATGGCAAAAGGATATCGTCCTTATTCTTCCAATATAAATCTTCATTCACAAAAACATATTTCAATGCCTGATGTTTTAGGATCCTTTTATGGTTGTCATTCAAGCCTTTAGGACACTTCATGTATTTAAGATAATATGCTATGCTAGTTTACTAGGGTGTATGCTTAATACTTGATACCCATTTTTCTTCTACCTCCACATTGCAAATTTGTGCTGCTTCCAAATTGGATTTGGACATCAATTTTTCTAATCCTTGTCCCCTCACTAATTTGGTAATCTAAATATTAATAATGAGTTCCTGAATACGGTTTATCCATCGACATATTCTCCATGTCACCTTTGTTTGTGAAAAAACATCCTTCATTGCAACATTTGGTACATATGTAATTACTTCTACCCCTACCAATTAAGGCATGAATGCCTTGAATGCTTTTACCAGTGTGTAGAAATGTTTCTCAGTGATATCATATTTCAATTATGCCCCTTGAAGTGATTTACAAAAGAATGAGATAGGTTGTTCATATCCTTTATTATTCTTTTGCAACATTATAGCTATAACTGTACATGGAATGATGCAAATGAGAAGATCTGAAATGGTTTATCAAATTTTGAGGAATTCAATATAGGGGCTTCCTTAATTGGTCTCTTAATTGACACAGATGCATCAATGGATTTTTTTATCCAGTCAACCTTTGAACCTTTCTTCAACATATTTGAGATTGGCTTGACAATCTGAGCAAAATTTGAAATGAACCTTCTAACAAAGTTAATTTTTCCAAAGAAAGATTGGATAACCTTTATAGTCTTTGGAATGAAAATATTATCAATAGCTTCCATCCATTCTAGATCAATCCTCACTCCTGTTGGCAATACATGGGTAGACAACTAAGAGGGGAAGGGTGAATCAGTTGTCACTGAATTTCAAACTTATTAAACTTATTAATCCTTATTCTCATATCTGATCAATATCAATGAAAGCATGAATCAACAACACATCAGAAACACACATAATACCAAGATTTTTTACATGGAAACCCTGTTAGGGGAAAAACCATGGTGGAGCTCATTCCACAAGATTATACCCTGTTAAAAGTATAAGAATAATAAATGGGGAATGTAGATGCATGTAGGCACAATACCTAGAGCTCACTGCTCAATTACAAAGGAAGACACACTGTCTTATAGAGAGATTCAGATTACAACCATCTGGATTTTGAACTGAGAAAATAGCATTTGCTAATGCCTGATTACAATTCCATTTAAGCACATGAACACTTCTTCACTCTTATTCACTCTTCTTCACACTCTGCTTTTCCTTCAAATGATTAGGAAGTTATTCGCACATCTCATACACAAGCACACCTTCGGGCACACTTCAATTCGAATAAACAATCGCTCTTATATATCTGCAACATGAAATTACATTGCTACAAGTTAGCCACAAAGAAATAATAAAATGAATACAAATTGTCAGCCCAAAACAATAGATAATTTTCAATGTGAATAAACCAAGGTTGGCCACAACATAGTGAAGACCCAAATAAACATCTCCAACACAAAAAAAAACTTCAATTAATTTCTCCTCGAAGATCCACAACATGCTTCAACACCTTGTCAGCCAAGAACATAAAAAACATGAACACTCAAGATAAAATCTTGGATCGCTAGCACAACGATCAATGCAGATGTGCAACATAGATAGAGCATTATCTGAAACATCCACAAGCATCATGAATCACCAGAAAAGCATCTACAACAACTAAACTAATTGGAATCACATAATATTTATTTAGGAACACAAACTAAAGTAACAAAAAAACTATCAAAATACAAATCTTCATAACTCGATTAAATCTTCATGTGGATCTCTAAAACTCAACGTGGATAAACTAGATATACTCAACAAGAAACCTTTTAGTCCACAACCTCTAATCAAAAACGTATGGAACTCACTGACAGACAAAAAATCACTTCACCACTGACAACCCGCAACTCATTCCATTACAATTTTCTCAATATCCTCAACATATACAGCTTCAAATGCACTAATGCTAATAGTGTCGACATCAACAACAACCACATATCAGAAACACAACCACAACATCCAACAATTCCATATTTTGAGACTATATGTCCTAAGAATTTACCTTATGTGACAACAAAATGACATTTCTTTGGATTCAGATATATGCCATATTCTAATGCTCTGATGAAAATATTTTCTAATTGTACACATTAATCATCATCCCTTTTGGAATATGTTGTTAGATCATCTTGATAGACCGCCATTATAGTGTTTATCAAATTGGAAAAGGCTGCATCCATAGACCTTTAAAATGTTGCTCCAATATTAGTGAGACCAAAAGACATTCTCACATAAACATATGTACCCTAGGGTGGGGTGAAAGCAATTTTATACGGTTCTCACTCCTTGACCTTCACTTGGTTATACCCTAAGAAGTCATCCATCATAGACAACAATTCACACCCTATCACTCTTTGTAGCATTGCTTCCATGTTAGCAAGTGAATAATTATCTTTGAGTGATGAGACATTTAAGTTTTTGAAATCCACACATAATATTATGTCTTTATTTTTCTTTCTTATAGGCATCAAGTTTGAGACCTAAGAAGAATGTATGATTGGTTTGATAATACCTCCATCTCTAAGTTTCATGAGCTCTTCTTGCATTTTTGGTGCTAATGTGGGGTTTATAGGCCTTTGTTTATGCCTAAATGGTTTAGCATCGGGATTCAATGGAATTTTGTGTTGGAAGAGTTCTTCTTTGTATGCTTTGATGTCATCATATGACCAAGCAAATACATGCTTATACTTTCAAAGCAAGGTTATAAGCATTTCTCTGACTTTAGGGCTGATCCTTTTTCTAATGTACACCCTTTTAGGAGCCGTTTTTGTCCCAAGATTGATATCTTCAATATCTTCTTGTTTAACAGGTGTGGGTTTCAAACTAATTATATCATGTCCATCAAATACTCTCTCTAGGTCTACCAGGCCTTTTGACATTTTGTTGGTCTTAAGCTGCACCACTTCTTGCCCAAAGATAGTTTCTTTACCATCTACTTCCTCCAAAAAAGAATTAAAGTCTATTTCTTGAGATTCATACTGATCTATACAATGCGAAAACTTAATCAAGCCCTCATCATCGTTGACCACTTGCCAATTATAGATGTTATCAAGGATTGCATGCCTAGTCTTGAATTCTACTTGTGCTATCCCTTCCAGTGTAATATCATCTCTTTAGAGCACATTTGCCATTATGTTCTTATATTTTTCTATCCAATCTATTGAGAATGCATCAAAGAGTTCAATAGTGTATCAAACAATATTTTCGTATTGTTTTAATCTCTTGTTTTTCAATGAATACTTTGCTCTAACTTGTGAGATAATTAGTTCAGAGTCTCAATACATTGTTAGCAACTTGATACCATACCTTGTGGAAACATTTAAGCTTAACAACAGGGTATGTGTAGGATCATCATGGAAAAAATAGGTCCTTAAGTGGCAAAAAATTCAAAAAAATCAGAGTTAGGCAACTTGACATAAAAATTTGAATAAGTTATCTATATTATTTCAAAAATATGTAAGAATAGAATTTGTAAAAAATTGAATGTAGTTTCTAACCTACTAAGTTTATTTAAAAAATATATATATCTATTTGGTGAAAATTTGAAATTTCAATGTAGTAGTACTTAAATTTCAGGGAAAAAATAAGTAGGTGTCTGTCTGACCACCCTAACCACAAGAAAATGATAATAATTTTTTATAATATTTTAGAAATAAGTAGAGGAATCATGTCTGGATGTGATGCATATTTTTATAATTTTTTCCATAAATAATTAATTATGAATTTTTATTACAACTTTTAAAAAATATAAAAACTTCATTATGTCTAACCACCTTAACTTGGCCAAAACTTCATGAAATTCATTTTTTCTTTTTTAATCCTATATTATGTGAAGCATAGAATGTGATGAATTTTTTGGATTCAAAAATGTGTTACCATTTGAAAGCTATAAATATTTTTCAATCAGCCTATCAATCAACACTTTAGTCGTAATTCAAATAGAAAATGAATAATAATTATTTATTAAATTCAAAGTAAAACATAATTTATATTGGTGGAAAGATGACAATCTCATTTAAAAACCCTTTTCATTTCATCAATTTTGGGTAAAAAAAAAGTCGTCAACCACATACCCTACAAATACCCATCATATTGCCACTTTTTGGCCCATCATGATCCTGCACATACCCAACAACGTTTCATATTCAGCTATATTGTTAGTGCATTCAATGTTATTAAAAAGAGTACTTGAATGTTTTTCTAGTTGATGAAATAAACACTATAAGATGGGGTAAAACAATCCTAGCCTAGATAAAGTGACAACCAACACTTCTAAGCTAAAAAAACACATCCAAACAAAGAGAAATAAGAATGAAAACATTCAAAATAAAGCACTCCCCATTGCAATCGATTCTTTCTCTTGTCTCCCCTATTTCTCCTTTTGTAAACTTTTCCCTCAAATTTATTGTTGAAGTTATGTAATAACCTGCAAATAGTAAGTAGAAAGTTGGAGACAAAATGGTTGTTAAGGAAAAAATGGAAGAGGAAGGCTACGTTTATAGATAACCATTTGAATGGATGAACAAGATTAATCCTCTAGAAAGATTCCAAGAACGATGAATGAGAATCCATGAGAGGGAGGTTACGAAACGGACGATCAAGATTGAGTTTCTAGAAAGATGCCAAGATCAACAATAGAGGATTGATGCACCAAAAAGAGGTGGGCTATTGGTTTCTATGATGCCGACAACTATGAAAGAGATGGTTATGATAGAGATTAAATGAGCAAGTGGAGGAAAATGGATGAATTAAAAATTGACAAATAATTAATTCATGAGACAAGAATATTTGACTAGATGAGAATAAATAATTCATTCAAATTATTTATTTTGAGGAAAAAGGAAATAAGCATTTAATTAAAATGATTATTCAACCATTTTAATTAAATGAGAGAAAATGAAAAAGAGACATTAAATAATTAACATAAATTAATTATTTAATGGAGAAGAAAATGACAATGGATAATTTTGATAATTATTTAACTATAGAAGAATCAAAAGACAAATGAATAGATAAATAATTAATAATAATTATTTAACGATAGACGAAATGATGAAAGACAAATAATTAAATAAATAGTATTTTATTTAATTATTGAAGAAATGGATGTTAGTGACACGATTAAATTTATTTAATTGATCTAGATAGAATAAAGATTAGAAAGTGAATTAATTAAAATAATTAAAAATTATTTAATTAATAGAGGAATGTGATCAAGAATAATCAAATAATTTAATTTAATTATCGAAGGACAATGACCAAGAAAAATGATGGTTGCAGACTTGGGACATTTTTTCCCTCTTTGAAATAATGCATTTCATCGTGTTGTGTCAAAGAAATTCAGTCAAAGGATGCCCTGGTGAAGTTAGGGTATGGATATGCCCCCTTGGGAAAATTTTACAAATTTTCAAAAGTTTTCATTTTTTTGGAAAATTGTCCCAATAAGTCAATTTGATGGCTAGAATTCCAATGGTGAAGATGGAATTGAGTTTCGAGGTTGACAAAGGGGTCAAATTCAAGTTCGAAATCATGAAAAGCCCAATAGACAAGGCAGGTCAAAACCTAAGTTTGGACCTATAAATAGCAATTTAAATGGAAAAAAGGTTTATTTGTACATTTTCAATTTATAAATTCTTAGAGCTTAGAGTGATTTTCCAGTGAGGAAGTCTCTTGTTCTAGAGTTGTAGTACCCCTCCATTTATGCTTATGTTTTCTGCTGATACGTTTTCACACTGTTAGACTATGATACTTTGTTTGGATATTTTGATCGTTGGTTTTGAGCGACAGTGGATTTATTCTGTGACATGATGATACTTTGTTTGGTGATATTGATTTCAGACATGATTAGATATAGCTTAGATGTTTATTTTCAGTTGATTATTGTTATGTATACATTTTGATGGACTAACAGTTATTTAATTCGTCAGTCTGATGTGATGTGTATTGGTGTGGAGAACAAAATCACATCACTCGCTTGCGAGTGCCCTGTGATATCCGTGATTTTCTCTGCACGGTGTGCCTGTACAATGGATTATATATATATGCATGTTATTTGCTTGGTTGCAGGATTGCAGGTACATGACACTGACTCCACCTGGTTACTCAGGTCTGAGCGTGTCAAGACTCAACGGATATGTTGATTGGGAGGTAGTAGTTTGGTTTATCCTAGTCTAGTCTATAACTCGGTCGTAGTACATCGTCTATTTTAGTTCAGAGTTATAGGATTGTTTTGTATTTTTCTGTTTGGTTTAATTGCTTGAAAAGGAAAATGTCAATTTAAATAATAGTTAATCATGTTTTATTTACTGTTATTATTAATTTTTAAATGTTGAAGAAATTAGTTGCTTGTTATTTAATTAATTAATTAGCTTGTTTGGTTAAATGGTTTGATCTTAAAAGATTAAATTAAATTATTTTAAAATTGTGTGTGAATAGATTCAATATTTAAATTAAAATAATTTGTGGAAATGGTATTTTTGGTTATTAAATAAATTTTTGTATTTGGAAATTGTAAATTCAAATTAAATAAAATAAATGCATGCAATTTGAAATTTGATTTTTAAATTTAAATAAATGAATTAAATCATAAAAAATCTTGGAAAGGCAAGATTGCTGAGAAGTGGTTAAAAGATATTTTGCACTTCTCGACATGTGTGCTAGTGCATTTATTGATTATTGTTGAGGAAATTTGTTCACGGAGCATAATTTGGATCTGGGAAAAAAAGAAAAAACACAGAGGTTATTCAATTTCTTCACGGGGAAAAATATCTCAGTTTTTGCAAAACATTCTGTATTGTGTTAATTTAGTAATACTGTATATTTGTGGAAGATCCCTTTGCTTGGAGGATCTTGTGGTTAGTTAAAGTTTTCTTTGGATTTGGTGCTTTGAAGAAGATTTGGAGGATTGCGTTCTACAGGCAAAGATTCTCTCCATTAACTAAGATCTTCAATTCACAGGTATTTCCCTGGTGTTTTATTTTGTAGCTTATGAAAAATAATTTTCTTTATTGTTAAAACCCTTGTTGTTCTTTGAAATCTTTCTGTAAAATCTTCTTGTTATTTGTGTGAATTTCAAGAAAACAAGAATAGAGAAAGCAATGGAAGAAATTCAATAGAAACAAATGTATGCTCTGTAATTTAGTAAAATATTAAATTATTTGTTATTTGAGAGAAGAAGCTTCTGAAGGATTTTGCCGGAAAAGAATTCTTAGATTAATTGAGTATTTTAAATTATGGAGGAAATTGTTTATTATTTAAATGAAATTGAAAACTCATTGAGATTAAATTGGAAAATTTGTGAGGAAAATAATCCTGCACAATGTTAATTTTCTCAAATTTCTGTAGAAAATTTTATCAGAAAATGATCTCTGTATTTAAAAATTCTTTTGGTATTTTATTTATAAATAAATAAATATATATATATATATATATAAATATATATATGTATATATATTGTTGAGAAATTATATAAATATTTTATTATGGAACCGCCGTACGAAATTCGTATTAATTTCCACTAAGGCAAAATTGTAATTTGTAGATTTGAGATTGTATTTTTAAGAGGAATAAATGTTATATTTGTTTAACACAGTTATGGAGGGGGCCGTGGGGCTACCCCCACAGCCGCCCCCATATTGGGCGACGGCTGTGGAGGTAGCTGGCGCTACCCTCACAGGCAGCGGCGGTTGTCTCACAGCCGCCTCCCCATACGGGGAGGGCTGTATACAGAGCCGCGGGCTATGTTCTTTTAAAACACAACTGAGACTCTATTATATGTGACTGTATAATATGAAAAACAAAAAAAACACAGAACATGCAATATTCGAATATGAGATTTTTGATTTAGGGTTTACTTTATATTTTAATAATATTTTATATATAAATGTATATATATATATATGTATATGTATATATGTATTATTTTTATTATTTAATAAATTGTTTAATTCATATTTATTTTTGTAAAGGAATAAAATTTGGTTGTGTATAAATATACAGGATAGGAACAACATGAGTTGAATTTATAATAGAATAGATGTAAAAGTAAAATTGATAGACATTGATAAGTGAAGTTGTGAAAGTTAAAGTTAGAATTATATCATGTTATATTCTTAATTGTTTGTGAAAATAATTGTATTAAAGTTATTATAATTCTTGTTAATTCTACTGAATGATTGGATTTAGTATATCTAAACCATAGATATTTACTTTTCGTGATTTGCTTTTTATTGAGTTCTTTTTGGGCAAATTGGGAAAGTTATAGTTGTATAAGTCTTCCAGAATGATTTGTATAGTAAGGGTATAATATTGTTCAAATGTATTTCTTGAGTTGACTTGGGTTGTGCATGTGTTAAATATGGTGTCTTGTTACCTGTTTTATGATAAAAGTTTTTAATGACCGTTGTGGGTCATTTGTTATTATGTGTTGAACTTTGTGCACTTTGTAAACCCTAGTCAGGAAAACTTAGTATATCTTTGTTATGTTTAGGGGAGTGGCTTTTTGTAAGGGCCGACACACAAAGTGGTGTCAGGGTAACTTGCAAAGAGTTAGTAAGTCAGTGATAACTAAATAACACAGTAGTTAGATTAAAACCCTTAACAAGATGATTATGCCTCACTTATTGACTCTTGAGCTAGTTCAGTCTTGAGTATAAGATGAGAAGGTCTGGAATGGAAAATTGGTGTCTTGTTTCTTCAAAAGACATTCGATTCCACAATGATTCGCAATGATTTGCAATGGGGCCGGGTTTTTTAAGAGGTTACCAGGGTAACCCATGTTGGGGGTCAGAACCTAGGAAGAAACACCAAGGTAACCTTTGAAACGTTGTGATGACACTCCACCTAAAATAACAGTTAACCTCGTGTATGTGGTACAATCAATTGTGTAAATATGGAAGCAATGTAACCATTAGTTTGTTATGTACTAGTGTCTAGGGTTAGTAGATTATGTCTAGGTAACCATATTACTATCTCCTAGCATGGGGGGTGGACCTACGGGTACCACATGGTTGGGTGGAACATGCACCTTACTCCGTTGGGTCCCCAATTTTGTGATCATGGCATCGAGAGCTTCATGGATGGAGAGCTCGCACTTGGAAACTTATGTGTACTTCATTGTAATTTGTAAATCTTGTATTTGAAAACATCCCTCAATTGTATATGAGGTGAACAATGTAAATGTAAATTGTAATTATTATTTGATCTACCCCATCAGATGGATGAGTATTGTATATTTTATCAAATGCGATGTATGAAACATGTTAGTACTTAATGTTATCTTGAATGGGATTACAAATGATATGTAATGTTTATCTTTATGTTATTGTTAATTAATATGTGCAATGCGAAATACTAAAGTCATCTATGGAAACTGAAAGTAGTGTAACGTCGCGTAACTTAACGAATGTATGCAACTAATTAACTTAATAATTATACTTTAAAAAAAATAAATTATTACACTTTTATACACAATTGCAAAATTCCTTAGGTTATTATGATGGGGCATTATAGATTGGTATCAGAGACAAGGTTACAAACACTAGACGCTCTGGGTAATCATGAGCCCATTAGGTTGACCTAGTACATAGTGTCGCAAACTGTTAGCCTTGGTTGAATAGTATCTAAGACTCGTTATTGTTATGTGTAGGAACATGCCTAGGCAAGGTGGAAGAGGTCGTGGTAGAGGTCGAGGTGGAGGTCGAGGGCCAATACCTCAGGTTACTCCCCCTCTGAGTCCTCATCACAGTGATCAGGCAGAACAAATGGATCAAAGGAATGAGGGACAAAATCCTGTACAGTCAGGAGTAGAGGGTTCTCAGATACGTCCTTTATTAGAGGAGGTCCTAGCTCGACTTGGACCAAGATAGGAGGTTGAGCAGGAGGTTGTTAGAGAGAGAGATAGATCTCCTAGGAGAGTAGATAACTTAGCACATCAGGATGCTATTACGGTTGGACACATGAGGGATTTATTGAGAGCACGCCCTCCTACCTTTGATGGTATAGGAGGTGGCTTAGAGGCAGAGACCTGGCTATTGGATTTGGGTAGATGCTTCACCATGCACCCATACGGTAGTAATACCCGTGCAAGATGCTCTATTATGCATTTGAGAGGATTCACCTCTACTTGGTGGCGCCTAGAGGAGCAGAAGCTCCACTTAGACATTGGGTCAGTATCTTGGGAGATGTTTCTTGAGAGGTTTAGAGCACGGTTCCTATCGAAACACTAGAGGCAGTGACAGGCTGACGAGTTCCATGATCTACGTCAGTTAGCTCTTTTTGTAGAGCAATATGAATGTAGGTTCTATGAACTCAAGCAGTATGCTGGTATTGGTGATGATGAGCCTATGTTAGTACAACACTTCATTAGGGGTTTAAACGCCCGCATTAGTGGTGGTGTCCGAGTCTTTGAGCCAAAGACTATGGAAGTTGTGGTGGAAAAGGCTCGAATAGTGGAGGAGAACCTTGTTATGGCATTAGGTGGGCACGCAGAAGTGCAGATTGGTAGTGCTCTTGCAGCAGGTTTTAGTCCACGGGGTGGACAGGCACAGACAGGTGGTTCCTCTAGGAACCAACAGACACCCACAAAGGGTGGGCAGCAACAACAACAACAAACACCTCAAAAGAACAATAATCCACAACCACAACAAGGTAATAGTCCTCAAACAGGAAAGGGTCACAACTGGTGGCACAACAAGTGCAATAGGCAGGATCAGCCTCCGCAGAGTGCTCAATCTACTGTCAGTAGGGGTAGTTTCCAACAATCCAATGCACCTTCGGGTGGTAGAGGATTCAGTAGAGGCACAAACACAGGTTGTTACTCATGTGGGCAGCAGGGACACATAGCTAGGTAGTGTCCGATGAGAGGTTCTACTGGTTTTGGGCCTCAACCTACAGTTTCAGAGCCTACAGTGGGTGATGTAGGATGATCACATACAGTATATGCTACGGTTAATGACCGCCAAGCCGATCACCAAAACACAGTGGTTGAGACTTCAGGTAAGTTACATGATGTTAGTGTTTCCATTCTTTTTGATTCCGGAGCCACTGACTCCTTTATTTCACCGACCATCGTTGACCGTTGTGGTCTTGTGGTGGTAAAACAAGGTGGTAAGTGGCAGGTTGAATTCGCCTCTGGGGTGAAAGTAGCAGTAGAAAACTTAGTACATAATTGTGAAATTAAAATTGGTACATTAACTACTTTAGTAGATTTATATGTTACACCTTTAGGATCTTATGACATAGTTTTAGGTATGGATTGGTTAGCATCTTATCATGTTGTAATTGACTATCAACTTAAGACAGTTAGTCGCATTAATGATTTGGGTGCGAAAGTGGAAATCGTAGTTATTCAAAGACCTATCTCTTTGCGGATGATATCTGCTATGTAATTAAAGAGATGTCTTCGTCAGGGATGTCAATTGTTTGCAACAACAGTTACTGATTTAGAAGAAGGTGAGAGTCGAGAGGTATCTCTTGATGATCATCCTATTCTTAGGGAATTCGCAGACGTGTTTCCCGATGACATACCTGGAATGCCACTGAAGAGGGATATTGACTTTAGAGTTGACTTAGTTCCTGGAGCTGAGCCTATATCTAGAGCTCCTTATAGAATGATGACTCAGGAGTTAGAGGAACTTCATATTCAGTTGGAGGAATTATTAGAAAAGGGTTTCATTCATCCTAGTGTTTCCCCTTGGGGAGCACCTGTTATCTTCATAAAGAAGAAGGACAGATCTCTTAGGCTGTGCATTGACTATCGTCAATTGAACAAGGTTACGATTAAGAATCGTTATCCTTTGCCAAGAATCGATGATCTTTTTGATCAAATCAAGGGAGCTAATGTGTTCTCTAAAATTGATTTGAAATTTAGTTATCATCAATTGTGTATAGCTGAAGCAGACATTCATAAAACTAATTTTCGAACTTGTTATGGGCACTACGAATTCACAGTAGTACCATTTGGGTTAACGAATGCACCATCAGTATTCATGAATTTAATGAATGGTGTTTTTCGTACATACCTTGATCGCTTTGTCCTGATATTTCTCGATGATATTTTAGTTTATTTGAGAAACATGAAGGAACATGAAGAACACTTGAGACAGGTATTGCAATGTTTAAGGGAAAATCAATTGTATGCGAACCTGAAGAAGTGTGATTTCTTTCAAACTAAGATTAAATATCTTGGACATGTGATATCTGGTAAAGGTATTGCTATGGATCCTTCAAAGATCCAAGCTATTGTAGATTGGCCCGCGCCTACTAATGTAGGTGAAGTTCATAGTTTTATGGGTCTAGCTGGTTACTATAGGCGGTTTGTAGAGGGATTTTCTAGAATTGGTCATCCTATAACTTCTCTTTAAAGGAAAGGGAAGAAGTTTGTTTGGACAGAGCAGTGTCAGTTGGCTTTTCAGACACTTAAAGAAAAGTTGACTAATGCGCCTATACTGATTGTTCCTGATCCTACTAAGGATTTTGTAGTATGCACAGATGCAACCTTAGAGGGTTTGGGAGCAGTTTTGATGCAGGATGGGCGTGTGATTGCTTGAGTCTCACAAACTCAAGGATCACGAATTAAACTATGCCACTCATGATCTAAAACTAGCTGCAGTTGTGCATGCATTAGTTCGGTGGAGACATTTCTTATTAGGTCATCATTTTGAACTTCATACTGATCATCGTAGTCTACAATACATTTTCACGCAACCTAACTTGAATGCTAGGCAGAGACGGTGGATGGAGTTCTTGTGTGAGTACGATTTCGAAGTAAAATATGTTCAAGGAAAAGAGAATGTAGTGGCTGACGCTCTTAGTCATCGTCGACATGAGATCTCTGCTACTACTCTTGAAGTAGATTTGAGAGGTCAAATATTAGCTGCACTTCCTACTGATAGATTATATCAGGAAGTGAGGTTGGAGATTGAATCTGGTAGACCTTTAGAAGGTCGATTTGTAGGGTATGTCCTAGAACCGGATGGTATATTAAAACATTTAGGTCGTATTATGTACCACATGTTGAGAGTCTTCGTACATTAATTATGACTGAAGCTCATTGAGCTCCGTATTCAGCTCATCCAGGAGTTAAGAAAATGCATGCTAATCTTCGGCAATTGTATTTCTGGCCTGGTATGAAATGTGATATTGCTGACTATGTATCGAGATGTCTTGAATGCCAGTGAGTTAAAGCTGAGCATCAACATCCTACTGGATTATTACAGCCACATCTCATTCCTGAATGGAAATGGGATATTATATCCGTTGACTTTATTGTAGGGTTACCCACGTCATCACGTCGACATGATGCCATTATGGTAACTGTTGACCAATTGACTAAGGTAGCTCATTTCTCACCAGTATGTTCATCATATAATGCTTCATCCATAGCTAGGATATTTATGGAGGACATCATTAGATTACATGGGATTCCTTGTAGGATCATTTCTGATAGAGATCCCATTTTTACTTCAGCCCTATGGACTTCATTACAACATGCTCTAGGTACACAGTTGAACTTTAGTTCAGCGTATCATCCTCAAACTGATGGAAAAACTGAGAGAGTTAACCAAATATTAGAGGATATGCTTAGAATGTACGTAATGGACCAACAATCATGTTGGGAGGATTACTTGTACTTAGTAGAATTTGCTTACAATAATGGATACCAGAGTTCCATAGGTATGCCACCATTTCAGGCATTATACGGTCATCCTTGTCAAACTCCACTAAGTTGGGATCGACTAGAGGATAGAGTATTACTTGGACCTGAGATGCTTGAAGACATGGAGCAACAGGTTGACCGTATTAGAGAACATTTGATAGCAGCTCAGGATAGGCAAAATAAATATGCTGATGCGCATAGAATAGACCGACAGTTTACTATTGGTGATAGAGTGTTTCTTCGAGTGTGTCCACGAAAGAGTCTAATCCATTATGGAAAATGCTCTAAGCTTGCACCTCGTTTCCTTGGGCCATTTGAGATCTTAGAGAGAATTGGTCTTGTGGCGTATCGACTCGCCTTACCACCCAATTTGTCTCGTATTCATGATGTTTTTCATGTATCAGTTCTTAGACCATATCATCCCGACATTTCTCATGTACTTGATTGGAATGCGTTATAGGTAGAGGACAGGTAGCTGGCTTTGGAGCCCGTGGCCATTCTACAGCACCGGATGCTCGGTCTCAGGGGTCGAGATGTTGATTAGGTGAGGGTCCAATGGGATCCTAGCCATGAGGCTTCTGCTACTTGGGAGGATGCGACACGCATGAGGGAAATTTATCCCTATCTGTTCGCAGGCTTTCAGGAGCAAGCCTGATCCTAGGGGGGGAGGATGTAGTACCCCTCCATTTATGCTTATGTTTTCTGCTGATACATTTTCACACTATTAGACTATGATACTTTGTTTGGATATTTTGATCACTGGTTTTGAGCGATAGTGGATTTATTCTGTGACATGATGATACTTTGTTTGGTGATATTGATTTTAGACATGATTAGATATAGCTTAGATGTTTATTTTCAGTTGATTATTGTTATGTATAGATGGACTAACAATTATTTAATTCGTCAGTCTGATGTGATGTGTATTGGTGTGGAGAACGAAATTGCATCACTCGCTTGTGAGTGCCCTATGATATCCATGATTTTCTTCGCACGGTGTGCCTGTACAATGGATTATATATATATGCATGTTATTTGCTTGGTTGTAGAATTGTAGGTACATGACACCGACTCCACCTGGTTACTCAGGTCTAAGCGTGTCAAGACTCAACAGATATGTTGATTGGGAGGTAGTAGTTTGGTTTATCCTAGTCTAGTCTATAACCCGGTCGTAGTACAACATCTGTTTTAGTTCAGAGTTATAGGATTGTTTTGTATTTTTCTATTTGGTTTAATTGCTTGAAAAGGAAAATGTCAATTTAAATAATAGTTAATCATGTTTTATTTACTGTTATTTAAATTAATTTTTAAATGTTGAAGAAATTAGTTGCTTGTTATTTAATTAATTAATTAGCTTGTTTGGCTAAATGGTTTGATCTTAAAAGATTAAATTTATTTAATTAAATTAATTAATTAATTAAATTAAATTGTTTTAAAATTGTGTGTGAATAGATTCAATATTTAAATTAAAATAATTTGTGGAAATGGTATTTTTGGTTATTAAATAAATTTTTGTATTTGGAAATTGTAAATTTAAATTAAATAAAATAAATGCATGCAATTTGAAATTTGATTTTTAAATTTAAATAAATGAATTAAATCATGCAAAATCTTGGAAAGGCAAGATTGTCGAGAAGTGGTTAAAAGATATTTTGCACTTCTCGACATGTGTGCCAGTGCATTTATTGATTATTGTTGAGGAAATTTGTTCATAGAGGATAATTTGGATCTGGGAAAAAAAAAACACAGAGGTTATTCAATTTCTTCACGGGGAAAAATATCTCAGTTTTTGCAAAACCTTTTGTATTGTGTTAATTTGGTAATACTGTATATTTGTGGAAGATCCCTTTGCTTGGAAGATCTTGTGGTTAGTTAAAGTTTTCTTTGGATTTTGTGATTTGAAGAAGAATTGGAGGATTACGTTCTACAGGCAAAGATTCTCTCCATTAACTAAGATCTTCAATTCACAGGTATTTCCTTGGTGTTTTATTTTGTAGCTTATGAAAAAGAATTTTCTTTATTGTTAAAACCCTTGTTGTTCTTTGAAATCTTTCTGTAAAATCTTCTTATTATTTGTGTGAATTCAAGAAAACAAGAATAGAGAAAACAATGGAAGAAATTCAATAGAAATAGATGTATGCTCTGTAATTTAGTAAAATATTAAATTCTTTGTTATTTGAGAGAAGAAGCTTCTGAAGGATTTTGCCAGAAAAGAATTCTTAGATTAATTGAGTATTTTAAATTATGGAGGAAATTGTTTATTATTTAAATGAAATTGAAAACTCATTGAGATTAAATTGGAAAATTTGTGAGGAAAATAATCCTGTACAATGTTAATTTTCTCAATTTTCTGTAGAAAATTTTATCAGAAAATGATCTCTGTATTTGAAAGTTCTTTTGGTATTCTATTTATAAAAATATATATATATATATAAATATATATATGCATATATATTTATATATATATATTGTTGAGAAATTATATAAATATTTTACTATGGAATCGCCGTACGGAATTCGTATTAATTTTTCGTTAAGGCGAAATTGTAATTCGCAGATTTGAGATTATATTTTTAAGAGGAATAAATGTTATATTTGTTTAACACAGTTATGGAGGGGGCCGCGGGGCTACCCCCACAGCCGCTCCCATATGGGGCGATGGCTGTGGAGGCAGCCGACACTACCCTCACAGGTAGCGGCGGCTGTCTCACAGCTGCCTCCCCATACGGGGAGGGTTGTATACACAGCTGCAGGTTATGTTCTTTTAAAACACAACCGAGACTCTATTATATGCGACTATATAATATGAAAAACGAAAAAAACACAGAACATGCAATATTTGAATATGAGATTTTTGATTTAGGGTTTACTTTATATTTTAATAATATTTTATATATAAATGTATATATATGTATATATATATGTATATGTATATATGTATTATTTTTATTATTTAATAAATTGTTTAATTCATATTTATTTTTGTAAAGGAATAAAATTTGGTTGTGTATAAATATACAGGATAGGAACAACATCAGTTGAATTTATAATAGAATAGATGTAAAAGTAAAATTGATAGACATTGATAAGTGAAGTTGTTTAAAGATATCACATTTCCACAATCCATATTGTTAGTGAAGTTGTGAAAGTTAAAGTTAGAATTATATCATGTTATATTATTAATTGTTTGTGAAAAGAATTGTATTGAAGTTATTATAATTCTTGTTAATTCTATTGAATGATTGGATTTAGTATATCCGAACCATAGATATTTACTTTTCATGATTTGCTTTTATTGAGTTCTTTTTGGGAAAATTGGGAAAGTTATAGTTGTATAAGTCTTCCAGAATGATTTGTATAGTAAGGGTATAATATTGTTCAAATGTATTTCTTGAGTTGACTTGGGTTGTGCATGTGCTAAATATGGTGTCTTGTTACCTGGTTTATGATAAAAGTTTTTAATGACCGTTGTGGGTCATTTGTTATTATGTGTTGAACTTTGTGCACTTTGTAAACCCTAGTTAGGAAAACTTAGTATATCTTTGTTATGTTTAGGGGAGTGGCTTTTTGTAAGGGCTGAAACACAAAGTGGTGTCAGGGTAACTTGCAAAGAGTTAGTAAGTCAGTGATAACTAAATAACATAGTAGTTAGATTAAAACCCTTAACAAGATGATTATGCCTCACTTATTGACTCTTGAGCTAGTTCAGTCTTGAGTATAAGATGAGAAGGCCTGGAATGGAAAATCGGTGTCTTGTTTCTTCAAAAGACATTCAATTCTGCAATGATTTGCAATGGGGCTGGGTTTCGTAAGAGGTTACCAGGGTAACCCATGTTGGGGGCCGAAACCTAGGAAGAAACACCAGGGTAACCTTTGCAACATTGTGATGACACTCCACCTAAAATAACAGTTAACCTCGTGTATGTGGTACAATCAATTGTGTAAATTTGGAAGCAATGTAACCATTAGTTTGTTATGTACTAGTGTCTAGGGTTAGTAGATTATGTCTAGGTAACCATATTACTATCTCCTAGCACGGGGGGTGGACCTACGGGTACCACATGGTTGGGTGGAACATGCACCTTACTCCATTGGGTCCCCAGTTTTGTGATCATGGCATCGAGAGCTTCATGGATGGAGAGCTCGCACTTGGAAACTTATGTGTACTTCTTCATTGTAATTTGTAAATCTTGTATTTGAAAACATCCCTCAATTGTATATGAGGTGAACAATGTAAATGTAAATTGTAATTATTATTTGATCTACCCCATCAGATGGATGAGTATTGTATATTTTATCAAATGCGATGTATGAAACATGTTAGTACTTAATGTTATCTTGAATTGGATTCCAAATGATATGTAATGTTTATCTTTATGTTATTGTTAATTAATATGTGCAATGCGAAATACTAAATTCATCTATGGAAACTCAAAGTAGTGTAATGTCACGTAACTTAACGAATGTATGCAACTAATTAACTTAATAATTATACTTAAAAAAAAAAATTATTACACTTTTATACACAATTGCAACATTCCTTAGGTTATTATATTATGACGGGGCATTACAAGAGTCTTCCCATTGTGCATACCACCTCCGAAGGTTTCGCCGACCTGAGGGAGATCCTGCCTTTTAATTTTTTCATTTTGTATGTATTTAGGTTAGGAAATAATTTAGTAGGCAATTGTGTCTAAGAGTTTTGCGATTCAATTGCGTGCATCTTCAACACATTCAATAAGTGGTTCGCCACAATCATCTTGTTGTGACACAATTGTAGTAGGGTTAGGGCACGAGCATTTGCGATGTGACGTACAAAATGAAGCAACACAAGTGACTTTTTGAGCTGCATATGTGGACGAGAGTGACACAAACGACTTGATGTGACACATGTGTAGTACGAAATGACACTTGTGTTAGGCGAGCGATGCAATTGTGGTTGAGAGCTGGTGAAAAATGCGCATGACGCGTGTGACAAAACTACAATGCAATTACTTGATTAAAAAGTTGCCCCATATTAGGAAATTTTGACTTGGTCAACTTAGGTCCCACAAGTCAACTGAAGGTCTTGGATTGATGTAATGGTGTGCTTGATGATTTCAGGAGTGTCTACCTTTGATTTATACATGAGAGTCGAGACCATATGTTTTCCAACTGTGGGACCAGTTGGGCGAGGAATAGAGACAGGCATTGCTAGACCTGGGCTTGTTCTATGTGACCTATATGCCCGTTATTAGGGAAAACAAGGGGATGTTGACAACATTGGAAGAACGGTGGCACTCCAAGATGAGCAGCTTCCATTTTTTGATAGTAGAGGTGATAGTCACCTTGGAGGATGTGTACAGGATCTTACAGCTTCTGATTCAGGGCAAGCGGGTACAATACAACCTCGCTTGAGGATTGCAAGCATTATATGAGTACTATGATTGTGAGGATGATGCAGAGGTCAAAATCCAAGGTTATGAGATTCGATGGGAGACCCTAGCAGAGACATATGGTAGATATGATTTTGTTCTATGTGCATTGATAGCAAGTGTGATGATTCCCAACCACAAGGGTCATGGTTTCTCAGTGGACTAGGGAGAGGTGCCCAGGTCGATGATTCATTTTGGGACAATGCATGCTTGGGGGCCATGTCTATTGGCCGTGCTCTATTTTTAGCTCCACAACATTGCTTACAAGGGGCATAGTCTGAGTTGTGATGTGAGATTGTAGACAATATGGGCTTGGGAGCACATAACAGTGTTCTGACCTTCGGTGGTACTATAGCTAGGAGCCAACACGCCATATGAATATATGTTTCAAAGAGCTTTGATACATACTCATGTTGGTGATGTGGGTTATTGGAGGCATGGTTTAGACACATAAGTTAGCTTCATTTGGAAGCCATACAAGACAAGTGACTTGTGGATTGACGAGGATGATCATATGCCATGGTGTTGACAGCCAAGATATCTCATTGGGTGCATTGTATAGATACAACATATCATTAAGATTTGTATCTCCCAGAGAGGGTTTAAAGACAGTTCAGGGAGAGGCAGGGGGTTCCCATTGGCACAATAGAGTATGGACATAGAACATAATCATATCTATTATCACATCACACATCACATTTTTCCTAATATATAATGTGTGATGTGATATGCCCTATTATTATTACTGTAATGTAATGTGTATGGAATGCAATGTGATGTCATGGATTATAATGTAAAATGAAATGTGATATGGAATATAATGTTATGATGCAATGTACAATGTAATTATTATGATGATGTTAATATGACAAGGAGATGAATGACCTCTATGTTTTTGTATTTTCTTATGCAAATATATGTGACTTAACATGATGATGATGCTCTTTGTGATGTTGTCTAACATCATTATGTATGCAAGATGTTTTTGTGTGTCATAGGACTCTATCAAGATGCAGATGGAAGAACTGTTAGTGTGGAAGAGATGAAAGTTAGCGCGAAAAGGAAAAGGAAGATGGAGTGTTAGGAAAGAAATGAGAAGGGACCAACTTTAATGCTTTTATATTTATCATCATTGGGCATCAAAATTGTTGTAAATGGAACACAAACACCATGGTATGACATAGAACAAGGTGCACAAGGTGACCATTTGTGAGAGACAAGCGGTCAAAAGACAAAGTCAAAAGACAAGGAATGCCCTGACTCATACTAAGGACCTAATTATCCCGATTTTTTTCCAAGACAAACCACATACGACAAGCAAAGAAAAGAGGCCATGATGCATCATCATCCCTCTAAATCCTTTAATAGGACATCCTTGAGGTAACTAGTAACATGATTGAAGACCACTCAAAAAGATAAGACAAATCCATACCAACAAAGTGTTTTCCAATGATAAGATGGTTTGATATGATTGATTAAGCTGACCAAGATGACTGAATTTGCTTGATAGGTTGACAAGGATTGATTTGATAAATCTGAAAAGGGTTGATGATAGATTGACAAAGGTTGACCAATTGATTTGATTGACTGCGCCTAGTTTCAAGAAGGGCACATCATGATTAAGGCAAGATTGATTGACAAGATTGACAAGATTTATTAACAAGGTTGACAAGGTTGATCAATAATGATTACACCTGGTTTTAGGAAGGACACATCCTGATTAAGGAAAGATTAATTGACCAAGATGATAGAATTGACTAATTTTTTGACAAAGATTGATTGATAGGACAAGCGATGTGATGATGCCAAATTTTAGGAAAGACATATCATGTTGGAGGAAAGTAACACATCTGATAAAGTTGATTGAGTGACCATTGTTGAAAAATAACTTAATTGCAAGAAAGACACATCCTGCTTAAGGTGAAATGACAAGATTGACCTAAAGATAAAGTCCAATCTCAGGAAGGACACATCTTGATAAAAGACAAGAGATAGGACCGAATGAGACAAATTATGACTTAATGCCCCATTCTGATACAAGATCAATGACCAGATCAGTTGATTGATGATAAGATGATTGGACGATGAATGATTTTTTTGGTTATGTTTGTCTATTGATTCCATGATTTGGTTTGAATGATGATTGCTTGCAGACCAAGAACATGACTAGACTCAAAAAACCCTAAAAGACTGACCTAGGTGGCCTCGGGGGCTCATTGATTGATGGAATTGCCTACGTTATACATGCATAGACCTTTTAGTTCAACATGGCTTGATTTTGTTTTATTTGATAAAATATTGAGTCATGAATTTATTTGGACAACCTAATGTCTCGAGGGCTCATTTAAAATGAGCCTTTCCTACATAGCAAATGCGCAGAGACAATGTAGTCTGACCCTACTAACACAAACTGACTCAGAATCAGACTTATACTCTGTCTTTGGAAGTTTTGATGTTTTTGATGTTTTGGATTTTGAAATTTTTTGATTTTTTTTGGCTTTTTGAAGTTTTCTAATTTTTTTAATTTTTTGAATTTTTGATGATTTTATGATTTTTTTGGATTTTGATGATTGTATGATTTTTTTGGATTTTTTTGGATTTTATGATTTTTTTAGATTTTGGAATGTTTTGAAAGGCCAATACCATGTGTTATTTTCCCATGAAGACGTAGGTCAAGGAATTTCCCCTAATCAGGTATAGGACGACTTATTATGCACGACAAGAAGTGACAGGTGCAAAGGATGATCATGAAGGAAAAGATGCTAAAAGTCGATGGTTCTTAGGCCATGGGAAGGATGACACAACTTTATTATGAGCGAGTGACATGTGAAAATAGATGAGTGGAGAGGATGAAAGACCGGATAGAGTGATAGTAGACGGAGGAGCATGGACTGACTACACATGGCACATGTTTGTCAGGTTTTCACCATGGTACTTATCCAAAGCGCCACCAAAGTGGTTTTCACTTTTGGATGAATAATTTCTCTTTACTATTTTTTTATCTTTTCCATTTTTTGATTTTTTTGTTGTCACCAAGATGCTTGTTTGCCAGGTTTTCCTCAGGGTGGCTATTTTTTTTATTTTTTTTGTATTTTTGACTTTTTAAGAGGATACTCTAAGAATCAAGTGTGTAGTACTTGCGAAGGTACATGTTATTGATAGGTTTAGACAACGGTTCTCCTTTAGGATTAGAAAGTTGATAAGCACCCAATCCATATGATGTTGTGATGATATAAGGGCTCAACCAATTAGGTTCAAACTTTCTAGGCTTCTCTCATTTTGCTTGATTCTTCAGATTTTCTTTTAGGACTAAGTCACCAATGTCAAAGCATCTAGGTTAAACTCTCTTATTGTAACTACATTAGAGGAGATTATAGTATGATTGTAGGTGTGTCAAATCATTCTATCTCTTTTCATCCAGTAACTCTAGCTCATGTAGATGAGATACATGATATTCTTCTTGATCAATCAATCCTTGCATGGAGACTCATAGGGATGGTAACTCGACCTTGATAGGAAGTATGGCTTCAGATCCATAGACAAGGGAGTATGGTTTGGATCCTATAGGAGTGTAGACACTGGTACAATAGGCCCACAAATTAGGATTGAGTTGTAGGTGCCAGTCACGACCAACATCATTGACAGTCTTCTTTAAGATTTTTAAGATGGTCTTATTGGTTACAAGACATAATAACCTAGCCAAAATAACCCTAGATAGAATAACCCAGTCACAATAACCCAAGGACAAAATAACCCAAGCCAAAAAAACCCATGGTCAGAATAACCCATGGACAAAATATCCCCATAAGAATATAGAGAAAGGAAAACAAAATTTATAAATTATATGGGTTATTTTGTCCATGGGTTATTATGACCTCGGGTTATTTTTTCCTTGGGTTATTATGACGAGGTTATTGTGTCTAGGGTTATTGTGGCTAGGTTATTATGTCCTGATATGTCGGTCTTATTAGATGCCTCAGCTTGGCCATTACCTTGGGGGTAATATGGAGTAGCAAAATGATGTTAGCTATGAAAATTTTCACAAAACTCATGGACATCCCAGTTCTTAAAAGGATGACCATTATATGTAATGGTGGATTGCGGGATACCATAGTGGCAAATGATATAATTCAAGATGAACTTGGCTATATGCTTTCTAGTAATGTAAGTCAATGGGATGGCTTCAATCCATTTTGTAAAGTATTCAGTAGCGACAAGGATAAACTTATGTCCATTAGCAGAGGTGGTATGGATATTTCCTACAAGGTCAAGTCTCCATTGAGAGAATGGCCATGGTGAAGTAAGAAGTTGTAGTTCCTGAGCTAGTGCATGTATAAGATCTCCATGAATCTGACATTGATGACATTTCTTCACAAAGTGATAGGCATCGCGTTCTATTGTAGGCCAATAATATCCCGTCCTCATGAGCTTTTTAGCTAAGGTCATACCAGTAGACTGAGCTCCACATATATTATGATGTACCTCTTGTAAGGTTGTTTGTGCTTCATTTGAGTCGAGACATCAGAGGGTACTATCTAGGCTACAACAATAAAGGGTACCTCTGATGATGGCATATTTGGATGCTTGTCAAATAAAGGTTTTGCGTTGGTTGAGGGACAAGTTTGGAGGGATAATTTGGTCATGTAAGTAACTGTAAATGTCTTTGTACCAAGGAGATTTGAGACCAACAAGTTCACACACAATTTTAGTTTTGGGGACATTGAACACAAGGATCAATAGTTGTTCTACCAATAACTCATATTGTGAAGCATTGTTGGGAATGTCCAAGAGAGATCCAATTTTAATAATTGCATCAGCTGCTTTGTTCTAGATTCTTGGTATCCGCTCAAAGGAAATATTGTCAAAGTACAGTTGAAACTATCAACCATGCACTTGTAGGGCATCAATTTCTCATCCTTGGTGTCATAATCATCGTTAACTTTCTTAATCACTAACTAAGAATCACCATAGACTTGAAGTTCCTTGATTTTTTATTTTATTTCCATTTGGAGTCTTGTCAATAATGCTTCGTACTTAGTCATGTTGTTTGTGCATGGAAATGCTATTTGGAATGACATGGGAAAGGAGTCTCCTTGAGGTGTGATGAACAAAATTCCATCCCCTGAACCATGACTTGTGTAAGATCCATCAAAGTACAACTTCCATGTGGTTGGTGTGTCTATAACAAAGATCGATTCATTTGGGAAGTTAGATATCAATGGATGGTTTGCTTTTATTGGCGCATCTACAAGTTGGTCAGCTATCACTTGTCCTTTTATTTATTTTTGGTCAACGTACTCAATGTCATATTCACTTAGGATCATAACCCACTTAGCTAGTCTTCCTGTTAGAGCTGCTTTACTGAGGAGATATTTCAGAGGATCAATTTTGGAAATCAATTTTTTCTTGTGATTCAACATGTAGTGTCTCAATTTGTGTACTACAAATACCACTATTAGACATGCTCATTCAATAGGGCTATAGTTCAACTCATATTTGACTAGAGTGTGATTGATATAATAAATTACTCATTCTTTTCCATCTTTATCATTCTGCACTAATAATGCCCCCAATGTTGATGTGGTTTTTGTCACATATAGTATCAGATGTCTTTCAGCAATAGGAGGCATGAGAATTGGTGGAGTCAATAGGTAATTCTTGATCTGATCAAATGATTCTTGACATTTCTTTGTCCAATTGAAGGGGATTCATTTTCTTATCAAATGTTGAAATGGATGGATCATGTCTGCTAGTTGAGCAATGAACCTATGGATTGATTGTATTCTTCCTTGTAATGTTCTCAACTGACTGATATTGGTTGGCAGTGGCATTTCCAAGATATCTTTTACTTTGGTTGGATCAACTTCTATCCCTCTATGAGAGATAATATATCCTAGGAGTTTTCCTGATTGGACCCTGAAGACACATTTCTTTAGGTTTAGCCTGAGTTGATACTTTTCAATTCGTGTGAAAATATTTTCCGATACTGCTAAGTGTCCAATTTTTTCTAGAGATTTAGAGAGAAGGTCATCGACATAGCCTTCCATAAGGACATGCATATAGTCATGAAAGATAGTAGTCATGGCTCTTTGATAGGTAGCTCCAACATTTTTAATCCCAAATGGAATGACATTCCAATAGAAATTTCCCCAAGCGCATGTGAAAGTTGTCTTTGGTTGATCTTCAGTGGAAATTCTTATCTGGTTCTAACCCAAGAATTATTCAATAAGTGATAGCATTTCATACCCAGCAGTGAGGTCTACTATGATGTTAATGTTTAGTAACAGAAAATCATCTTTGGGACAAGCTTTGTTGAGATCTTTGAAATCTGTACATGCTTTGATTTGACTATTTGGTTTTGTGTCAGGAACAAGGTATGATATCCAATGTGCATAATCAATTGAGTGATTGAATCCAACATCCATGAGCTTCTTCAATTCCATCTTGAGAAGGAGTGTGATCTGGGGGTGCATTTTCCTCAATTTTTGTTTATATGGCTTAGCATTTGGCACCAGTAGTAAGTGAAGAAAAACAAGTTCGGGATATAATCCAGGCATGTCGGCATATGACCATATGAAATTGACTTGTCTTTCTAAAAATAATTCTATAAACTCAGGTTTTTCCTTGATGGTCAAAGATGTTGCTAACTATATGATTATGGAATTGTCTTGAGTACCAATGTTTGCTTCTTCTATTTCTTCTATAAGTAACAATGATCTCTCTTGTTCTATAGGGAGATAGTCCAGTCCTCCATCCTTGGATGCCTCAGGGAGGTTTTCAGCTTCAGATACATCCTTTATTTTTACTCTTTCACAGTTAGCAGACACCTTTCGATTTTCACCTGAAGACCTATTATTTTTATTTTTATTTTGTCATTTTCACTTTTGTGACTAGAGGACAAGATGGCCTCACCAAAGTATGTTGCATTGTTGAGTTCTATAGAAAAACCAACCTTATGATCCCCACTCAGTATTCCTTCACGAAGTCCCAAGAACTCAACAATGGCTTTGTCATTCTCAAAAGTCTCCAAATTTGGTGGTTCTTGTTGTAAATCTATGAGTTGAGGGTAAAAAAGTGGTAAGCCATCATTGGTATTGTCAAGGGTCATGGTGTAGGTCAATAGGGTAAAGACGATGATAGATTCATCAGGTTCCCAAGAGGCAAGATCAATGGATTCCCAAAAGTAGTGTTTGATCCACCCTTCTTTTGTCAAAGGTATTTTTAGACGGGTACTTGGTGGGTTTTGTGAGGAATCAATTGTAAGAATTTGATCAAATTCCCAAAATAGTTTATCAAGGTCCATGGAAGTAGTGGAGGATAAGGAATCCCATTCATATTCATTGAAACCAACATCAAAATCCCAAGAGTCCTTGTATGTCTCGATCTCATCTTAAGCATCATCGACCTCACTTGAAGGTAACCTGATACCCCAGATAGTCACTTTTATTGGTTCAAACTCTAATCCTTGATTCTTTAGTAACTTAGGAGGTTGTAAGGGTTTTTGTATTCCTTGTTTATTTAAGCCAAGGCCATTGTGTCCATCATATCCTTGTCACTTCATTATTTGGAACTCTTTTGGATATTGTTCAATTGGCAATTTCTTTTTTTCAATGTCCTCTTCTTTGTACAACCATGTGAGAATGTGATCATCTAGGGACTCTTTGGCTAGTTCCCCCCATTTAGTGAAGGTGGTAGGGGGATTATGAATGACGACCTTAGGTTGCACGGGACACAATTTTCCATAAGACAGGTGATTTAGGTAATTTTTCAATGAAAAAGAGACTCTTCACATTGTATTATGTGCATCCTCTATCCTAGATCTAGATCTTGGGCATGGAAGGTGTGAAGAATGGAGTGGATGATTTGATAAGAGTGGACAGATCAATTTAGTGAGATGGAGTGGTGGATGAAGTGGAAGGTGAGGCCTCTTGATTGATTGGCACTTCAAGTTCGATAGTTCCTTTTAGGTTTGAACAATATTGAAAAGGATCAGGGTCACTTGGAATAATGATTTCAATGTTGTTGTGTGGGAACTTGAGGCATTGATGATAGGTGGATGGAATAGCCCTCATGGAATGAATCCATTGGCAGCCAAGGAGGAGATTGTAATGCAAATCTAGATCCAAGACATGGAATTTTATGTCCTGTATTGCTAGGCCAACTCTTACAGGAAGTGAAATTACACCTTCAGAAGAATGCTCAACATCATCATAAGCTTTGATTATAATTTTCTTCGTTTGGTCAATAAAATTCTCACAGTATCCCAATGCTTTCACCAATTTTAGTGAGTAAATATTCATACCTGCTCCACCGTCTACTAGGACTCATTTGATCTTGTGTTTATTAGCGCAGACTTCAAGGTGTAGGGAATCGTTGTGATCATATTTTGGTGCAAAAAATTCTTGCTTAGAGGTGACATGGTGCGGCATAGCTAGGTATCCAACCATGGCCTAAAATTCATTGACATCTAGGTTAGCGGGGATAGACGCTTCTTGCAATGCTTTGTCAAGGATGGCTCTGTGTTGTAGTGATATGCGAAGGAGCTCCAAGATGGAAATTTGTGTGAGGGTTTTTCCTAACTGATCCAAAACATTATATTGACTCTTTGGCTGTGAGTTAGATGGAGGACCTGAAGTAGTTGTCTTGGTTCAATGGGTAGCAACAACACATTCTGCACTTGGCTTGTTTATGGTAATAGTGGAAATACAATCATGAAAGGGTCTCACATTAAGGATGATAGTACTATAATCATGTTTAACAATGGAACGATTGGCATTATTGTTGTTGTTCCCTGAATTGGAGGCTTTTCCTTTATCATGGTATTGCAAGGGAGTCTTGAATATGGTATGATCAACATTGGTTTTGCCTTGTGAGTCTCCTACTAATATGGTCTCGTCTTCAATGAGGTCTTGAATAATGTTCTCGATCATCCAACATCTAGTTGTTTTGTGTCCTTTCGCACAGTGGTATTCACAGTATTCATCTTCTTTCCACCAATTAGGTTTGATCAATGAAGGTTCATAATTTTTGGTTTTTGGTATTGTGATGACATTAGATTGCAAAAGACATTTAACGATTGATTCGATATTTCACCCAAGGGGGTGTACTCTTGGCATGGGGAGGACCTCTTCTTTGTTGATTGTTTTGGACAAAATTTAATGTTTGGTTTTGACCTTTTGTTTATGTTTTTGGTGAATTGGAGGTATTTTATGAGGAAGGACCCTTAAGCTGAATGGTTGGACCTTTGATTATTAGTTTGACATCAACAACCCCATCATTTGTGACATTTTTATTTTGGGACTAGTACTTGCTCTTGTCATTGTTGGGCTTTAGATTTTATTTGGTTATCTTGACTAGTCCTTTTGTAATAAGACCTTTCTCAATAAGGACACCTTTCTCAAGGATTTCATCAAAGGTGGTGCAACATTGGATTTGAATTCAACTCATCAATGGTGCAGGAGCACCTAGGCTAATCTCCATAGTTTAGGACATTTTGGATTGTATATGAAATTAGCCAAGTCAGAGTGTGGGTGTGTTTATTTTGGACCTTAGAAGGTCATTTTTGTGGTTAGGTGAATTAGTCATTAGGACTAAGATTCACCAATGTTTAGTCATCATTATTAGTTTTGCTTTGTTTAGTCTAAGTTGGAATTGGAGTCTTAAATGTGTCCAAACACATGAATGTTGTTAGAAAGATGCCATGAGGCAGTTAATGGATTTGGATGCTCGAAATATAGGAGATAGAGGTCCTAGGAGTTAGGAAGAGGGAATAATGGATTGTTGCAAAAGTTGTTACAAAGTTGTCATGACAACATTTTCCATTATGGAAAATGTTGCATGCAACTCGGTTATCTTGGATCCCCTAAAAGATAGGAGTGTGGGATCGACCAACACACCCTACAAACATGGTAAATGGCATCTATGAAAGGTGGTGGCTCGAATTCAGAAGAGAGTCTTTTTGTAATCAAGTTTTTGTTGTGTTGGAATAGAACTCTGCAATTTCTGTGTTTACTCGAATACTTTGAGTGATAGTGCTATCAAATGAGTTATATGTTCTAATTTGGTGTTGGATTTGTGTTCACAGGGTATATCTAAGAATTTTTCCTTTTGTAAGAAAGTTGATTTGAGTTAGTTTAGTGTTTTGTTTAAATAGATTAAGGTCTAGGGTCTTTACTGGTTTTGTCCAGACCAGTTTGTCTTTGAATGGCTCCCCCATAAAATCTAACCACGGGATCTTCCTAAGGAGAGATGGATGTGTTAGGGGATCCAATTGTCTATACATATGTAGTGATAAGAGTCATGAAGAGTCGAGCAAGTATTTTTAAAATCAAAT
This sequence comes from Sequoia sempervirens, assembly GCA_007258455.2. Classification (NCBI taxonomy): domain Eukaryota; kingdom Viridiplantae; phylum Streptophyta; class Pinopsida; order Cupressales; family Cupressaceae; genus Sequoia; species Sequoia sempervirens. Next base: position 386,300,610 of record VDFB02271358.1, on the reverse strand, counting down.
CCTAGGTGAGTTTAGAGAGCCTAGTTAGAGGTTTGACAGTGGAGAATTGAAGAGATCAGGTAGGGGAAAGAGGTACAGTATGAAACAAGTACAGTTCCAAGTAGGTTACAGTCATATCATAATATGCTAAGAGGATTGAGGGTTTTTCAATCCATTTGATGAGGTAAGGAACAAGAAATCAGTAGGATCCTAGTAATTAGGCCTTTTAGCCCTAGTTGACCTAGATTATAGGAAATCAGTGTACGGAGGAGTTAGGGGTCTGAAACCCTGGGAATATTTTAGTAGATCAAAAAGGGTACTTGAATGTGATTTTTTTTTTTGAGGTTATTTGGAAAGTTTTGGCAAGAGAGACAAAAAGGTCATTGTCAAGGGCTAGAAGGAAATAGGCCTCCTCAAGACAAATTCTTGGAATCGGTAAGAAGGAAGATTGAAGACCATCCAAGATGGATCCAATTGGATGTGTATGGCATGTTTTCAGTATCTTTGATACCCCTGCAAACAGTTCAAGGTTTTGTGTGATGTTGGTACTTAGAGACTTCTAAGTGGAGGAGATAGTTTGCCAGTTCAAAGTGGTGTTGGTCTTTCAAGGTGAAGCACAAGTTGTGAAACTCTTGGAGAGGTGTTAGAACAGGACTTAGTTAATTATCTAAGCTTGAAAAGAACCTAGAAGCTACCAGGTTCCTAGAGGAAGACAGGGAGAAGTCTTCCTAGCTAGTTGTGCAAGCAAACCAAGGAACACTTACACCAATCAATTCTCCATTAAGGTTTTCCACAAACATGGAGACCATTTGTTTTTTAGGAATGTGACAAGGAAATTTGCTAACCAAACCTCACCATCTCTGGTAAAACAAGGTGAGTGATTCCCCTTCTTCTTGTTTGGTTGTGCTCATGTTGCAAGGGTGACATCATTTTTAGTGTTGAAGGAAAAATGATTGATGAATTTTTTGGCTAGTTCACCCCATGTTCTAATTCCTAGAGGAAGGTATACAAACCAATCTAGAGTTGGCTTCATAATGCTTCACATGAATAGTCTCATTAAATAGGTGGGGTCATATGAGACTTCCATACATGATGTGTTGAATTCTTGAATGTGTTATATTGGATCCCCTATCCCCTTATAGTTAGGCAAAGGTGGTGTTGTGAAATGAGGGGGAAAGGGTGGCATGTATAGGTTTTGATCAAATGGAAAGGGGCACAATTCCTCCACATAATAGGTCTTCTTGTTGGTTCCCATTTGCATATTTGTCATCTGTTGTTGAAGATTTTGCACTTGTTGTATCAAAAAGTCTGCAAGAGATGGTGTTGCATTATTTTGGTTTGGTGTCATGATGTTGGTATTAAGGTCATATGTTGGATTCAAATTGGGATTGATGCTTTGTGATGTGGGACCTTGGTTTCCATGTTGATGTGTGTTATTTTGGTTTGGGATGAAATTGGCATTTAGTTTTGTTCCAAAGTTCATGTTGGCATGTGGTATAGTGTTTTGGAATTGAGGTGTAGACCCTTGCTTTTGAAAATTTGGTCCTTGACTAGCATTTGGAAATGGAGGTATAGGTCCTTGGTTGATGTTTTAACATGAAGATGTAGGCCCTTGATTGATGTTTTGATATGAAGGAAAGGTCCCTTGATTGGTATTTTGAAATGAAGGTGTAGGTCCTTGGTTGATATTTTGATATAAAGGTGTAGGCCCTTGATTGGTATTTTGGAATTAGGGCATAGGTCCTTGGTTGACATTTTGAAATAAGGGTGTAGGTCCTTGAGCAGAGTTTTGGAATGATTGTAGGGACCCTTGATTAGTGTTTTGGAGTGATGGAATATATCCTTGATTATTGTTTTGAAGTGGTGGAATAGACCCTTGATTATTGTTTTGAAGTGGTCGAATATACCCTTGATTATTTTTTTGATTTGGGTCTCTTCATGAGATAATGCGAACCTTCCTAGGTTTATTTGGTGGTTGTTGACTTGGGGAAGGTGTACTTTGGAATTGGAATAAGGAACCTTGATCTGTGTTTTGAAGTGTGGGTATAGGACCTTGACTTGTATTTTGGGACAAAGGTGTAGGACCTTGTGATATGGAACCTTGATTTGTATTTTGGAAAAAGGGGGTTTGTAAAGGTCTTACCCATGGCATTTGAGAAACTTCCAAGTGTGAAACTTTTTCCTTGTGTAGTGGTATGGGTTGCCTTGTTTCCAACTGTTGAAATGCTTGGGATGTGTGTGGTATTGGTAATCATGTGTGTATTTGTCCCAAGGGGTATGTTTGTCTTTTGTTGTGCTGTGGCCATGCCAAGTGCAAATGGATTTTTGGTTTCTTCTTCTATAATGGTTGATACATCAAAGCCTTGAGGTAATTTGGCACCATTTTTAGCTAGTGCATAGAAGAATCTATTAGGGTTGGCACTAACAAGTTGATCAACCATGCTTAAAATTCTTGGGTCTTGATAAGCTTTTTTTATTTCTTCTTGGGTCAACTTTTCGTTAAATTCTTCTAGGCTCATGTTTTCCCATGTGTTGGTGTGGTCTCTTGGAGATGTGTCTCTTAGAGGTGTAGAATGATTTGAATCCATCCCAAGGGTAGTGTCATGAAAAGGGTTACCTGAAAAATCCATGTACTTTCTTTTGGTTTGGGACCTTGTTTCAACCATGTGAGACTTTTGCAAGTTGGGGGATAATGCAAGATGGTGATGAACTAGACTACGTTTCTTGAATTTTTTGGATTTTTGGATATGAGGATGCAAGGTGATAATGACCAAAGGATGAATCAAATGCGGCTTTGTTTTTGAAAATTGTGGTTCATATGAAGTTGCTTTTGACAGTTTGATGGTTTCAGTGGATTTTGACTTTTTTTTTTTATGAAATCTGATTGGAAAACATAGAAAATAGTATGAAGTACTTGTTTTTGGTCTGGTTTTGTATGTGAAAAATGTTTTGTTTCAAAATAAAACACACATAGACAACAATGTACAAGCCCTATAGTTGGTAAGGAAACCACTGGTTAATATCCCCACTTGGATTTCTCTAGCTAATGGAAAAAGGTGGACAACTAGAGACTTGGTAGCATTGGCTCCCCTCCACAACACTCAATTCATGGGCTCACCAAGTCTCATTCCCCACAAGGAGGAATTCCTATCTCTACACAAGTTTAGTGAAGACGTGGGGCGCCTTAAGAGGTTCGAACTCCTATTATCAAGGAGCAGATAAAAGGGTTTTTGGCAACTAACATAAATTAGATTTTAGTAAGGGAATCCATTCAGAGTGGCCACAAATGTGGCAAGATTAGCTAAAGACTATGCCGAGTCAAGAGGCCTCCTTGTCCTTTCCCTAAGGAAGGATTTTCATGTAGCTCACAGGGCTACTGAGGATGGCACTTGTTGGCGTGACACATCCACACCCGTTGTTAATCGACTTTTTTTGAGAAGAACATTTATTTATAGTGGCTTGGAAGAGATTGGCCTTAGCTTTGTTACCACTTGGGTCATTCTCACCTTTCAAATCAGGGTGACAGGCCCTCTAAAAGGTAAATAATAGCTAGGAAGTACACGTATTTTTTATCATCCCAGATTGCTCTTAGTGCAAGGAGAGAGCATACTTTGTACCTTTTCCTTACACTCGCATGGGGTTAATTTTAAGCACCAAATCCAAATATGTGGTGTGATTATGCAAATGCCAAAGAGGTGCTTTTGGTCACTCAAGATCACCTAACAATACGAGAGGAGAGCATGCACACTTTCTAAGATAGTTGCAAATCACCAAACATGAAAGACACTAGTTGATTTTACCCTTGCTTATTATGTGAAGACACTTGTAAATTTTAATTCAATGACATTATATGCAAATTCATTTTAATGCCCATGAGTGAAATATGCAGATTGTTGTTCTTTTTAAACCTTATGAGTGAAAAATGCAGATTCTTTTTACCCTTATGATCTTGATGCAAGTTATATAAAATAGAAAAAATGTAAATTTGCGTCATTATTTTCAGAAAATGCATTGATGCATCACGTCAAACCAAAATAATTGCATCACTCTTTTAAATTCAAATTTTCCCACTTATCAATGTCTTTCACAGATGCATCGTTCTTTTTAGCAAATGTGTCATTTCCTGTCAAATGTGTCGTTTCATACCTGGAAATCTACAAAACAAAAAAAAAAGTTGTATGAAATCTTGTAAAACTTTGTCTTCACGTTGGGTTCACCAATTTAAGATGGGTAAAACAATCCTAGCCTAGATAAAGTGACAACCAACACTTCCAAGCTAAAAAACCACATCCAAACAAGAGAATACAAACAAAGAGAAATAAGAATGAAAACATTCAAAATAAAGCACTCCCCATTACAATTGATTCCTTCTCTTATCTCTCTGTTTTCTCCTTTTGCAAAATTTACCCTCATATTTGTGGTTGAAGTTGTGCAATAACCTACAAATAGTAAGTAGAAAGTTGGAGACAAAATGGTTGTTAAGGAAAAAATGGAAGAGAAAGGTTGCTTTTATAGATAACCATTTGAATGGATGGACGAGATTAATCCTCTTGAAAGATTCCAAGATCGACGGATGAGAATCCATGAAAGGGAGGTTACGAAATGAATGATAAAGATCGAGTTTCTAGAAAGATTCCAAGATCAACTATGGAGGATTGATGCACCAAAAAGAGGTGGGCTATTGATTGTTATGACGCCAACAACTATGACAGAGATGACTATGATAGAGATTAAATGAGCAAGTGGAGGAAAATGGATGAATTAAAAATTGACAAATAATTAATTCATGAGACAACAATATTTGACCAAATGAGAATAAATAATTCATTTGAATTCTTTATTTTGAGGAAAAAGGAAATGGGCATTTAATTAAAATTATTATTCAACCATTTTAATTAAATGAGAGAAAATGAAAAAGAGACATTAAATAATTAACTTAGATTAATTATTTAATGGAGAAGAAAATGACAAGGGATAATTAAATAATTTTGATAAATATTTAACTATAGAAGAATCAAAAGACAAATGAATAGATGAATAGTTAATAATAATTATTTAACTATAGACGAAATGATGAAAGACAAATAATTAAATAAATAATATTTTATTTAATTATTGAAGAAAGGGATGTTAGCGACGTGATTAAATTTATTTAAATGATCTAGATAGAATAAAGATTAGAAAGTGAATTAATTTTAAATAATTAAAAATTATTTAATTAATAGAGGAGAGTGATCAAGAATAATCAAATAATTAAAATTGTTTAACTATCAGAGGACGACGACCAAGAAAAATGATGCTCACAGACTTAAGACATTTTTCAGTGTCTACAAACACTATTCCTGCTCCATTTCAACCCTTGTTGCAAGCATCATCTAATTACATTTTCCATACACCATGTTCATGAAGTTGAGATTATCTATTAATTAGTTATATGTTTTGTAACTCAGGTTATGATTTTTCAATTCTAAAGCTTCCAAGATCCACATCACAAAAATAATTCATTTGGTTTGGATCAAAATGCTCTATAACATGTTCAGATCTTGGTTATCTATACAACTTGACCTATTTTCCATTTATTGGTATTTTTGCATATGACAAGTCTAATTGAAAATTTCCCCCTACTTTAGAAGTCCATTGTTTGAATAACAACATGCTATAGTATGGAGAAGTGTCTACAATGGTGATATCAATCCTATAAGTGGCTTCAGGGTATGCATCCAACTTCAGCTCTACATCCCATATGACTCCAACAACTGGGACATATCTGTTGTCCATTGCATAGCACTTTCCATATGTAGTATCCACCCACAAGCCCAACTCTTTCATAATAGCCATTGGCATGATGTTTATTACAGCTCCTGAGTCAATCATGCAATTCTTTACCAATTTATTGTTAATCAATAATGTAGTGTAAAATGGGTCTATCTGAGAGGGATTCTTTGTTAAAGTGTCGCCAAGATAAACCTCAAGTGTCTTTGTGATCTCTTGTTCAACATTATTTACCTTACTTTCTTTATTCTTATTCTGATTATGTTGCTTGTTGGGTATATTAGAGATCAGTTTGAGGGCATTGTCTCCATATTCATCCAATTTCATCATCTCTAGTAATGGCATTGATATCTTGATATGAGACAATGCTTGTGTTATGTCAAATAAGGGGGTGGTCATTGATTGTTCTTTTTTTTCTATCTTAGTGCAATTCTTTTCCTCAATTTGAAACTTAACATTGTCCTTTATCTTACCTTGCTCAATCTTCGTTATCTCCTTTGGTACATCTTTTTGAGACTTTTCTTTTGGTTATCCAAATCGTCCTTTTCATGCTTTTGATCCTTTATGAAAAAGCTTCTTGGTGTTCCATAATCTTCATTTATAGTTATGTTCCTTAAGTTGTAGTTACTTCTAGCCTATGCCACAACAGCTATTGTAAGGGCTTTTTTCTCTTCTTCAATTTGTTTCCTTAATTGGAACCATGGTATTGCATTACATGTATAAGTAATTTCTTCATTGTCATCTTCCTAATCGAAAAATATCTCTTGCTGACCCATGTTGACATTATACTTCTTATTACTCACATCATATTCAAACCCATCCTCTTCAGTAGATGAGTATTCTTCATCAATTTGATGGGGTCTCATCCCTAGCATATTTATATTATGATCGTCCCTCTCTTGATCATAAGGTATTTCATTTTCTTGTAACAATTGTGCCACTACACAATATCTTGGTGAATGTGGCAAGTTGCATGCTAAACACCATGGATTACTTTCTACCACGTGTGTCCCATGTTTCTTCAAGGGGTCAAGGGTGTCCTTACTATGATTATATTTTTGGTTGGTATCCACACATCTCCCAGCCTTCCACTTAGTGTTGTAGGGAATATCATGTATTCTAGGCCTTTCATTCTTATAATAGTTTACCTGCCTGGTTTGATGGTTATTAGAATTTTGTGGGATTTTGATATTATCCCTTTTGTTAATCTTCCTTGCAGCTCTTCTATTGTCTGCAATGTTCACAGTGGCCTTCTAAGATTTTTCAAGGGTGGTGGGAGCTCTATTTTTGAGTTCATAGCCAATCGTAGGATTAAAGGCTTTTAGGTACAAGGTCAGGGCCATACAATTTGGAGGCTTCAATCCAGGTGAGATTTTATGGTATAGTTTTGAGAATCTCTAGTTGAAATCAACTACTGATTCATTGTGGTATTTTTGGATGGTTGTTAGTTCCTGCACAACAAAGTTTGGGTCATAATGACTTCCATATTGTTCCTTAAATTGATCTTTGAAATCTACCAAGGAACTGATCGAAGCATCGGGCAAGTTCTTATACCAGTCCCTGGCATCTTCAATCATGGATAACATAAATAACTTCATGAGGACTTCTTCATATTGCACATCAAATCCATCCATGACTATGTCAAAATTTCTTATATGTTCTTCTACTAAAATGGCATGATTCCTAGAAAATTTTAGGATTACATTTCTCAAATAATTACTAATTGGGTCTAGACAGACCTGATATCTGGATAAATCTAGTTGCTTGTATCTATTTATATTCAACAGTCCTTGTAGGAAAGGAGTTTGGTTAGGTTGGTGTTGTTGATACTACGGGCCTTGCTAGTATTGATGGTGAGCTACATGTATATTCTTGTGAAGGTATATATTACCCTGCACATTTTGCTGAGGTATGTAATTTTTGGCATTCAACTGCTCTATTGATATTAATTCATATATGTTATCTTGTTGTCTCCAAAGTGGTTTTTCTTTGTTATTCAAATTAAACTATGTATCAAACATATATTTAATTTGTGAAGACATACTTGCTACCTCTATGTGAATTTCTTGATTGGTTTATGTGACAAGAGAATTAAAATCCTTTTAAGAGATTCATTTTAATTGGTTTTTTACTAGAATTAAAATCCTTTTAAATTAATCATCTTAACTGGTTCCCTTTAAATAAAAATTAGCATCCTCTCATCAATCATGGTAAATTGGGAAGACATCACTGGGATTTGTAAGAAGAGCCCGATAATTAACAAACCTGTGCATTTATACAAATATAGACATCCAAAAGTGTGAAGCAGTTAGAATTAAACCAAGTAAGAGGATCCACATATCATACACATATTGATTCCATTTACCCAATAGGAATAGGCACTTATCATACTCATTTCAAAAAAATACTCTAGAAAAAATTGTTCACATATTCAAATTTCAAACATTAGGTGTAGGAATAGCTGTTAGTCTTGCATCTATTTCCCATTTATATGCCATTGAGGAATAAATTGTCTAAGTAAATAATACACACAACATACCTCAGCAAAATGTGTAGGGCAATATATTGCTGAGGTTTTTACTGCATTCTATCTTATGAGTATTTCTTAGATGCTAATGATTATGATGATACATGATGATCCTCCAAACTTGGCCTTGGTTTCCCTTATATATGAGAAGCAACAAGCTTCAGGACGTTACATCTAAAGTGGTGAATTTTCATTTACATTTTGTTGAACATAACTAAAACCTTAATAACTTTAATTAACAAAGACAACAATGAAATCCATAGCAATCATGATACCACAATCCATTAATCTCAGTAAGGTACTCATGGTAACCTAAGATCTGTTAAAGGTCCTTTCTCCATGATAGTATATCTGATGATGAGTGATTTCAATGATACTTGTAATCCTTACATTGCTCGAGCAATGAACATGTTGACTTTGGAAAGATGCTAGATATATATTCTTGGTTAGCATAAGTATCTACATTATTGATTATATCTTTCATATTGAACTCTAGAGTGAAGATTTTCTCTAACTGCACATGTGTATTTTCCACCATCATCGCCTCGTCATTTACTTAGTCAAGAGCCACCAATAATAGTTGAGCTAGTTCATTCTCCCACAAGTTTTGTTCTCTTAGTTCTCGCTTGTCATCAGAGAAGTTGGGTAAACCCATATCTAGGGGCTAATTAAAATCACCAAGCTCTTGTGTCAACATAGTACAAAAATTCTCATGCATATCAATTAACTCATCATAAATCTTGAAAATTTCCTTGTCAACATTTCCCTTGGATATCAATTCTTCTTTCTTTTCCATCATACTAAGATGTATCCTTTTGTGTTCTTGATAAGCAACATGTGTTTTATTGTGAATTCCCCATACCTTATCAAGATTCTCGAGCATCTTTTCAAATCTTTTCTTTATTAGTTTTGAAACCATTTTAACCTTGATGAACTTTATTTCCATTTCTAATTTGTCACCCATGTTTTGGGATCTCTCAGCTTTATGCTTCCAATAGGTGGTCTCATCCATGGCTTCTAATACCCTATTATCATTGTCTAACCATGGGGAGTAAGTACTTGAAGATTATGGCAATTTATATGTGTAGCTTGTGATATCCTGTCTTAGTTTCTCATTCTCTATCATATATGTCTTATTATTTTTCACCAACCTTTCAATTTGGGCTATAGTGAACCTTGAAACATTAACATTCAAGTCTACAGTTTCCAGAGGATCAGTATCGTCAACCTGTTGTACTAGGAATTGGCCAAATGCCTTATTAGGATCATCAATAACTAAAGGTTTTTGTTTAGTGAGTACAAGTACCTTATTAACAAAGTTGCATTATCTGGATCATAACCTGATCCAGTGTATACTTTTTCTACCCCTTCTATGCTCAACTGTGAGTTTTTATTCTAGCTTCTCTAAAAGTTATCAAATACAATGGTCGAGCTCATATCACATCTAGGGAGCAACATGATCCCTGCCTCTTCTACTAATGTTCTCCCTTTTTTGGGGGTCATGGCTTCCATTTCTTTATCAATCTCATCATGTATCTCTTTCAAAGCTTCTTCTTCTTGTTTAGGCATGCCATCTTTAATCCTTTCCCTAATTAGTCTACCTTTATACTCATACACAAAGGCCCTAAACTTAGAGGTTTTAATGAAATCATCATTAGAAGTAAACCTTTGGCTCAAATTATGCCTTACATTATCTGAGAGCTTAGTTGGGGACTCTAGTACAACAAGATTTCTCTCTATTGGAGGCTCATAACCTCCTATCACAAGTTTATCCATCTGTACTCCATCACCACTCCCCACTTCTTCTATTTTTACAATGGATGTGTCAATAGAGAAACTAGTATCCAGTGTTGGTTGAGGAGAAATCTGGCACAGTGGTGTTTCATACTCAGATTGCATTTCACTTATATCTTCATTTCTCTTCTTTGTGAAAACCCAAGTAGGCACATCCTTAGTTAAGTCTACTTCATGTGAAATTAGTGTATCTAACCTCTTTATAGGATCCCCAATTTTGGGAAAAGCTCCTTCATACAGGGGATTATTGGATGTCTACCAAGCTTCTGCTAACATCAATCTATGATATAGGTTTCTCCTTCTAGCTACATAATTTTAATTAATATTTCTTATTAAATAATCTTCTACAAAAAATGTGTGATGATACCCTTTCAATTTTTTTCTTGTTTTAGCATCATTTATGAAATATTAAGAGTCAATTTTTTCCCTTGCATTCCTTTTAGGAAATTTGTAATGTTCTAGCCTTTTATCAATTAATTCATAGCCCTTTTCAAAAACCACAGTAAAATCTCCAAAGCACAATGTCTCAGGCATCAATGACTACTTGTTATGACTTTTAAGATGCATAAAATCTGAGTAGGCTAATTGCCTCACAATCTCCAAATATGCGACCCTGTTTGGAGAGGTTTTTGGTAACAAGAATGGGGCTCCTTCATATCCATATACTTTGATCTTTGTATAGTCACCATATGCATACCAATCACCCCAATTGTTATTGACATTCCCTCTTTCATCTTTGTCCTTGGGCCTTAGGAACCTTTATACTTCTAGTGATAGATTATTATCACATGGGAGACCCAGTAGATTGTATAAGGGTTTCACAAAATATTCCTCAAAATACAAATAATGTGATCTTTTGATCTAGGAGGATACTTTTTCAGTGAAAATTGAAGTTCCTCAATTGCTCTATAATTCTACACCATGTCGAAGAGCTTTGAAATATGATTCCAACGCAACTTGAATGGGCTTAAAAGGAGTCTGTACACCCAAGATATGGCCAGTCAAAGTATGGGTCAAACAGGCACTTAAGGTTGACCAGAAAGGCAAAAAAATTCATTGTCTCGAAACTCGATGGAATTAATGCCAAAATGAAGAGCTCGTTGATATGAACCCAATGTCGTTTGTTTCGTTGAAACCTGAGCTCGTACGTGCAAGTTACGCCAAGTCAAAGGTTGCAGGTACAAAGGTTGACTAGTTGTACGGATGATGACCTAGACATGTTGTCATGGCAATTTGTACTATACAAAAAATGAGGTGGACCAATCATATGCTGACACATGGAAATTTGTATGTCCATATAGATGACATGATAGGTGTAGGTGGCAATTGACGTGGCTTTCATATTGTGACTAGACAATTACATGGCGAACGTGTGGCAACTGGCATGTCTCTAACGGGCGAATAAGATGTTGCCATGTGGCACTTCTCCTCCATCCTTGGGTGCAGGAGTTCAATTGTTTACTAAAAATTGTGTGGGACCTCACACATATCACGTCGACCACCTACCAACACACCACAAAATCTGCACTTAACTATACACAATCGCTGGTTTGTTTTGATGATTACAAAGATTGCATTCGGTTTTAAAAATGGACGGTGGTGGGGGTCGACCTCTTGACCACCCTTCCACCAAAATGGTTATCCACTGGCGATCCATTGTATGGCTTTGAACATATGATGGCTTCAGTTAGTTTTGATGAAGGTTTAAAACCCGATTGCCCCTATTTAAAAAAGACAAATCTCTTAATCTTTTAAAACGATTAAAATAAATCTTCTAAAGCCCAAGATACTAATTAAAAGGGGCTATAATATATACATTAAAGATTATGAAGATTATTAAAAGGAGATATTATGAGGGAGATAGTGATTTGTATATGTAAATAGGGGGAATAGTTTAAATTTTTGCTATAAAAGGGGATATATGTTTGTAAATATTATGGTTTTAAACCATATTGGGTAAATTTATTGTATAAAAGGGGGTAAAAGTGAGAGAGTTGGGCATCCAGGTGATGGCTAAGGAGGGAATCATCCTAAAGACTCAAGTGTTTGTTTTTGTGCAACAAAGGAATGTTATGTTGTTGAGCTGAAGAGAGATAGACTTGTATACTTGACAATTTCCTTGTAATTCTTTGTGGAGCATAATCAAGGGTTAGTCACTCTGTTGGAGATGGGCCCAGAGACGTAGCCATATTGGTGAACTCCATTATCAACTATTTTGTCTTCTCTTTGTCTTCTCTTTTTTTTTCTGTTCATCATAGTTATTATGCTTTATTCCTTTAATCATTCTCAATTATGTTAATTTAGTTTTAAAGCCTTATTTAATCATTGTAATATTTAAGTGTTCATAGCAATTGTCATAGATCCTATTTCAGATCCTCTTTCACATCTACTGTCCCAAATTCCCATGCACATCTACACTAGCCTAATATTTCCATTATCATCCAATTATTTTATTCTCAAACACTTATCCCACATCCCCATACTTTTTCATTTATATAAAATGAGATGCATGAATAAAGAATAATGCATAAATTTGATACCTCCACTTCTATTTTTGATAGGAACAAGCTCATTATGAATTTCATTGGCTAGATACTCAGCATAATCAAGGGGTTAGGTATCCTGACTTTGCACATCATCTATCAAGACCATTGGTGCTATGTCCATAAATACGGGGGCATCTAGGCCAAGAACTTGGCAAACAGAGTAGTATGTGCATTTGAAATATTCATCAAAAAAGTTAACAAAATATGGAGGATTTTTCCTCCACTAAAAATACTTTGAGCTGATTTCCTTCATCATGGGGCCTGTGTAGTGGCAATCTCCACCTTTTGTAATTGGTGCTCAAGTTGTGATACTCATTTAAGAGGTCCCTAATCTTGAATTTCATGTCAATACTAGTGTCTAGTTGGAACACCATAGATATATAGTTCTTCGTAACAAGGATGAAGGAAGATCCATTTTTACAATTTAATCATGCGAGCCTATGGATTGTATCTATTGGAAAGTGCTTTGATGTATTCAACATTGATGAACATATTGGGTACCACCAACATCCCTAAATTAATTCTCCATGGGTTGGAAACTAGTTGGTGTCTATGCATTTTTCTATAGTGGTATATAAACAAATCATATCCCCTTGTTGGGGTCCATGTATCACCCACTTGCTTGTTTATATCTTCCAATTTCTCTACCCGAGGGTTCAATTGAGAATTTTTCCTAAACCTCTGTTCAGAGCCAGGACACTGATCGACTATGTCTCTATTCAAATGTCTTTCTTCTAGTTTTTTTCTTTTGTTTTTAGGGTTTTCATACATGCTCACTATGGTATGAATTTTGTAGAAAAAAAACCTACATTTTTGCCTTGACAATTAAATTGGTTTTAGACAATGTGAATTTTAGCTAAGACTTGGGTACTTGGAAAACAAACACCTTTCCTAGTCCTGGTGTTGTCGTCCACTACTATGCTTTGTTCTCTTTCTCCTTGGTTGCTTAATGATTTCAAAGCAGCTTCAAGTTTTGATTTTAATGCCCTCAGCTCTGGTTCATTAATGTCGTTTGATGGCACTTTCATTTCATAGAGAGTAAAATTAATTTTTTTATACAAGGGGTAAACACTTTTGACCGGAGCTATGAACCGGAATACAACCATTCAACAATACCACCCCAACGGGGTTTGAACCTTGGTGGCAAGAACAACAATACCACCTTTAAACCAACACACCATGCCAATATCGGCAAAGTCATAGAGAGTAAAATTAATTATTTTGAATATAAGTCATTGATTTTCTCATCATCACCACCAAATTGTCTCTTCATCATGCCACTTTCTTTTCAACACTTTTGCTTCATCAATATGACAATATTTTGATCTCATTGATATTTTCCTGTTTCCTTGATATCTCATTTTAATGGTGTACTCCTTCCTCTTTTTTTGAGATTTCGAAGAGACTTTATATGGATTCATACTGATATCACAATGTCCTCTCAAAAACTTCCCTATAAGTAGCTTCTTTGATACTCTCTTATTGCTATGATATGTTCACAAAGTTTATCACGTCACAACAGAAAGTGTCATCATTTTATCGAGGGGACTAGCATCCTTGTTCTTTCGATATGTATTCTTCCCTTCAATGGAGTCTTTAGCTTAGTCATTCACTTCTTACTCTTAGGGCCATCGAGGGGATTGATTTTGGTTCTCACTGATATAGATCCCTCTCCTTGACATTCTTTCACTTGATATCTCTTTTTTCCTTTTCAGAGGGATTGTGAATTACCTTACTCTAATATTTCAAAGCCCCTTCAAACCCTTCTTGACGTTTTTCTGTTCCTTTTGTATTAAATGTTATTGTCCCATTGAAGAGACAAATTCCTCATCCCGTCGATAGACACATTTCTCTTTGAAAAACTCTTCCTTTCTCGCTATGTCGAAGGGACTCATAAATTATGTAGACACCGAAATCTGGTTTAGGCCTGCGACTTCCATATTCTTCATAATTCGTATTCTTCATGGTCATGATTAAATAATGTCAATTATTTAATTATTCATCTTAACATTAATTCTTCTATTAATTAAATAATCTTAATTATTTAATTAATTCATCTTCTATTAATTAAATAATCTTAATTATTCAATTAATTCACACTTTTCTTTATTCTATCTGATTAATTAAATAAACACTTTTTATTTAATTATGTTACTAATTAACCTTATTCTTCTTGTCAAATTAAATAAATTCTTATTTATTTTACTCTTTATCATACTTCAACTATAATTAAATAAATTCTTTATTTATTTAATTATTCATTTAAAAACCCTTCATCATTTAATTAAATAAATCTTATTTATTTAATCATTCTTTGAACATCGAGTCTTGAATTAAATGAATTATTTAATTCATAAATTCTATTTTAACGCATTCCTCTATATTTTAGATAATTATGTGAGTTATCTAAATATTCACTTTTACTCGACTCAACATCTATTTCAAATCGTTCAGTTATCTATTGATTTGATGTCTGAGTGGCATTCTCGAGTAATCTCTTCGTCAAACCATTCAAATTGTCCAGTTCTAACTCAATTGTGTGTACATGCGGATTAATTAAATATTCTTATTTAATTAATTAAATGTTGTGTGTGCATTCGAATAGAGAGTCGTTATAATCAATCTTTATCTTTGTCATGCAAAGATATTTCTTATGTTGTCGAATGCCGAACTGAAGATTAAATCATTTATTTAATCTTTAATTCTATTTCTTATTCGAATCACTCATGTCATCACTGTCAATTATCAAAATGCATTTCTAATCAGTCAATCTCAACCATCCGTTGATCTTTCGATCTTGGCCTGTCGTTCGAATAATCAATTTTCTATAAATTGATTTGTCATTCTTCATTCCAATCTCTCTCACAAATTTTGTAACTTTGGAGAGCACTTTGTCTTGAATCTTCGATATTTTGCTAATCATTATCTTAGGCTATACTTGCACGAACTTGAAAATCTAAGGGAAATTATACAACACAAGCAAAATGGAGAAGGGCAATCGACATGAATCATGGAAATACGTTTGAAAATTGGTGAGATTGTTCTAGTTTTAATTACGTTTTTACTTTCCCATGTTCTTTGTTGCTTAACGAATAAATTTGCATTTTAGATTTTAGTATTGCATTGCATGTGTGCTTCTAATCTTCTTCTTTGTTGTCTATTGTGCAAAGCGTTTTATTCTGTGTTACATTTGGTGAACCCGACGTGAAGACACCATCTTCGCGAATCCGTAGATCTTTTAATTTTGGTTTTTGCAGATTTTTCGTATGGAACGATGCATGTGAAGTTTCTGAACTGCAATTGACTTTATGAACCGCATCTGACAGAGAAACGACGCATCTGACAATTCCTAAACCACAATTGATTTCCTGAGCCGCAACTGAAAAAGAAACGATGCATCTGACTGGTAAACGAAGCGACGCAATTGACTAGTAAAATTTTATTTTTGCTTTCGACAATCTGGAATTTTCAATTGATTTTCGTGTTACTGATATTTGATTTTCAGTGTGTGGCCATTTGGAGTTAACAAGATTTTGCAGGACGATTGACAAAGACAATATTGAAAATTACTAATGAGATCTTCTGCAGGACGCTTGTCGAAGACCCTAGTTAAATTTTGAAACAGATTGTTTGGTAGCATAGCAAATCTTTTGTTTGGTTAAAATTAACAAGTGTCTACTGTGTTTGGTGCGAAAGCACAAGTCTGGTTACCCTTACGACTTGGTATATCAAAGTATCCTCTCCCCTTGCGCATCCGTGCAATCCTGGGTGTAAGAGAAATGGTTACCAACTCTAGAACTTGGGCCTGTTCTAGTGGGAAAAAGTACTCACCCCAGGATGACTCAGACCGGTAGCACCCTAAACCCAAGGGACTTCTAGCCGGTATATAAAAGTGGGTTCTTGGGGAATCCCTAAGAATCACGAGTGTGGTTCTGACGAGATGGATCCGATAGGGGACTCACGCCGTATGGATCACACCCCACGAACGGAATGCCCGAATTAAATACCCTTTGTTGTAGAGACCAACCTATTTGTGGCCGTTGCTTGGTATTAGTGCAGGGTATAGTATCATGCCCCGAAGATACTCACTACTGATCCCCTTGAGTAGAGATAGCAGTTCTTGAGAGGTCATTTCCCAAAGAATTCAGAATTGGTGTGCTCGAAAGACGTTAATGAGCTGTGGAGGGGAGCCAATGCCACCAAATTCTTAAGCTATCCGCTCTCGAGAAGGAAAGGTGTTCATCACCAATCCAGGGTATAATAGGTGGGCTATACCAAGTATACAAACCCTAGGCCTTTGGCCTATTAGGATGTGCTTGTCTGTTATCACTTTCAACGTTCTTTGAGTCCAAAATCAAAACTGAAAACACTTTGTCTTACGATTGTCTTTGATTGTCAGAATGTGATCACAGAAAACAGAGTCAGTTTAAATTTCATGTCACTAAAAATTCACAGAGAGTCACAACTATTCACCAGAAACACGCATCTGATTTTTAGAGTCGCATTTGTTAAATTTTGAGTCGCAACTATAATTCTAAGTTGCATCTATTACTTTTTGAGTCACATCTGTCAGTTTGGCTTGCATTTGCTTTGGAAAAACCACATGCGTTACATTCTAAGTCGCATCTCTCAGTTAGAGTCGCATCTGGTAGATTTTGAGTCGCATCTGTCAGTTTGGACCGCAAATGTTAATTTTGAGTCGCAACTGAAAATTAAACAACGCATCTGTCTGATTATCAGAAAACCAAAATTCACAGTCATTGTCCAGTCAACACGGTTATACCAGTTTTAGTGGTCTTCGCACAAACAGTCTTAGAAACAGAAACCTAAAACGATTTGCTCAATTTTGCATCCTTTAGGTTCATTCAGTCGTTACCATAGTTGTCTTCGGTTAGAGTTTAGCTTTATCTTAGGGTACATATCACCTTGCATTAGACTTCTAGAAAGGTCACTTTTACAAACTTTAGGAGTAGTTCACCATCTACAATCTAGAAAGGTCATAGTGTCAACAAAAATTGTCATTGAACCTAGTCCTATCATCTTATACTTTGTCCTATAGAGAGTCATCCTAGCTCATCAGTCTAGTTAGGAAACTCAACTTGTCTTTGATCCTCGTCCTACATTGGCTCCTTGACTTAACTAAATTGACACCTTGGTTTGACTCTAGGCAATTGGTCCCTTCATCTTGGGTTTATAGAATTGATCACTTTAGGGTCTTGCTTAGACTTTGCATCTTTAGAGTCTAGACTAGTGTCATCCTAGGACATTCATTATTTGCATACGAAAATCCCAAAAACATATACTAGAGTCATATAGTTTCTAGATATAGTCTTGCATTTCTCGCATATTGAGCTTGTCTTACATGGTTGAAACTAGGTCTAAGAGAAGAGAGAGAAAACATGTCAAACCCAAACAAGTTCATCAATTCATTTTCTTCAAGACCTCATAAGACTCTATTAGACAAATTCACCACTAGAAACACTCAAGGACACATTGTAGTAGAGGACATAGAGGCTGCCGCATAGGACCCTGAGTTTGCCTCTTTTGTAGATGAGTACCTAGCAAATGATCGTTAATGGTTTTTAGGAAAATTGCTAGCTGAAGGTGCTACCTTACCTCCAGGATTTGACATTAGCACCTTACAAACTCAACCTACATAAGGGACAAATACCATGACTGCTACTACTACTATACCTCAGGTCAGCACAACTATGCCATCTAGCACGTCTACACAGAGTACAACAGTCCATATGTCCCCATTTGGTACATCTAGCATGACATCAGGATTTAATTTCACTACAGGGGCATCATCATCCACTCCCACTGGTCCTCTTATTGGGAGTAAAAGACCTAAAACATCAGCCCATACATCATATGTCGGTGTCACAAGTGCACAATCAACAACCATACCTACTGCTAGTATCATGGGTACCTTACCACAGTTGATGGCCATACCTAGTGCTCAAATCACTAGTACTATACCAAGGGTTTCACAAACAGGGGGCATTCCCTCCTTCCAATATGGCAATCAAAATCAACTCTTCCAAACTAGCAGTCAGAGTCCATTTACATCGATTCCGAATCGGAACCCTTTTTCACAGATTGGTAGTCAGAATCCGTCCACGCAGATTCCAAGTCAAAACCAATTTATGTTGATTCCGAATCAGAACCCTTTTTCATAGATTGGTAATCAGAATCCGTCCACACAAATTCCAAGTCAAAACCAATTCACATCGATTCTGAATCAAAATCCCTTTTCATAGAGTGGTACTTGGAATCCATTTACACAGAACCCAGGTCAACACTGATTTATGCAGATACCAGACCAGAATACATTTACCAACATTCTGAATCCAAATCCACCTCAGGTACCAATGTTCAATCAAAACCCATCACGGGACTTTGGATTTCAAAATACATGCATGGATCTGCATAATCCTCCTAGCACATCTTTGACCCAAGTTGACATCCTACAAACACAAATGCACGCATTACAAACACAAATGGATAACATGTTGGTCTCAACTAAGAAATCATTTTCACCAAAGGACATATGCCTATTCCCTTTTGATAGATCATTGTACATGACACCTTTCCCTCATGGATATGTCATACCGAATCTTCCTAAGTACAATGGCAAACGTAATCCAGTAGAACATATCAGGGAATTTTCTACTATATGCATAGATGTCACTTACGACCCCACGTATCTTATGAGGCTATTTCCACGAAGTCTTGTAGGAGTTGCACTAGAATGGTTTTCGGGTTTAGATTCTGGCATTAGATCTTGGGGGGAACTAGTCGAGAAATTTGTGGAGCAATTCTCTTTCCACATTGATCATGAGATAAATATAGCAACCTTGTGCCACACAACACAAGACAAAGGTGAAACATTCATTGCTTTCTTCCAGCGATGGAGAACTATTGCTAGTAGATGTCCTGTCAAGATACCCAAAAAAAAAAGGTTACAATGTTTCAAGAAAACCTTCATCCAAAACTTAGGAGTAACTTAAGGGTACATTGCTGCATATCTTTTTCAGAACTCATGGAAAAAGGGGTGATAATAGAGAAGGATCTCATTGAAAAGGGTGAAATCAAAATGACAACATCCAATCGAAACCCAATCATACAAAACACCCCCACTGACAGAAACAGATTCTGGTCTCGCAACAAAAATGTCACCAATGATGGGGTGGTTGATGCTAAAACATTACAAGCAAGACCCCTCCTCACATTACAAGGACCTCATACTTGTGCCAACATGCTTAATGTTGTCAATCAACCTCCTAACACGGTCTCAAATACTCAACGTCCACAACCAAGGAGATTTCAAAAATGAGTCGCACTTCTAGGGGTGGTCCATTGAGCTCTGTTCAACAATCATATAACACAACCTCATACGTTTGGTGCAGGAAATCAAGCATTACTACGGTGATCTTGGCGATAGTTTAAAAACTACCAGGATGACAATGCCTTTTGTGATTATAGACTAAGGGACATAACTCGTACCGTTGACAATCAAGAATATCATATGATCTTGCCATTTTATAACTATCGAGGTTAGTGTTCAGCGACATCCAACATCATCATCAAGTCTTTCGTACCCAATCGCGATGACCATTGCTGGAAAGGCACCCCGCTCGAAAATGCCACCACCATACCGGCCAATTCATGTGCGTAGTATTCAAACATGACTATGATACGGCAAACACCGACAGCTTCGCCACGATCAAAACATCAATACCATTACTATCAATGCTAATCCCCGAAAGTGTGCGCTCAATACTGTCATAATTAAGTTTGGTTATCCTCAACCTTCCAAGTTACAATATAACCTACTTGACCAATTGGGGAAGACCTCAGCCCAAATCTCAATCTTGGAATTGTTGCGTATCTCTCCAGAGCACCGATCTATCCTTGATAAGGCTTTATAGAACACCATAGTCCCTAATGACCTTGATGTCAATCATTTCCAAGAAATGGTGGGCTACTTGACCAATAATCATCATGCCACATTTTCTGAACAAGACTATGCCACGGACAAGATGAACCACAATGACCCTTTACATCTAGAAGTCCTTGTCGATGACACCAAGGTTAGACGAGTTTTGGTAGACGGAGGAACAGGGTTAAATCTATGCACTTTAAAACTAATTAAGGCATTAGGTATCTCAGAAGTAGGCGTGGACACCACTAAGAGTATTGTCATTAAGGCTTATGATGATGAAGAATGAAAATCAAAGGGTGGTAACACTTCCTATCGTGGACTGGTCTTATGCACACAAAGTTCCAGGTCTTGGATCTCACCCTCCCTTATAACCTTTTGCTAGGTGGACCATGGATTCATGCCATGAAGGCAGTCCCTTCCACATATCATCAGTGTCTTAAATTCCCTTACAATGGCACCAAAATAACTATAGATGGTGATCCCGATCCTTTCTAGTATTGCACCAATCTAAAGGAGATCCCTCAATGTCAAGTGCCAGTTAACCAAGAGGCCTCACCATCTAATCCATCTTCTTATGTTGACCCATCCACACTCACTCAAACATCTGTTTCACCCTCACTTCCTACCACTCCTAGGGTCGAGATCCAAGACAAGGGTTGTGGAGAGTATTACATGAAGACTTCTTATTGTGTCAGCCATTTGGTTCCTCCTAAGTCATATGGTTTACCTATAACATGTAGGGGACAATCTATGATCACTATACATGTTCCCCCCACAACAACTTTCACTAAATGGGGTGAATTAAGCAAAGAGGCTGTAGATACAGAAGATGTCACTTCCTGGCTGTATAAGGAAGATAATCAAGAATCCCTTTGACTTGCTCATATTCCTACAAGTCTATATGGAAAGGGTTTCAAAATCATGTAAAGCAAAGGCTATGATGGACAAAGTGGTTTAGGTTTAAACCAAGATGGTAGAATGGAACCAATATTTGTTTCTCAATGGCCAAAAGGAGTAGGGCTAGGGTTTCAACTAATTCAGATTGGCGTTCCTAGTACTCTATCACCCTTACTTGAGGAAGTACATGCTTCAGAAGATATTAAGACATCTCATGAACCAGTAGACCAACATCATTGTGACTCCCCCGATTCTAATGATTATGAGTGGGATTCCCTATCCTCTACTTCCTCCATGGACCTTGACAAGTTATTTGGAGAACTCGACTTGATGTTAAGTTCTTCACCTAATCCTTTGAATTCATGTCCACCAAAGAAAATTACAAAAGAGGAATGGTTTAAACACTACTATTGGGAATCACTCGATCCTATCTCTTGGCACCCTCAGCCACCTGTTTCCGATAGTCAAACCTTGGCATTAGGCCCACCTATTCATCCACCTAGACCCAAACCCAAGAGAAAAACAAACTTGGTACAAGACTTTTGTAATCACATGAATAATTCAATCTTTACCTTAACCCCATTAGACTTTGATAACTCCGATGACGACATGCCCTTAGTTTATCCCCAACTCATAGATTGGGATCAACAAGATACACTTGTCTTAGACACTTTTGAGAACGACGAAGCAATTGCTGAATTCTTGGGATTACGTGAAGGCATACCTAATGGAGATCATAAAGCTAGTTTTACCATTGACTTGGATAATAAAGCATATTTTGGGGAATCTGTTCAACCCTCCAGTCGCAAAAATGAGAAAAAGAATAAACAAGATAAAAAGGATGAGTCTCTAGGTGAAAACCGAAAGGCACCTCTAGACAATGAAAAAGTAAAAAGAAAGGACGCATCCGAAGGTGAAAACCTCTCTGAGGTGCCTAAGGATGGAGGTTTGAACATTCTTCCCATTGCATAGGAAAAGTCACCCATGCTCATTGAAGAATCAGTAGAAGTCAACATAGGCACAAAAGAGAATCCTCGACTGATTTATTTGGCAGCGTCATTGACAACCAAGAGAAATCAGAGTTCCACAAATTCTTTGAATAGAGATAGATAAATTTTGCTTGGTCATATGCTGACATGCCTGGGCTAGATCTTGAACTTGTTCTACATCACTTGCCTTTACAACTAGGTGCCAAACCAGTAAAACAGAAGTTGAGAAAAATGCATCCACAAATTGCTTTATTAGTCAAGGCAGAACTCAAGAAACTCTTAGACATTGGTTTCATCAGATCTATTGACTATGCAGATTGGATTTCCAATCTTGTACCAGTTACCAAACCAGCTGGGGGCATCCGCATCTGCACTGATTTTAGAGATATCAACAAAGCTTGTCCTAAGGATGACTTCCCTTTGCCCAATATAGACATGATAGTTGACATGACAGCAGGATATGAGATGTTGTCCCTTATGGATGGATTCTCAGGATATAACCAGATCAAAATTGCCATTGAAGATCAACCTAAGACAACCTTCACTTGTCCTTGGGGAACGTATTGCTGGAATGTTATGCCCTTCAGACTCAAGAATGCAGGAGCAACCTATCAACGTGCCATGACTACTATCTTTCATGATCTATTACACACTTGTATGGAGGATTATGTCGATGACCTTATTGTAAAATCCAAGACAAGGGAAGAACATTTATAGGTTTTAGACAAGGTATTTCAGAGGCTAGAGAAGTATAATGTGAGACTCAATCCAAAGAAATGTGTGTTTGGAGTCAAGTTAGGAAAGCTGTTAGGTTATATCATTTCTAGATGAGGCATTGAAGTAGATCCTGGTAAGGTAAAAGCAATCATGGACATGCCACCACCCAACAATCTCAGTCAACTAAGGACATTACAGGGAAGGTTGTAATCTATCAGAAGATTTATAGTGTAGCTAGCAAACAAGACACACCCTTTTCAACATCTACTTAAGAAAGGAGTACCCTTTGCATGGACACCTAGGTGTGAAGAGGTTTTTCAACTGATTAAAGAATATTTACTTACACCACCTATCTTAATGCCACCTGTTGAAGGGATACCATTGATTCTTTATATCATAGCAACCCATTCATCACTCGGAGCATTGCTTGCACAGAATGACGAAGAAGGTCATGAAAGGGCAGTCTATTATATCAGCCAAACTTTGGTTGGTTATGATCTCAACTATAGTAACATTGAACATGCCTATCTTGCAGTGGTATTTGCTACCCAAAAACTGAGACATTACATGCTAAACCATCAAACAATGCTGATTGCTAAAATAGACCCTCTGAAATATCTTCTTAGCAAGGCAGCATTAATAGGGCGACTGGCCAAATGGGTTATGATACTTAGTGAGTATGATATCCAGTATGTAGCAAGAAAAGCTATTAAAGGACATGTCATTGCTGATCAGTTAGCTGACGCACCCATACAGGAAGATCACCCATTAGTTGCAGACTTTCCTGATGAGTTCATATTTACATTTGACACAAACATAACATGGAAACTATAATTTGATGGCTCACATACAAATCATGGTTCAGGGGCTGGTATATTGTTTATCACACCACAGGGTGATTCCATCCCTAAGTCATTCAGGATTGTGTTTCCATGCACTAACAACATGGCAGAATATGAAGCTCTGGTGACAGGTTTACACATGGCAGTCAAATGGAAAATCAAGAACCTACAGGTATATGGCAATTCTCAACTAGTAATTATACAGGTAAATGATGATTATGAGACTAAGGATGAGAAGCTTACTCCATACAAGCACATGGAGGATAGCTTTAAAGAGTACTTTGACAAAGTCAAATTTCATCAAATACCTCAGGTTTTAAACAGGGCATCAGATGCTATGGCTACAATTGCATCACTTCTTGATATTCATAACAACGTGCCTAAGTTTGAGTTCTTGGTGGAACAACTTTTGGTCCCAGCCTACGATATCCCAAATTCTGAAATGGTGTGTGACATCATTGGTCCCGATTCCCCATGGTACAAAGAAATCTATGATTACCTTCATGCCGAAGTCATACCCATTGGCCTATCCAATAACCAATGTAGGACGTTCCTCCATAAGTCAGCCAAATACACCATCGTCGGAGACACCCTATATAGACGTGCCTTAGATAATACCCTACTGAGATGTCTTGATTCTACTGAAGCACAAGCAACCTTGCATGGGGTGCATGAGGGTATATGTGGTTCCCATTCTAGCAGTCCTACCTTAGCCAAAAAAATTATGAGACTGGGTTACTATTGGCCTACTATGGAAAAAGACTCATATGTCTTTGTAACAAAATGCCGCCAATGCCAAGTTCATGGAAATTTGATACATGCCCCAGCATAGGAGCTCCGTCCTATCACGTCACCATGGCCCTTTGCCCAATGGGGACTCGACCTCATAGGTAAGATCCACCCCACATCATCTAATGGACACAAGTTCATTATCACTGCCACTGAGTACTTTACGAAGTGGATTGAGGCAATTCCTATGACATACATTACCGACATACAGATTTTTAGATTTATCCTGAACTATATCATCTGTCGATATGGTGTCCCTCAGTCCATAATCACTGATAATGGTCGCCCATTTAAGAACCAAGAATTCTGCCACTTGTGTGATGAATTTCATATCCAACATCACTTTTCCACTCCATACTACCCACAAGGTAACGGCCAAGCTGAGGCATCTAACAAGACCATCATTAGAATTCTCAAGAAGACTGTCAATGATGCTGGTCATGACTGGCATTTAAAGCTTAACCTTGCCTTATGGGCTTATCGTACAAGTATCCGTACTCCCACTAGTGCTACCCCATATTCACTTATCTTTGGGTCTGAAGCCATTTTACCTATTGAGGTTGAGATTCCTTCCCTAAGGGTATCCCTGAAAGGCCACATTGCTGATGAAGAGTATCAAGTGTCGAGACTCCATGAGCTAGAATTTTTAGATGAGTGAAGATAGAAGGCACTAGACCATCTCCAAGCATACCAGAATCGCCTTCATCGTAGCTATAACAGGAGGGTCTTGAACATAAACTTTGACACTGGTGACCTAGTTTTAATGGAGAACCCAAAGAATCAAGCAGAAAGAGAAAAACTAGGAAAGTTTGAACCTAACTGGTTAGGACCTTATATTGTCACAGAAGCTTTTGGATCAGGAGCGTACCAACTCTCTACTCTTGAAGGGGAACCATTGTCCTCACCAATCAATAGTATGCATCTGAAGAAGTTCTACGCATTGCTTCTGGGAGCCTTTGTCTTAATTAGCAAAAATACAAAAAAAATCATAAAAAAATTGTTATCAAGGTGAAAACCTGGCAAACAGGCATCTTGGTAACACCAAAAAAATTAGATAATCTAAAAAATAGTAAAGACAAATCATTCGTCCAATAGTGAAAACCACTTCGGTGGCGCTTTGGATAGGTACCATGGTGAAAACCTGGCAAACAGGCGCCATGTGTACTCAACTCTGCTCCTTTGTCTACTATTATTCTAATCTACCTTGTACATAGTCCACTTCCTTGTATATAGTCCTTATCCCTGTACATAGTCCTTATCCCTGTACATACTGATTATCCCTATACATAGTCCTTAACCCTGTACATATTACCCATCCCTGTACATAGTCCACTATCCTGTCCATCACTTGTATATACCATTCATAATAAGTGGTAGTCCTTCCCATAACTTGGAACGATTGACATCGAGTGCATTTCATATCCCCCATCCTACCCTATTCATAATCAATTGGTCTTATACTTGACTTGGGGCAAACACTTGACATGTGTCATACTGGTTCTTACATTGGCTATGTTGAAGACGTAAAACCACGGAAAACCCAACAACATTGCAAAATGACCTAAGACAACACAAAAACATCGGAAAACTTCAAAAAGACAAAAAAAAATCAAAACATTTCAAAAATCCAAAAATAGAGTCAGAGTCAGTCGCACTTGTCAGTCTTTGTCATTTGTCGAACTACGTTGCCTCTGCGACTAGATGTAGGCAAGGCCATCTGCCGCTGTGCCCCCGAGGCCTCACTAGGTCAGTCTATTAGGATTCATTGCATTCACTTTCACACACATCTTTTATTTGTAGTCAGTCTTGTTGGTCAAGTCAAGTCGAACTACAAGGTCTCTGCGTGTATAATGTAGGCAAGTCCATCAATCGATGAGCCCCCGAGGCCACACTAGGTTAGTCCTTTAGGGTTTTTCGTCACACACAGTCAATTGTCCATGCGTCATATCAAGTCATGCATCCATCTGGTGAAAAAGTCAGCAATGTCTTTGAGTCAAATCATACAACTTGTCAAACAAAACAATCAAAACAGATCAACTACAGTCTGCTACAGGATGTGTCCTTTTTGGAAACAGACGTTATCAAAACAATCAACCTATGTCTTATACAGGATGAGTCCTTCCTACATAATCGATAAGGTCAAACATAGCCTTACACAGGTTATCACATCAACGACATCTGACTCAATGTATTATACGATACATGTCTTTCTAAAACCAGGCTTTGTCATGCCTTAAACAGATAGTCATAACATTGAAACCAAACTCACAGTCTTATCTGGTATGTGTATCTCCTACAATCAGGCTCTATCAATCAACAAATCAAACAAACAAATCATGTTTTGGCAACTATTCTATTGGCTTATTGACTTTATGGCTTGTTTATCTTATCATTTATCTTGTATTAATGACTGGGATTCACGTTACTAGCTTTCTCAAGGATGTCCCATGAAGGATTTAGAGAAGCAACAATGTATCAGAATTCTATTTTCTTTGACTGTTGTTTGTCGACTGTCTTTTAAAACTTGATTTTTGAGTCATGTTACTAGTTTCCTCAAGGATGTCCCATGAAGGATTTAGAGGATCAATGACGTCTCATGACCCGTCTTTTCTTTTGTTTGCTGTCTATGGTTTGTCTCGACAAAAAGACTGGGGCAACTTGTGTCCTTGGTATGAGTTGGTGACAATCCTTGTCTGCGACTGTCTATTATCAGCAAGTGGATGACCTTGCACACCTTGATCTATGTCATATCATGGTGTTTTTCTCCATTTGTATTAGTCCCGCCCAATGATGATAAAGTGTAATAACTTTTGTGATACAGAAAAATATCGAAGATTCCTAATACTAACATATATCTTCTGTCTTTTCCTTCTTTGTCAATCTTTCTTTCCACACTAACAGTTCCTTTTTCTTGCATTATGACGAAGTCCTGTGACACAAAACGGTGTACATCATCCTGCATCAACATACACGTTAGAAACATTCATACATATAGGCATATTTTACATCTAAAATCACCATGGCATCATAAACAATAATCATTTAAAACCAATACATATTATAAGCATTTCATGTACAAATCAACTGTAAATACGTACATCACATTACATTTGCATTAACACACATGTCATCTACATTATACATATAACATCACATTGCATCTCATAATCATATAGGATCATACATCATATAGAACCATGCATCGTGTAGGATCAACATTATTTCATTAGCTGCATAAACATCATAAAATCCATTTACTCATCCATCACATAGGCATCTCATTTAAACATCACATGTATAAATAAAGACTACATAATCCATACATAGAAATGCATATCCTGAGAATCGCCGCCAAAATCATATATATATCGCTCAAATGTGTCACATCACAATGTCATAATGTATCACAAATACATGGAAGCCCGCAGGCTATAAGACCAAAATACAATGTCTCAAAATAATCTCAAGCAGTATCTCTATCCTAAACTGCCACTGCCATCATGCCAGGAGTGTGTGGGAGAATGATGTCAGGAACCTACTGATCTCTGAGCTATGGGAGGTCTATCATAGGGCCCTGCTCTACGTGGCTGATCCACCCCCTCTATGCTAAACGTTCGTGTGTGGGTCCTAGTCTGGGACCTGCTATTGTGTGCCACTGAAAAACTAGGAGCCCGTCTCTCTAGGGGAACCTCTACCTCATATAAGTCCCGGTAGTATCTCTCCCTCTCTCCAGCTCTGACCAACTCTCTGGCAAATGCTGCTGATGGTCCTGTGCATAATGACCTGAGCTCCGTGAATCTCTGCTCAGTCTCCTGCCGCTGGGCTATAGCTTGATCCCTGTCCATCAAGGCTCTATCTCTCTCTACCCTGTAGGTATCCCTCTCAGCCATCAACACTCTCATCTGATCCTCCAAGGAGGCAAATTGGGCTCGCAATGTATCCATGTTTGGATCCTCTGCCTCTCTCTCATCCTGTCTGGCCCTGTCTCTCCCATCCTCCTCATCGATCTCCTCCAGGATCTGATCTCAGATGTCTCTCTCTCGTGATCATCATCCTCATCATTGTCCTCCTAGTAGGCACCTAGTAACCCAAGGGCATCAACCTCTGCTTCCTCTCCAACTGCCTCCTCTCCAACCGCCTCCTCGACACCTACCTCTGCCTCTGCTGGGATATCTGGGATGTCTGGGATAACTGCCTCTACTGGCTGCTCCTCCTCACCACCTCTGGCCACATCTAGCACGGCCACATCCTCCTCTCCTCCTCTCTCCTCTCAGATCGGTGACAAGGATGGTCCTCATCCCCGTCGACCACGTCTCCCTCTCCTGCCTCCACGTCGGCCACCTCTGCCATCATCCCCTCCATCACCACGGCCTCCTCTGCCTCCTCAGCTTCCTCCTCTGCCTCATCTGCCTCGTGGACCTGTACCACGCTGCTCTACCGGTGCTGGCTTCCCTGGATTTGTCATGGGAATTGGCCTGTGTACGGTCCACCACTGATCATAAGCTGGAGTGGTCCCTGGATCTATTGGTCCGTCCCTCCATCTCCAGGGAAGTGCCTATAGCCCATCAATATCTACCTCTATAGTGGCGACTGGAATCTCTAGCCCCTATAGCAGGACCTCTCGTGACGACCTGGCAAACTCGGCTCTCCCTCGAGGTACATCCTGTACCTCTCCATACTATCTCAATACCCGATCTGGTAGCTGCTGCTCTATAATGTGCATATGGGACACTGTCCGTCCCACTAGATATTGTGTTTGTCTACAAAATGGTAGGTGCTTGTCCTCATCTGACCACTGCTTGCACCCTAGGTACAGTCTCCATGTGAACTCCTGCATCATGTCTATGGCATGTCTAAAAAAGCTTGTGTCTCCAATATGGTGATGTGTGGTGGCCCCCGCATAACGGAAGGCGTATGGCGCTCCATGAGGTACATCAACTGTAATAGGTGGTCTGAATATAGTGATATACTCCCACACCCATACCATCAGGAGCGTGGTACTGCAGCTCATCGACTATTCCTATCTATAGGCAATATCATGCAAGTGGAAGTACATCCCTAGCACACAAGAACCCCAGGCATATACAACTCATCGCTCGAGCATGCCCACTAACATCTCCCCCCATCCCACAGGGAATCCATGACCACGGCGGTCAGGCAGTACAATACCACCTATCAGTGTCACTACTAGACAGTCTAACTGTCAATATCTCTGGGCCAATACCCGCCACCTAATCTCATAATCATCAACCCCTAGCTGTCTAACGTCGGCATAGGGGTAATATCTACACATCTTGGCAATCCCCCTCTGTGTATCATAGACTACCCATGTCCCTCTAATAGGCAGTCTCAATATCCTATATACATCCTCTAAAGTCACCGTCATCTCTTCAGTCGGTAAGTGGAAGGATGATGTCTCCGAGTGCCATCTCTCACATAATGTTGTCAGTAATCCCCGATTTGCTCGAATCTGGGGCATATCAGTCACATGCAACAAACCCAAATGCCATAGAGTTCGTCGCTCGGCCGGCTGCAAGCTGTCTCTGGATCGAAACGTCGTGGGTCTCGACTCCTGTGTATAGATAGGGTCTAATACAACCTGCAACAACATTATACATGCCTCATGTTAGCCTGAATCATCTATTTTAATGCAAACTGACTGTTTTAACATAAAATGCAACTGCGTTATTCTTTTACACATGCGTCGCTTTTCCACAAATGCGGTTCACAAATTACATATGCGTCATTTTTAAGCAAATGTGGCTCATGTTAATCGCATGCGTCATTTTTAAGCAAATGCGGCTCATATTAATCACATGCGTGATAAAACTATCCTTTGCGTTGCATAATGTCAAATGCGTTTCTAAACACACATATGCGGCTATAACTATGCACATGCATTTTAGGAAATCAAATGTGTATCAAAATAAACAAATGCGGCTATTAATATGCACATGCGTTGCAAAATGTCAAATGCGTAACAAAAATAAACATATGCGTTTATTCGCTAAAGCCTATTCTAAATGACCGGCGTGAACTTTCAAATGCGGATTTTCGCAGTCAAATGCATCGTTCGTGCATACACATGCGGTGCAAAATAAAAAATGACGCATAACTAAAAATTGAATTAAATGCATTAAATAACGCGCAAATCAAAAAAATTCAAAAGACAAGTTTTAGGTCCATACCGGGGGGTCCACGCCGGCTGGTCTCTGGTATGTCCGGATCCTGTATGCACGATGATGGGTGGCTGGAACTGGAGACATCGTCGCTGAAAGTCAGAGCAAATTTTCAAATCTCTAAGCTAGGTGGGTGCAAATGAATAGTTTTTCACCCCAATTCAAATATATACCTAGGGCTTAGGTGGCATTTCTTTCCTACTGGCCATGTACACTTCCATTTTCTATCATCTCGTACCTGTCCCTCCCATTTCCAAACCTAATTTCGTCAACTGCATTGCATTTCAACCTATCTACTGGACTAATCGGGAGCATTTCCAAAAATTTTGGAACGTTTCGAAAATTTGTCAATTTTCCCGAGGGGGCATACCTTCACCTGTTTTAATCTGGAGCATGACTGGGGCATATTTTTATCGACTTTCTTTGACACAACGCCTAAAAGACATTGTATCAAAGAGGGGAAAATGTAGACACCGAAATCTGGTTTAGGCCTGCAACTTCCATATTCTTCATAATTCGTATTCTTCATGGTCATGATTAAATAATGTCAATTATTTAATTATTCATCTTAACATTAATTCTTCTATTAATTAAATAATCTTAATTATTCAATTAATTCACACTTTTCTTTATTCTATCTGATTAATTAAATAAACGCTTTTTATTTAATTATGTTACTAATTAACCTTATTCTTCTTGTCAAATTAAAAAAATTCTTATTTATTTTACTCTTTATCATACTTCAACTATAATTAAATAAATTCTTTATTTATTTAATTATTCATTTAAAAACCCTTCATCATTTAATTAAATAAATCTTATTTATTTAATTATTCTTCGAACATCGAGTCTTGAATTAAATGAATTATTTAATTCATAAATTCTCTTTTAACGCATTCCTCTATATTTTAGATAATTATGTAATTTATCTAAATATTCACTTTTACTCGACTCAACAACTATTTCAAATCGTTCAGTTAACTATTGATTTGATGTCTGAGTGGCATTCTCGAGTAATATCTTCGTCAAACCATTCAAATCGTCCAGTTCTAACTCAATTGCATGTACATGCGGATTAATTAAATATTCTTATTTAATTAATTAAATGTTGTGCGTGCATTCGAACAGAGAGTCGTTATAATCAATCTTTATCTTTGTCATGCAAAGATATTTCTTATGTTGTCGAATGTCGAACTGAAGATTAAATCATTTATTTAATCTTTAATTCTATTTCTAATTCGAATCACTCATGTCATCACCGCCGGGCTATCATAATGCATGTCTAATCAAATCTCAACCATCCGTTGATCTTTCAATCTTGGCCATCATTCGAATAATCAATTTTCTATAAATTGATTTGTCATTCTTCATTCCAATCTCTCTCGCAAATTTTGTAACTTTGGAGAGCACTTTGTCTTGAATCTTCGATATTTTGCTAATCATTATCTTAGGCTATACTTGCACGAAATTGAAAATCTGAGGGCAATTATACAACACAAGCAAAATGGAGAAGGGCAATCGAGATGAATCATGGAAATACGTTTGAAAATTGGTGAGATTGTTCTAGTTTTAATTACGTTTTTACTTTCCCATGTTCTTTGTTGCTTAACGAATGAATTTGCATTTTAGATTTTAGTATTGCATTGCATGTGTGCTTCTAATCTTCTTCTTTGTTGTCTATTGTGCAAAGCATTTTATTCTACGTTACAAATTACTCATCCCAAAGTCTCTAATTCTTGTGTGTATGTGTTGTTTCTTCAAATTTTCATAGTCACTCTGATACATTGTTGAGTCATGTCTAAGAGATGCTTTTTGTTTCCTAAATTTTGAAGTATAATTACCTCGTGAGTCATGCCAAAGTGATACAAATTAAAATATTATACTCCTTGGTAGTCAATATATTGGGTTATCGGAGAGACCCAAAACATTACCCTTTGATGCACCCAAGTGTCTTTGATAAGGTTTCAATTGAATTGTTGGAGGGACACTAAAAAAAGTTCCCTCGACATGATATACTCTCCTTGACAATGTTCATGTAATCCTACTTCATTGCTTCTTCAAAGGGACCTTAGAATGACTTCCACTGATATGATGTAGTCTCCTTGACATGACCCCTTTTATTTACAAGCAAGGTGACAAATGTGAATTTTTTAGGGTGATGAATTATAGGGCGGATAAATGGAGTATTTCAAGTGATGAAGATTTAAAATGACATGCTAGGTAATAGGAATTTGGCTGGGGGAATAGAAAATTTAGGCTAATCTTTTAGTCCTAACAGGTTTGTTGAATGAAAACATAGATTTTTTCATTCATTATTCCATCTTTCATTTTGTTATTTCAATTCAAGGTTTGATTACCAAAATAGGGTTTGACCAAGGTAAATCCCCATTCACCAAAAAAAACATTTTTATTTCTTGTGTGTGATTGCAAATTTATGTTGA
Source organism: Sequoia sempervirens (assembly GCA_007258455.2). Taxonomy (NCBI): domain Eukaryota; kingdom Viridiplantae; phylum Streptophyta; class Pinopsida; order Cupressales; family Cupressaceae; genus Sequoia; species Sequoia sempervirens. The sequence goes on along the minus strand of VDFB02271358.1, from coordinate 386,267,190 downwards.
AGAAGACTTGATGACCTTTTAAAGAGAAAGATTTACAAAGTTGTCAAAGTTACAAAAGTTTTCAAATTTATTGTCAAATCACAGAATCTAAGCTACATATTGGATTTTTGATTTTTCGACATTGAAACCTAGACAAATCAGAAGTTATAGATCTACACCAAAGGCTTTTGAAAGATTGTCAAAACATCTATACTTGGAACCATTCACCCATGGGTGAATGAGTCTCAAATCAACTTCCAGAAAGAACTTTTGGTGACATGTATACATGTTTCTACCCTTCTCAGATCTACATTATGTTTTTTGGTTCTCCAGATATTGAGCTTAATCTTCAAGTTTCAAGTGTTAGATTGCATTTTGGAGTTGATTTGCTATTTTTAGTTTTTCTTCCCAAAGTGTTATTTGACCTTGACCCTCGTCCTCAAAGCATAAGGAAATCTAAAGATTCTCACATTTACTTGATTCACCTAAGGGTTGTTAGTCAATTCATTGTGTGGATCTCATTTCCTAATGAAATAAAGGAAACTAGGTCTCTCACCCCATATGTTTTGGTCCCATATTTAGGAACCCTATTTTTCTTTCATTTCATTTTGGTGAACCTGACTTTTGAGCATCATATCTTGCTAATTTGGAGTCCATTTTCAACCCTAGATCTAGGTTTTGCATTCATTTAGATTGCATTGCATTGATTTGCATCTCATTTAGGGTTGTTCACTTGCATCAGTTTGCATCTTGTTTAGGATTTTAGGTTTGCATTTTTGCATTCTTTAAAACCTGGAAAATTCAAAAATATCAACCATTTTGCATAGTGTTTACATAATATTGCATAATTAGTCATTTAAATCAAAAAATTGAATCAAAATTGTATCTCAAATTAGGTCTTTTTACTTGTCATTTAGCACTATTTTGCATTTACATTTAGACCTCATTTTACAGAAATACGAAACTGTAACTTACTGTCTGAAACCAAAATATGAAAACCATATAAATGATCTTAGAAACTTGCAAACTAATTTTTAAAAATCCTGTAGTGAGATCCATTTTCCCATTGGCAAATGAATCTTTGATCAGGGATTTTTTCTAAATTTTTGAGCATTAAAAACACTGTTCTTTCATTCTATGTTTCTATATTTACTTTACTATTTTAGTTTCCAGAATTTTTGTTATCTAAAATTGTTCATACTAAGCTTAATTTTTCAAATTTAGTACATTGTTGCTAAAGGGATCTTTCAAAGCGGAAGGGATCTATGACAAACGTTGCTAAGTGATTATGCACGTAGGTGTAAAGACATCAACAATGGAGTAGCAAGAACATTAATCGAGAGAATTCAAAACATAGAACCAAGAGAGAGAAAAGAAGACACCAATTTGATTACGGAGTTCATCTGAGTGGACTACGTCTCCAGGTCGAGCTCAACCGAGTGACCAATCTATTGAAATGTTATGAAATAGCAGTACAATCTCCTATGGACCCTCTTGCAAATCTGCTTTACAATATCTATAGCCTATTTGCAAAGTCATTCAAAAATTCTCTCACTCACACCCCTCTTAAAAGATCTCCAAGCTAGGGATGATTATCAAAGAGTAATAAAATTGACTTTGCCTAAAGGATCTACTACAAGGTTATAACATCATTACATCACGATTCAAATTCTCCTAATTCCCTCTAAGATTCTCTCACAAAAAGCTCTCAAAGGCCAAGAGAATCGGATGCAATAGAGAATGATCAACTCATAAAGTGATGATTGAGTTGATTTAGTGAGGAAGGCTCTCCTAGTCTCCCTTTATACTTGAAATTCCCATATAGGCCATAAACCTCCAATTTGGAAATTTGCCCATAAAAAAAAAAAAAACAATCCCTCTTATAAAACAATTAATTTGTTTTTAAGCCCTTTGTCTTGATATATTCAGGCTAATTCATTGTTAGGGGTTTTGTGTTTTTATTTAATTTTAAAACCTAACTAATAACCCTTTAAAGGTTATTTGTTGTGAATTCTAGGCTTAATAACCATTAAAACAAACCGAGCCCATTCACATATATGAATGTGTCGGCGGTCTAACAGTGGCATACTTTTTGTTCCCCTGCTAGTCGGGGGTTCAAATCCTCCGCTGGCTATTTTTATACATGTTTTCAAATTGTACTAATAAGAAAAATAAGCTTTGTCATTTATCTGTTTATGTGTACGCATGGCACAACGGTCTCGCACTAATGCATTTGACTGCAAAATACGACGGAACTGTCCAACAAAATATGTAAAATTCAATGTTCGTCGGGTGCTTGTAAAATTTGATGTGTAATTTCCAATTGTTTCGAAAGTTTATCCCTGACGTCCGTCGAAATATCGACGAACCTGATGTTCGTCAAAATGTCGGCTATTATTTTCGTCGAATGTTCGACAAACATGAAAAATTAAAAAAATCAAATTGTGGCCGACATAAAGAAAAGTGAGTTCGCGCCTGATGTATTGCGATAGTGTTTTGCTCTACTTGAGACAGTTTGTGGAGAACTACGGATGATTTTCCTAGGAAAAATAAAAAAAAATTCAAGAAGATATCACCAGGTTGAGGGTAGTCATTGTCTTTTTGTAGAATTCAGTTGTGAAGTCAGATTTGTAGTTCCAGGTTTGAAAATCATATTTTAAAGAAATATCTCATAAGATTTCATTTGTAGAGGTTAAGGGTTTTGAGAATTTCATGTCCAGATTTTGTTGTGTGGAATCACCATAAGATCACAACGGAGGAACAGATTCTTGTGAATGTAATTATGTGATCCATAACTGTATTGGTCATTTAGCGCAGTTGTGCTACCAACAAATCTGGGATGCATTCATCAATGACCCAAGTTTAATGTGGCTATTTGTGATGAGAAATGGAGGCACTCATATGTGTAGTTAATTAGGGTTGTATAATGTAGGTGTCAATAATCATCATTGGGTGCATTAGGGTTGTCTCAAGTTTAACAGGTTACGATGTAATTATAGCATGATCCAAGGGTGATTACCTCTTGTTGCAATAAAGAGCCTATAACTATGGTTGATATGCAGAGTGGTTGTGTTATATCAATTATGTAGTGCATTCAAGCACAACCCATGTTTAATGGGATATTCTAGAAAGTGATCAAGATTTTCTAAACCTTATGAATGTTACTTGACATATATTTTCATAATCTCAAATTCCTTGAGGAGCTTTGGAAATATCAATGTATCCTATATAGGGGTTTAGAATAGTTTCTTTTAATTAAAAATAAATAAATGATGTATTTCCCTGTAATTAGATAATGTGGAATCTCTAATCTTCCCCAGCACACTATCCTCTTTGGCGCTATATTCATTACTCCAGCTACTTGGGTTTTGCATGTGACATCTTTAATATCTTCATGACCATGGATTTTAAATAGATCTCAATCTTTGCTTTAATCCTTTTCATGATAACCCTTGAGTTCCATAATCAACCTTCAATCTCTTCTAAGAACAACATCTTAAGCTAGGCGCATAGTATGCATATAAAGCTAGTCCTTCATACCTGCCATTGTTCCAAACCACCACTCACTGCCTTGCTGAAAATGTTGCCTCCATAAGCACAATAGCATGTTTTAAAATCATGGTTGCCAATGATTGACCATTAAACTCACCACTTTCATCATGAAGATACAATGAAATTTTTGTCTTCAAACTCAAGGCATTATGGAAGATAACATTGTGAATTGTTTGTTGTGTACGATTCAATTTTCTTGCACATTTACTGCTTTGCTAACTTCCTTTAAGACTGGGTATTGCACCCTCGGCTGCAATCTCAAACAGCTCACTCACTATCACTTGAAGATTCCTTTCATGAGCATCCTTCTATAAAATCAAACTATGCCCTATAGACTACCTATTTACTATAGGGGACTCATTGTTTCATGGTATTGTTGTTCTTAAGATCCTTCAACCTTATTG
>VDFB02271358.1:386178069-386263155 GCA_007258455.2 Sequoia sempervirens | reverse complement strand
GGCCAATAATATCCTGTCCTCATGAGCTTTTTAGCTAAGGTCATACTAGTAGATTGAGTTCCACATATACTATGATGTACCTCTTGTAAGGTTGTTTGTGCTTCATTTGAGTCGAGACATCGGAGGGGGATACTATCTAGGCTACAACAATAAAGGGTACCTCTGATGATGTTATATTTGGATGCTTATCGAATAAAGGTTTTTTGTTGGTTGAGGGACAAGTTTGGAGGGATAATTTGGTCATGTAAGTAACTGTAAATGTCTTTGTACTAAGGAGATTTGAGACCAACAAGTTCACACACAAGTTTAGTTTTGGGGACATCAAACACAAGGATCAATAGTTGTTCTACAAAGAAATCATATTGCTAAGCATTGTTGGGAATGTCCAAGAGAGATCCAATTGTAGTCATTGCATCAGTTGCTTTGTTCTAGATTCCTGGTATCCGCTCAAAGGAAATATTGTCAAAGTGCAGTCTAAAACTATCAACCATGCACTTGTAGGGCATAAATTTCTCATACTTGGTGTCATAATCATCATTAAATTTCTTAATCACTAATTGAGAATCACCATAGACTTGAAGTTCCTTGATTTTCTATTTTATTGCCATTTCAAGTCTTGTCAATAATGCTTCGTAGTTAGTCATGTTGTTTGTGCATTGAAATGTTATTTGTAATGACATGGGAAATGAGTCTCCTTGAGTTGTGATGAACAAAATTCCATCCCTTGAACCATGACTTGTGTAAGATCCATCAAAGTACAACTTCCATGTGGTTGGTGTGTCTATAAAAAAGATTGATTCATTTGGGAAGTTAGATATCAATGGATGGTCTGCTTTTATTGGTGCATCTACAAGTTGGTCAACTATCACTTGTCCTTTTATTTATTTTCGTTCAATGTACTCAATGTCATATTCACTTAGGATCATAACCCACTTAGCTAGTCTTCCTGTTAGAGCTGCTTTACTGAGGAGATATTTTAGAGGATCAATTTTGGCAATCAATTTTGTCTTGTGATTCAACATGTAGTGTCTCAATTTCTGTACTACAAATACCACTGTTAGACATGCTCATTCAATAGGGCTATAGTTCAACTCATATTTGACTAGAGTGTGATTGATATAATAAATTGCTCATTCTTTGTCATCTTTATCGTTTTGCACTAATAATCCCCTATTGTTCATGTGGTTGTTGTCACATATAGTATCAGATGTATTTCATCAATAGGAGGCATGAGAATTGGTGGAGTCAATAGGTAATTCTTGATCTGATCAAATTCTTCTTGACATTTCTCTATCCAATTGAAGGGGATTCCTTTTCTTATCAAATGTTGAAATGGATGGACCATGTTTGTTAGTTGAGCAATGAACCTATGGATTGATTGTAGTCTTCCTTGTAATGTTCTCAACTGACTGATATTGGTTGGCAGTGGCATGTCCAAGATAGCTTTTACTTTGGTGGGATCAACTTATATCCCTCTATGAGAGACAATATATCCTAGGAGTTTTCCTGATTGGACCTTGAAGACACATTTCTTTGGGTTTAGCCTGAGTTGATACTTTTCAAGTCATGTGAAAATATTTTCCAATACTGCTAAGTGTCCACTTTGTTCTATAGATTTAGAGAGAAGCTCATCAACATAGCCTTCCATAAGGACATGCATATAGTCATGAAAGATAGTAGTCATGGCTCTTTGATAGGTAGCTCCAACATTTTTAATCCCAAATGGCATGACATTTCATCAAAAATTTCCCCAAGCACATGTGAAAGTTGTCTTTGGTTGATCTTTAGTGGAAATTCTTATCTGGTTCTAACCCAAGAATTATTCCATAAGTGATATCATATCATACCTAGCAGTGAGGTCTACTATGATGTCAATGTTTAGTAACAGAAAATCATCTTTGGGACAAGCTTTGTTGAGATCTTTGAAATATGTACACACTTTGATTTGACCATTTGATTTTGTGTCAGGAACAAGGTTTGATATCCAATGTGCATAATCAATTGAGTGATTGAATCCAACATCCAAGAGCTTCTTCAATTCCACCTTGAGAAGGAGTGCAATCTGGGGGTGCTTTTTTTCAATTTTTGTTTATATGGCTTAGCATTTGGCACTAGTGGTAAGTGAAGCAAAACAAGTTTGGGATCCAATCTAGGCATGTCGGCATATGACCATGCGAAATTGACTTGTCTTTCTAAAAATAATGCTATAAACTCAGGTTTTTCCTTGATGGTCAAAGATGTTGCTAACTGTATGATTATGGAATTGTCTTGAGTACCAATGTTTGCTTCTTTTGTTTCTTCTATAAGCAATGACTATCTCTCTCAGTCTATAAGGAGAAATTATAGTCCTCCATCCTTGGGTGCCTCAGGGAGGTTTTCACCTTCAGATACGTCCTTTATTTTTACTCTTTCACAGTCAGCAGACACCTTTCGATTTTCACCTGAAGACCTACTATTTTTATTTTTATTTTTGTCATTTTCACTTTTACGACTAGAGGACAGGATGACCTCACCAAAGTATGTTGCATAGTTGAGTCTATAGAAAAACTAACCTTATGATCCCCACTCAGTATTCCTTCATGAAGTCCCAAGAACTCAACAATGGCTTTGTCATTCTTGAAAGTTTCCAAATTTGGTGGTTCTTGTTGTAAATCTACAAGTTGAGGGTAAAGAAGTGGTAAGCTATCATCATTATTGTCAAGGTTCATGGTGTAGGTCAATAGGGTGAAGATGATGGTAGATTCATCAGGTTCCCAAGAGGCAAGATCAATGGATTCCCAAAAGTAGTGTTTGATCCGCCCTTCTCTTTTCAAAGGTATTTTTGGACGGGTACTTGGTGGGTTTTGTGAGGAATAAATTGTAAGAATTTGATCAAATTCCCCAAATAGTTTATCAAGGTCCATGAAAGTAGTGGAGGATAAGGAATCCCATTCATATTCATTGGATCCAACATCAAAATCCCAAGAGTCCTTGTATGTCTCAATCTCATCTGAAGCATCATTGACCTCACCTAAAGGTAACCTGATACCCCAGATAGTCACTTTTACTGGTTCAAACTCTAATCCTTGATTCTTTAGTAACTTAGGAGGTTGTAAGGGTTTTTGAATTCCTTGTTTATTTAAGCCAAGTCCATTGTGTCCATCATATCCTCGTCACTTCATTATTTGGAACTCTTTTGGATCTTGTTCAATTGGCAATTTCTTTGTTTCAATGTCCTCTTGTTTGTACAACCATGTGAGAATGTGATCATCTAGGGACTCTTTGGCTAGTTCCCCCCATTCAGTGAAGGTGGTAGAGGGATTATGAATGATGACCTTAGGTTGCACGGGACACAGTTTTCCATAAGACAGGTGATTTAGGTAAATTTTCAATGAAAAAGAGACTCTTCATATTGTATTATGTGCATCCTCTATCCTAGATTTGGATCTTGGGCATGGAAGGTGTGAAGAATAGAGTGGATGATTTGACAAGAGTGGACGGATCAATGTAGTGAGATGGAGTGGTGGATGAAGTGGAAGGTGAGGCCTCTTTATTGATTGGAACTTTGACAGTTCCTTTTAGGTTTGAACAATATTGAAAAGGATCAAGGTCACCTAGAATAGTGATTTCAATGTCGTTGTGTGGGAACTTGAGGCATTGATGGTAGGTGGATGGAATAGCCCTCATGGAGTGAATCCATCGGTGCCAAGGAGGAGATTGTAATGCAAATCCAGATCCAATACATGGAATATTATGTCCTATATTGTTGGGCCAGCTCTTATAGGAAGTGAAATTACACCTTCAGAAGAACGCTAAACATCATCATAAGATTTGATTACAATTTCCTTGGTTTGTTCAATAAAATTCTCAAAGTATCCCAATGCCTTCACCAATTTTAGTGAGAAAATATTCAGACATGGTCCATCGTCTACTAGGCCTCATTTGATCTTGTGTTTATTAGCACAGACTTCAAGGTGTAGGGAGTCATTGTGATCATATTTTGGTGCAAAAAAGTCTTGCTCAGAGAAGGTGACATGGTGTGGCATAGCTAGGTATCCAACCATGGCCTGAAGTTCATTGAAATCTAGGTTAGCGGGATAGATGCTTCTTGCAATACTTTGTCAAGGATGGCTCTATTCTGTGGTGATATGTGAAGGAGCTCCAAGATGGAAATTTGTGTGAGGGTTTTTCCTAACTAATCCAAAAAATCATATTGAATCTTTGGTTGTGAGTTAGATGGAGAACCTGAAATAGTTATCTTGGTTCAATGGGTAGCAACAACACATTCTGCACTTGGCTTGTTTATGGTAATAGTGGAAATACGATCATGAAAGGGTCTCACATTAAGGATGATAGTACTATAATCATGTTTGAAAATGGAACAATTGGCATTATTTTTGTTGTTCCCTGAATTGGAGGCTTTTCCTTTATCATGGTCTTGCAAGGGAGTCTTGAATATGGTATGATCAACATTGGTTTTTCCTTATGAATCTCCTACTGATATGGTCTCATCTAAAATGAGGTCTTGAATAATGTTCTCGAGCATCCAACATCTAGTTGTTTTGTGTCCTTTCGCATAGTGGTATTCACAGTATTCGTCTTCTTTCCACCAATTAAGTTTGATCAATGAAGGTTCATAATTTTTGGTTTCTGGTATTGTGATGACATTAGATTGCAAAATTCATTTAATGATTGATTCAATATTTTCACCCAAGGGGGTGTATGTTCTCGTGGCATGGGGAGGACCTCTTCTTTGTTGATTGTTTTGGACAACATTTAATGTTTGGTTTTGACCTTGTGTCTATGTTTATGGTGAATTGGAGGTATTTTATGAGGAAGGACCCTTAAGTTGAATGGTTGGACCTTTGATTATTAGTTTGGCATCAACAACCCCACCATTTGTGACATTTTTATTTTGGGACTAGTACTTGCTCTTGTCATTGTTGGGATTTAGATTTTATTTGGTTATCTTGACTAGTCCTTTTGTAATAAGACCTTTCTCAATAAGGACACCTTTCTCAAGGATTTCATCAAAGGTGGTGCAACATTGGATTTGAATTTGACTCATCAATTCTCCATTAATGTTTTCCACAAACATGGAGACCATTTTTTTCAGGAAGGTGACAAGGGAATTTGCTAACCAAACCTCACCATCACTAGTAAAAAGAGGTGAGTGATTCCCCTTCTTCTTGTTTGGTTGTGCTCAATTTTGCAAGGGTGACATCATTTTTAATGTTGAAGGAAAAATGATTGATGAATTTCTTGGCTAGTTCACCCCATGTTCTAATTCCTAGAGGAAGGTGTACAAACCAATCTAGAGTTGGCTTCGTAATGCTTCATAGGAATAGTCTCATTAAATAGGTGGGGTCATATGAGACTTCCATACATGATGTGTTGAATTCTTGAATGTGTTATATTGGATCCCCTATCCCCTTATACTTAGGCAAAGGTGGCATTGTGAAATGAGGGGGAAAGGGTGGAATGTATAGGTTCTGATCAAATGGAAAGGGGCACAATTCCTCCATAGAATAGGTCTTCTTGTTGGTTCCCATTTGCATATTTGTCATCTGTTGTTGAAGATTCTGCACTTGTATCAAAAATTCTACAAGAGATGGTGTTGCATTATTTTGGTTTTGTGTCATGATGTTGGTATTAAGGTCATATGTTGGATTCAAAATGGGATTGATGCTTTGTGATGTGGGACCTTGGTTGCCATGTTGGTGTGTGTTGTTTTGGTTTGGGATGAAATTGGCATTTAGTTTTGTTCCAAAGTTCATGTTGGCATGTGGTCTAGTGTTTTGGAATTGAGGTGTAGACCCTTGGTTTTGAAAATTTGGTCCTTGACTAGCATTTGGAAATGGAGGTATAGGTCCTTGGTTGATGTTTTAACATGAAGATGTAGGCCCTTGATTGATGTTTTGACATGAAGGAAAGTCCCTTGATTGGTATTTTTAAATGAAGGTGTAGGTCCTTGGTTGTGATTTTGACATGAAGGTGACGTGAAGGTGTAGGCCCTTGATTGGTATTTTGAAATGAGGGCATAGGTCCTTGGTTGAGATTTTGAAATAAGGGTGTAGGTCCTTGAGTAGAGTTTTGGAATGATTGCAGGGCCCCTTGATTAGTGTTTTGGAGTGATGGAATAGATCCTTGATTATTGTTTTGAAGTGGTGGAATAGACCCTTGATTATTGTTTTGAAGTGGTGGAATAGACCCTTGATTATTTTTTTGATTTGAATAGACCCTTGATTATTGTTTTGATTTGGGACTCTTCGTGAGATAATGTGAACCTTCCTAGGTTTATTTGGTGGTTGTTGACTTGGGGAAGGTGTACTTCAGAATTGGAATAAGGAACCTTGATCTGTGTTTTGAAGTGTGGGTATAGGACCTTGACTTGTATTTTGGGACAAAGGTGTAGGACCTTGTGATATGGAACCTTGATTTGTATTGAAGTGTGGATAAAATTTGGGGGTTTGTAAAGGTCTTACCCATGGCATTTGAGAAACTTCCAAGTGTGAAACTTTTTCCTTGTGTAGTGGTATGGGTTGCCTTGTTTCCAACTGTTGAAATGCTTGGGATGTGTGTGGTATTGGTAATCATGTGTGTATTTGTCCCAAGGGGTATGTTTGTCTTTTGTTGTGATGTGGCCATGCCAAGTGCAAATGGATTTTTGGTTTCTTCTTCTATAATGGTTGATACATCAAAGCCTTGAGGTAATTTGGCACCCTTTTTAGCTAGTGTGTAGAAGAATCTATTAGGGTTGGCACTAACAAGTTGATCAACCATGCTTAAAATTCTTGGGTCTTGATAAGCTTTTTTTATTTCTTCTTGGGTCAATTTTTCGTTAAATTCTTCTAGGCTCATGTTTTCCCATGTGTTGGTGTGGTCTCTTGGAGATGTGTCTCTTAGAGGTGTAGAATGATTTGAATCCATCCCAAGGGTAGTGTCATGAAAAGGGTTACTTGAAAAATCCATGTACTTTCTTTTGGTTTGGGACCTTGTTTCAACCATGTGAGACTTTTACAAGTTGGGGGATAATGCAAGATGGTGATGAACTAAACTACGTTTCTTGAATTTTTTGGATTTTTGGATATGAGGATGCAAGGTGATAATGACCAAAGGATGAATCAAATGCGGCTTTGTTTTTTTTGACAATTGTAGTTCATATGAAGTTTATTTTGATAGTTTGATGGTTTCAATGGATTTTGACTTTTTTTGTTTGTGAAGTCTGATTGGAAAACATAAAAAATAGTATGAAGTACTTGTTTTTGGTCTAGTTTTGTATGTGAAAAATGTTTGGTTTCAAAATAAAAACACACATAGACAACAATGCACAAGCCCTATGGTTGGTAAGGAAACCATTGGTTGATATCCCCACTTGGATTTCTCTAGCTAATGGAAAAAGGTGGACAACTAGAGACTTGGTAGCATTGGCTCCCCTGCACGACACTCACTTCATGGGCTCACCAAGTCTCATTCCCCACAAGGAGGAATTCTTGTCTCTACACAAGTTTAGTGAAGACGTGGGGCGCCTTCAGAGGTTCGAACTCCTATTATCAAGGAGCATATAAAAGGGTTTTAGGAAGCTAACACAAATTAGATTTTAGTAAGGGCATCCATTCAGAGTGGCCACAAATGTGGCAGGATTAGCTCAAGACTATGTCGAGTCAAGAGGCCTCCCAGTCCTTTTCCTAAGGAAGGATTTTCATGTAGCTCACGGGGCTACTAAGGGTGACACTTGTTGGCGTGACACATCCACACCCGTTCTTAATCAACTTTTGTCGAGAAGCACATTTATTTATAGTGGCTTGGAAGAGCTTGGCCTTAGCTTTGTTACCACTTGGGTCATTCTCACCTTTCAAAGCGGGGTACAGGCCCTCTAAAAGGTAAACAATAGCTAGGAAGTACACGTATTTTTTATCATCCCAGATCGCTCTTAGCACAAGGAGAGAGCATACTTTGTACCTTTTCCTCACACTCGCATGGGGTTAATTTTAAGCACCAAATCCAAATATGTGGTGTGATTATACAAATGCCAAAGAGGTGCTTTTGGTCACTCAAGATCGCCTAAAAATGCGAGAGGAGAGCATGCACACTTTCTAAGATAGCTGCAAATCACCAAACACAAAAGACACTGGTTGATTTTACCCTTGCTTATTATTTGAAGACACTTGTAAATTTTAATTCAATGACATTATATGCAAATTCATTTCAATTCCCATGAGTGAAATATGCAGATTGTTGTTCTTTTTAAACCTTATGAGTGAAAAATGCATATTCTTTTTACCCTTATGATCCTGATGCAAGTTATAGAAAATAGACAGAATGTAAATTTGCGTCATTATTTTTAGCAAATGCATTGATGCATCGCGTCACACCAAAATAATTGCATCACTCTTTTAAATTCAAATTTTCCCACTTATCAATGTCTTTCATAGATGCATCATTCTTTTTAGCAAATGTGTCGTTTCCTGTCAAATGTGTCATTTCGTACCCGGAAATCTACAAAACAAAAAAAAAATTCATATGAAATCTTGTAAAACTTTGTCTTCATGTTGCGTTCACCAATTTAAGATGGGGTAAAACAATCCTAGCCTAGATAAAGTGACAACCAACACTTCTAAGCTAAAAACCCACATCCAAATAAGAGAATACAAACAAAGAGAAATAAGAATGAAAACATTCAAAATAAAGCACTCCCCATTACAATTGATTCCTTCTCTTGTCTCTCCATTTTCTCCTTTTGCAAAATTTACCCTCATATTTGTTGTTGAAGTTGTGCAATAACCTACAAATAGTAAGTAGAAATTTGGAGACAAAATGGTTGTTAAGGAAAAAATGGAAGAGAAAGGTTGCTTTTATAGATAACCATTTGAATGGACAGACGAGATTAATCCTCTTGAAAGATTCCAAGGTCGACAGATGAGAATCCATGAGAGGGAGGTTACGAAACGAATGATCAAGATCGAGTTTCTAGAAAGATGCCAAGATCAACTATGGATGATTGATGCACCAAAAAGAGGTGGGCTATTGATTGCTATGACACCGACAGCTATGACAGAGACGACTATGATAGAGATTAAATGAGCAAGTGGAGGTAAATGGATGAATTAAAAATTGACAAGTAATTAATTCATGAGACAACAATATTTGACCAAATGAGAATAAATAATTCATTTGAATTCTTTATTTTGAGGAAAAAGGAAATGGGCATTTAATTAAAATTATTATTCAACCATTTTAATTAAATGAGAGAAAATGAAAAAGAGACATTAAATAATTAACTTAGATTAATTATTTAATGCAGAAGAAAATGACAAGGGGTAATTAAATAATTTTGATAATTATTTAACTTTAGAAGAATCAAAAGACAAATGAATAGATGAATAGTTAATAATAATTATTTAACTATAGATGAAATGATGAAAGACAAATAATTAAATAAATAATATTTTATTTAATTATTGAAGAAAGGGATGTTAGCGACGTGATTAAGTTTATTTAAATGATCTAGATAGAATAAAGATTAGAAAGTGAATTAATTTTTAATAATTAAAAATTATTTAATTAATAGAGGAGAGTGATCAAGAATAATCAAATAATTAAAATTATTTAATTATCAGAGGATGACGACCAAGAAAAATGACGCTCGCAGAATTAGGACATTTTTTAGTGTCTACAAACACTATTCCTGCCCCATTTCAACCCTTGTTGCAAGCATCATCTAATTACAGTTTCCATACACCATGTTCATGAAGTTGAGATTCTCTATTAATTAGTTCTATGTTTTGTAACTTAGGTTATGATTTTTCAATTCTAAAGCTTCCAAGATCCACATCACAAAAATAATTCATTTGGTTTGGATCAAAATGCTCTATAATATGTTCAATCTTGGTTATCTATACAACTTGATCTATTTTCCATTTACTGGTATTGTTGCATATGACAAGTCTAATTGAAAATTTCCCCCTACTTTAGCAATCCACTGTTTGAATAACAACATGTCATAGTATGGAGGAGTGTCTACAATGGTGATATCAATCCTATAAGTGGCTTCAGGGTATGCAACCGACTTCAACTCTACATCCCATATGACTCCAACAACCGGGACAGATCTGTTGTCCATTGCATAGCACTTTCCATATGTACTATCCACCCACAAGCCTAACTCTTTCATAATAGCCATCGGCATGATGTTTATTACAACTCCTGAGTCAATCATGCAATTCTTTACCAATTTATTGTTAATCAATAATGTAGTGTAAAATGAGTCTATTTGAGAGGGATTCTTTGTTAAAGTGTTGCCAAGATAAACGTCAAGTGTCTTTTTGATCTCTTGTTCAACATTATTTACCTTACTTTCTTTATTCTTATTCTGATTATGTTGCTTGTTGGGTATATTAGAGATCAGTTTGAGGGCACTGTCTCTATATTCATCCACTTTCATCATCTCCAGTAATGGCATTGATATCTTAATCTGATACAATGCTTGTGTTATGTCAAATGAGGGGGTGGTCATTGATTGTTCTTTTTTTTTCTATCTTAGTGTAATTATTTTCTTCAATTTGCAACTTAACGTTGTCCTTTATCTTACCATGCTCAATCTTCATTATCTCCTTTGGTCCATCTTTTTGAGCCTTTTCTTTTGGTTATCCAAATCATCCTTTTCATGATTTTGATCCTTTATGAACAAGCTTCTTGGTGTTCCCTAATCTGCATTTATAGTTATGTTCCTTAAGTTGTAGTTACTTCTAGCCTATGCCACAACAACTATTGTAAGGGATTTTTTCTCTTCTTCAGTTTGTTTCCTTAACTGGAACCATGGTATTGCATTACATGTATAAGTAATTTCTTCATTGTCATCTTCCTGATCAAAAAATATCTCTTGCTGACCCATGTTGACATTATACTTCTTATTACTCACATCATATTCAAATCCATCCTCTTCAGCAGATGAGTATTCTTCATCAATTTGATGGGGTCTCATCCCTAGCATATTTATAATATGATCGTCCCTCTCCTGATCATAAGGTATTTCATTTTCTTGTAACAACTATGCCGCTACACAATATTTTGGCGAATGTGGCAAGTTGCATGCTAAACACCATGGATTACTTTCTACCACATGTGTCCCATGTTTCTTCAAGGGTTCAAGGTGTCCTTACTATAATTCTATTTTTGGTTGGTATCCACACGTCTCCCATCCTTCCACTTAGTGTTGTAGGAAATATCATGTATTCTAGGCCTTTCATTCTTATAATATTTACTTGCCTGGTTTGATGGTTATTAGAATTTTATGGGATTTTGATATTATGCCTTTCGTTAATCTTCCTTGCATCTCTTCTATTGTCTTCAATGTTCACAACGGCCTTCTAAGATTTTTCAAGGGTGGTGGGAGCTCTATTTTTTAGTTCATACCCAATCTTAGGATTAAAGGCTTTTAGGTACAAGGTCAGGGCCATACAATTTGGAGGCTTCAATCAAGGTGAGATTTTATGGTATAGTTTTGAGAATCTCTAGTTGAATCAACTACTGATTCATTGTGGTATTTTTGGATGGTTGTTAGTTCCTGCACAACAAAGTTTGGGTCATAACAACTTCCATATTGTTCCTTAAATTGATCCTTGAAATCTACCAAGGAACTGATCGAAGCATCGGGCAAGTTCTTATACTAGTCCTTGGCATCTTCAATCAGGGATAACATAAATAAATTCATGAGGACTTCTTCATATTGCACATCAAGTCCATCCATGACTATGTCAAAATTTCTTATATGTTCCACTGAAATGGCATGATTCCTAGAAAATTTTAGGATTACATTTCTCAAATAATTACTAATTGGATCTAGACAGACCTGATATCTGGATAAATCTAATTGCTTGTATCTATTTATATTCAACAGTCCTTGTAGGAAAGGAGTTTGGTTAGGTTGGTGTTGTTGATACTATGGGTCTTGCTAGTATTGATGGTGAGCTACATGTTGTATATTCTTGTGAGGGTATATATTGCCCTGTACATTTTGCTAAGGTATGTAATGTTGGTGAGGTGGGGCATATTTCTGTCTAGGAGGTGGGTAAGTATTGGTCATGAGTTAGGGAAATTTAGGAACATTTTGAGGTGTTGGGTTTTTTGGTGGAATATATTGTTGTACGTAATTAGTCCTACTTGTATTTCCTAAGGCAATGTAAGATGCCCTTGAAAGTTTAGGACCACTTGTGTTTTGGTGTGACCCCTATGAATTTGTATTTGAATACCCATCTTGCTTATGGGGAGGCACATATTTTGGACTACTTGTTGTAAGTTCAACATCAACCTAGAGCAATTTTTGTGTTAATTCCTCCTTGTGTTTTAGTAACCGCTTCTTCCTAAGTTCCTTTGTGTCTTGTTTCGACTCTTGAGTGGTTAATTTGTTTTTGTGGTAAATTCATCATGGACTTGTGTCAAATGCACCATTCATGGCATGCCATCATCTATATTTTTAGCATATTGTTGAGCCATCTATTCTTCATAATCCCTTTGTGCTTCTACCTGTCTAGCTTCTTGGACATAAAATTCACTCATATTTTGGGAATCATCTTTGAAATTGCAGACAATATGACTCAAGATATTTTCTTCAAGTTGAGTATGGTAGTCTCTTGATGGGAATCCTTCATTATTGTAAAAATATAATCCATGTAAAGGGCTAAACTTGTTGTGTATTGTGGAGGGTTGTTTTGATGTGTTTTATTGATCACTATGAGTGTTGTTCTGTGTGAACTCTGATGGATTTGATAATACTCAATTTTTATTAGTATTTCCTTTTGAAGAAGGGGGGGATTATTTATCGTTCCATTTCTTACCATCTTTCTTTGGAATTCCTTTATGTAAGGACCTACTCCCGTCTATATTACAAGAAACTGTGATACTTTGGTGCCTAGAATTTACCCTCTCTGATGCATATTTTAAACTTTCACTCATGTAATGATCTCAAGGATTTGGTAGAGTCACCACCCACTTTTTCAAAAAGTGAGAAAATGGTATTTATTTAGTATTGAGGTCTAAATGATATTATCCTTGGTTCATCCCCAATAGAATCCCTTACTCAGTTATATGAAGGTATAATTAAAATGAGAAATTTTATGACTAATAAAATGGTTTGTATTCAGAGTTTACTAGGTTGTCCCTAGTAGAGTCACCAATCTGTTGGTTCCCAAAATTGTAGATTCCAAACCCTAAGAGTATGCCAAGATCTATGGTCAGTATTACAATATTTTGTCCAATGAACAAAGTCAACTAATATGGTTTGGAACTTCCTGCACTTTAGGTTCTGCTAGACCTAGGTGGGTGTACCTTTGGTAGTTAGGAAGATTATGAATTTAAAGGTTGTGTGTATTCTTTACTTAGACAATCTATTCCTCAATGGCATATAAATGGGAAATAGATGCAAGACTAACAGTTATTCCTACACCTAATGTTTGAAATTTGAATATGTGAACAAGTTTTTGTAGAGTATTGTTTTGAAATGAGTATGATAAGTGCCTATTCCTATTGGGTAAATGGAATCAATATGTGTATGATATGTGGATCCTCTTACTTGGTTTAATTCTAACTGCTTCACACTTTTGGATGTCTATACTTTGTATAAATGCACGAGTTTGTTAATTATTGGGCTCTTCTTACAAATCCCAGTGATGTCTTCCCAATTTATCGTGATTGATGAGAGAATGCTAATTTTTATTTGAAGGGAACCAATTAATATGATTAATTTAAAAGGATTTTAATTCTAGGCAAAAACCAAGTAAAATGAATCTCTTAAAAGAATTTTAATTCTCTTGTCACATAAACCAATCAAGAAATTCACATAGAGGTAGCAAGTATGTCTTGACAAATTAAATATATGTTTGATACATAGTTTAATTTGAATAACAAAGAAAAACCACTTTGGAGACAACAAGATAACATATATGAATTAATATCAACATAGCAGTTGAATGCCAAAAATTGGGCCACCAAATTAAACCTTCTTCTCCATTATATTTCTTCAAAAGTTATTACAGTTCATATCAAAGGTTTTTACTGCATTCTATCTTATGAGTATTTCTTAGATGCTAATGATTATGATGATATATGATGATCCTCCAAACTTGGCCTTGGTTTCCCTTATATACGAGAAGCAACAAGCTTCAGGATGTTACATCTAAAGTCGTGAATTTTCATTTACATTTTGTTGAACATAACTAAAACCTTAATAACTTTAATTAACAAAGACAACAATGAAATCCATAGCAATCGTGATACCACAATCCATTAATCTTAGTAAGGTACTCATGGTCATCTAAGATCTGTTAAAGGTCATTTCTCCATGATAGTGTATATGATGATGAGTGATTTCGATGATACTTGTAATCCTTACATTGCTCAAGCAATGAACATGTTGACTTTGGAAAGATGCTAGATATATATTCTTGGTTAGCATAAGTATCTACATTATTGATTATATCTTTCATATCGAACTCTAGAGTGAATATTTTCTCTAACTGCACATGTGTATTTTCCACCATCATTGCCTCGTCATTTACTTAGTCAAGAGCCACTAGTAATAGTTGAGCTAGTTCATTCTTCCACATGTTTTATTCTCTTGGTTCTCGCTTGTCATCAGAGAAGTTGGGTAAACCCATATCTAGCGGCTAATTAAAATCACCAAGCTCTTGTATCAACATAGTACGAAACTTCTCGTGCATATCAATTAACTCATCATAAATCTTGAAAACCTCCTTTTCAACATTTCCCTTGGATATCAATTCTTCTTTCTTTTCCATCATACTAAGATGTAGCCTTTTGTGCTCTTGATAAGCAACATGAGTTTTATTGTGAATTCCCCATACGTTATCAACATTCTCAAGCATCTTTTCAAATATTTTCTTTATTAGTTTTGAAACCATTTTAACCTTGATGGACTTTATTTCCATTTCTAATTTGTCACCCATGTTTTGGGATCTCTCAGCTCTACGCTTCCAATAGGTGGTCTCATCCATGGCTTCTAATACCCTGTTATTAGTGTCTAACCATGGGGAGTAAGTACTTGAAGATTATGGCAATTTATATGTGTAGTTTGTGATATCTTGTCTTAGTTTCTCATTCTCTATCATAAATGTCTTATTATTTTTCACTAACCTTTCAATTTGGGCTATAGTGAGCCTTGCAACATTAAAATTCAAGTCTACAATTTCTAGAGGATCAGTATCTTTAACCTGTTGTACTAGGAATTGGCCAAATGCCTTATTGGGATCATCAATAGCTAAAGGTTTTTGTTTAGTGATTACAAGGACCTTATTAACAAAGTTGCATTATCTGGATCATAACCTGATCCAGTGTATACTTTTTCTACCCCTTCTATGCTCAACTATGAGTTTTTATTTTAGCTTCTCTAAAAGCTATCAAATACAATGGTTGAGCTCATATCACATCTAGGGAGCAACATGATCCCTGCCTCTTCTACTAATGTTCTCCATTTTTTTGGGGTCATGGCTTCCATTTCTTTATCAATCTCATCATGTAGCTCTTTCAAAGCTTCTTCTTCTTGTTCAGGCATGCCATCTTTAATCCTTTCCCTAATTAGTCTACCTTTATACTCATACACAAAGGCCCTAAACTCAGAGATTTTAATGAAATCATCATCAGTAGTAAAATTTTGGCTAAAATTATTCCTTACATTATCTGAGAGCTTAGTTGGGGACTCTAGTACAACAAGTTTTCTCTCTATTGGAGGCTCATAACCTCCTATCACAAGTTTATCCACCTGTAATCCATCACCACTCCCCACTTCTTCTATTTTTGCAATGAATGTGTCAATAGAGAAACTAGTATCCAGTGTTGGTTGAGGAGAAATCTGGCACAATGGTGTTTCATACTTAGATTGCATTTCACTTATATCTTCATTTCTCTTCTTTGTGAAAACCCAAGTAGGCACATCCTTAGTTAAGTCTACTTCATGTGAAATTAGTGTATCTAGCCTCTTTATAGGATCCCTAATTTCGGGAAAAGCTCCTTCATACAGGGGATTATTGGATGTCTACCAAGCTTCTGCTAACATCAATCTATGATGTAGGTTTCTCCTTCTAGCTACATAATTTTAATTAATATTTCTTATTAAATAATCTTCTACAAAAAGTATGTGATGATACCCTTTCAATTTTTTTCTTGTTTTAGCATCATTTATGAAATATTAAGAGTCAATTTTTTCCCTTGCATTCCTTTTAGGAAATTTGTAATGTTCTACCCTTTTATCAATTAATTCATAGCCCTTTTCAAAAACCATAGTAAAATCTCCAAAGCACAATGTCCCAGGCATCAGTGACTGCTTGTTATGACTTTTAAGATGCATAAAATATGAGTAGGCTAATTGCCTCACAATCTCCAAATATGCGACCCTGTTTGGAGAGGTTTTTGGTAACAAGAATGGGGCTCCTTCATATCCATATACTTTGATCTTTGTATAGTCACCATATGCATACCAATCACCCCAATTGTTATTTACATTCCCTCTTTCATATTTATCCTTGGGTCTTAGGAACCTTTATACTTCTAGTGATAGATTATTATCACATGGGAGACCTAGTAGATTGTATAAGGGTTTCACAAAATATTCCTCAAAATACAAATAATGTGATCTTTTGATCCAAGAGGATACTTTTTCAATGAAAATTGAAGTTCCTAAATTGCTCTAGAATTCTACACCATGTCGAAGAGCTTTGAAATATGATTCCAACGCAACTTGAATGGGCTCAAAAGGAGTCTGTACGCCCAAGATATGGCCAGTCAAAGTATGGGTCAAATAGGCACTTGAGGCCGACCAAAAAGGCAAAAAAATTCATCTCAAAATTTGACAGAATCAATGCCAAAATGAAGAGCTCATTGACATGAACCCAATGTCGCTTGTTTCGTCGAAACCTGACCTCGTACGTGCAAGTTACTCCAAGTCAAAGGTTGCAGGTACTAAGGTTGACTAGCTGTATGGATGATGACCTCGACATGCTGACGTGGCAATTTGTACTATACGAAAAATGAGGTGGACCAATCATATGCTGACATGTGGAAATTTGTATGTCCATACAGATGACATGGAAGGTGTAGGTGGCAACTGACGTGGCTTTCGTATAGTGACTAGATAGTTACATGGCGAATGCATGGCAGCTGACATGTCTCTGACAGGGGAATAAGATATTGCCACATGGCACTTCTCCTCCATCGTCTAGTGCGGGAGTTCAATTGTTTACTAAAAATTGTGTGGGACCTCACACATGTCATGTCGACCACCTACCAACATGCCACAAAATCTGCACATGACTATACACAATTGCTGGTTTGTTTTGATGATTACCAAGATTACATTCAGTTTTAAAAATGGACGGTGGCGGGGGTCGACCTCCTGACCACCCTGCTACCAAAATGGTTATCCACTGATGATCCATGGTATGGATTTGAACATATGATGGCTTCAGTTAGTTTTGATGAAGGTTTAAAACCCGATTGCCCCTATTTTCAAGCAAATACCCTCTATATTTAAAAAAGAAAAATCTCTTAATCTTTTAAAAAGATTAAAATAAATCTTCTAAAGCCCAAGATACTAATTAAAAGGGGCTATAATATATACATTAAAGATTATGAAGATTATTAAAAGGAGATATTATGAGGGAGATAGTGATTTGTATATGTAAATAGGGGGGAATAGTTTAAATTTTTGCTATAAAAGGGGAGATATGTTTGTAAATATTATGGTTTTAAACCATATTGGGTAAATTTATTGTATAAAAGGGGGTAAAAGTGAGAGAGTTGGGCATCTAGGTGATGGCTAAGGAAAGAATCATCCTAAAGACTAAAGTATTTATTTCTGTGCAACAGAAGAATGTTATGTTGTTGAGCTAAAGAGAGACAGACTTGTAAACTTGACGGTTTCCTTGTAATTCTTTGTGAAGCATAATCAAGGGTTGGTCACTCTATTGGAGATGGGCCCGGAGACATAGCCATATTGGCGAACTCCATTATCAACTATTTTGTCTTCTCTATTTTTTTGTTCATCATAGTTATTATGCTTTATTCCTTTAAGCATTCTCAATTATGTTAATTTAGTTTTAAAGCCTTATTTAATCATTGTAATATTTAAGTGTTCATAGCAATTGTCATAGATCCTATTTCAGATCATCTTTCACATCTACTGTCCCAAATGCACATCCACATCTACACTGGCCTAATATTTCCATTATCATCCAAATATTTTATTCTCAAACACTCATCCCACATTCCCATACTTTGTCCTTCATATAAAATGAGATGCATGAATAAAGAATAATGCATAAATTTGATACCTCCACTTCTATTTTTGATAGGAAGAAGCTCATTATGAATTTCACTGGCTAGATACTCAACATAATCAAGGGGTTAGGTATCCTGACTTTGTACATCAGCTATCAAGACCATTGGTGCTATGTCCATAAATATGGGGGCGTCTAGGCCAAGAACTTGACAAACAAAGTAGTATGTGCATTGGAAATATTCTTCAAAAAAGTTAACAAACTATGGAGGATTTTTCCTCCACTGAAAATAATCTGAGCTGATTTCCTTCATCATGGGGCCTGTGTAGTGGCAATCTCCACCTTTTGTAATTGGTGCTCAAGTTGTGATACTCATTTAGGAGGTCCCTAATCTTGAATTTCATGTCAATACTAGTGTCTAGTTGGAACACCATAGATATATAGTTCTTCGTAACAAGGATGAAGGAAGATCCATTTTTCCAATTTAATCATGTGAGTCTATGGATCATATCTATTGGAAAGTGCTTTGATGTATTCAACATTGATGAACATATTGGGTACCACCGACATCCCTAAATTAATTCTCCATGGGTTGGAAACTAGTTGGTCTCTATGCATTTTTCTATAGTGGTATATAAACAAATCATATCCCCTTGTTGGGGTCCATGTATCACCCACTTGCTTGTTTGTATCTTCCAATTTCTCTACCTGAGGGTTCAATTGAGCATTTTTCCTAAACCTATGTTCAGAGCCAGGACATTGATTGACTAAGTCTTGATTCAAATGTCTTTCTTCTATTTTTTTCTTTTGTTTTTAGGGTTTTCATACATGCTCACTATGGTATGAATTTTGCAGAAAAAAATCCTACTTTTTTGCCTTGACAATTAAATTGGTTTTAGACAATGTGAATTTTAGCTAAGGCTTGGGTACTTACTTGGAAAACAAACACCTTTCCTGGTCCTGGTGTTGTCGTCCACTACTATGCTTTGTTCTCTTTCTCCCTAGTTGCTTAATGATTTCAAAGCAGCTTCAAGATTTGATTTTAATGCCCTCAGCTCTGGTTCATTAATGCCGTTTGATGGCACTTTCATTTCATAGAGAGTAAAATTAATTATTTTGAATATAAGTCATTGATTTTCTCATCATCACCACCAAATTTTCTCTTTGTCATGCCACTTTCTTTTAAACACTTTCGCTTCATCAAGATGACAATATTTTGATCTCATTGATATTTTCCCGTTTCCTTGATATCTCATTTTAATGGTGTACTCCTTCCTCTTTTTTTGAGATTTCAAAGAGACTTTATATGGATTCATACTGATATCACAATGTCCTCTCAAAAACTTCCCTATAAGTAGCTTCTTCGATACTCTCTTATTGCTATGATATGTTCACAAGTTTATCACATCACAATAGAAAATTTCATCATTTTATCGAGGGGACTAGCATCCTTGTTCTTTCGATATGTATTCTTCCCTTCAATGGAGTCTTTAGCTTAGTCATTCACTTCTTACTCTTAGGACCATCGAGGGGATTTATTTTGGTTGTCACCGATATAGATCCCTCTCCTCGACATTCTTTCACTTGATATCTCGTTTTTCCTTTTCAGAGGGACTGTGAATTACCTTACTCTGATATTTCAAAGCCCCTTCAAACCCTTCTTGAGGTTCTTCTATTCCTTTTGTATTAAATGCTATCATCCCATTGAAGAGACAAATTCCTCATCCCGTCAATATACACATTTCTCTTTGAAAAACTCTTCCTTTCTCGCTATGTCGAAGGGACTCATAAATTACTCATCCCAAAGTCTCTAATTCTTGTGTGTATGTGTTGTCTCTTTGACTTTTCATAGTCACTCTGACACATTGTTGAGTCATGTCTGAGAGATGATTTTTGTTTCCTAAATTTTGAAGTGTAATTAACCTATGAGTCATGCCAAAGTGATACAAATTAAAATATTATACTCCTTGGTAGTCAATATATCATGTTAACGGAGAGACCCAAAACATTACCCTCTGATGCACCCAATTGTCTTTGATAAGGTTTCAATCAGATTGTTGGAGGGACACTAAAACAAGTTCCCTCAACATGATATACTCTCCTTGACAATGTTCATGTAATCCTGCTTCATTGCTTCTTCAAAGGGACCTTAGAATGACTTCCACTGATATGATGTAGTCTCCTTGACATGACCCTTTTTATTTACAAGCAAGGTGACAAATGTGAATTTTTTAGGGTGATGACTTATAGGGCGGATAAATGGAGTATTTCAAGTGATGAAGATTTAAAATGACATGCTAGGTAATAGGAATTTGGATAGGGGAATAGAAAATTTAGGCTAATCTTTTAGTTCTAACAGGTTTGTTGAATGGTAACATAGATTTGTTCATTCATTATTCCATCTTTCATTTTGTTATTTCAATTCAAGGTTTGATTACCAAAATAGGGTTTGACCAAGGTAAATCCTCATTCACCAATTTTTTTTTCTTTCTTTCTTGTGTGTGTGATTGCAAATTTATGTTGAAGAAGACTTGATGACCTTTTAAAGAGCAAGATTTACAAAGTTGTCAAAGTTACAAAAGTTTTCAAATTTATTGTCAAATCACAAAATCTAAGCTATAGATCGGATTTTTGATTTTTCGACATTGAAACCTAGAAAAATTAGAAGCTATAGATCTACACCAAAGGATTTTGAAAGATTGTCGAAACCTCTATACTTGGAACCATTCACACATGGGTGAATGAGTCTTAAATCAACTTCCAGAAAGAACTTTTGGTGACATGTATACATGTTTCTACCTTCTCAGATCTACATTATTTTTGGTCTCCAAATATTGAGCTTAATCTTCAAGTTTCAAGTGTTAGATTGCATTTTGGAGTTGATTTGCTATTTTTTAGTTTTCTTCCCAAAGTGTTGTTTGACCTTCACCCTAGTCCTCAAAGCATAAGGAAATATAAAGATTCTCACATTTACTTTTCACCTAAGGGTTGTTACTCAATTCATTATGTGGATCTCATTTCCTAATGAAATAAAGGAAACTAGGTCTCTCACCCCATATATTTTGGTCCATTTAGGAACCCTATTTTCTTTCATTTCATTTTGGTGAACCGACTTTTGAGCATCATATCTTGCTAATTTGGAGTCCATTTTCAACCCTAGATCTAGGTTTTGTATTCATTTAGATTGCATTGCATTGATTTGAATCTCATTTAGGGTTGTTCACTTGCATCACTTTGGATCTTGTTTAGGATTTTAGGTTTGCATTTTTGCATTCTTTAAAACCAGAAAATTCAAAAATATCAACCATTTTCCACAGTGTTTACATAATATTGCATAATTAGTCATTTAAATCAAAAATTGAATCAAAATTGAATCTCAAATTAGGTCTTTTACTTGTCATTTAGCACTATTTTACATTTACATTTTAGACCTCATTTTAAATCTGTGTAACTATGCATAAACCAAAATCCGAAAACCATAGAAATGATCTTAGAAACTTGCAAACTAATTTTAAAAATAGTGAGATCCATTTTCCCATTGGTGAATGAATCTTTGATCAAGGCTTTTCCCTAAATTTTTGAGCATTAAAAACACTATTCTTTCATTATATGTTTCTATATTTACTTTACTATTTTAGTTTCCAGAATTTTTGTTATCTAAAATTGTTCATATTAAGCTTAATTTTTCAAATTCCGAGTACATTGTTTAAAATTATATCTAAAAGACATCATTTTGGTTTTACATACCATTTTTGTAAAGCGAAAGGGATCTATGACAAAGCGTTGCTAAGTGATTATGCGTAGGTGTAAAGACATCAACAATGGAGTAGCAAGAACATTGTCGAGAGAATTCAAAACATAGAACCAAGAGAGAAAAAGAAGACACCAATTTGATTACAGTTAGGTCAAGTGGACTACGTCTCGAGCTCAACCGAGTGACCAATCTATTGAAATGTTATGAAATAGTAGTACAATCTCCTATGGAGCCTCTTGCAAATCTACTTTACAATATCTATAGCCTATCGCAAAGTCATTCAAAAAGTCTCCCACTCACACCCCTCTCAAAAGATCTCCAAGCTAGGGTGATTATCAAAGAGTAATAAAATTGACTTTGCCTAAAGGATCTACTACAAGGTTATAACATCATTACATCACGATTCAAATTCTCCTAATTCCCTCTAAGATTCTCTCACAAAAATCTCTCAAAGGCCAAGAGAATGGATGCAATGGAGAATGATCAACTCATAAAGTGATGATTGAGTTGAGTTGGTGAGGAAGCTCTCCTAGTCTCCCTTTATACTTGAAATTCCCATATAGGCCATAAACCTCCAATTTGGAATTTTCCTCATAAAAAATAAAAAAAAAATCCCTCTTATAAAACAATTAATTTGTTTTTAAGCCCTTTGTCTTGATATATTCAGGCTAATTCATTGTTAGGGGTTTTGTGTTTTTATTTAATTTTAAAACCTAACTAATAACCCTTTAAAGGTTATTTGTTGTGAATTCTAGGCTTAATAACCATTAAAACAAACCGAGCCCATTCACATATATGAATGTGTCGGCGGTCTAACAGTGGCATACTTTTTGTTCCCCTGCTAGTCGGGGGTTCAAATCCTCCGCTGGCTATTTTTATACATGTTTTCAAATTGTACTAATAAGAAAAATAAGCTTTGTCATTTATCTGTTTATGTGTACGCATGGCACAATAATTCGCGAGGATGAAGGGTGGGGATTCAACCCCCTCAAAACCTTTTATTAATAAATACAACACTTCAACTACGCTGGAGGAGGGAAAAGAGAGCCACGTGTTGTGCCTTGAAGATACCACGTGTCAAGATTTGATTCGATGTCACCTTCCACGTTGTCGCTGAGTCAACTGCCAACTCAACGTCCACGTCACCTATATGGCTGACGTGTGTCAAGTCCCCATTGGTTGATGTCATCATCTGTACGATGACTCAACTGCCAAGTCAACATGATGACATCATGCTAACATCAACAACTGTACCACTGGTACCCTTGGTCAACCGCAAGCTTTGACTAGCCATATCTCACACATACGAGCTTCGATTTGCATTAAACGAATGTCGTTGGAATCATGACTATGAGACCTTCTCAATGACGTTGAATTCAATCAATTTGGTGATGATATATTTTCCACCTTTTTTTCTTGCCCCTGTTACCTGAGTTGACTGTCCTTTGACCAAACTTTGACTAGCAATATCTCGCATGTTTGGGCTCAAAATTTGATGAAATGAACATCATTGGTTTCTTGTCATCGAGCCCTTCGAATTGACATTGCTTTTGGCTGATTTAGAGTCAGTAAATTTTTTGTCTTCTGGACGGCCTCTTGGTCCAAGGTTGACCCAACTTTGACTACGCGTAACTTGAGCAAACAAACTCCTTTTTTGCTTGTTCAAGTTATGTTGGATTCAGGATTCTGAGCTCTACACCATGGCACCACTTTTGAGAGAAACTTGAACACTTCAATTTTTAGGTTCTGAAGATCCACCTAGATCACATAATCTAAAAACTATCTTGTTTTAAATCTAAAAATTGTTTACATTGCACTTTACATTCTAGGATATTTCATTGCATTTTACCTCTTATCTATTTTGTGTGCACCTTGGGTTTGTGAAACTTGAATGAGTTTCACAACTTGGTGTCCTATTTCCAATATTGTTGTGAGACATAGTTTGAGACTCATGTCATCTTGTGATACATCATTCACTGTGGATCTTGGGTTCTCTAACTCTTTCACTCATAGTGTTGACACTAGTCAACCCACTATGGATCATACCCTTAACGCTTCATTTCCCATGACTTGCCTACCTACAACCAATGTGACTGATTTTGATAGAATGGTTGCTAAAGTCCCTCATGAGAACCTTAGAAGAATGGATGAAGAATTTGATAAATTGAAAGATTTTGTGTTTTGAATGCAATTCTACTAATGTGGTTCCTATGATAGATAACATGAGGAGAATAATTAAAAATGAACAAGTATTAGAGATTGTTTATAGCTTGGCTCATGTTATTAATAAACATTTCCCTACCATGACTATTTGTGCTCAAGATTTGGGTATACTCAAATTTAAGGTGGAATTTCAATTCCTCCTTCCGCAACCATAACCTCTTTTCTGACATACATTAATCCAACTGCTACAACAACCATACAACCTACTAGTAATGTCAAAAATTCCTTAGGAATTTCCACTGGGATTTCCTTTAGCTTTCTACTATCAAATCTCATATCTGCTAATCTGTCCCCCCTTACAAGTCACTTGCCCTCTGCATACATATACACCTCCACCTTAATCACCTCCATCTTGCAACATTAACAATGATCTTTTCCTTAACACACTCTTACAAAATGTTTCATCCCTCCAACAAAAATTTGCTACATTAAGTCAAAATCAAAATGGCCAACCTTCACACTATGTCAAAATAAAGCCCTTGTCCTTGGAGATATTGAGAACAAAAATTCCACAAGGTATAGAGATTCCTATATTTGAAAAATATGGTGGGAAAGAATATTCTATTAGCCATGTTTTCACATAGACAACCCTATGTAGTGACTTTGTTTTTGAGGATAAACTCTTGGTTAAACTTTTCCCTAGATCCTTGAAGAACATTGCTCTGGAATGTTTTTTCTCCTTATTGAATAATTCAATATGTTCATTCAATGAACATATTGATGCCTTCTACAATCACTTGGACAACATATGGGTCCTAAGATGACCTTAGCTGATTTAATGGCATGCAAACAAAATGATGATGGAAAGGTCGTTGATTTCATAGCACAATGCCAATTGCTCTACTCACAAACAACATTAAGATTCTCGATGATGACTTCAAAGAATGTTTATTTCCAATTTGCAAAACCAAATCCATGTTAAAGTTGAGATGTTGAAATTTCCCTCCTTCACACAGTTGTGTACTTCCCTCCGTGATTATCAAAATTTGGTTGGTATTCATGAAGTGAACTCCCTCTAATCATCCTGAAAAATCCAAATCCACACCTCATAACAACTATCAACCATTTAAGAAACAAAATAAGGGATTTTTACAACTTAATACCCCTCGACCAACTCAACATGTTGATAACCAAGTGGTTGCTATAAAGATGACAAATCCATACACATTTGGAGATAGAAATAGACAATTCACCCCTCTACGTGATACCCTTCATAATATCATGTTGCAGCTCTTAATCCATAAATTCATTCCTTACCTCTTGTTAGCACTCCTAATCCTATTAAGACTCTACCTCCAAACTATAGAAAAAATTCCTATTGCCAATTTCATCAAAAAAATGGACATTATATAGAATATTGCAAGCATATTAAACATCTTCTGCAATACCTCATTAATTTTAATCATATTCAAATTGGTGGCATTAATGATCAAGGTAATAAGTCTTTAGCCCCTCCTAATCAAAACTTGAAAATCTTTACTAATCCTATGCTAAATCATAACATTTCCTCTGTCAAAGCTAGTGAAACAAAGAATGATGTGATGAATGTTGACACACATGATGAAATCATGAAAAACATGGACAATATGATTGGACTTATTGAAGTTCAACCTCATAAGCACCTAAAAAAATGCCACTTGACATTACTTTCTTACAACGTGACATTATTAAACATGCACCTGATGGTCCTATTTACATATCTGGAAGAATCAATGGAAAGCCCACTATTGGGATATTAATTGATCTTGTTTGTGTAGAGAATGTGATCACTGAAGAATTCTTATTTGTGCATGATATTTATCATGATACTTATGAAAAACTAAACGCGTGGATCAAAACACATAATGGTTTTTCTTTCCCTATGATAGGTTTGATAACTCTTCATTTAAAAGTTGTACCGAAAACATTAAGTATCTTATTTTCCATCGTCCCATCGTCAAACCAATTTAGTGTGAATTTAGGCTACCCATGGCTTCACTCCATGAATGTCATCCTGTTGGTTGTGCATAAATGCTTAAATTTTCCATTTGGAAATGACATCTGTATTGTGCATCATAGTGGCTTTAATATTGTGTCTTCCCATGGGAATTTCTCATAAGATTTCTTTTGGCCCAAACCTATGAAAACTATTAGGCCTCATGAGGAATTTTTTCAAATCCTATCAAAAGTTTAAGGAAAAACACATAATAGAATTATCCCTTACCAATATGCATCAACCCACAATTGAGCCTCCTATACTTGATGAGACTATGATTGAACCAAAATACCTTCCAAGTAACCAAGACAAAAATATAGCAAATCCTCCACCCATTTCCTACAAGACACCACAAGATAACCAAAGAAGTCATGTTGTGCCTCCTAAAATCAAACAAGTTTATAAAGCTAAAGAGAAAGTGGTTGAACAACCTCCATGGTTCCTTTTGTTATTGCCTTAAGGGAAGAAAAGAAACCTATGGTTGATATAGCTACTCCTACACAATCACAACTTGAAAATTGAAGGAAAAAAATTGAAATGCTAGAGAGTGTAGGCGTAGACGTCGTGCTTTTTTTCATTTGTTACAAGAAAAAGAAGAAAAGAACAACATATAAAATCACAATGAAAACTTACCTCAAGCAATGCATGATTCTTCTTCTCCAAGTTTCCAAAACAAGAAAGTCCTAAACCTCAAGCACAACAAGAACAAGAACCTTCCATGGATGTTATGATTAGACCTTCTATTGTGATAAACTTTGATGATGATAATGAAATTGCTAAATTTGTTGAGGAAGTGCATAAAGAGTTAAATTTTTATTTTTTTCCTCTTCCATGAGCTTAAATGGTAAAAATCATGATGATCCTCCTACAAAGAGTGTTTCACCACATGTTGAACTTGGTGCTTGTCCTAATTTGGAAATTGATGTTGTCCCTTTGGATAGTTGTCTGCCTTCCACATATGATGAACAAGATTGGGATGTAGACAGTATGGTATAGGTTGACCCACATGCTCCTTACTAGTCTTGACTTTATTTTTTTCATGTTCGTTATATGATTGCATGTGCATAATGTGATCCCCCGTATTGTTCTGTTTGATGTGTCTACATGTTCATTCCTCTATTTGTACCTTCATTCTTCTATATGTCATAAAAATTTATCTTTTCTTTTGTCTTGTGTTTTCCTTTTGGGGATGACGCAAGGTGTTGAATCATTTAGGTCTCTTCCATGTTGACCCAAAAGCTTTTCTTTGTTTTCACTCTATGTGTGTCATTCTTCTTGTTCCATGAGTTATTTGGGGAATAATGACATTTTTGAGCTCTATAATGTCATTGTAGCAAAGACATATGTTGACCCCGAATCCATGGATTCCCTATGTATTATTTTTGGATTTCATTTTAGGGGCAACCCCTTCCTTTTGATATGTAGCTTTGTTTGGAAACATATGCTTAACATAGGGCTTTCCAAATAAGCTCTCATGTCTTGTGTATTGTTAGCATTTATAACTTTCGACTCTAAAGTAATTTCTCATAGCATGGTGTTAGCAATTTGTTTAAAGTGTGGGAATACATTGGAATTATCATTTTGGAGATCTTGGACTATATCTTATGTTTCATTGTGCGGTTTTCTTACTTCACACAATATGTCTTCTTCTTGGTGTTCTCATTAGGTTTGATGTCCTCCAAGAGTGTGAAATTTCTTGGCATATGAATTTCCTCTTAGTGGTGATGCTATGGTGGTGGCTCTGGCAGTGGCCATGCTGGTGGCCCTAGCAATGGTTCCATTTGTGGTCACAATGATGAATCCAAAGGTGGTTCTAGTGGTGGTGGTTCTAGAGGAGATTCTACTAGTCCTTTGTCATATTCTGACCCTATTTTGAATGCTCTCCTACAGAATATGGGTCAAATGAAAAACTTGTTGGTGAATTTGTCTCAGGCCTCTGCCCAACCCATCTTTTAGCCCTTCTTCCAACATAGCCCTTGGTCAGTGACAATTTTAAACACTCCCTTCTCTTAGGGATGTAAATTCCTAATTTTGAGAAGTATGGTGGTAAAGGAGACCCTCAAACACATGTGTCAGCTTTTAAGGTGATGTGTACAAATTTATTTCACCATCATACTCTAATGGCCAAACTCTTTCCTCGATTTCTCAAGGATACAACACTAGAATTGTACTATTCCTTGCCTGATAACTCTACATTTTCATTCGACCAACTTGTGAATCAGTTTCTATGGTGTTTCTAGGCTAACATCAGTCTAAAGTTGACCTTCTTGAATCTCATACGATGTAAGCAAGAAGAGCATAAGAAGATCACTAATTTCATTATGTGATACCAAGTGCTCTTTTCTCAAATATCCTACCCACTACCCAACTCAAATGTGCAAAAGGTGTTCATAGGCAACCTACAAAGATCTTGGGAGGAGAAGTTTTCCTTAATAAAATATCCTTCTTTTGGTCATCTATGTGCAATGTTGCAGGAGTATCAGTAGACGGTTGTTTATTTCGGGGGATCTTCCTCACACTCTCATCCCAAAGGAAGATCTATCTATAGTATCAATCTCAAGAAAAGGTAAATTTGTTGCAAATGTAGTCGCTACGGCTAATGATCGAGGCCTCAAGTGCAATAGACAGTTTATTAAATTATCTCAGTTATTATTCTATTTTGCAAAAGTTGTTGAAGGATAAGATTATAATATTAGAAGATCCTTGACCTCTCAGAGAGCCTTACCCTAATTGGTATGATGGAAACATGTTCTACCAATACCATTGTGTCCATAGGAATGATATTGAACATTCTATACACCTGTGCCATGAGATACATGATCACATGAACAATGGTACCATCCACCCCGATGGTAAAAAGTAGAATGCAAACAAGTATATGGCTAAGGCGAATAGTGAATTCTAGATCTACATGGATCCATTTCCATTGCATTATGGTAATTTGATTGTTAGGCCTTCCATTCTTGCTCCTATTGATGAGGCCCCTTCTGCGTATGTAAATGTGATCTCGTTTACTCCTAGTCCTCCCCCTCAACCTACAACCAGTTTGCTATATGTGACTTTTACGTGGAAGGATTTACCCATGAATAACAAATCCTCTCCGCTATATATTCCCACTCGCCTCAATGAAAACATTGTGATAGGAGTCCTTGTGGACCTTGTGAGTTGAATGAATGTTATTGCATAGGAGACTCTATGGTTAAACTCATTGGAGAGGGAGGAATATGAGAAGATGAAAACTACTATACGTACTCATGATGGCCTCTCTCTTGCTCTGTATAGCTCTATAACTCTTTCCATCCTAGCAGGACCTAGGGCTATGGATACTAATTTTGATATCATCACAAAATATGATATGTTTAGGGTGAATTTAGGCATCCCTTGGCTAGCTTCTATGAATGGGGTCTCTTCTGTAATTCATAAGTTCCTAAAGTTCTCAACAAAGGTTCCATGCATGTCGTGTATACACTAGATATCAACCATTGGTATCCCATGGGGGTTATTTGTTGGACCATTTTTGGCCTACCCCGGATGGTTCACTTCCTCCAAGAAAAAATCTACTTTATCAAAATTTTGTTAAGTATAAGACTGGGGGCAAGGTGAAGCCAAAAATGACACCCTGTAGTGAAGTGGCAAGCTACCTCTTCCTCTTAAAAGGGGAAGGGGAAGCCTTCCCACACCCAGGTCCCTTCTTCTTCTTCCTCTTCAGTTCCACCTACCTCTACCTCCCACCCTATTGTGGTGCCATAAATTTTTTCCCCTATATTTTGTGTCTTGGCCTTTGTGACCTATTGCTCCTACCTCTAAGGTAGTGAATGGGAAGAGGCCCGTCGTTGAGGCACTCAAAATTTCTCCTCCTATTGTTGTTGCATCCACCTCTCCATGTCTTCCTCTTGTTCCTGTACAAGAGTCACTCCCTCTATGAGGAATGATCGCGATGGATACTTTGATGACTGAGTAGGAGTCTTTTGTCCCTTCTCAAGCTATAGCCTCTAGCTCCCAAGGTCATAGAAACCACCTTGTGTGTGAGCACAATCATAAGAGGAAGGCTTTGGATGTTGAGCAGGATGCCTTGCAGAAGAAGGAAGGGGAGCCAACAACTCTTGCTTCAGCTTCTTCTACTATGTCCTCCCCTTTTGCCCCTTCTACTTTAATTCCCTTTTCCTCAGTCTTGCCTCTTGCTCCCCCCTGTGAGCGTGAACGATCCTCACCTAAAGAGGGTGTAGCTATTCATTGCTCCTTTGACTGAGATTCCTCTTCTAATGTCCCTTCTAGAAATTCCACCTTTTTCAAAACCTATGGACATGTTGAATACCTTGGTGGTGTCTGTCGCAGTTTCTCCTCTTCCTCCTCACCTTTTTCTTCATTTGTGGGGATCTTGCTTCCTTTGATGAGGCAAAATTTGGAGGATGACCCCACTTCCAATGGGGGTTGGAAGGAGGGTTCACCTTCTTCAGACGTTGGTTCTACATTGGGTTGTGTTGTCCTAGTGATGGAGGTAGCCCCGGCGTCCCTAGAATTCATCACTGCTCCTGAGTCCTTCAATGAGGGTAGCAGTGGATCTTGGGTACCTCCTTTGTCCCCCACTGAGTTGAAACATGGCACTCCTATAAAGTGTATGTTCAACTCTGTAGACGATGTCTTGGCTCTTTTGGTTATCTTTGTGAGATCATTGATGTTCACCTCATAGGAACCGGGTAGAGAAGACCTCGAGGGGCCTTATTCCACCTTTCCACCTTGATATTCCACCTTTCTAGGATCATCTACCCTCCCCTTACAATGATCTAGACTATGAGAATGATGACCTCTTGGTTGATGAGGACTGCAGGGTGCCTCTTCTTTACTTTTAGATTAGATTGTGTGAGTATGTTGTGTTCCCCCATGCTTGTATTATATGTTCCCAGATGACCCTTGTCACCCTCATAACTGCTTGGGTATAGGAGTGTTTTGTGTCATAAAATTTCTTCTAATTGTCACATCATTCTTCTCTTTTTCATACCTTGAATTTTGAAAATTGGAGATGATGCAAAGTGTTGGGGGCATTTAGGCCTCCCTTCCATCTTGACCCAATTTTTTATTTTTATTTTGTTTTCATGTGCCTTTCTTCACATGGTCTAATATAGTATTATTATACTTATCTATCTATATTTATGAGCATCTCTGACCCTGAAATATCAGATCCCCCTATCTCTTGTTCATTATGTCACTGTTTCTCCTTTCCTTTTGTCTTTTTCTCTTCTTTGCTTGCATTGTGATGTTGTGGTGTTCATCTATTATCCCTCGAGTGTGTGACAACATTATCATGGTTACATATCATCATGTTCTGCGGGCTACAACATCACTTTTATTCTTGTTTTTCTCTCCTTAGGATGTCACATTCCTTTTGTGTTTAGCACACACCATCCTAAGGGTGTTCTTTCATAGTTCTTCAATTTTCAAAAGGTGTATTCAGTAGCTAATGAAACCCTTCTTGAAGATATCTGATTTATTTTTTTAAATCGCATTCTTCAACATGAATTCCTAGGTGATTTTTTCTTTCATCTCGAATTCATAAGATAGAATTTAGACTTGCCCTTGTGAGGGAACATTCTTTCTTTCGAATTACTTGATGAAATAAATCTTTTAGAAGGAATCCTTGATGCTAGAATCATTGGTGAAAAAATGCTATCTCTTTTCAAAAATGGTATCGCTTTCAAACTGATCATCCCTTGAGTGGCCCCCTTTTTCTTTTGAAGGGTTTCTGAGGGACCCCTTTGAAAGCTCTTCCTTCAATTGT
The DNA here is from genome assembly GCA_007258455.2 of Sequoia sempervirens. Lineage (NCBI taxonomy): Eukaryota > Viridiplantae > Streptophyta > Pinopsida > Cupressales > Cupressaceae > Sequoia > Sequoia sempervirens. The sequence continues at coordinate 386,231,161 of VDFB02271358.1, read as the reverse complement.
TGATTTTCTGCATGACTATCTACCTATTTAATTGTGTGTCTTCTTTTTGACATCTAACATGTTTTGTCTACAAATGAACATGTTGCTTTGTAGGTGCACCTGTGAAGCTTCTTTTCATTCAACCTTACAAGACCGAGTACCTATAATGCCCCATCAGACTTTGCAGAGCCTCTCACATCTGGCTTCCTTTAGTACCGAGCACCTAAGGGTTTCTCCTTTGTAAGTCTGAGGACTTGCGAAGTGCTTACATCCTGTAGGGTCTCTTTGTTCAACTCCACAAGTCTACGGACCTACAGAGCCTCTTTGTTCACCCATCCATAGGTCTATTGATCTACAATGCATTTTGTTAAACTCTCCTTGGGTCCAAGGACTTGTGGAGCTATCTCTTCTTCTTATGTTTTTAGGTGGGTCAAATTGCGGTCTACTTCCTCGATGGTTTAGGTATACATTTCTAAACTCTTTTGATCTACTTTACCTTGCATCTGGTAGCACATATGCTTGCTAAATTTGGGACAAAATGTAATGGAGTGAATTTTCACCCCTCACAAATTCCCCATCTACATCCCCTCACCTTAGAAAAATTAAACTTGACGATACTTTTCCACTTCATTCATTCTGCTTCTGCCCACTTCGCAGCTGTCTATAGTGTTAGTGGGGGAATTTTTATCGAGGACACTAGCATAATGCATAGATGTCTATGTGTCATGTTGTCATCCTGATAGGATTCCCACCTCTAGAATCTCTTAAGGCATTACACTTCTACATTGGAAACGAAGAGTAACTCCCCTACACCCTTGACTGAACTCGAATGACTCTTTTGGGCTTTTATTCATCTAAAAACATCTCATTCTTCATTCATTTGATCTTCTTCAATCTTCTACATGCTTCTTGATACTCACTTGTGGCAAGCCTTGAAATAACCTCAACATTTTTCCCAATTCTATTGTCTATAGGTATGGCGTTCGTTTGGAGCTTTCAGGAGGCTGGACCAATCGTTAGTTCGATCTTCTAGCACTCTTGTTCTCATCAACCTTTATTTCTTAAGTTAAAGTATTCTTCTTGTTGTTCTAGCTATTTAGTTATTTCTAGTTTTTTGTTATTTCTTAAAATCACATTTGTCAAGTAGACTAGCTAAATCTATTTTATTCTTAACTATATTCCATACTCTCTATCCATACATAATCCATCGCCCAATCGAGACACTAGCACATTGTGTTGTCATCCGTATTTTGTGTTGGGGTCCTCTGGTAAAGAGTTGTTGAGGTCTTAGTTTTGACTTAGAATTAGATCATCTGGTTCCTTAAATCTCTTGGGTTAGAAGAAGGAAAGTGGCAGATCAATTTCCCTTCCCTTTCACCCTTCTAAAATATTAAACTTACCCTAAAACAATCCTTAGTGTGAGGTAGATCAGGGTAGCTGATGGTTTTAGACCCTCCTGTGACTCAGGGTCCTGAGCAGTCGGTCCCCCTCCTCTATAGGATATAGCATTCTATATATTTTTATTGAGCTAGGAAAAAGTAATGTTGTGATATGTCATAATGGATACCTTCTCTTCTTAATTAAATACTAAGTTACCCCAACTTTGGAATAATTATGAAATATAGAGTTATCGTACTAATAGGAGTTGTAGAAAGTATGAATATGACTTTGGGCTGCTTATCTGTCTTAGGATTTTATTTAAGAAAATTGCTCGATAGTTTTAATTTTAGAGTAAAGAGAAAATAACATATATACATCAAACTATAGTATCATTTTTTGACTTTAAATAAATAAAATAGAGATCAAATAAATACCCTATTGGAGTTACATTTTAGAATTTGTTTGTAGACAATACAAGAAAGAAAATGAAATAAGATATCCTCACTATGGACCCCAAGTCCCCTTTGTAAATGGTGGCACAATAAGAAAAAATTTTGTGCCTTCTTTTATCTGTAAAATTCTATTTGTGTGAACCTATGGATGGAGGTTAAGAAAAATATATATATACATATATTTATATATATGTAAATATGACAAGTTAAACCATAAATTTGTAGTACCTATGATGTTATTGTTGAAGAATGAAATAGGAACAAAAATAAAGTAATAATAAATAACAGAAGATAATTATAGAGACAGACAAATTTAAATTAAAAAAAAAAAGAGAAATAAAAGAGCAGTTTTGAACGCCATGGCAGCCTCAAGCTATACAGTAAAATATATACATCTTTATAATTCCACCTTCCTCCACATGAATTTCTTTGTCTATTTGATAATTTACATGCCATTGTATTGAAACCAATCGATTTAATAATTTTGGTTGAGCTAATTAACAAATCATCACACCCTTCATTCAAATGAAATCTTTATCAATCTAGTGATTGTCTCATCGATTTAAGTCCTCAACTATTCACGGTGGGATGATGATTGTTCCACCCAAGAAAAAAAGGGAGGTGATTTGTTACACCCAATATTCTGAATATTGTTCCACCCAATATTCTGAATATTGCATTTACGTCTGAGGTGATAGCTCTTGCTTAGAATCCTGACAATCAATAAGATTAGAATTGTGCAATTAAGAATGCCAATGGTATTATATATATGCATTGAACGTGATATCAAATTTGTAGTGGGTATGGCGCCTAACCTGGGAACATTCGGCTTGAAAATAGATGGAAGAATAATTTTCTATGAGTCCTCCTGGCCTTGCCTCAACACCTGCAATAGTAAGATCTACCAAAAATAACCCTACTCCCCAACCACTTCCTCATTGTAGGGTTATGCGGTACATTCTCTTGGGTGCGGATTTTCTTCAACTGTTTATCCTAAATAGTGGCATCCAACCATTGGATTAAATCTTATGGCTTAGGCTGATAAAATTTGAAGTTAGAAGTTAGAACCAATATGTATTCAAAGGAATTGTGTAGGTAAAATATTGTTTAAATAATATTGTTTGAGAACCTGCAAGTGGGATTTGTATCAGTTTAGTGAGAAATAATATCACCAACCACTTTGATAATAACAAATAAATATATTAAAAAGAGAACAATATCACATGAGTTGTAATATTATTAATGTCAGTAATGAAACCTAGGGCTTTAAATTCCATTTCATTTTAATTTGAAATGTTAGTTTAGCAATCCCTAGGTTGTTAAAGGTAACAATTGTAATGCAAAAGATAAATATAAATATAAATATATTGTTGATGAACTATTATGTAACTCATTTATTAAATCGATATGGTCTCCATTTGAATGTTTTATATGAATATACACCCTCCATATAAGTATACTAGCATTATAATACATTCATATCAATCAAATATTTATAAGATGAAAAGATATATATATAGTGTAAGAAAAAGTATCCCTTTTTGACACTTAATGTGGGAGTGAATAATTAATAATAAAATGGACTTAAAGGTGCCTTATTTGGGGTGTTATAAAGTATATCCTAATACTTTCACACTAATCTAGGGCTTTATTAATTAATTGTGATTATTTATGCTTTAGTTGTTCCTATTTTGCATCCACAAGCCTTATTAATTGAATATTTTCATGGATAATCCTAACACTTATCAAATAACCAATAATAATTCAATGTTTTGGGTCATGTGTTCCAAATTTGGTGATCTAGGACTCATACGCCACCTTGGGCATATGAGTCCCACCTAGGTCTTGGGACCTAATTTTGAATTTCACATTAAATAGGACCTGTCTTGGAGTTTGTGTCTCAGTTTTGAGTTGTTGGGACTCATATGCCACCTTGGGAGTATGAATCCCACTCTAATCAGGATCCATTTTGAATTCAATTCTTGGCAGGATTTTATCCTCCTAGATCTAATGTTGGCTTGTAGTGCTATAATTTCAAGAAATTTGGCATTAACAAGTATAAATACAAGGTTATTTCACATAGTATCATTCTAGAACCTCATAAGCAATCAAGAGTACTTTCATAAGAGTTCATAAGAGAATTCAAGGACATTCAAGAGCATTTCAAGAGCATTGAAAGGAATATTTAAAGAATATTCTTGCAGTAATTCAAGATCCATCATCATGTCAAAGGCATAGTGCATCAAGCATGTTGTTGAGCTAGTGTTGTGATGTAGTATCCAAGATCAAAGTTAAGCGTTGTCTCATATCCAATTCAAGATCAAGATCTACATTCTACATGGCCACTTCATGTTAGATTACTGATTTAAATTTGAAGACATCATTCAAGGTATCATTGTTCATTGTTCATGTTTCATGTTTCATTGTTTCATCATAAGGTTTAATTACCTAAATGAGGTTTCACCAATGAAAACCCCTATTTCCTAACATTCAACAAGTTTCTCTCTCTCTCTACATTTGTGATTACAGATCTAGGTGTTTTGGTGTTTCAGGATCTTTAAAAACTAAGTTGCAATATTTTCAAGTTTCATTCAAGGAAACCTTAGAGATCTCAATCTAGGGATGTAAATGAGAGAAAGAGATCTACAATAAGGTGTCCTAGGGGTATGATTAAAGACTAAAAGGGGGTCCACCACCAAGCAAAGGCTTGGAAAGAAAGAGATGAATGCAATGTGAAAAAATAACTATATGACATAGAGTATGAAACTGAAATACATAATAACAAACTTTGACCTCTAATGCTCACTGGGACTCATATGCCAGTCTGGGTAATTTAGTCCCAGACTAGGGATTTTGCACAAAAACTAGAATCTCTCAATGACTGATCTGGATCTCCTGAAATCTAGAAGAAGGAAGTACTGGGACTCATACACCCAAGGTGGTGATTTAGTCCTAATATTATGGTTTGGCTAAAACTTTGGTATTCTTTGGTGATCTCTTGTAGCTTCTCTCTTGTCAAATCTCTGAGTTAGAAACCCTAAATTCTGACCTATAGGTGACTTTTCGTGATCTTCCAAGTAAGGAGACAACTTCAACTTTCTTCAATCTTGCAACTTAGTCTTTAAAGATCCTCAAACTCTAAAACACCTAAATCTACAATCACATATGTAGAGAGAGAGAGAAAAAAAAAAACTTGTTGATTGTTAGGAAATAAGGGGTTTTCCTTGGTCAAACCCCGTTTAGGTAATTAAACCTTATGATGAAACAATGAAACATGAACATGAAACATGAATAATGATACCTTGAATTATGTCTTGAAATGTAAATCAATAATCTAACATGAAGTGACCATGTAGAATGTAGATCTTGATCTTGAATTGGATATTAGACAATGCTTAACTTGGATCTTGGATGCTACATCACAACATTCGCTCAACAACATGCTTGATAAACTATGCCTTTGACATGATGATGGATCTTGAATTATTGCAAGAATCTTCTTCAAATCTACCTTTGAATGCACTTGAAATGCTCTTGAATGTCCTTGAATGCTCTTGTGAACTCTTGTTAAAGTACTCTTGATTGCTTATGAGGTTCTAGGATGAAACTATGTGAAATAACCTTGTATTTATACTTGTTTATGCCAAATTTCCCAAAATTACAACATTACAAGCCGACATCAGATCTAGGAGGATAAAATCCTGCCAAGAATTAAATTCAAAATGGGTCCTGATTAGAGTGAGACTCATATGCCCAAGGTGGTGTATGAGTCCCTATGGCTCAAAATTGAGACACAAACTCCAAGACAGGTCCTATTTAATGCGATATTCAAAATTAGGTCCCAATACCTAGGTGGGACTCATACGCCCAAGGTGGCATATGAGTCCCAAATCACCAGATTTGGAACACATGACCCGAAACATTGAATTATGATTGATTGTTTGATAAGTGTCAGGATTATCCATGGAAAGATACAATTAATAAGGCTTGTGGATGAAAAATAGGACCAATTAAGGCATAAATAAGCCCAATTAATTAATAAAGCCCTAGATTAGTGTGAAAGTGTTAGAATACACTTTACAACACCCTAAATAAGGCACCTTTAAGTTCATTTTATTATTAATTATTCACTCCCGCATTAAGTGTGAAAAAGAGATACTTTTTCCTACACTACAGATCCAAGTTATAGATTGCATTTTGCTGTTGATTTACTATTTTTAGTTTTTCTCTCCAAAGTGTCATTTGACTAGGACCCCCGTCCTTGCAAAAAAAAGGAAATCTATAGATTCGCCCTTTGACTTGATTCACCTAAGGGTTGTAAGTAATTTCATTGTATGGATCTCATTTCCTAATGGATTGAGGAGAAATAGGTCCCTAATTGGTTTATCAACCCATTTTTATTAACCACACCACCTATTTTTCTTTTTTTCACAAACATAATGCAAACATAAGACATAATGAAAACATGATACAAAAATGATGCAAACATAATGTAAAAATGATACAAACATGATGGAGAAGTGATACAAACACAATGCTTAAAAAAAGGGGTATGACAATCATAGACTACAAAGCTCCACAAAATTATCACTAGACCATCCATACCCAAGGTGTTCATGAATCATAGGCTAACAAATTGTAATGTTGGCTAAATGACCATTGAACCAAAGCATCATAGGCTAGTAAGGTATGATAATCACTAGGTGAGCTTCAACATGAAAAAAAATAGGCTAATGAAGTTTGATATTTACTAGGTGAGTTTCTACAATAGTATCAAATGAAAAAAACATAAGGGCTAGTGAAGTCCAATATTCACTAGGTGCATTCTCATGTCAACCATACCAAAATTTTTAATCCTAATAATTCTAATAAGGTACTAAAAAATGATCAATATTCTAATGTAATGCATCATAAAGTTCAATATGTATGAACAAAGTGAAGCATATAATAGAATGTATGCCCCCACCTTAAAGTAATTTCTAATATCAATTGTGATAAATTTCCTTTAAGGTAGAAGAAAATGATATATGCAACATGATAAGACCATGCGAGCTTGTTGGGAAACCTTAAGCCAATGATATGTCCTTAAAAAAGTTGAATTATGGCAAGGGTTTTCCCCTAAAATAAAAACACATAATAAGAAAAAAATAGTATGTAAGGTGTCCACAAATTCAGGGTCAATATTGACTAGATATAATATATAATATATGATCAAACTCAAAATTGACATCATTCCCCAAATTCTTGTGGAAATACAAACAAAATGGGGGAATGGCACATGATAACAACATAAAACACTTTTAGGTCAACATGGAAGAGACCTAAATGTCTCAAGACCTTGCATCAAAAGGAAATAAAAGATAAAAAATTTCACAACATAAAGATGAAAGGAGATACAAATAGATGAATGTCATGATAGATTTGTTTTCTTTGTATCATTGTGCCAATAAAAACAATAAGGGTCATCCAATGAAAACTAATAAAAATAAATACACACCAAGAAAAACATCATGGGACATCACATCATGTGCAAGAACACACACAATGATACATAAGAGATACCACATGTGCAAACCAATCTAAATCAAATCGTCTGCAACAAAATCTTGCTCATCATAAATGGAAAGTGGACAATAAAGTAAAGGAATTGCATCAAGTGGAGTACAAGGAGAAGCATAGGGTTCAACACATTGTTATTCAATCTCATCAAGAGGATCTTCATGGATTCCCCATCTAAATTCATTGATTTAGAAAAAATAAGATCTAATTTGTTGTGGTTGTTTTATCTTCTTCTTCACTATTTGAATGTATTACAATAGTTTGCATATTAGTGCTATTATCATGGTTGTGAGAACTATCATTTGTATGATCCTTTTTGAATCTTTACTTAGGCTAAGATGCATAATTTTTAGCTTTATGGTTTGGCGAAGGTGGCAGGGTGGATTCAGGTGATGACAAGGATGGAAGGGTGGGAGATATTTCACCATTTCTAGATTGGATAGATGAATTATCATTAGGTAAATATTTTTTCCCTTTGGTAAGTTAGCGAGCCATAGAAAAAATTCTTCATTTATGCTCTTTTTTAATTTTGTTTCTTCTCACACAAGTTTCAACTTGTGAAGGGGCAATTAAGTTTTTTCCCACATTGGTCCCTTTTCTTCTAAGCGGGAGGAGGAGGCTTATCCAACTTGTTAAAAAAAATAGGGGGTAAAGGAAAGGTTATATGGATTTCACAATTTGATTAAATTGGGTGTGAGTAGGAACATCTCATATTTAGTTATCAATAATGGGAATAATAAGGAAAATTTTCACAAGGGCTAGTATTCAAGCATAATTGGACATGATAAAATTAGGTTTTTACGCACCCAATATTAAAAAGGAATATAAAAAATATATTAAGGCAATGTAGTTTTTATATTAGTTATGATTAATCATATTCTATAGAGTTCATGAAAGTTTTCTTTGAGTTGTTCTATGATAATTTTAGTAGTACTAGAATCATATTCGATTAGCATATTATATGGTTAGATAATCATATATTACAATTCAAGAACCCATATATGTTCTACCGATTGAGTAGGCTACATATGATGGATAATATTTAATATTTTTTGAATTTCTCTAAGGATGGCCATAGAAAAGTAGACAACGATGATGTATAAGAGATAAATAAAAGGGTTTTAACATGCAAATGGTTGAAGTATCAATATGGTGTAAATTCCATGTATTTTTCAATTATAAGAGTCCATAATGGGTCTAAGTAATGAAGTTAAGTATATAATTTATATAATTTTTTGGTTGGTATAACAAACTAACATTGTAAAATATGAATATTGCATTATGATAGTATCAAGTGAGTTGTACTCTTTTAGAAGCTAAAGTGTACGTTCATAGACTATTTATACTAAGTAGATATTGTGATTTTATTCTTCAAATATAATTTTTTCTTAGAATGAGTGTGATTTAATGAATGGTGATATATAATATTAATCCCACTTGATATGTATCAACTTTTAGGAACACTATAACTCTTGGAGATACAATCATTAGTTGAGTTTTTTTACTATAATTCAAATCTAGTTCAACCAACAAGTATACATGCATTATTTAATATTTTTGTAGTACTTATTATGTATTATTTTTGTATCATTTATTGAGTTAATATTTTTTATACAATTAGCTATAGGGTATGGTTTTTCAATAAAATATGAATGAAGATAATAAAGAAGGAAAAAATTATTATTTGCATCTCGATGTTGAATAAACAAAGAAATAACCCTTATCATAGGTGGAAAAGACATTGAGAATCTTATGAGGTAAAATTTTGATCTTTGAAAATGGTTTAGAAGGTACACCTAATGAATAAATATAATTTTTAGTTATTTGAGGACTTTGACATAAAGGGGAATTCTTCATTTCAAGTATTTTAAATTAATTTCCCTTTCCATTTGTTTATAAATTTTCTCATGTATTTAAGTCTCTATGTTAGTATTGATCCAAGTGTATTGGAATGTATTATGATATGAAATAACACCCTTTTGAATACCTATACTCCATTCTTATATTTAAAAAAAATAAAATTAATGACTTTCCATAATCATATTGTAAGAAAAATATAAGTAAATTCATAAAGTTAAAATATTGAACTAAATACTATGCACTTAGCGTCATATGTTTTCCATTACTCAAATTTGAAGGAATGGGCAATGATGTTATATTGCTTTTTATTCCAAAATAATATCATTTATTCTCTTTTTCATTATCCAATTATTTTTAAGAAATGAGGATATATTTAAGCTTCCTTATTGTCTTCTCTTTTACAAAATAGTTTCACATTTTCCTTTTCTAATGATATTAATGAAATTATTGATATTTTTTCATTTTTACTTTATTTAAATATTAAATATTTTATTATTTTGAATTTTAATTGTAATTACCTTGTAATATCTTCATTTTCTTATTTTTTATTTAACTTCTCTCGTTATCTTAATGATCATGGTGTAATCAATGATAGTTAAGAAAACTAATCTTCATGATTTTTAAAGAAAAGATAATATGACTTTTTACTAAAATAAAAATATTTAGCCCATATTTTCCTACCATGGGCCTCAAAAATTGTAAGGGAATTCCATTTTATTTTTATTGCATAATTAACTAGTGTATGCTAATCAATCACCAAAATTTGAAATGAAATTAGGAAGCAAGAATGTTAATATTTACAGATTTGAAATACTCAATCCTATAAGTTGAATTTATCCATGTCTTAGTTCTTGATTATTGTTAGTACTCTCCACTTGTGTGTTAAAAAATAAAATAATATAATTATTTAATCCACCACCAACACTTCCTATCAAGGCCCAATCTAATGGTTGAAGGTAAATTTTTACCAATAAAAATAAGACAACTATTTACCACTTCAGTTAAGGATGAGGTGCAAAATTGCTATTGACTATTTGTCGATAGTGTGTGAGTTTTGTTTTATTTTTTAGTGCTTAAACTTTATATATCACTTCAATTGATTTATTGAATGCTCATTCAAGTACTCCAATCAATCTTGGCAATATTGATAATTACATATCCCATGGAGAAATTTTGAACCCTTACCTACTAATCCATTGTAGATATTAGATTATATAATTTCATAGATGGGCACAATTTTGTGGCAAATAAAATCTCTATGACCAACGATGATTGTGTTTATTAATCTTGGATATTATTAAAGAGATGTACTATAATTAGTTACTGCATAGTGTAAGGAGTTCCTTTTAGGAAAAATAGGGTAGTGATAAGAGTTCATCCACTACATCATTATTACACTAAATTCAACCAAGTGAGAAAGGGGGTCTTAGTATCATAGATCCCTTTTACAATTATTTTTATTACAACCAAATAGATTATGAGGGTCTTGGATGGAGATTATCTATGGAAGCAATTTTTTTTATTTTATACAAGTTCCTACTATTGATCATTCTTGTAACTTGATTAAATAGAATTGAAAAAATATAATTACCCCATACTTAATGTCTTGGTTTCAAACCCATTTGATAGTATCCACAAGCCTTAGAAAGTGGTCTCCCAATAATTAACTTTGTTCAACTAGTCTCTTAGCCAGGCCTACACCACCTCTTCCATATTGTGGAGCAGTCTTGATTTGGTGGAAAATAGGATCTTTCCCAAATGTGTGTGCAAATGAGATGGACCACTTACTTTCCAAGCACAAAATCACTTCAAATATGCAAAATAAGATGCTAATAACAATTAGAAATGTAACCTAACTTTTATAGAAACTATGGGGGATGTTTTTAGAGCATAAAAAGTTATGTACCTGGCCAAAAAGTTGTTTTTGAGCTATGGAGGACTCATTCGCCCTCAGAGGTGAATCGTTCCTTTTAGGGTTTCAGAAAACTGATTTCAGGATCCTATACCTTGATGTCTTCACTCTTGAAAACCCAGTTATCAAGTTCTGGAAGCTTATAGTTAATTATGTAGAGCTCTTTCCATGATCTTGCACTTTGAATAACAGCTTTTCCAACTTTGCAACCTTGACAACTTTGCTCCAAATCTTGTTGAACTTGATGTTCAGCCTATAAATCTAATCACACACTCAAGGGAAAGAAAATTTGTTGATTTCTTAGTGAATGGGGCTTTTTCTCAGTCAAACCCCTTACAGGTAATTAAACCAAATGATGAAATGAAGGAATGAAGCATGAACATGAAATAATATAATTAATATCACCTTGGATGATGTCTTGTGAAGAAAATTTGCAAACAATCATGGAGTGGCCATAAAGAATGTAGATCTTAGATGTAGGATGATGCTTGTAAATGGATCCTCAATACAATATTAACTTCTTAGCTCAACACACACATGAATGCATTAAACCCTTGACATGATGATATGACTTTGAATTGCTACAACAAACAATTGAAATTTGCCTTAAAATGCTCTACGCATGCTCTTGAAATACTCTAGTAGACTCCAACTTGCTATAAGGATGCTCTTGTAAACTTTCTAGGAGAAACAATGTGAATTAACCCCTTATTTATACTAAATTAAGAGATTAACCCTAAAATTCAAAGAACTAAGGCCGACACCAGATCTGGAAAGAAACATAATTAAATTCCCACCATAATTAAATTCAAAAATAGGGGTCTCATTAAGGGAGGACACATTCACCACCAAAGGTGAATGGGTCTTGACTAAATTTCCAAAACAAAGCTTCAGGGAGCTGAAAGAAGGCCAAAAACCTCTTCCAAATCAACTAAGAAAGGGGGTCTTGTTAAGGGAGGACCCATTCACCATCAAGGGTGAATGGGTCCTAGCTCAACTTACTAGGACCAAAATTTTCCCAATGAAATAATGTGATATTTAATTTATAACTTCGAGAGGTGTCAAAATCAAGGCCTAAAAAGGGGCTTAATAACTCCACTTAACCACAATGAATTAGGACCACCTAGATAAATGTACTATTTCTCACTAATTGTCTTCCTTACTTTGCAGTCATCCTTTGGAACTTAGCTCTTATTTCATTCAAAACCTTTGCCTAGATGGTGACGTTAGACAATTCTAGATGCAGACTTCTTTCTATGGCTAGGCTATTGAAATATTCATCTCTCTTAGCCCTATATGCAAATTCCATAAAGACTTGAGATTTTACAAATGAGTCATCATCCAAAAACCTTGTACATGCTTCCACCCACATATCATCTTTTCCATTGAGCCTAGTGATATTAGCATTACTCAACCTCATACCTAATTGTTGTGTCACCCTCATTGTTGGTGTAGAGGGCATCCCTTGTGATGGCACTTTCAAATTTTGCAAAACCTAAAGTGCTCATATTAAAACCCTAAGAATTTTTACCTAAAATCTTTGTTACATTTGATGTAGGGTTCTTATATAAGGTTTAGGGTTTTGTTCGTTTTAGTTGCTTAGCATTCTATTTTGTTGCTAATTGTGTATTGCCTATTGTCGGTCACAAAAAAAATTCAAGTTTATTAATGTCATCATGTGACTGGCCCTTCTCGTGTCTAGGTTTGAATCACATGTCTCTTATAGGGTTAGGGAAAGGATCTTTTGACCTTTACATCCTTTGTATTGTGTTATTTAAAGAAGTCTTGAGCCTACTATTCGCATGTCATCCTAGAGGATTTCCCCTTTTTAGAACAACTTAAGTGCATGTGCTAAAAAAATTTCCACTTAAGTCTTGATAGCCCTCATAACTTTATCGCTTATCGCTGATTTATTCATAGGTTCACACCTTGAATTAGCAATGAGCGATGGAATGATGTTTTCCATTGACATCGCTCATCGCTAATGACTTTTGAGCCTTCAATTTGTAATAGCGATGAGCGATGCTTCTGGCCTTGTGTTCTTATTGCCCATCACAGATGGTCATGAAAAGATAAACTTTAATTAGTGATGAGCTATATGACGTGATTTCCTTTATATCACGTGATCACGGATATGTTTTAAATGTAATTCTCACATTAGCGACACATGATGAACCTTATAAATGTTGTAAATCCTCTCACAACTAATTGCTTGCAAAATATATGAGGAGAATTAGCGACGAACAAAGGCCTTATGTTATATCACTCATCACGAATTCATTTCAGAACTTGAATTATGAATTAGCGATAAGTGATGGTTGTCCTCTAAAAGGATTTTCTTTCACAAATTTGATATGATCCTATGAGTGATGTCGTTTGTGCCATTTATTTTATGTAGGTGCACGTGTCTAAAATATGGTGCCTCCACAACATCTCTCATCATCGATAGGATCCTAGGTGCAAAGTTTGAATTAGCAATGTGCAATGGAAGGATGAATGTGACCAAAGGTCAGGCCACAGAACTAGGGGCTAAAGATCATTGCAAGAATGTTTACATCGCTGATGGAGTCGGGCAAGGATGAAGTAAATCAGTGACAAGCGATGACCATGAATGAAAGGGGAAACGTGGTAGGATCCTAGGGATTCCACATAAAGCAAGAAGGAAAATAGTGAAAGGACTGGAGAACCTTTAATAAATTCTTAAAGTAGGATGATCCAATGGACTGAAATCATCGCATGAATAAGTTCATTGCTAATTGCACCCTAAAATTTGGGGAGGATCAGCGATGAAGAGTATATATAGAAATTTTCTCTCTAAGAAAAACTAGTCCTATGTACTTCGCTGATATTAATGAAAAGCATGGATTAGGTTGGCGATACATGCTGATTGTCATATCAAATATGATTAATCAAGGTTAGAGAAGAACGCGGCAACATTTGAGATAGCATCATTGTTTTCAAGGAGCAAGTTGATAATGGTTGAAAAATGATGCTCATGGCCACCTTAGGTGAAATTTTAATTGCTCTAAGATGAACAGCCCAGATTTAGATCCAAACTGATAAGTTACCAATTCACTCATGCAAGGAGTTCTAAATCATTAATTCTGCATGCTCAAATTTTCTATTTAATGCAGGTTGATCATTGTTTATTCACACTATCTTTTCAGTCTGCAGTGTGTGTGAGGCAAAGTGTGAAGTAGGGTAAAAGATTACTCGTCTATCTTAAGTTGAATTTTCTTGTCCTTAATAGGGTGATCCCATAATAGTGGTTTACAATTTTTGGCCAAACTGGACACTGCAATTATTATTTTTAACTAAATCTTCACATTCGGGCACCTATAGCGGCTAAACCATAGAAATTTGAACATGGTGCAAACTAGAGTCTCATCAAATTTTGTTTGTAGATTCTAAAAATATTTTTTTCAAAAATTTTGGAATCAAATTGCACTTCTTTTTCCATCTCCCACAAAATTGATTTTTCAGGAAAACAACATTTTAAAAAGTGACGCAACCGTATAGCATAACTTTTATTCCATGAAGGATAAAATTCTAATTCTTTCAAATTTAGATTTGTAACTATGATATCTAGTGCTTCCAATTGATTAGATAGTTTTTATTGAATATTTTTTCCTTAATGGTTTTCAAAGTCAAACGAATTACAATTCAGCCACACCGTGATAACGCTGTAACTTTTTGTATATGTCAAAATTTAATTTAATTTTTTTTGTTGGATCAAGGACTTCAATATCTAGTGCACACTCATATTTTTCAATTTTATTTTTTGATAATCTTCTATTTTTCCACATATGAAGAACAAATAAATTCATTTTCGATGAAAAACCTATGTTTAATAAAGCTTAAAAATAAATACATAACAAAACCAAAACATATTAAAATTATATTCATTGATAGCTTGTTCTGAGGAATACCATAATCATTTGAAATAAATTTTAAATGAATTCATTTGATCCCCCAAAAGTTAAATCAAAAGTGATTTTTTATCAGCATTTTCATAGGTGTAAAGGAGACGCATTTATAGGTATGGTTTAAAACTAGCGAGGTTCTATCCAAGGGGGTTTGATCTAAGGTGATTTGATCAAACCCTCTTCAATTGGAATCCTTAAAATGGAAATTTTGAAGGCTTAAATCATTATATTTTCTAAAAATATGCAATTTCAGCTAAAATCCATTCCTCTCAGGAATTGTAAACCACTATTGTGACAGCACCGAATAAGTTGGTATGAAATTGGGTTTTCTAGTCTATTTAGGAATTCTGTTACTTGAACTAGTTGTAACTACTGGGGTTGGGGTGTTTCTCCTATGGGTCTTGAGTAAAAAATCCTTTTAATTATCACTCTGTTAGTTCTAACGAAATGGGAAATGTTGGTGCAACAATTCCGCTTGTTAGGAGGTCTAGCCAGCGAAGTGTGTTTGAGTGCCATGAAGACATGACTGAGCAGGAAGCCATGGTTTCCCATGAGATCTCAAAGGGTAAAATGAGGGCTAGAGGCCATAAGAATAAATCAATTGTGCAAAGTACTTACCACTTGAGGAATAGGACCCTTCTAGGAGAAGTGGTTGAATTCAAAGGCAAGGAACTGGCACAAGCCAAGAAAAAAGAGAGAAAAGCCATAAGACCCGCCTGGGAAAACACAATTCTCCTATTGTGCTTTTTGACACTCGTTTGGATGCTAAAGCTGATACTGACTCAAATTATGGCTAGTACATTCATTCTCTAGTGCCATATGGGAGCTCTAATGACAATGTATTGGTAATCCTTCCAATTTCATCAAGGACAAGGAGCAGTCGAACATTTTTGGATGTTGATGACTTTGAATAGGGTCATTGCCTTGTTTTAGTTTTTGATGACACCATGGTCTTTGCATAGGAGGTATTTGTTTTCGTGTGTCATGGTTTGTCTTTTTATTTCTCATGCTAATGTGGAGGTCTTTGAGAGGATATGAATGAAAAAAATTTTGTTTCAAACAACAAATGTTGTGACAATGACCACTGGTATCCTGCACATGTTTTTTGCCTTTTGTCCTCCCCTATTCTCAAATGATTGCGTATGAAATCGCTTGAGAGTTATTTGAGGAGACAGTTAGAATTAGGTTTTTGAAATGAACTCAAATGAAAAATGAAATTGTAATTTAGACGGGTGCTTGTTGCTCCCCTGCCTATATAAAGGGGATTTCATGGCTAAAAGAGGAGAGTTCAAAATTTTGAGTCTAGACATGGTCACAGTAAATACTATGCTCTAAAAGCATAATAGAATGTAAATGGATACTCTAGTAGATATCAAAATCAAATTTAAGATGAAAGTTATACTGTATATAAATCTTAAATATGGTTTTACAATGAAATATTAGAAATGAAGAATAATTTTAGTTTCAAAATGTTGCTCTCCTATGTATTTTCTTCCATGTTATGAATGAAGTTGTTAATGGAAATTTCATTTGTCTTTTTGCCATTTGCACAAAATGGATGAATTTGTTTTATGCTTCAGTTCAATGAATTGATTAAATGCTAAAATGAGCTCATTAGTTTGTGAGAAAAGGATAGAGGATTTAGTAAGGAAGTGATATTTTGTAGACATAGTGAGTTAGATGTTACAAAGTAACATTCTAATAGTCAATTAATTTTTGAAATTCAATTAGAATTGTATTACCGATTGATTACCAATTATAACTCTTTTCTCCCTTAGATAAAGCCCTGATTGTTTTATTAGTTTATCTTGTAGTCAGTTGAGCTAGTATTGAATTGGGCCTAGGATTCAAGATGAAGAATGATTCACAAAATACTTTAAACTACATCGTCCCAACTTCAAGTATGTAAACACACTCCTTGAAATAAGTAACACTTCTATCTAAGGTTTGTTGAGCCTTTGATAAGGTGATTTTCATGAAATAGTGCATTTGTGTGAAGAAATACTCTTGACATTGAAACATAGATTTTTGGGACCTTATGGACTACTCTTACACTTTTAGGTTTCTTCACCTAAAAGGAGAGAGATAAGGCCAAAAATGCTAATGTATCACTCAAATTAAGATGTGTGTGATGTGATGTGATGTAAATGAACTTAACCAAATGCAATTGACTAATCTGAATGACCTAAAATGAATGCAAAAGTGCAATTACAACTATGTTTGAAAACACATTGTGATATGCAAACAACTATGTAAATGAAGAAATTATGCAGAACATAAAGAGATGGGATGAAAAAGAGTGCACTTGGGAAAAGTGTGATGATTATGGAGTGTTCTGGATGTTGATTAAATTCATTGATTTTTCACAATGGGACTGATTCGCCCAAGGTGGTGAATCAATCCACCTACTAGTGAAAAACTATTGGGCATTGATTTTTGTCTGTCAGGATCTGAAATCTAACAAAACTCAAGTTTCCAGTACTAAGGTGGGACTCATTCACCATAGGTGGTGAATATTTCCTCCCCCAAATTCCTAAAAAACTAGGAGACAACTCTGCAACACCAGATCTGAGAATGTTTGCTTGTCGGGTTGCCGAAGTCAAATCTACAAAAAATGGACAAATAACTCTCTCCAAGCTTGATTTTGACTTAAGTTGACTTGAAGCACCTAGTTGACTTGAAAATCACTCTTCAACAACTAATAACCTATCAAAACTGTAAATAAACAAGCAAAAGGGGAAAAATGATTAGGGGTTAGTGAATAGGGGTTTGCCTTGGTCAAACCCCACTTTTGGTAATTAAACCCTTGAAAAGATAATGAAATCAAAGAGAAAAATAAACTAATAACATGCAAGTGCTATCAACTCACCTAACTCTTGATGTTACAAATCTGAAGTAATGTCAATGGTAGCTTCAAAGTGCTTGAATAGTGCTTGAATTGTTGATGTAAAATGCTTGAATGCTTGAATGAGTGAAGAGATTGTAGGAGATGTAAAAAGAGGTGAAAATCACATATTTATACAATTATTGTGCCTTAGTATCCATTCATACCTCATCACAGGCCAACATCAAGTGATTTTGAATAAAAGCTCGAAAGGAAATTTGAAATATTTTGAATTTGGGGCCAAGGGGGACTCATTCACCACCCATGGCGAATGGGTCCCACCTAAGACCTAAAAACATATGTCAGGAAAAATGTTGTGCTTAATATTATTTGTCAGGATAATATGAAAAATACACTTAATTAATCCATATGAGGGCATAAAGAGACAAAATAAAGCACGAGAAGGGTGTAAATAGTGAAGATGTGCCTAGAAAAGTGTGAAGGCTTGTTACAAGACTTTACAACACTTCATAATAGGACTTGTTGATGAGTGAAAAAGTGATTTTTAGGTGAATTGTATTAAATAGAGTCTAGAAGAATGTAGAAATGTCTTACAACACTTCACAACACCTTCACAAGACATCGTTCTTCAAGTTTTAATACCTATATAAGCATGTTCAAGCCATTATACAACATAAAATCATAGCAACATAGTTCCAACACCATGAAACAAGACCTAAAAGGCCATGAAAATGACAAGGGACCATTTTTCTACGACACGGACTTAAAGTGAGATATTATGAGTATGCATGGGATTACCCTCCTTGGGTCTCACAGAGCCTAAAGAGAAGAAGTGAAGTACTAATTAATTTACTTATGTGTTAGCCAATCCTCAACCTAGCTGATAATTGAGTTGTGGCAATCTCATAGGTTAAGATTGAGATTAAGTTTGGTTCTAAAAATATAACCAACACCATATTGTATCTCCTGCTCAAATAACCAAATGTCATCATTAGACTCATCATTAACATAGTCCATCAAACTAGTTACATCAACCTTATTCTTCTTCAACGGTGGTTCTTTTTGTGGTGATTCACTATGTGGTGGAACATCAATCTCCACAATTTCATACTCTGCTGGCCTTAGAGGAGATAGTGGTGATACTTGTGGCATAGGAGAGGGAATATTTTGCTCCTTTGGCTGGGAGGGGGCAAGAGCTACATCATTTTTCTTTGCCTTATTCCTTCTCCTTACAAAGAACTTTATTCTTGGTTCTTCAGGGGCTTGAGATGTAAATTTCTCTTCCAGAGCAGGGGCTTCTCCCTCACCCTGCTCTTCTTCAATGGGGGATTTCCCTTATCCTTACTTATCACCCCTTTAGTTTCAAGGTGGCCCACTATTGTCTCAAAATTTTGGGATACATGTTCCACCTTTTGCATTACATTTTCAATTTTTGGGAGAACCTTGAAGCTAGGTTCTTCTTTCTTTATCTTTCTCTGCATCTTATTGAAGGAAATCCACCTTTCTTTTCTTTTTTCTTGTTCCAAAAGGTTAAACACATTTCTTATCGCATCCTCTGGATATTGGAAAATATGTACAAATTTATAACTCTTATTCCTTTCCTTTAACCAGGCCATAAAACCTTCGGGATCATATCTGACCCTCTCCACTGATCTTTGCATACGATAGGCTTTGAGTATATCAAGTATTTTATTCCAACCTCCTTTTGTTATTACAAAACCAGAAAAGTATGTGTACAAAGGAAAGAATTTCCCTTTTCCTTGATTCAATAGATGTTCATTTTCTACACTTCTGAATTGCCACATCACCTTAAGGAAACCAATTCTCTTCGGCACAAATATTGGTAGCAAGTGAGGTGCAACCATGGAACCATGCACTCTTAAAATAGTGTAATCAGGATATGGGATGGCATCTCCCCAATTGAGATCAACTACCAACTAAAGCCTTCTTTCATTGTGTCTCAAGAAGTCTATGGGAATTCTAGGTATATTCACAATCAAGGATCTCTTTAGTTTTGAAGAAACAAGTTCTGAAATGTCACATAATCATATGTCCTATCATCCTTGTCTAAAACAGTAGTCTAACACTACACATGCAGATCCAAGTTACCCTCCTTCCTATCCAAAGTCATATTATGCCCAAAGTAAGGTGCACCTTGGAAGAGAAACATATGCATCAACAATGAGTACCAACTAAACCTTACTCCCAACTCACCCTTCTTCAACCTTATCAAACCTTCACGAATTATTTCTGAAAGAAACCCCGCATAATCATACATTGTGCAATATTGGGGGTGTTGAGTATGGGCTGCCATGTACATCCATGCCATTGGCATTCCCGTGACAGGATCATAACCAATTATCTGACAAATGGAGTAAAATATTTTTTGGAAGTAGGCAAAAAAATAACTAACAGGGAAAGGATCCATATCATGTTTCCCTATTGTAATCCTTTAGCCTGCAATTTATGCTAGATATCTTGGTAGTATGTGGACTCTGAATGCAATCTTAGTTTTATCATATTCCTCCTTAAGAGTGTTCTCATTTATCTTCTGCATTTCATCACTCCACCTAGTGAGTATGAAAACACGAGCCAATTCTTCGTTGGTAACTTTGACCATTTCCTTCCCATCATATGTTCTTATAGTTCTTGTAACTGGGTCATAATTGGTGGCCACTTCTTTATGCAAGTCAACATCCATGTAAACATTGGGTACAATCAACTTCCCTAGGTCACAATTACAAGGGTTACCCATTGGAATACCCTTTTTTATTCTTGAACCAACCATAGAATAATTTCCACCTAGTATAAGGTAATTTAGCATCCTTAATAATAAAAAAATTGTCAAACAAACCCTCAACTACCTATGTACCTCAGAGAATTAGTTGACCCTTAGGTTTTTCATTGGTTGAGGGTGGCAGCTGGTTAGTAAGGTCTTTACTTAGAGGCCTTTTGGGAGCATAAGCTTCCCCTTTAGATGATGATGCCTTTAATTGTGTTTTAGGAGCCATGATATAAGGTATTACAAAACAGGGTTTTTGGTTTATTGGCACAATACTTATGGCTTATATAAGGGTTTGCCATGAATTATGACAATGCAAAACTAACAAGTTCTCTTTTATGAATGTCAAACCTTAAAATGCTAAACCAAGAAAACTCTAACTGACTCAAAGATTTAGGAGACTGTAATAAATCAACAATTTTGATAGGAGGGTAGTAATTTACTTACTGGTTCTTTTCACAAGTTGACAACCTTAGCTCTGACATAAAAAATACTAAAAAACCTTAGCATGAGCTCCTTGAATGTGTAGAATATTCTTCACAATGTTGAATTATGCTTTCAAGATAGGTATTAATAACTATTCAACCTCTTGCATCAGTAGCTCGATGTCCTTTCAGCTATTAAGGCTCACTCGCGTGAACCAGAATGGCTCACTTGCCCTCAAATTAAGTTTTGAATGTCAACCATTGATCACGCGGGCATGTTAGCTGATGGATGATCTAGATTTAGTCAGCTTGATTTGAAAATTTTGACTATACACAGCCGCAATATTCACCAAATGACAAAAAGCCACATGGAACCACTTGCTAGTGGTATGCAGGCTCCACCATTTCTTTGTCACTCTAGCTAGGATCCACATGTCTTCTTCCCCTCGCCCCCATGAGTCATAACCCATGTGCAATTTTCATTAATGGGGAGATAGGGAAGGGTCAAGATTGTTGAAAATGGAGGTAATTATGTAGCTTAATACTTTGTAAAACTATTATACTGTAGATCTAAATAAGTGTTCTTTGTTACAATTTCTTTGTGGATGATTATCTATTTAAATTCATTTTACCATTTGTAGAAATAGACAGAAAATTGTAGAAGAATAAGACCAGAAGATAGAAGTGACACAACATATACCATGGAGAAACCCTTTTGGGAAAAAATCCCACCACCAGAATCAATAGTGCTTGTATTATTTAACCTTAGAACAAGATTATAATAATTCTTTATCAATCCTTGCTTGAGATGCGTCTTCTTCCTTCAACAATTCTTCTTCACAACTTGCAATAAACTTTGATAGAATTGTCTTCAACTTGCTGCAATTTATAGACAATAATGAGCCTTGTAAACTCCAAAGAGTTTACAATTACAAAGCACAAAGCTTATCTCACAAAACCTATGCCTATTCTTTGCAAATAGAGTTCTTCCGTGAAAAACAATGTCAAACCAAGTCCTTCATCATTTTGGGCATCCAAAACTGAAGTCCTAACTCAACGTTGATTACAAAGATATCATGTAAGCTTCTCCTCAAATTTGGCACCCAAGAATGGGCCCACTTAACTCAGCCTTATAAAATATCTTATCATGTAAAAGTGTTAACTCCAAGATGCCAACTTGGGTGCCCAAGGTGGGTCCAAGTCAATCTCTGTTAACTGAAACATATCTCTCCACCATTCATACAAATATCATGCATGATTGATCATCCCCACTTAAATGTATCACCTGTTATTTGTCATGCAACTCAAGTCATTAGTCATGCATTCCAAATCAACTGAAGTCAACTAGCATTCAACTGAAACTAACTACATGCAACTAAAGACGATTGAACCATAACTAAACCAAACTGATACTGTACTGTACTGAATTGAACTAAACTAAATTGATACTGAATTGAACTAAACTAAACTAAACTCCATGCATGTAAACATCAATTCCTAACTTCTAGGATCTTTACATGCATTATTGAAGTGTTATATTTTCTTGAAATAGTTAACTTAACTCAAGGTGGGTTTCACCTTCTATGTGGGTGCCCCGTGTGCTCCTATTTTGTAGGAGCTTTTCTTGGGCATCCCCACATGTTCCTATCATTTATAATTAATTAGAAATGTCAATTTACATGTTCATTTCATTCGAATTTAATCTCTTTCTAATCCTAGTGTTGGGGAACACTTTCCAAGGACTTAGGAGATACATGAAATAATGTTTAGGATTACAATTAAATGACATCTTATTCCCAACAGAGATTAAACCTCTCAGCTTCTACATACACACATATTAATTCAAAACCATTGCTCGCAAATTTATTCTTCTTACACCATCAACGACCCAGATTAAAAGATATTCAAACATGTGCATTATATCTTCTTTAGTAGCACACACTTTATTCTCCATGCCCCATGTTGACATATTTAATTAATACTCACCCTTGCCACGCCCTCTGGGTTATTCCACGTAGCAATTTCCCACCTCCCCATTGAGAGTTAGTCAGTAAATGTGGGACCCATATGGGATAGCAGAGAGCAATCAAGATTGATCCACGTCACCCGCTATCGATCGTTGATTCACTTAAAAGCTCTGCAATGCTGACTGCTTGAAAACACTGGGCCCACTGCTAGACTAGACACGTGACAACCACCTACCAGCTTGTGTGATTATTTTAATGGGCAAGAAAAACAAATGGGCACTAGGGGAACAACCCAGATGAGGCCACATCATTCAATGACCATTGTTGATTTCCTCTTAAAACCACCTGCATGCCTTAACAAAGACATCGGGACTGCCAATGTACAAGACACATGGCTTACGCTCATGAGCATGTGAGAATAAAATAATAGGCAATGAAATGGAATGGGTGCATGGGGAACAGTGGCAATTCGTTTGCATCAATTGAACAGTAGTCAGGGATCCTCATATTTGCACATGTCGAAAATGTTAATCTTAAAAGAGGGACCCGACTAGATCGACAAGACCACAACCCATGAGAGAAATGAATTAAGGCTCAAATAATTTTATTAGGAAATATTTAGCCCGACTTAGGAAGAATTAAAGTAATGGCCCAAAATATGACAACCAGTAAAACGAGACCAAAGGGCCTATTATTTCATGGGTTTCGATGACACACGATATGCCTTAAAAGATCGAGAACCGACAACAAGGGGTCAACAAAGAATTAAAACCTTGGTGAGGATACAAACTCAAAAGGTTTTTCAAGTATGATCTTAGGTAAACTAAAACCCTTAAACAATGACAAGAGACAAAACCCTAAGCCCTCAGACACAAATCTAACCCAAAAATAAGCAAGATTTGGAGATGGAACATGAAAATTTTAGGGACCGTTCATCAAAAAGTATCTTTCAAATAGCCACATTACTCCTTCCTATGACTCCATAATTTGCCTCGTTGAGGAAGTTCCAAGGCAACAAGAAGATTTTTGTACTTCACCCATGGACCTTACAACTTGTGAAGATTATCCTATCAATGATACATCATCTACCCAAGAGTCATGTCAAGAAGATATTTTGGAGGATAACGAGAGTTGCTATGAACTAACTCAAGATCAAGATACTATTTCCCCACCACATTGTCATGAGATACATAATTATTTCCAATCTCTAAGTAAGATTTTCTCAACTGCAACTCACATTGAAGAGATAAATTCCTCGAAGAATTATCATGACTTGATGAGTATTCTCCAATCCTTCTAGAATTTCAAGGACACACGAGATTCCACCAATGAGATGGTTTCTTTGGATGGACATATAGACATTCTCCATACAAAACAAGAGTTTCCCACTCTTGATGTTCCCACACAAGAGCAAGCAATGGTCGAGATTCTTGATTATTACAGTGATTGTGCATCATCGACATCTTATGAATCAACACCAATATCTTTTGAAGTAGAATAAACAAATAAGTATATCACAGAATCATAAGAAACAGTTAATACTCTTGAATAGTGGGAACCCATAGCAATAGCATGTGTTCATGAAAAGTCATATTCAATGGCTATGGATTAGAGGATATATTATCAGGGCAAAGGGTTAGGTATTATTAATACCTTCACAATGCTGGGGGCAATCTTGTCTAATGTAAACGTCAACATGAGGGGCACAAAGGATCTTTATGATGAAAATACTTTCAACACTACAACTAGTTGTATCATGAATCGTCATCCACCCATCATCTCATACACAAAATGGGACCAACGTAAAAAGAAAGATTCCTATCAAAGCAAGGATAAGATTGCCAAAGAAAATAAATTAATAAAGCAACAAGGACAAAGTAAATACAAATGGATACCAAAGAATACAAAAGAAAATAATCCCAATCATAATCCATTAGTCAAAGAAACTATGGGGAAAAGTCAAAAAGGGAAAAATATCCATCAAAGATGTCCTCAAATACAAAATCAGGCTTCTCAAACAAGGAAAAAAAAACAAGTAGTTGGTCCTAATTCCACACAAAGCTCCATTTTCACCCATTATCACTCATATTCCCAAGTTTGGAGAGTTAAAAGTTCCAAACCATTGACTAATCCATCTCATATTCCTTCATGCATGACATTTCGTACACTCCATCTATGATATCTAATTCTCACATTGACCGTGTGTTGGAAACTACTCTTCGTCATAAGGATTCTGAAGGCACTTTATTACGATGTGCATACATGGACAAGAATAATTTTAGTACCAATAAGGTAGATCAAAATTCTTCAAAGTTGCATTCAAGTGCTCGTATCTTAGCAAACAACTTCTTCAAGTAGGATATTGTTGGAATTCTATGGCAATGGCCTCTACATCAGTACCACTAGGTGGTTCAACATGAGGGTAAAATTAAAAAAAAAAAATTAAGAAAATAGTAAAAATAAAATTGTCCTCCAGTGAAAACCGCATGGGTGGCACTTTGGGAAAGTATTATGATGAAAACCTAGCAAAAAAGCATTATGAGTAGGATCAAGCATCATATGGACCTTTTCAAGTGAAATCATCTCATCCCCTTCATGAAAAATCCAGTGTTTCCTCCATCTATCCAATCCATCTTTATCCAAATCTTCCAACATATCTTGATCTCGACAAAGGTTTATGTATACTTTGACTTTACTCATGACTAAAATAATTTTGACATGGTCTTTACCATACATCCCATGTTGACCCATTGCATGTTAAAACTCTTTGCATGGTTTTCCACCGATATCTTGATTTGTCCATTGTGTTATGAAACATTACTAGACACTAGAGGTAGGTTCTTGCGCTCTTGTTTTTGAATAACTCTTGATCCATGTCTTATATCTCACAAACATGATATCGACACCATGATTTAGGTATCATTTAAGTTAGAAAAATTCAAAAACATTCATAAATCTTAGAAAACACAAAAACATTTGAAAATTTGAAAATCAAAACATTGTAAAACAACCCAAAAATTCTCAAAACAACCTCAAAACATTGCAAAACACCAAAAAAATTGAAATATTCTAGAAAATCCAAAACCACCCATCACATTTTGCTTTCACTCATAATAAAATTCCATCTACAATAAATTGATCATCATCTTCAACCTTTGGTAAAACAAGTGGAAACAAGTGTAGCAAATTTGTAAAGTGTGAACTTAAATGTAAGGGTCTTGAGTCTAGGGAAATAAGTCAACAAGTTGGTTAACTTTTCATATCAATAGCCCATCATCCAGTTAGTTCCAAAATCATTTGATAATCATGTCCTAGGATGCATCCTTCCTACAATGGACATCAACATCAGGCATCACCTTAGTTTTAGTCTTGGCTAGAGATATGAAGAACATTAGGTTGTTTGTTTACTTGATCTTTTCTTATGATTTAGATATTATTGTGCTCATTTCTATGGCCTCTTGATGAGGTCTATCAAAATAATTTAGAGAGAAATGAATGGGGCATTGATCATTATCTTTCATTTGATGTGCTTGTTGTATGTTCTTATAAAATAACCTTGGCAAATACTTGCTTTGTTAGGTGTGTATGGAATGTGTTTTGGGAAACTTGTTGACTATTACATTGTTAGGTTATACCTCTCCGTTTTTTGGTCCAAGATATTTGAGACTTCTAAAGTACATCCTAGCAAGGTTTCCATATGTTAGGTGTGCACAAGAATACTCCTATTTGTATGTCGAGTCAAAGTCCATTGCACTAGATACAATGTCATCCTAGTCATCCATACGATGATGCATCATGTCTATGTGTTTTATCAAACACAAGGAATAATATGTCTTTAATATTCCAATCCCCATAACAAGAAAATCATCATCTCTCATCACCATATCTAATAAAGTCTCAAGGAATCATAGACTTGTTGGACTTCTAAATCAATCTCGCAATCAATGGTTAATCCATCCATCTTATTCTTCTTATTCTTCTATCTTTACTAACAGTTCTATCCAAGTGTCAAATATGTGTGATATATCAAAATATACATGAGGCTACCCATGGATAATGACTATCTATACATCATCAAATCTGTCTACATTAGACATTTTTAGCTTTCTAGTCCTCTTTAAGTTGAACTGATCTTGAACCTTTGTTGTGATCTTGACCCGAAAATTAATTTTTTTGCTGGATCTCTCAAGGGGGTAGTGTAGTAGCCTAATTCCTTTTGCTGGGGCAACAATGGAGCATCCAAAAAAACAATAAATTTTGAAATTTTGATCTTGGCGACAGTGTTGATCTTGAGAAGCATTGGTCTTTGAACCAATGTAACAGGCACCTCACTTCAAAGAGGGGCAAAATGTAGACACTTCAAATCATCCCAATTGATATTATGCATCTGAATTTGATTCTAACACCATTTCCTTGTAAATCAACTATTTTCTAGCTATTTAATTAAATAATCTAATTGTTTAATTAAATTTATCATTTTCTCCTATTAATCAAATAATCAATTTTATTGGATTAATTCATCCACCTTCTTACTAATTTTCATCCCATTTAATTAGATAATCTAAATTATAAAAAATTTAATTAAAAATCCTATGTCTTCTCATTTGATTAAATAACTCTAATTATTTAATTAAATGTCACATTCCTCTTAAAACCCCTAACCCACCTAAGATTAATTAATTATGAATTAATTAACCTTAAACTAGGTCTGCTAATCTTCATTAGCCAATCCTCTAGCTTTTAACCCCACCAAGGTTAAATAAACCTATGACTTATTAACCCACTTGCACAAGTAATTAATTTCCTCAAATTAATTAAATGGTTGTTTTCCTCACAAAGGAATATTCTTCCATTTACTCCCCTCATTTACTTTTTCTCCCCAAGCCTTAATGCTCTTACAAGCCATCAAGTCTCTTACAAGAGCATTCACTTCTCCTACAAGCCATCATGTCTCTTAGAGGAGCATTCACTTCTCTTACAAGCCATCATGTCTCTTACACAAGCATTCACTTTTCTGACAAGCCTTCAATACCTTTCACCCACATATCATTAATTCTTCTTACACATGTCTTAACTCCCTCTTACATTCCCTCTTCCCAAAATGTGCACACACATATGTGGGAACATATCCCCATCACCTCTCTTAGCCTTGTGGCACTTGTCACAAGGCTAATGATCCTCCCTTTTATCCCATATTCCTTAGTTTCAACCCCTGATTCAACCTACCTCTTGTATAAATAGAAGTTACTTCTATAGGAAAAGGATCCACTTTCATGAGAGCAAAGGCATTATACTCATTTTAGTCCATCAATCATCCAATTGTTGTCATTATCTTTGAAGGCATTGTCATTTGTCACATTCACTTGGGATCCATCATCTCATGCATTGTTTCCCTACTCATTTTCATCCACAATCATATGCTTTCTTCATCATTTTAGCTTGAGTTCATTACCACATTGCATCAATTTCATCACTTTGGACAACAAATGTTGAAGCTTATTCAACAAGGGATTGGGAAAGGTCCAATGTTCCACATCAACATGGCACCAATCCCCCTATGGGATTGAGGTTTGAAGTATTAAGCTAGGTTTTCATTATGTATTGTTTATTGTTTCATGCTTTGATTTGATTGTCTCCATGCTTTTTGTCTTCAAGAATTTCATAGGGAATATGATTTATATGTGCTAACTTGACTAATAATTGTGTGTTTTGTTCTTGTTTAGCATAGGCATTTCTTCCATTCACACATCCATGTCAGAAAAATACAAGGAAACTTGTAGAAACAAATGTAGAAAAGGACTATGAGGAGATAACAAACATTGTACAAAGACATGCAATTTGTAGAAAAGGTCCATATCTATAGAAAAAAAATGGCAAAATGATTTGCAGGTAATCCTTAAACAAAATTTATATACATTATTCTCAAAAATCTATTTTTCCAATTCATTAAATAAATCTAGTTAAATGCTAATAATATGCCTTATAGGTATAATACTCTATGTCCAATAAAATTAGAAGGACCAAAATTATATGAAAATTTAGAAACTAGTGAAAAAAAAATTGAGCATGTTAGAAATGACGACATGCTTAACTCACACAACCACTACATTTTGTAACTGTGGAGAGCAAATATAGATTGGCAACCAGTTCTATCAAAACTTGTTGTGGTTAAATACATTTCAAAGTATGTAGGAAAAATAGAGAGAAGCTAAAAAATGTACCAACAAATGTTAATGCATCTTGCAAATGTAGAAATTCCAGATGATCTTGCTACAAAAGCTTATAAGAAGCTTCTAACTGAAACAATAATAGAAAGGGATATTGGAGCATAAGGGACAAGCCATATGTTATTAGAACTTCTGTTGGTGGAAAGTAGCAAAAGATTTATCAATCTAAATGTATCAATAGAGGTTTTCAAACGCGTGGTATTACATCAAGATAATAACAATGAAGAACAAGTACTATCTTACATCAATGCATACAAAAATAGGCCTCTGCACATGGAAGTTGTCTCACTAATTAATTCAAAAAAATCATGGATATATAATGCTAAGTGCACAAATGAAAATAAATGGAATCCAAGAAAAAGAACAACTATTGTATGAGTCTTTCCTAAATTTATATCTATTCCTCCAAGGGAATCAAATAAATGGTTTGATTTTTTCTTTTCAAAATTGTTTCTCTACAAACCATTCCATGACATAAGCAGAGATATTGGTTATAACAATGATTCAGTACTATCAAATTGGGAAAACCTCAACTATAATCAATGGCATGTTGAGAGAAGAACAATTACATAAATTGTTGAAGAAAATATCGATTCACAAACATAAGATAGTGACATTGCCCAACATACTACTATAGAGCATGAATGGGAAATCATATCAAGACTACAACATTGTCAAATCATGCACATTTTAGAGATAGATATGTTGGGAAGGAGAGATTTAGACACATTTATTGGTCTACAAACTTCAAAAGTGAACAATACACAAATGAAGCTATCAATTTCATTACCACCATGAGTACTGGCTCTCTAATTCATCATAATGAACCACAATCTATTAGCTATGGAAATCTCACTAATAAACAAGATAAAGCAGTTAATATTACTCTTTCACACTACAATGCGAATCAAAATAAATCTCCACTATTTATGATTATTCAAGGAACATCAAGAATAGGAAAATCATATGTTATAGGTGCAATAAAAGAAGCACTTCACAAAGCTTCAATGCCAAATCAATCT
The DNA here is from genome assembly GCA_007258455.2 of Sequoia sempervirens. NCBI lineage: Eukaryota > Viridiplantae > Streptophyta > Pinopsida > Cupressales > Cupressaceae > Sequoia > Sequoia sempervirens. Next base: position 386,200,825 of record VDFB02271358.1, on the reverse strand, counting down.
CCCCTTCTTCTACTCGCACCAACTATTCATTCAAAATTGAAAATTCCAATACGAGACTTCAAAGAACTTGAAGGGACAAGATTAACACATTTTTAACAAGAATGAGCTCATATCAGATGTATATTGATTGATGAAATGAGCTTTCTAAGTGAAAAATTGCTTGAAAACATAGATTGTCGACTTTGTCAAGCTTTCCCGCAAAATTTAGATAAAAAATTTGCAGGTATGTATCTCCCTCAAAATTAAAGAATCATATATTATTTCTTTTAACAAACTTCATTTTATATTTATTGCAATTTAATATTTATCACAAATAATATTCAACACAATATTTATGAATTACTTTCAAGAATTTTAATGATTTTGGTTGGAGATCTCGGACAATTACCACCTATTAATGAAAGACTAGCATATAGTAGTAAAAGACAAGCTAAAATACTATGGGAATAATTCACAAATTTCATTACTTTATATCACATTTTCAGATAAGATGGATTAAACAATGATCAACAAAGATTTCGTCAACTTCTAGCAAATATTAAAGATGCAAACCCTACTATAAATGATTGGCAACTTCTAATGACCAAATCTAATACAAGACTTGATGCAACAACTAATGAAGATTTTGAAAAAAATGTTCATTTTTTTTCTACAAATGAAAATGTTTACATCCACAATAGGAAAAAATTATACTCATTGGCAAAACCAGTTGCACATAGCGTTCCAACAAAAAATGGCACTAGCAGTATATCAAAAGGAGCAAATGACGAACTAGATATTGAATTACTATTGAGTATAAATGCAAGAGTTATGTTAATATCAAACCTGTGGATACAAGCAAGCCTTGTAAATGGAGCTCTCAGATTGGTTCAACAGATTGTATATAAACCAAGAGCAAGACCACCTCAACCACCAACATATGTATTAGTTAAATTTGATAGTTACTCTGGAATACTTTTCGACAATCAACATCCATTTACTGTTCTAATCACTCCAATTCAACAGGGAAGCTCAATACAAATACTTTTAAGAAACAATACACAAAGCACAAGGTTTAACTCTTCAAAAAACAACTATCGATATAAACCCCACTGAAAGAACATGATTAATATTTGTGGGAATTTCTCGTGTCAAGTCTATACAATCAACTTTTGTATAAATAAAATGCATTTTTTTTTAATATTATTAATTTCTTCTTCATTTGACCTTATCTAGCTACATTAGAACCATTTTACATTTATATATTAATCTCTTTTATATTCAGAATTTCTCTTTTAGATAAATTTTACATGTATACATAAGTACACAAATAAAACACACTACATTAATTTATGTCGAAGGCGTATCCACTATGAAATGAGGCAAATTGATTTATACTATCTACGTTGGAAGTCATCTCGAAGATGATTCTAATCATCCCCATCGTTCATCGTTCTTCATTGCCTTTTTCTCACTGCCGCCTACTACCTGCAGTGTCATGGATCATCAGACAACGCGTCGGTTTTGAATTTAAGGCCTTGTTGATAACTATCAAATCTTATACAACATACAACTATCACAACCGATAGAAAACTATTATGCAGAGTGGAGTGGCAGGATTACCACAATCATCTTGCATTGCTTCGCAGACAATCTAAACCGTCAATGGGCAAAAGAGCTTGGATCAATCCCAAAGAAAATGATTTTCTAAGCTTCAAAGACCTAGCGGTGGTAAAGTTTTGGTTTATTAGATTTGACTATCGCAGTTAATGTCTTGGCACCGCCATCCTGTAAATATCACATTGCCAAGAAAGTGACGACTACTCAGCTATCACCTTCATGTGTGACAAGTATTCATCTACTCGACGTAAATACATTGATTGCAAACTGATATTTGTTTTTTGATATTATACTGCTGGTAAGATATTTCTTCAACCACTGCCTCCAATGTGCATAAATAGGTTGGCTTATAACAGAGAACTCGAACAACCTGGAGAATTGGACGTTTGCATCAGTAAAAGATCTATACTACTATTTTCCACCTGTGGAGTACTTAGACATTTGCATCAATAAAGGATCCCTACTACTATTTTACAACTAGGTACTGATGCACTAGTCTGGTTATTCTTCCATTTCTATACTAGACTTTAATAGTTTTTACTAACTGTTTAGATAAAATAGTGAGAGACTACTTATTCTTTATACTTGCTGATATGTTGAAGGACCAAACCTAGTCATATTGGTTTAAAGATGGTAAGACTCCCATGTCAAACACACCCTATTTGGATGCTATATCATTCATTTGATAGTAGGTTCTGCATCAACACACAATCTAGATAAATATACTATGCTCTTCTATATCCATTACTATTGAAACGTCATATGCAAAGGTGATAGATTGACAATCCTCTGTAGCTCTAGTTTTCTAGGTGATTTTGCACTTAGAAACCTTGCATAGAGGGAACTTCATGATCTATGATTGTCATTTGAGCGTGATCTTGGTCTTTGTCCTCACGTACTGTGGGTTCCTTGAGTATCTTGTCCCTTGGTAAGTGTTGGATTGAGCCTTGAGTACTGAAGTTGTTTTCCTTCTGCCCATCGTAGAAATCAAGTGTCTGTATAGGGCTAGGTTGCCACCCTTGTGAGTGTTGTTATGTCCCATAATAGCAAGCTCACATACTTTCCTTGCTAGCAGTTAATTTTGTGCCTGTCTCCAATGCCCCTGCATTAGATCGATCCTTCTGTCCCTGTAGGGCATTACTACACAATTCAACTAGTATTGGCTTTCTATTTGATATCATGTGAAATAAGTTGTTGAAAGAAAAAATGTGCCTGTAAATATAAACAACATGAGGATAATAAAAAATTGAAAACATTCATTAGCTCTACAAATTGTTCAACCAATATGGAAAAGGTAAATTCACTTCATCCTTGCCAAGGTGGACTGCATTGCATATGCACTTAAGATCTTTCTGTGGGATTGTATAGGATGGTTTGTTGGTCTTTCTGAAGGAAAGAGAGGAATTGTTTGTAAGGTCACTATACAGATTGTAGGTTCCATTTGTGCACAGTATAGCCACGCACCTGGCTTATGCTTTCTTCATTCATCAATATTAACTGAGGAGAGAATTCATTCATCGATATTAACTAAGGAGAGAATTCATAGAAGCTTGTAGAGTGTTGTAACAACCAATATAGATGTAGTTATCCCTAGTACACCAATTTTAATTGAGTTAATTAAGACATTCCTATCCACTCATCATCAATTGTGTATCTCAGTGCGCCTGATTGTTGTTGAATCTCAACTATTGAAAAATTTTATTATTCCAAATTTGTTGTAAGTTGGATACAAACAACAGATAGCAAGCATTGGTATAGAATTATTCAAAAGTTGAATGTTCGCTGGTGTTTACTATGATTTCAGTTATAGCCCTTTTGTTAGTGTGCATTTGCAGTATTTGAAATATCTGGGTTTGTAAAATATAATTAAAACGTCTTGAGGAGATGCCCTTTTTTCTTTTTCCAACGCCTTCCCTAGGTTTTTATTGTATATTTGGATTGGAATCATCAAAAACTTGCTGAAATTGAGGAGCGAAATATTTGTATGAAAGTGTATGAGCTTGGTCTGCTTTTGTATTTCGCAGACCAAAATAATTGTATGAAAGTGTTTGATGAAAGTGTAATAATTAGGGTTCTCTAGTGCCAATCAAAATTCTCCTCCATCCTCTCAAGCAGCTTAAAACATGCATCAATTGCACCTTCTTTTAGAAACCCGTCAATGAGCACAGTCCAAGTGATTTCATCAGAACTAAAACCGTTGATGATAACATCATAAAAAATATGTTTGCCTCTCTTTACTGTCCTTCTCAATGAAGACCAATAACCACTAAGTTGCATATAAATAGGCTAGGTTCAAATCCATTTTCAATCATTGATTCTAAAATCTTTAAAGCATGTGTAGATATCCCTTGTTGGCAATACCCTATTGCAAGAGAGGCATATATTGGTCCATTGGGAACCAAGCCTCTTTCTTGCATACTTTGGACCAATTTGATCTAGCTACCAAAACAACATAGGTACTAGCAGTAGGTTGGCAATCCTTTTCTACCAAAATATCAATTCCTTTAGACATGGGGAGGTTTTGTATGCTTTCGTATTTCAATATAGATTTGTTAAATTTTATTTACTGAAATATTTTTATGCTTTATAAAAATTTAATACCGTTATATATATTCAGGGTCATTATACAGTGTCATGATTATTGGCTTTTGCATTTTTTTTTATTATTACTGAGTTTTAGGTAGAATGTGCTTTTGTTTTTATTTATTTTTAACTTAGTCAGCTTTTAAATTTTGGTTCTATTTATTATAAAAGTTTTAGTTTTTTTTTTAAGTTTTAGGCATTTAATATCAGACACCTTTAGACCTCTCATCAAAACATTAAGTTATCTGAAACATATTTGAAGAGAGAAATATTGAAATCATGAGACATTGAGGATTCCCTAGGGAAATTAGGGAAATATAAAACAAGTGAACAAAGATAAATGGATAAATATGATTAAGAAAGGATTCTCATTGAGAGTGATTAAAATGAATTTATTTTATGTAGTATGAAGATGGATATCTTTTTTTATAAATATCATTTGTTTTAATTTTTGTATTTAGCAAGTTCATGCTATATTGTGTTTTAACTCGTTAAAATCTTGGAATATACTCTCACATTAAAACAAATGTTTATGACAAATGAATGTCATTCCTACTTTAAACTTAGCTTATAAGTGGCATCATTTAAACATTTGAAGTTTGTACTCAAGGAAAGGACAATTGCTTTTCACATTATCCTATTAGATTATATTTCACATAATATAAATTATTATATTTTATACTCTCTATTGCTTTACAAATTACTTGTTAAATACTTATATTCTAATTTAACACTAGGAAGAAGAAAACACGTGTAGAATTGACAATGTTAAACATGCTTAGAATTGCAAATGTTATCCATTATTCTATTTAACATTATGATAGTAGTTAACATTAGGTGCTATTTTTACATTTACTACATCTAGGAATGGCACTCCCAAGTCAATGTACCGATATAATTGAAGTGTCAGATAGTGACAGCTCCCCTAAAATTCCAATGGGTTGACCTCCATCAACCAATTGGGATGGTACTTCTACAAATGTTGTAGATTTATCAAATGAAATCCACATTAATTGTTTTGATAGTTTCCACAAAATACAAAGAATTGTTCGAAATGTACACATTGTCCAGGGCTTCGAGGTGCAAGCAATGGAAGGCACATTACAAGAGTTCCACGAAACGTGTGACAAATTGGCCGCTTTTTGTACTTTTTAAAGAGAGATGCATGCTGATGAGATTTACGGTATGGGCGGTGCTCCGTACATAAAACGTTCATTCCAAAACTATATAGATCATGTGTGAATAGCTTTTGTTCTTCAAATGTGTATATAGTGCACTTTTGTAATGTGCTTACCAGCATACCAAACTATGACTATTGTTCTACCTTTTTGCATGAAGCTCCTACAATAAGTGTTATTTTCCTAGTGTAAAAAAATGCTCCTTAAGTTCCTTAAAAGTTGCCTACTATGTAAATCGGATACTATATTGGAATAAATCTATGTTATCTAATAACTATAGAAATATCTTTTTTGTACATTGATGTTATATATGTGCAATAGTATTCATACTTATCTCTCATGGTTTCACTTGTACATTTTATCACATTATATTACAGTATATGACATCATAGACCACCTATGTAACATTCTTACATTCTCTACACATTATTGTTATTATAAATTCAAAACAAGAAATAAATAAACTATTTTTTCCTTTTAAAAATTATGTGTAATTAGTTTGTGATCTCTCATGAAATTTGTAACACGTATGTCAACCCTTTGTAATTAGTAATATTAGTAAAAAATAATAAATGTAATACTTTCCTTTTTCATACATCTAAATATTTCAAACCCTCGCACATTTAACATTTCAATACTTTATCAAATGTTAGAATATCATTTTTATTTGCATTAAAAGTGGCACTTAATTTGTAGTGATTTTTTCAAGTTCTTTGTTATCCAATTGACTTATGCTCACCGCCTTTTGTACTCCTTATATCCACAGGACCAACTTTTATTCAATACTTGCAATCCTTGTGAGTACTACATATAGAGGTGCTATCTATAGGTATGTTTTCAATTCACTATCTTTAAACATCTTCATTCTTTAAATTGTATTGCATACTCTAAATGCAGCTTTTAGAACTTTGTCTTTCTACAATTATACATTTATTGTGAGTTTGTAACAATTTAGACATTATAACCTCTTTTATTTATATACAATTCTTTAAGATACAAATCTATTAGAAATTTTCCCTTCACAATAAGTTTGAAAATGCTTACATAACCTTTTTTCCCTTACCATTTGTTCAAATTTCTTGTAATTTTACAAAAAAAAATCATTCAGAAAACATAGTCTTGTACTTTTTCTAAAACATCACTAGCATTTTTAAGAATTGTACAAACTTAGACTCTCTTTTCACAATTTTCACTCTTCTGCGGCCAATATACATTACCAACGTTACCAAGTTAGCATTTTTCAATTTGGGCCCAAACTTATTGCTAACAGAATTCAAATTTAAAACAACCTAATTATCATATTTCAACATGCTGGCAGGCGCATTTACCACACTAAGTGCGAAAAAAATGATGGCAACATTGACTGCAAATGCCATTGCAGATATTCTTGCAGGCATATTTGATTTGACCCCTGTTTTGCAAATTGCATCTGTTGACTCTATTCAACAAGCTCGCTCTGCACTCGTCAAATACCGTGTTGAACTTTCTGATGGTTTACACATACATCATGCTTTACTTCCTGGACGGTTCAATGATCTTGTCTTGGAGAAGGCTTTAGTAAAAGGTTCTATTGTCCTACTTAAACAATATAGCTCAAAGATGTTCCACAAATTTATGTACATCCACATTCCCATAAAATTTTCCTTCTTTTTATTTTTCCCCTACATGCTCTTACTAAATGTTTCACTTTATAAAATTGTAGGGCTATCATTCTTGAAAACTTTGAATTAATTTCAAACAATGCACCAATTGTTGGAACTTCAACTCCTCTTCTCCAATGAAGAAGCTCCCTCCCATCAACTAGCTATCTAGCCCCATTGGGATCCTCTCAATCTACAAATGATTCATTTGAAGAAGATGGTGAACCTCAGAGTCAAAAGAGTATATCCCCTTTTAACCCAATTCCCATAAAATGTTAACCCCAAAGCACAAGTATTGGACCATTGAGGGTCGAGCCTTGACGAAATCGTTAATCCACGAATATAAAAATGTTGGACATGATGGAAAAGTTTTTGGATTTGATTTCATAGATATGGCAGGCTTTGAAATTCATATTTCTTGCTTCAATGAACAAGTTGATGAATTTTACCATGCTATTAACTCTAATAGTCTTTATGTTATCTCCAACGGATGAATCAAAGTTGCAAACACAAAATATAGTATCTCAACACATCCCTATGAAATAATTTTGCATAGCTCATCAACTGTACTTCCATCCACATCCTTGAACTCCACAATACCCACTCATACTTTCCACAATAAAAGCATCCATGCATTGTCCTTTTTTCCTATCAATTCCCTTGTTGATGTCATTGGAATACTTGTAGCTATCTCCCCTGCATCAACCATTCGTAAAAGAGATGGTACAAAGACAATTAAATGCACTGCTACAATTGTTTACATGCCAACTTGTACCATAGATGTTACACTTTGGGGTCATCACTGCTATATTGATGGGATACAGATTTCTGATATGCCTGTACAACCAAACCCTTATGTAATTTTGATTAAATCGGGACGTATTACCACATGGTGTGGAAGAGGTCTTGACACTATTTTCCCAACTAAAGTTCTAATTAACCCAAATTTAGCAGAGACCTCAACCTTACAAACATGGTATGCAACTACAGCTATTGCCAAGCCCTTTAGTTCCTTGTCAAAAAAACACCTTTCTCCCATAAAGTTTACAAATCTAGTCAATATCTCATCTCTTGCAGAAAAAAGCATGCTTGAAAAGAAAAAAGTTTGCATAAAGGCCTCCATTTCAAAATTGCACCTTGACAACTTCTATTACCTTTCATGTCCTTTATTGGTGGACAATAAAAAATGTAAAAAAAAGGTTTTGCAAACTTCCGAGCTACTACTTTTTGTTGCCCAAAGTGCTCTAAAGATCTCCTTAAATGTGACTTTAGCTACATCCTAAAAATGGACTTGAAAGATGAAAGTGGTGAACTCCTCAAAGTAACCGCATTTGAAGGTCCAACAAATTCGTTAATTGGTGTTGTCGCAGAGGATTTCTAGCTACTCTTTGTTGAACCTGATATTGCTAAAGACATATTGGACCATATTGTTGGTAGCCAATTTTACATTGATTTGAACATCCAAATGATTCCCTTTGGTGGACAAGAAACACAAAGCATTGTTGTTACTAGCATTAAGCCAATTTAAATGTTTCACTTCTCTCTTCTTAGGAATATTGTAAACCCCACCTACCCATATATGTAAACATTTTTTTTTTTTTGTTACAACAGGGTGTCCCCGTGGCCCCCCGCCTAGCGTCACCTAGAGGCGAGCGGGGTGGCGAGACTAGTCCCTGTGAGTGTTTGCAGCGCTGACCACCACAACCACCAAGTAAGTATCGAGAGCGGAATCGAACCCGAGACCATGAGGAGCCATCCCACAGCCTCAAGCCAATCCCGCTACCCGAGCCGGCTATATATGTAAACATTTTGACCATATGAAAAAAGTTTTATTTTGTTATCAAAAAACATTACATATTCACATATACAAATTTGCTGGTACATTTTCCTTCCGCTTTGTAATTTTTATAGCTTATGTTCTCCTTCGTCATCACATTGATCATGGTTATTCTCAAATTTAAATTAAAATAACATATTTAAATGAACACTGTCCATTTTTTTAATATCTTTATGTACATTAACATTTCTATGTTCAAATTTGTATGTATGTATCTTGTATATACTACTAGAATTATCTCTCACAAATCTATTTCATTTCTTTTAACATCAACATTCACTATTATGGAGGCTGAAAATGAAAGAATGCAAGAAATACATTCTTGTCAAAATGCATTGAAGCTTAAACAATACCATGCAAGGAAAGATGAAATTAACAAACAAAGATGTGAGGCCAATCAAACTCTTGTTTCTAGAGCTTCAATATATACAATATATCCACCTCTTACTATACCCATCCTACCAAGAATTGCACCTCCCCCACAAAATATAGTTCATCCTAGGCAAGATATCGAAATGCACCCTTCACCACTTTTCCCCCAAGAGTATTTCTTTGCTAGAAATAACTTCCGAACAAAGTTAGATAGCCTATCAAAGATGTCAACTTGTATGGTTTGCATGGAGAGATATCCAGGAATCAAAACTAAGCAAACAAATGGACTAACTACTTGTTATAGATGTACATCTGAAAAAATGACCATCGCTTCTCAAAGTGGAACAACATGGACCTTGGTGAGCAACCTGTATGTTTACAAATTCTATCCCAGATTGAGGAAATGTTATTAGCAAGGGTTAGCCCAATACTTCAAGTTACCTATGCTAGGGGGGGCAACTAAAATACAGTGGCCACACTATCAGTTTTCCTCAAGATATATTTGCAATTGCATCCTACTTGCCTAGGCATATTAATGATCTTGATATTCTAATAGTTAACAGGGAAAATATTGGCCAGCAACCATATAACTTCCATGTGAGTAGAGGATGTGTCCACGAGGCAATTAAAGTATAAGATGTGCAATGACCCATACTACAAGGATGTCCAAATAATTGAGCTTGCATTATCCACTTTGCCAGAGTGTTCAACTGATGTCTCCAACCTTATTTATGCAACATCTTCAAATCCTACAACCACAGATACAAACTTGGAAGAAACAAGTGACATCGAATGTGACCCTACTGAAGACAGCTTGTTGCCAACAACATCCTTCGTGTCGAATCTCCCGCATGCACGTACTGAGGTCGAAGAAGTGCGCTCTTTGCTACAACTAGGTGTGGGACGACCAACATCAACCATTGCATGGCCACCCATTTCTCCATCTCCTATAAATGAATACACCACTGAAGGATTATTTGCTATGGCATTCCCCACTTTGTTTCCAAATGGAAAAGTTGTGTTCAAGCAACACCGTATCAAAGAAATTAAACTACATGAATATGCTCTCCACCTCCTAAGGTACCATGATCATCGGTTTGGCTAGCACCCTCGATTTAGGTACTTCATACTAAATATTATTATGCACCATTGTAGCCAAGCTACCTCCTCTGTATTTGTCAACAAACAACTCGATGGTTGCCTTCCTCAATAGTAACTAACGTATGCCTTAGATTAAAGGACATGCCAGATGACAAACTTGCAGATCAACTCATGCGGTTTAGTTCTTCAATTCGTGGAACTCGTCCATTTTGGACCCAACGTCGAGGGGAACTTTTTGACATGATCATTCAAATTGGTTGCCCCTCACTCTTCTTCACCATTAGTGCAGCTGATACAAAATGGCCAGACTTGCATGCCATCATGCCAACCAAGCCTCCTACAAATCCTTCTATGGCTTCTAGGTGGAGGATCCAAAACATTGTATAGAATCCACACCTCACCACAGTCTACATGCACCACAGGTTTACTCCATTTTGGGAGGAGGTTTTGGAAAAACTTCTTGGTGCATCTAAATATTGGTATAGGTAAAACCTATTCTTTCTCGATCTTGAAAAATATACACATACTTTAATTGTTTACTAAAACATATATCACTTCACTTTTAACAAGACTCTAACCTTGATAGTTTTCTAAATATCATGTTTTCATATGTATGAATGGCAACACAGAGGATCTGCACACATCCATGGTTTTCTATGGCTCCAACAAGCTCCTAATATTAGTAGATTGGAATGGAATAACATTCAATCTATACATAATGCACTTGATTACGTAGATAGATAGATAGATATGTCTCGTATTGGAATCCATGTAGCCTCCAATTGAGAAGCCAAACAATCCACTGCTCTGTTCTTGATGATCCTTGCTTGATGGACACAACAAGGATCTTGTCATGTGAGCCTTCAATAGACTATTGTGAATTGGTCAACCGTGTTGAACGACACACAAAGTGTAATTTGAAAACATGCCTCAGAAAGAAGGGGCCATCTACTGTATGTCACTACAAAGCACCATGGTCCATGCAAGAAAAGTCAACTCTTTCAAATGACAAGACCGATCATCCCAAGCACACACCAGCTCACAATGATGATCGGTTGAACCTTCACAACCCATCTATCCTATCTATCTGGAGGGCTAATGTAGACTGCCAACCTATATTGTCAATTGATGCTGCCCTCAAATATATTGCAAAATATGCTACAAAAGCTAAGCACAAATATGAAACATATCATGCCATGTTATCTCACATCTCCATGAACTTAGAATCAGAACTACTAGCCCCAATAGCTTTTTGTAAATTGCTTATTGATAGCCTTGTCGATCGTGATATTAGTGCACAAGAAACTTGCCACCTTCTACTAAAATTACCCCTCTCCATATCCAGTAGGACATTTGTGTCTTTAAATGTTAATCACCATAAATTTCAACATGTATCAATCTCTTCCACATCAATTACCACAACATCTACATACATTGATGCTTACATGGCCTGTCCCATACATCTAGAGGCAATGCCCCTCATTGAATTGACCCAAAAATAGACCTTTAGAGCATCCTAAAAAAATGAACAATGGAAGCAACACCCTCATAAAGCAATTGTTCGCATCTCACCTAGGTTCACAACCATCCCTACAAGAGATGACAACAAATTTCATGAATTTTGTTGGAGTGAACTAATTTTATACCACCCCTTCCGGAACATTGACATAGAATTTGGGTCCTCTGAACATCAAATTATATGGCAATGGGAAATGTTCTCTTCTACATACAAGGCATGGCATGTACATGACACACATCCAACACTAGTAGAAGCATCAGATGCAAGTAGCAACTCAAGAGCGTTGACCATTTCTTACAAGGTCATAGCCTAGAAGAATGGCAGGTTCTCTCTAGTTTGCACCCAAACCTTCCTATATAGCTTGATGCACTAGACATGCTTAGTCGTCGTGAAAATGACATACACCATGAATGGCAACAATCCAATCTCACCCCACTACAAATGCATGTTGCCACTACTTTCATAGACTCCAATAGGGCAACCTTTCAAGTGTGCCATGCTCAAAATGAACACACCCACGATAATTTCTCTACTCAGCAACAAAGAGCATTCAATATAGTATGGTCCCATCTAACCACACTTCCGTTGCAACCACCACTCAAGCTAATTGTCCAAGGAACTGTAGGAACTGGAAAGTCATATTTGATTAAAAAAAAAAGGTTTTCCCTCATGAGCTCAACTTCGATTCACCAATCACCTTTACTATTTCTTACACCTACAGGTGTTGCAACATTCAACATTCAAGCATCAACCATTCATTTTGCTCTTCGCATTCCAATAAAAGAAATGGCCCCCCTACAAGGGAAAACACTTGCAACCTTCCAAGAAAGTATGTACTTTATTAGGTACATTTTAATTGACGAGATGAGCTTCATTGGCCCAAAGTTGCTGGAACGTATTGACATGAGACTACGAGAAGCATTCCCAGTTCACAACCACCTGCCCTTTGGAGGACGTTCAATCATACTCTTTGGTGACTTGGGCCAACTGCCACAAGTTAAAGATATCCCCATGTACGCTTCTACTTCCTATGGTGGCACTCTATGGCGCAGCTTCACAACTGTGGTAACTTTGACAAGAATATTTTGACAAATTGGTCATGATCCTTCCCAAATTGCTTTTCGTACGCTTCTCCACAATCTACATAATGCAAATCCCACAGAAGAATACTGGCAAGTTCTCATGTCATGTTCAAGTTCCTCGCTCAGTTCTAAAAAAAACTTTGCTTTCTTCTCTTCCATGCATCTTTTTGCAACAAACGAATTGGTCTTACTACACAACAAACGTATGTTGTTGTCTTTGGAAACACCTATTGCACTTTCCATTGCAGAGCAACTAAGGGGGTCAACATACACAAATCCAGATGAAGAACAACTTCAAGCTCAAATTCTTTTATCTATTGGGCAAGAGGTCATGTTATGTTCCAATATATGGGTTGAGACAGGACTCGTGAACGGTGCACTTGGTCAAGTAAAAGCTATCGTATACAGTGAAGGTGAGAAACCACCTCAACTACCTTTGTATGTGGTTTTTCATTTCAAGAATTGCATTGGACCACGCTGGGAGCATAACAATCCGATATATGTCCCAATAACACCGCTTAGCCGGGGGCTTCGTCGTCAAATTCCACTTAAAATGGCATGGGCTTTGACAATACACAAATCACAAGGACTTATGCTCCCAAGGGCCACAGTGGACATTGGCAACGTAGATCGACAAGGACTGACATTTACAACTCTTTCAAGAATTCTTGATCTACAAAACCTGCGTATCCACCCAGCCTTCTCATTCCAACGCTATGCACGAATTCAACAAAGCCCATATGTTGCTCGCCGAATAAACAAAGAGTCTCGATTGCAAGGAATGTCAAATTAAAACTTCTCAAGCACTTAAAGGGAATTTGACCTACTTAAGGTATGCCACTTTGTTTTTTATTTCACTACCAACAATTACTATTGTTACTTTCTTGTAAATTAATTCTTTGTTCTTCCTTACCTATAAAGTCCTCTCATTGCTCATTTACACTATCTTCTCATTGTTTAAGACCTACTAATTCTCCTTCAAGTTATAAATATCCCTTTTGCTTGCTACAAATACATTGTCGATTTCGACAATTGCTTTCATCTCGATGGTTGATTTTTTGTTGTTTCCCATACATCGCCCTTCCTAATCATCACTCTAACTGTTCACATATATCTCCTGTAGTACTTCTACCAATGACTTCTTTCAAAGTGCCTGTACTTCTACTTCTTCATCCACCATCACTAACCTAGTAAATGTTCTATCTAGCTCCCTCCAAGATTGTTAATTTATGTTTTCTCTATAATTTGTGCGAAATTTATTCACCATTTGGATTATTTTGCAAAATATGATGATAATATTTAGTAGGAATACACAACCATGAGAAGAGATCGAGTCCCTGATCAACACTGCTCACCGCTTCTCAGAGTCCCCAACAAATTGGAGAAACTCCTAAATATTCTGGAAAAAAAGACCATGGCTTCCACTCCCGTTGATATCAAAGAGCTTCCCAACTCTTATGTCTTCATAATCGATATGACAGGCCTAAAAAAGAATGACATCAAGGCATTTCAATTATCAATCTCTAAAACCCTTATTTTCTCTACATCCGAGGTATGCAAAATATTCAAATCGTTGCCCACTAAGACTAACTAAGTTGTTCTTTTGTGTTTGAGAATAATCAGGTTCAAGTAGAAGATGACACTGTGCTCAAAATCAGTGGAGAGCGACAGAGGAACGAGCAGGAGAATGTTTAATACTTCCGTATGGAACGCAGTGCCGACAAAATTATGCGTATATTTACCTTGCCTGACAACTGAAATCTCCAGGCCATTAATGCTAACTGTTAAGATGGAGTTGCCTAGCTGACCACCTCTCCTGACTGTGTTATTTTGTTTCCAAACAATATGCATTTTATAATATAGTATAGCTACATAGTGCTACACACAATACTTTATAGTTCACATTTTAATGTTATTATACCTAAATTTTCTCCTTTACGTAATAGGATTAACTTTCATTTCATTTCAGTGCCAAATTTTAAGCAACTTATTTATGCCACACTCGTTTGCATCTTTCTATTTCCATTATTTATGCCACACTCGTTTGCATCTTCTCATGTCATTTCTTATCTGTTTCAACTATATTTTTGGCGTACCCAATTGCACACAAAAAAGTGCAATCGCTAGTCTAAAACCTAATGCTTAGGTCTCATATGCCGACTTTTCTGCATAAACCCGCCACTTCTACAGTAGTCAATGCATTCTTCTTTATTTGAATATTATTAATTTATACTAAACCATTATATAAACAATTAATTTATTCTTATTACTTGCATCGTTGGGCCTTGATGCTTGGAATTTGCGCTCCTTGCCTAGAAGATAAGACTTACAGAAATCAGCGAAACCCGATGGCCGAACTTTTCCGGCCCAAGCAAACAATAGCCGCGAATCCTCCAGAGTTCCTGCTGCCGAGAACAAGAAAATGACGGAAGGAAAAAAATAAACGCCGAAAAACAGTGAACGGGGAATCTGACGGGTGTAATTTTTTCAATTGTCTTGTTTGCTACGGTCTCTCAAGTCGCCTCTGTTCATAGAGGGAACGCCTTCGGCGTAATGCATCACTCAACCACATTAGTTAATATTTT
This sequence comes from Sequoia sempervirens, assembly GCA_007258455.2. Classification (NCBI taxonomy): domain Eukaryota; kingdom Viridiplantae; phylum Streptophyta; class Pinopsida; order Cupressales; family Cupressaceae; genus Sequoia; species Sequoia sempervirens. The sequence goes on along the minus strand of VDFB02271358.1, from coordinate 386,185,329 downwards.
GTTCCACAAAATTTTACATATAATGCATCACAAAACAATAGTTTAAGCGAATCGCAATAACTGATCAACACCGATGATATGGAGCAATCCCTGTTTCAGCATCTACCAAAGTTGGTGAGAGCAAAAACCCAGGACTCGATTGAACTCATTCTGAGGTCTCTATGGAGGACCCGCAAATCTGGACTTGATGCAGCCGAGAAAGCCCATTTGCAAGACCTCCTCCAACTCCCTTCACTCGAAGAATTAGACCCTGTAAGTTGAATCCATTTTTATACATCATTTAAATTTAGGTTTAACCTCTGGACTGGGCAACTTGTTAGTTGTTATTGGGGGTCTTTTCTTTTGCTTTGTCAGATTTTGGGCGAGGTTATGGTTTATCGTTAGGACAGTCTGGGGTATACGTGGTTTGCATTCTTTAAAATCTGTAAATATAAGTCATGCTTAGATATACACCATTATCGTTGTACCACAATCTCATTATATGTCTGCTGGAGTCACAGGGAGCCTTGTTGCAGTGTGTATGTTTTGCTCTTTCGAGTGTTACTCATTACCATTCACAAACCTTTAGGAGTTTTCGTAGTACAGTATTACTTCTAAACTTGGATATATTCTAAATGAGATCACCGAGTTCTTATTGATTCTTATAATTCAGTAGATTGTGCAAAGTAAATTTTTATGATATCAATGATAATGACGATGGAAGATACTATTGTCACCTTTGAGCTGGTGCTCAACTGGGTAGGAAATCCCTCTTGAGAGAGAAGTGAGAACTTTGGGATTTTACTGTTTGCAGGGTTAGGGTTTTTCATGTTGTGACTAGGTAGAATCCCAGGTCGCCCAGATTGCGGGACTCCACTGGCCAATGCATTATCCCATATTGTATAATTTCCTCGCATCTGAGCCTGAAATTCAGAGTCCTTATAAACATCGATGCATGTACCTATAGAAATAAATTAACCAAAGTTATTTTTGATTCCCATAATTCCATGGTAAATTTTGCAAAGTAGGAATGCCATGGAAACATTTTCCTAACATTAGAAAGAGGAAGACGGATTAAGAAAAATGATGTTTGTTTTCAAAATTTTGTATTTCAGAGTTGAAAGATAGTTGGAGAGTGGAAGCCAAGGCAATTTCTATGATCAACAGCCTTTTCTGTATTTAATGCTAAAATTGGTTTTTGACGAGAAAAAGCAAACAAAGCTTGCTGACAAATATTTCCTTTGAACTGTTTGTAATATCATGTATAAAATATCAGGTTTATTAATTGCTAGCATATGCCGAGGAAAACAAGGCAAAAATGATAAATGCACAGGGGAGAAAGGGAAAATCTCAGTCTGAAAAATGTCTGTAATGACTTGAAAATCTAGAGCCAAAGCTATTTACATCATGAGTTACTACATTTTGTTAAGGATGTACTCTTCACAGCCCTTCATGGTCAAGGCCTCTTTTAAACATTTTTTTTATTTGCTAAAATGAGTGTTAAATGGGTTGGCCTCTTTTGACTTTTATTACAAAAAGGGGATGACTTTGAACCTCTTGAAATTAGGGGATATGTGGTTGCATCAAACAATCAAGAGATATTATCCAGATGTTGAAAAAGCTTTGCCCATGCTACAAAATCAGATGAGATGGTAAGAAAACTAAACGGAACATCTGGTTAACATTCAATCTCACAGACAACTTCAGAAAATGATTTCACAAGAAAGAAGTCACATATATGAGTCCAAAATTAAGGTTAATTTATATGCCATCATTAGACTTTGTTTGATGATCTGAAAATTTATCTTAACATAGACCACCCACATAATTCTTGGGCTTGGTGAAACTTGCCATGTGGCCTATGTAAAGTTTATACTATAACTTTGTAGGTTGATAGACACATTAATGTTGAGTTAATTGAGGAGGTTAGTGATTGTTACTTGCTACTGATTAGTGCTCATCATCAATTAGAAGAATGCTAAAAATTTGATAGAAGATCTAAAATATTTTGGATGCTACTTTTAGCTTTGATAGAATGAAGGCTAAAACAGACTTCCTCTTTTGCCTCATTAAGTATTAAGTTCCGTTGAGATTATAAATTCTCTCTTTTGATCCTGCATAGATACATCCAATTTCAAACCTTGATGCTCCTCCATCATACAAAGGGAAATTAGACAAAGAATTGCAAAACCAAATTGTTTCCATTATGTGATGATTGATGGCTAATATGGACTAAATAATTGTTCAAAAGGTCAGTTTACTTTGGAGTTGGTTAATGTAAATGAACACAAGTTGTTGTCAGCATATCTGTTTCTGTACTCAAATTATTTTGGTTGGATGGTGATATCGACTTCATACAGATTGTAGTATGCCTGCGAACATTGATTCGGAGGTGTGTTCATGAGAACCTTGGTGAAGAGGAACTCCAAAAGCTGTTCCCCCCTGAGTTTCCCCTTGATTTGCAGAGTTTGCTTGTGCTATTATTAAAGAAGCTTCAGATTGAGTGGAGAGAAGATATGGCTAAAGATCAAGTAAGTCACTTTTTCCCCCTGATCTGTTCTGGTTTTAAATATTCTTGTGAGAATTGACTGGAGATTTTCTATTCTGCTCACTGGTAGTTTGTTTTATAAGAAAACCATCTTTGGGTTTTGTTTCTCTACTAGTCACTATGCAGATAAATGAAAGGGAACTTTGATGACAGTCACTAGGAAGCTGCATTTTTCCATGAATATATTCATTTCTATGGTAGTTGTTATTTGTGTCATGCATGATTATGGGACATTGATCTAGAATTCTTCCTTTTTTGTTTTTCCTATATGACATAATCACTGATAAAAAAATTATTTGCATTGATTGATTGATATTCAGCTTGAATGGCCACGGACAAGGGTAGTCTATCAGGTTAAAGTTGGTCCAACAGTGCCTCAAACCTCACCTGTGAACATGGTACCTCCAATATGGCCCTCCCTGGAAGACAACAGACGTCCCTTCAACCGCTGTGAACTTGGGGTTCCTTTGGGAATGCCCTCTGGAAATTTGAATTCTTCAAGATTAGTCCCCCAACAGCCACCGCAAGATGACATCAATGGAGATGGTTCTCTGGTATTAATTCAGTAATCTCTCATATTCTTACCCTGCCTCCATATTGATGCTATTTGCTAAGTAATCACAGTAAGGGATGTGTACCATATGCCAAATAAGGATGGTGGAAAACATGGGTTTATGTGATGGTTTCTTAAGCTAGACTGTGATGTTTAACCAAACTTCGAATTAAAGTTTCAAAATGAGACTATGTAAATGTGTACATTTTAAACATAAATGCATTTGGAACCAGAGCATTGATGATATTCAAGTCAGCTTAACTGGAATTAAATCTACACTATGCAAATTCTAACATGAATTTACTTTTCCTGGAATTACATCAAATTTCCATGCAATGAAAATGATTGATATTGTGGAATGGACAGAGAGCTTGGTCACAAGTTTCTATCTCACTGGATGAGAGCCTTCCATATTAGTATCATTGAGAACTCTTGCCATTTTGGATTCATACTACTGAGTGTATGATAATTGCATTTTTAGATTTCTTGTGGAGTTTAGATTTAGGTGAAGCTGCAGAAAATATGGTAATCATTTACAATGTAATTTAAAATTTAGCTCAAGAATAAAAGATAATTTATATTGATTTAGCATCTGGGTGCTATTGATAAAGTGATTGATTTTTGCCTTGTCACTGTCTTTGTTAAGAGGTTGGAGCGGATACACCTCCTAACTTGCAACAAGTATTTTCCAGACATCATTGATTATGCAGTTTAGTTATGGAAGATCACTTTTATTTTTAAATGTCATATAGGTCTCTCTACCTCGTCTCAAGGCAATGACATGGAGCATGGAGAATCAAAATTCTACACCTGCAAATCGAGTGGCTGTGATTAATCTTAAGGTATTTATCTTACATAGAGCTCTTTTGATATTTGTGATGTCTTTTTTGTATTCATATTCAATTATGCACTTCTAATGTCTTACATGATATAAGCATTTTAATAATTTATTTGGCACCTTTTAGTGTGACAAAATAAAACAGACATACAGTAGATTAGAAGGGGAAGCTTCTTGTAGACAAAACAAAACTAAGTTGAACAATATGTATTGATATTTGCAATCTGTACAATGTTTTCTTGAGTGGTTCATGCTCACGCTAAACAAACTAAAGGTTAGATTTGTGTGTGGCACCTATCAATATACTCTTTATTAGGTCCAAAATGCATCTCCACTCCTTATTAGCCAAATAATTTATTTCAGCCTCTGTTTCCCCCTTGTTCCAAATTTTATGAACCTCTTAACTAGACAAATTATCCCTGCAAAGTATTTGAACAGAAAATTCTTTCTATGCTTGGATGATATTATTGGTGGATTTTTGAACATAAGGTCTCATGCATGGTACCCCAAACGCTCTAGAAAAATCAGCAGTGGTTTATGTAATTGTGACCACATGGTCCATGTACTGCACTAAGTATTCTTTTTTCACTCTATCATAATTGGAGACCTTTCAAACCAAATAAGGTTCAAGGTCTGTAAAATTAAAATAAGTAATCTAGAACATTTTATCTACGTGTGGCAAAGATAATGTAGCCTTTACTGGATGATCATTTGGTTTACTTATTCATGATAGCCGACATTCATTCACAAGGAGGCTTTCCCAAGTGATGATCTTTGCAATATTTGTGCCTTTTCCTTGTACAACCCTCAGGTTGCTTTTTCCTTTGGTTCCAATTGTGTTTGATAACATGCTTTGCGCCATCTTCTATTCTGCAATAGTTGTTGAAGTTGGAACTTGCCTTCCTTCCTTAGTGATACCATATTTTTCAAAAGCTTTATCTAATGCTGTCTTCCATACTTTTGGTCTATGTGAAGGAGGTAGATCAATTTGTGCATTCTTTCCTTTATTTAACATTATATTCTTTCATTTTTCAGCCATGGCCAATGTTGCTTTTGTAAAATCCGAGTTTTCTACTACAAAATACTTGGAAAAGCTTTATACATGATGCAAAAATACTTGTGCCCTCTTCTGGTCCTTGAATTCTTTGTTGCACTCTAAAGCCAACCAGTTTTTTTTATAGGAAATACAAATGTGAAATTTGAGGTTGGTGCTTGTTCAACAATGCAACTCATGTAAGGTGAGTGAACTAGTCAATTCTCATAACACTTGATGAACTCCTATGGGCCGTATAGGTAGTTATTTAAACTGTCAACACAAATTTCAGTAGATCTTATTGTAGCGATTTCTTGTATAGGCCATACTGTGGAATCTATTTCAACAGTGTGCACAGCAGTGAAGTCCTAGTCTGGATGGTTTGTGAGGGGACCATTTAGTGTAAATTATTTGTTTGAACTTTGTACTGTACAATGGGTTGAATTAGCTGTGGCCATATGATGATTAGTGACAAATTTAGAGGTGGCAAGTAAATCAGTAGCAGCTGTACAGTTAGAGTGAAATTTGTCAAGAGCCCCCATATGATGGGAAATAGATATGCTAGGAGAGCCACCGTAGAGTAAGAAGTATTTGCAAATCAATAGGCCATATGATGGAAACTTAATGAGATAGTTGTATGGTGGGAAATATTTGTAGAAGACTAGATTGTATGGTCAATACGTGGGTACATGACTTTCTTGGCTTGGGTTTGAGTGACTTCTAATACTTAATTGTTTTTTTCCACATCAATCATATTGATGCGAGCTTTTTGCTTTAAACTCCTTGCATCATCATGATTTGCAGGTCCACACCATTTTCACACCAATGCCATTTTGTTCTGGTTTATGTGACAATCTTTTGTAAAATGACCCCATTTATTACATTGTTGGCATTGTATAATGGGATGTCCTTTGGAGTCATATTATATCTGACTCCTACCTTCTTTGCTATTATTGAATCTGTTATTATTGTTTTACTTCTTTGATTCCAATAGCTGCCTGAAGATTTATTCTTTTTATTATGTGGCTCTAGTGGGGTGTTGGGTAGAGTGGACTACTCTCCTTGTGTAAAGAGCACGTATATACTCTTACTTTTTTAGATTGTATGGGGCACTTTAATTGAATGGCCCATAATTTGACAAATATTGCATAACATTTTCTTGAGACAATTAGCTTTGGTGTGACCCTCACTTTTACAATTTGTACATCACACTCCTTTAGGTTCTTTGCCTACCTTCAATTCCTTCCTCATTTGAAGCATGTCTCTTCCTAATGCTTGTATTGTTCCACATTCATTGTCATTGCTTCCATTTGAGTCATTATTTTCATCCATTTTTTTTGGATTGTAAAGACATCTTATCTTCACTTCCTATGCCCATTGCTCTATTATATGTTTTTACATACAATGGTGGTACAACTTTCATCTTTTTCCTTGATGAAGGAATATGGCCTTCAATGTTATCTTTTTTAAAACTATTTGTTGATTCTTTTTCTAATTTTGAGTAATTCCTTGAGCCTACAATTATAAGCTCTTAAACTTTCATGGTTCCCTTGCATGGTATTGTAGATTTCTACCACAATTTGTCATCTCAAAGTTGTTTTGATTTCATCTTTATAAGCCTTTAGTGATTTCTCCTATGTATTTTAGGAGGTTGATTCAATCTTTGCGTACCAATTGATGGCCACACTTCTCTAGGTGGTTGGAAAGAACTATAGCCAATATGCTTTGCCATTTTGGCCATTTGTTGTCCATCTCCTATGAACTTATGTAGCTTCCACCTCTCTACACTAGGGTGTGATGGTGGTGGAATAATTATGGTTTTACCTTGATGCAAATTTAGTGTTTGGAACTTGCTCCTCAAGAGGTTCTAGTTCAGATATTTTGGTGCTCCTTTGACACTATTGGACATGTGGGAATCCTCTACTCTTCTTTCAACTTCAACATTCCATTTTGCTTTTAGGTTCTCTTTTCTTTGCTCCAACCCCTTGCCTTAAAGTTTTTGTCCTTGTTTTGTCTTCTATTAACAACTCTTCAATGCTTTGATGGTTTCTCTCATATGCTTCCTCTTCGTCTAAGGAGTCCTCAAACTCCGTCTCCCAACAAAGAATTTTCTTGTATAGGGTAGGATGTATTGATTTTTTGTATTGAATTTGGGCTGCAAGGTCAATGCATGATCCTTTTAGTAGTGAAAAATGTCTAGCTATTTCCACCCACTTTTCCTTCATATGGTTGTGTCTAGTGGGTTGAATGGTTTGATGTCTTTGCTCTTGATGATGGTTTTGGCTTGCATTTGGACTCTGGCTTCTGAA
>VDFB02271358.1:385929065-386177969 GCA_007258455.2 Sequoia sempervirens | reverse complement strand
CAACTTACCAATGGACGATAGTCATACCCCCCTTCAACGTGACCATGCTGCCTACAATGTTTCTCAGCTGTTGTGATTAAAATTCATCTCGTCTTTAAGCCCTTGCAATTATTGTAAGGACAATAACATTTCCCATCACCCTTTCTTTTCAATCTAGCCTACAATCTATCAAGTATCTCTTCATTTTGTTCTGGACTAATATTATCTGACATGATTTTTCTTTACCAAGATTGACTATTTAGATCTTCAAAAAATATCAAACTCACACTCCAATAACTTTTATTCATAGATAGGTAACATAATCTAATAATTTTGATATTTTACACCAAAAAAATTTGGCATGCAACCACTCCTGCAAAAGAGAAGATAGTCCTAAGTTAATGACCCCAAAAAACACTTTAAAATGCTAATTCCAAAACTTATTAAATTCTGATTTTACTATTATTTCCAACCATTAAGACTCCTAAAATCAGAATATTGAACTTGATCACAAACTTCCTACAACAATGGAGGTAGTGAGCTAGTAAGAGCAAGTGACCCATTCCTATGGAGCAACAAGTCAGAATCATCATTGCTAATGTCAATACGGGTTTATCCTTTTAGTTAAAGATGCAATGTGTCACTTCTTATGATGAGCTTATCCCTAGGGCCCTCAACATTGAGAGAGCCCTAATAAAAAATAATAGAAGCATTGGTAAGAGCATGATTAGGGTACAAACCCTAGGCCTCCGTAGAAACATAAACAATAACTATAGTGGATTAGTGAGGTTGCAATACCAGAAAGATTGAGACATTGTAGGTAATAAAAAAAAATTGCAATCTAAAGATTGTAGCCAATAACAAGCACACTATGTAGCTTAGTGACATTTGTAAATGAAATCTACGGTAAGAAGAATGATAGTCATTTGAGATGTGACAGTCAAAAAGAGGCTGAGCAGTGACAAGAAAATAAAGCTCAAACCTTGCATAGTAAAGTGGAGATTTTAATAGTGAGTTTTCTTACCCCCTTGCTGACCTTAAGGGTTTTTCAAAAGCTTTTGGTAGTGTTAGACAAGGCAAATGCAATCAGGGAATGACTGTCTAAATGAAGTAACAGTTGTAATCATAGGTTCAATGTTTCTTCTTTGCCATTAATGTATAATGGAGGTAGTGGATTGCATGTTTGAACAATGTTTTGAGACTCATCAACGATGGGAGAATAGTGAATAATACCTTGTGGACTGTGAAGTAGTGTCCATAAGGTTGAAGGATATTAAGAACTACAATACCATGAAACAATGAGTCCCCTGTAGTAATTAGGCAGTCTAAGGGCATAGTTTGATTTTATAGATGCTCATGAAAGGAATCTTCAAGTGATAGTGAGTGAGTTTTTTGAGATTACAACTGAGGGTGCAATAGCCAGTCTTAAAGGAAGTTAGCAAAGCAGTAAATGTGCAAGAAAATCAAATCGTACACAACAAACAATTCACAATGTTATCTCCAATTCCTTGTTTGAAGATAAAACCATTGTATCTTCATGATGAAAGTGACCTTTAATGGTCAATCAACGGCAACCATGATTTTAAACATGCATGTGCTTATGGAGCAAATATTTTAAGCAAGGGAAGTGAGGGTGGTTTGAACAATGCAGGTATGAAGGATCATTATATGCATACTATGCAGCCTAGCTAAGACAACATTCTTAGAAGAGATTGAAGGTGGATTATGGAACTCAAGGGTTACCATGAAAAATATTAAAGCAAAGACTGAGATCTATTTAAAAGCCATGGTCATGAAGATATTAAAGATGTCACATGAAAAACCCTAGTAGCTGGAGTAATGAATATAGTGCCCAAGAGGATAGTGTGCTAGGGCAGATTTAGGAGATCTCCACATTATCTAATTACAAGGAAATACATCATTTATTTATTTCTTTTAATTAAAAGAAATCATTCTAAACCTTATATAGGATACATTGATACTTCAAAAGCCTCTGAAGGAATTTGAGATTATGCAAATATATGTCAAGTAACATTCATAAGGTTTAGAAAATATTGATCACTCTCCAAAATAGCCCATTAAACATGGGTTGTGCTTGAATACACTACACAATTGATATAACACAACCACTCTGCATATCAACCAGAGTTATAGGCTCTTTATTGCAGCAAGAGGTAATCACTCTTTGATCATGCTATAATTATCCTAACTTTTTAAACTTGAGACAACCTGAATGCACCCAATGATGATTGACACCTACATTATACAACCTGAATTAACTACATTATATGAGTGCCTCCATTTTTATCACAACATAGCCACATTAAACTTGTCACACATCAATGCATCATGTATTTGTTATAGCACAACTGTGCTACATGACCAATAGAGTTATGGATCACCTAATTATAGTCACAAGAATTTGTTCCTTGGTTGTGATCTTATGGTGATTCCACACAACAAAATATGGACATGAAATTCTCAAAACCTTAAACCTCTAAAAATGCAATCTGATGAGATGTTGCTTTCAAATATGATTTTCAAACCTGGAACTACAAATCTGACTTCATCACTGAATTCTACAAAAAGAAAATGACTACCCTCAACCTGGCGATATGTTCTTGAATTTTTTCTAATTTTTCCCAAGAAAATCGTCCTTAGTTCTCCACAAACTGTCTCAAGTAGAGCTAAACACTGTCGCAATAAATCAGGCGTGAACTCACTTTTCTTTATGTCGGCCACAATTTGATTTTTTTCTATTTTTCATGTTTGTCAAAAATTTGTCGAAAATGATAGCCGACATTTCGATGAACCCTAGGTTTGTCAAAATTTTGATGAACGTCGGGGATAAACTTTCAAAAAATTGAAAATTACACATCAAATTTTACAAGCACCCGACGAACATCAAATTTTATATATTTCGTAGGATAGTTTCGTCAAATTTTGCAGTCAAATGTACTAGTGACACAATAATCCCAGAAAGTAGACAAAACAATCTGTATAGGGACTAAATCACCTAGAAAGGTGAACGAGTCCCAAATTAGGGTTTTTACATCATTTTCAGTAATTTCTAGATGTGAGTGGTGTTTTTTTTGGTTAGGATGATGTCTAGGCTAAGTGTAAATGTAGACTTCACATGAAATTTAATGATCTAAGATGCAAAAATGCAATCCATATGCACTTTCACTAATGCAAGATTTAGAAATCCTAGATACAAATTAATTAATGCAAAACCCTAATGAAAATTCAATGCAAGCTAGATCTAGGATGATGATGCACTCCAAATTAGAAAAGAGGTGTCTACGCTTGTTTAATAGAGATAGTATATGACTTTTAGACATGAGACAATAAGAGGGCTCACCACCAAGCAAGGGCTTAGAAAGACAAGAAATGAATGCAAGATGCAAAGTACCATACAAAACCTAACCAAATGACCTAGGAAATGAAACTGAAAATCAAGATATCAAACTGGAAATGAGCAGAGGTGCACCTAGAAGAGTGATGAGTTCCAAGAAAGATTCAAAACCTTGAAAACTTATTGTTTGATGCCCACTAAGACTCATACGCCAGTCTAGGTGATTTAGTCCCAGATGAGGGTTTCTGTGCCAAAACTAGAATTTGATAGTGTATGCTTTGAAACAACTAAAATCTAGAAAAATCCTTGTACTGGGACTCATATGCTACAAGTGGCATACCAATCCCACTCAACTTTCTTAGAGGATTAAGGTCTGATTCTTCTCTCCTATCTCTGCTCTTCCTTTCACACTTTTTTTCAGGATCTCAAACCATGATTTGCAACTTGTAGGAGACTTTTCATGATCTTACAAACAAGGAAACAACTAGGAAAACTTTCTTCAATCTTGTAACTTAGTCTTCAAATATCCTTCAATCTACAAGACACCTATATCTAAAATCACACATGTAGAGAGAGAAAAACTTGTTGATTGTTAGAGAATAGGGGTATGCCTTAGTTAAACCCCTTTTAGGAAATTAAACTAAATGATGAGATAATGAAATAAGGATATGAAACATGAAGAATGATACCTTGAATGATCTCTTGTAAATCAACAATCTAACATGAAACAACAATGAAGGATGCAGATCTAGATCTTGAAATAAGTATAGAACAATGCTTAACCTTGGATCTTGAATGCAACATCACAATACTAGGTCAACAACATGTTTGATGCTTAATAACCTTGACATGATGTTGGATCTTGAATAGCTACAACAATTGATGAAGAATTATGCCCTTGAATGCTTTAAAGATGCTCTTGAATACTCTTGTGAAGTCTTGTAAACTCTTGAAGGCTCTTGCAAAATCAAGTTTACCATAAGGCATGCTCTCTTGAAAGTCTTAGGTGAAAATGAGTGAAATAACCTTGTATTTATTCTTATTTATGCCAAATTTCTTGAAATTACAACACTACAAGCCAACATCAGATGTAGGAGGACAAAATATCGCCAAGAATTTGAATAAAATCTAATTTTTGGCCACATGGGACTCATATGCCACAAGTGGCATATGAGTTCCATTAGACTTAACTATGGGCACATTTTTCAAAAATGCTTAGAATATTGTAAAATTAGGATGAGGGCCCAAAAACCTAGGTGGAAATCATATGCCCAAGGTGGCGTATGAGTCCCAAATCACTAAATTTGGGCCACACAACCTAAAATCACTTGAATTATGATTGGTTGCTAGTTTATTTTGGGATTATATTAGGAAAGATGCATTTATTAAGGCTTGTCGATGCAAATTATGGCCAAATAAGGCATAAAGAAGCCCAATTATTTAATAAAACCCTAGATTAGTGTGAAAGTGTTAGGATACACTTTACAACACCATAAATAAGGCACCAATAAGTTCATTTAGTTTACAAGGGACAAAAACTTAATGTGAAGGTACACTTTACAACATTAAATTAAGGCAAAGTTAGGTCAACTTAGCTTAAAAGGGCCCTAAATCCAATGTGAATGTGGAAAACACATTAAAACATTAGATCAAGGCATTATTAGGTCCATTTTAATGTTAATCATTCCCAAATTAAGTGTTAAAATGTAAATGGCCACATTTTTTGACACTACACGTACCCATGATGGTATCTCTCTTGCTCCTTATGGTTCTATAACTCTTTTTGTCCTAGTGGGACCTAGGGTTGTGAATACTACCTTTAACGTCATTCTAAAATCTGACTTGTTTAGAGTGAAGATAAGCATCCCATGGCTAGTTTTGACGAATGAAGTTTCTTCTGTTATCCATAAGTGTCTGAAATTCTCTCACAAAGGTTCAATGCATATCATGCACAACACTAGATATTAGTCGATGGTATTGCTGGGGGTTATTCACTAGATCATTTTTTTCCTTCCCCAGTAGGTCTGCTTCCTCTAAGAACAAACCTACTTTATCAAAATTATGTCAAGTATAAGAACAACGGTAAGGTACAACTGAGAATGACCTACCCCATAACACAATAGTAGGATACATCTTCCTCCTCTTAGAAGGGGAAGGGGAAGTATGCTCGCACTTATACTATTCCATCTACTTCCACCTCTCACCCTACCATGGAACCTTAGGCTTCTACCTCCATGCGTCTCATGGGAAGTCTAATGGTGCCCACTTGGTAGAAGGCCGAGAGTCAAGTGTTCGACCTTCCCATCTTACTCATGGTGCCTCAACCTATTATCTATGGTAAGGGGAAGGGTCCTCATAGAGTCAACTCTACTTCTCAGCCTCTGTAGCCTCCTACTTCTCTTGCCTCTAGGGTAGCGAATGGGAAGAGGCCCATTGCTGAGGTTCTTGATTCTCCTTCTTCATCGGTTATTACTTCCATTCCTGCATCTCTTCCTCCCATTTTTGTCTAGGAATCACTCCCTCTGCTGGAAACAACTATGATGGGCACTCCCATGGTAGAATAGGAGCATTTTGTTCCTCCTCAAGTCACAACTTCAAGCTCTTAGAGTCAAAGAAACCGCCTTGCAAATGAGTGTAAGCATATGTAAGTGTCGGAGGAAGGCTCTGGCTACTGAGTAGGTTTCCTTGCAGAAGGTGGAAGGGGGGCCAATAGTTCATGTTATGGAATCTCCTATTGTACGCTCCTCTTCTGCCCATTCTACTTTGTTTCGTATCGCCTTGATCTTGCTTCCGGATCCCCCATGAGCGTGGATGACCATCACCCTAAAAGGGTACAAGTGTTCATCTCTCCCTTGGTTGAGCCTGCTCTCTTGATGTCCCTTCCATACATCCTACCTTTTCCTAAGCTCATGGATATGTTGAATACCTTAGTGGTGTCCACTACGGTTCTATCCTCTTCTTCCTTGCCTTCCCCTTCTTTTGTGGGGATCGTGCATCCTCTGATGAAGTGCAAGTTGTAGGATGACCCTGCTTCTAATGGGGGTTGGAAGAAAGGATTGACCTCTTCAGGAGAGCATTTTGCTTTGGCTTGTGTCATCATAGTAATGAAGGCTACCTCGATGTCCCCCAAGTTTATCATTTCCCCCGAGTCTTTTGATGAGGTCGGTAGTGGATCTTGGGTGCCTCCTTCTTCTCCCACCCAGTTGACACATGGCACTCTCGTCAAGTGTATGTTCAACTCAATAGATGATGTCTCAACTCTATCGATGATTTTTGAAAAATCAATGACACTTACCTCACATGAGTTGAGCAAAGAAGACCTCGAGGGGCCCTCTTAGCTCTTGTCACAGGAGAGTTAGAGGGTGCTCCCCTTGCTATCCCACCCTTGCAAACTCATCATCCCTCTCCCTATAATGATCTAGATTGGGAGAACAACAACCTCCTAGTTGATGAGGACTAGGAGAGCACCTCTTCTTTATCTGTAGATTATATTTGTGTGTGTGTGTTGTGTTTCCACCATGCTTTTTTTATGTGTTCTTGGAGGACCTGTGTCACCCTTGTAGGTGCTTGGATACAAGAGTGTTTTGTGTCATAAAGTTCTCCCATCTATTATATCATTCTTTTATTGGTTGTGCCTTAATTTTTGACAATTGGGGATGATGTAGTGTTGGGGGAATTTAGGCCTCCCTTCCATGTTGACCCAATTTTTTTATTTTCATTTTGCTTTCACATACCCTTCTTCATGATCTGATGTAGTAGGGGATTGATGATAGTTCATATATATTATTATATTATATCTATCTATCTATATCTATGAATAGTTCTAACCCTGAATAATCAAATCCCCTATCTCTTGATTTCTTCATCTTTTATTATGTTTCCTTTTCATCTTTCTCTCTTCTTTGAGATCTTCATGATGTTGTGGTTCCTATGTTTTGTCCCTCATGTGTGCGACAACATTTCCACAATTCATCATGTCATGTATCATGGGCCACAAATTCACTTTCTTCTCTCTCCTTAGGATGTCACGTTCCTTTGTGTTCAACACACACCATCCTAAGGGGGGGCTATCATACTACTTCAATTTTCAAAAAGGTTTATTCAGTGGTCAATGAATCCCTCATTGGAAATCACCTATTTTTCAAAAAAAAAAATTGTTCAACAAGGACCCCTAGTAGAATTTTTCTTTCAAAATGGATTTGTAGAGAAAGAATATAAAAAAATTCCTTCGAGAATGGAGTACTTTTTTTGATGAAGAAGTTTGAAAAATTTCCCTTGTGAGGGAGTATTCTTTCTTTTGAATTCCTTGATGAAAGAGATATTTTAGAAGGATTCCTTGATACTAGAATTCTTTGTGAAAAATATCATCTTTCAAATAGAATGTCCCTTGAGTGAACCCCTTTCTTTTGAAGGGTTCTCGAGGGACCCCTTGAAAAATTCTCCTTTAATTGTTGACAAGTTGTATGACTATATGTCTTCTTGCATAGATTTTTACTATCTAACATGTTTTTTCTACGGATTAACATGTTGCTTTGCAGGACCAAGCACCTATGAATTTTCTTTTATAATCGATCTTGGAGGACTAAGCACCTCAAGCTTTCCTTGTAGAACTGAGCACCTATAAGGGCCTATCAGACTATGCAAAGCCTTTCATATTTGGCCTCCCTCTGGATCGAGCAATTGTGGCACCTCCTCTATAGGACCTAGCACCTACAGAGCCTTTTTTTCACCTTTTGTAGGTTCAAAGTCTTGTAGTGCAATTGTTCAAATATCCTTAGGATTGAGTACCTATGGAGCCATCTCCTCTTCCTATGCATTCAGGTGTGTTAGATTGTGTTCTGCTTCCTTGACAACTCGGGTATACTTTATTTTCAATCTACTTTAACCCACATTTGCTAGCACATATGCTCGCTAAAGTGGGGGAAAAATGTAATGGTGTGAATTTTCACCCCTTACAAATTCCACATTTACATACCTCCTACCTTAGAGAATTAAGTCTGATAATGCAATTCCATGCTCTTCATCCATTTTCCATCCACTTGGCAACTTGTTTTCATGTCGGTGGGGGATATTTTATTTGGGACGCTAGCGTGCTACGCTAGACATTTGTGTAGCACACTACCATCCTGATGGGATCCCTGCCTCTAGAATTCGCAGAGGTGTTACACTCCTCCACAGGACATGAAGTGTAACGTCTCCTGCCCTTCAGACTAACTTTGAACGACTCTTTTTCCTCCATTTTCACCTTCAAATGACCATCTTTTCCATTCTTTCACTCTCTCTTGGTCTCTCTTGATCTCTCTTGCTTCATTTTTGTCTTCTACACTCTTCTCATAACACTTTCAAGTTCTAAGACCTCCATTGAAGCTACAATTTGGTATTTTGTTAGCTCACTCTCCTCGTTGTTTTGGCAGCATTGGTCTTTTAAAGCTTGGGATCTCACTCCTCTCATTTATCTTGAGCACACGTGGTTGAAGGTGATATCACTCCATCTTCTTTTATCTTACATTATTGTTTTAATATCATAGCATATTATTACTCAACGTATTGCTTGGCATTTCCATTCTATAGATTCTTTATCATATTTCTCCAATCATTGGTATCTTAATTGTCCCTGGATGTTGAAACACCAAAGTAGAGGATTGACTACGATAGTCCTCTAAACACAACCCCAACATTTTTTCATCTTCTGTGTGCAGGTTCTCCTTGAGGTGAATATCTTGAAGATATTAACTTGTGAGTAGGAAGGTGTGCTTTCCTCACCCTTCTTTGTCATCTCATAATTAGATTTAGTCTTATTTCTTTCTTGATATTCTATTATTCTATTCCTTTCTATTTTTATTTTTCCATCAAACTACATCCGCTAGGTGGTTAGTAGGTTTTTCCTTAGTTGTTGACTATACTTTACATTTTTTGTCCATACAAATGTCAACGCCCCACTGAGACGCCAACCCATTGTGTTGTTTGTTGTGCCCCATGTTGTAGTCCTCTAGTAGTGAGTTGCCTAAGTCACAATCCAAACTTTGGAAACTTGCTCACTTGACCTCTTGAAACATTCAGGCTTTTAAAAGGACAACAAAAACTTGGTTGTTCTTCCTTTCAGCCTCTAAATGTTCAACTCTCTCAAAACATTCTATTAGCTTAAGGTAGATTAGGGCAGCCTATTGTTCTAGACCCTCCCATGACCTAGGGTCCTAAGTAGTCGATCCCCCTCCTCTACATGATGATACCCTAATTTGAGATCAATTTTTGAAAACACTTTAGCTCCCTTGATTTGAGCAAACAAGTCATCAATCCTTGGTAGAGGATAGCTATTATTGATTGTTAATTTTTTTAATTTCCTATAATCAATGCACAACCTAAGGGAACCATCCTTCTTCTTCATAAATATTATTGGATCACCCCAAGGAGATACACTTGGGTGAATTTGGCCCTTTTCCAATGACTCTTCCAACTGTATCTTAAGTTCATTGAGTTCTTGAGTAGTCATCCTGTACGAAGTCCTTGACACAGGATGAGCTTCGGGAACTAAATCAATATGGAAATGAACTTCACATTTAGGGGGAAATCCTAGTAACTCAAACTGAAACACATTATAAAAATCCTTAAGGATTGGATGATCATCTAAGGATATCTCTTTCATACCCTCAAATTCCTCTAACTTGTCACTAATGGTGATTGCGAGCATTTGACAACCTTTCCTCATGCATTGCTTGAGTTGCATAGCAAAAATCATTCTAAGTAAAATTGGTCTTTGGATTCCCACTATCTCAACTAACTTGCCTAAATCATCCAAACACTCAACCCTTTTATTTTTACAATCAATATTTTCTTGGTGAGTGTTGAGCCAATTCATGCCCAAAACAACATTGTAAGATCCCAAAGGGGTAACTCTAAGGTCAATTGATGTAACAAAAGAGCAAACATTTAACTGGCATCCTTTAACCAAGGAATCTACAAACACCTTATCCCTTAAGGCTAACTCCACTTCCCATTTTTCCTATTGCCTAGTTGCCACCACCTACTTCAGTTCACCAAGGAAGGAGAAACGAAAGAATTTGTAGCTCCTGAATCAATCAAAATGCTTGTAGAAATACCATCTAATATACTTGCTACAATAATTATATGGCTCAATGATCAACCTAACAATTATCAACTACTAAAAACACCTTGTGGGACTTACCCGCATCACCAACTATTAGTTCTGTTGTGCCTACTTTCCTGTAAGGAAATTTGGGAGCGTATTTAGTGAAAACTCCATACAGTAGCACCTTCGGTAACTTTCATTTCAATTAGGTTACCTCAAAGACACGTTCTACTCTGTCCTAAAGCGGAAACAGACACAGTTATTTCCCTCATTGATCCTTCTGAGAAAAACATATGTGAATTCAACAACAATCAACATAGATGAAAGATAAAATAGAAAACCAGAACACAACGATTTACATGGGGAAAATCCTTTCGGATAAAAAACCCCACACTCCAAAGATTGAGCCATTGTATTATTCAGCAACAAATCGGTTACAATACAATTTCAGGCTCTTAACCTTTTCAGAGATTACATCTTGTTCATTCTAGATACAACTGGTAGCAAACTATCCCTAAGAGATCATGAGAGATTCCAGCATAACACTGCCTTTCTCTTCCTCTGCTTCGACCTCATGGCTTCGGCCTTTCAGCTAGCCACTCGGTCCTCACTCTATCGTTCTCTCTCTGGCTCTCGGCTCTTTAGCTCCTTGGCTTATCAACCCATCAGCCTCATAACACTACAGAACGTCCAATGCATTCATATACATTCGTTCTCAAAATAGGCTCTCTGTGAATCGGTTCAAGATCACACAACAGCAATCTCCAACTCAACATCCTTATCGAAACATAGATGTTTCCAATCTTGTGTAGATTTTTCCTTGTAGACCATTCAGTTCCATCGCAACTGCTGCAAAAAATCCAACCGCCAACCGTTTGAATTTTGCTTCCTCTGATTGGTCCACGAGCCAAGTCAAACAGTCAAGGAATAGTCCACTGAGTTTGCATGTTGGTGAGACACGAGAAGTGTCTCCCCAATGCTCAACAGATTCACCGACGATATTGGCATAGGTTCCAACAGTCAGCAAGAGGTTATATCGAAAGCCATGAGTCATACTGAATCTACTGATATCCTTTGCACTTCCATCGGCAACCATCAAACAGTCGGCAAGACCTACCACTCTCGCCAAGACATCATGTCGAAGCTCACAAGGTATTCCGAAGAGTTCATCAGTTGGCAAGACTATCGCTCTTCGCCCAGACATTACACCGATGACTCCAAGTCATATCGACCTCAGCATTCTCATCGGCAAGACAATCACCATTCGATGAGACGTCATACCAAAGTTCAAAGGTCATATTGATGCTAGATTTTCCATTGGAAAGACGCCCGCAGTTCGCCAAGACTTCATACCGAAGTCTTAAGTCATGCTGACATGAGTATTCCATTCAGTGAGACAATCGTCTTTCACCAAGACATCACACCAAGCACTTCATGTTATACCAAACACTGAGTAGTTTCCAAGAGTCATACTGACATCAGGTTTCCCATCGGAAAGACAATCACTCTTCGCCAAGACATCATACCGATGCCTTCAAGTTACTTCAAGTCTATCCCGTTGGCCAAACTTATCGCTTTCACCAAGACTTCATACCGAAGCCTTAAGTCACACCGAGTGCTGCATTCATCAGTCGGCAAGACTTATATCTTTCGCCGAGACCACATACTGAGCACTCATGTCTTGCTGAGTCGGCAAGACATTTGACTTTGCCAAGACCTTTCACCAGGCGCCGACAACTACACCAATCACTTAAGTTGCATCCCCATCGGTGAGACCAACACCTGTCACCAGGACTTCACGTTGAAGTCTCTAGGTTACCCTGAGCCTATCTTTCACCAGGAGTCATGCCGAATCCATCCCACATTGTCGGTGAGACAAATGCCCATCACCAAGACTTCATAGCGAAGCCTTCAAGTCATACTGATGACTCCATTCGCCGAGACATCTCCTGATCGCCAAGACTACATGCCGATAGGAGCAAGTCATGCTGATTCCACATTGGCCAGACAGACCAAAGGTCATGCCGATATCGGCAAGACTTCCTATCGTCGCCGAGACATCATTCTAACACATATGAGTTACCCCAATGATCCAGTCGCCATGAGTCTCCCCGACATCCACTAGGCACCCAATAACAAACCCTTATGTCACCGAGACATTCCCACTCGGCAAAGAGTTACAACGAATGCACCAAGTCACAACGATAGGTCTATTCAGCAAGACTTAAACAAAGTCACAACGACATGAGAAAAACATAAGATTATTGAACTGTCAGTCGGCCAAACAACATAAATGTCACAGCGACCATGCTTTCTCAGAGGTTTCAGCCTGTGAGATTGAGGCACATTTTCCAACAATCTCCCACTTGACGAAGATCACATAGGCACCTTCAAAGCAACCAGGAACTAAGATCACACTAGCTCCACCAGTTCAAACCCTGCAATACTCAAGACACCCAATCAACATGATTCAATAGATAACAGTCCACAAGACAATCTGCAACAAAGACCAGGTATCCAACTGCAACTCACTGACCAACAAAGCAACCTATCACAGCCATCTAGGAAACCACATTGACCTCAAACATGCTCTCATGCTCCATCAAGAAATCAGCTCCAACATCCAAGATGTCCACCATCCAGGCAACAATCTTGTCATCTTCCAACATGGCACATGTGGAAGAAAGATACAAGCCAAGGTGAATAAGCACCATTCCAATGAACACAAGCAAAAGATCCCAGTGATCTCACCAACAAGATACTGCTACCACTTCACTATGTTCAAATGGTATATAGAAGCAATATCAACTTCAAAGCTTCAAACAGAACACAACAATGAAGTCATTATCCAGAAACAAGATACAAAACATCAGTTAGAACAACAATCAGACTGATTGCTCCCATCCAACTGATAAACCCACGCGACTGAAAATAGCACCCACATCTCGTGTTATTCCATCCAATCACACATACCTCATAGGTATCAACATTAGTAAACTTATGCCAAACCATAACCAACTCAACAATAGAAAATACAAGCTCTAGTGTCAACTAGTCGAAGAAGACAAGACACATATAGAAACTCCTACTGCCTGAGTAATCCAGATCTGAAAGATCAAATGCATCAACAAGTCTACCAATACCAACACATAGAAAATGTAACCATGTAGTGCCAAGGAAATATCCACAATGATATGCAAATCTTGCAACAAACCGTCACAAGAGACATTTCTCTCACCACAAACCTTCATGGCCACAGAGAGAAACTCAGCACATCATCTTCCTGTAGAACATCCTTCTACATACACTTCTAACAGCCAGCTGTGTCAAGAATGATCTTCTTCATATCCCAAAAGAAATCCTTAACAACATCCATCCGTTCAATCACCAAGATCAAACCAATTTAACAAACAACATGGATGTAAGCATCTCTAAGAAGATCAAGCTAGTTCATTTCCCAATTCAGGAAATCAGCCCATACATCATCTCCTACCAATTCTCATTAGTAACAAGGAGATAAAGGAAACTGTACAACTTCCACTATGAATCTTCCAGAATCATTAAACAGTAATTCAAGATCCATATCATGAAAGTAAACTTAATAAAACACATCTAAAAAATATAATGGGCCACATACCTTTCAGATATGCTGCCGAGTAGACCAAGAGTGGGAACGAGAATACTCCTTTCAGGATATGCAAGTCATCATGACTAATCCAAGAGAAATCTCCTCATAGGTCTCTTATTGAACTCACGTTCAACCAAGGTGAAGGCTTCTCGGACTTTCTGCTGAACAACTTTAACAAGAGTAACAAGCAGCAACACATCTCTCATAATAGAAAAATAGCCTCACCTTATTCTTCATGTATCCATGAGTACTAGCAACTGATCATCTCATGCTAAACTTCAACTGCATTATTGCACTAACATGAAGTATCAAGCAAGTAATCAAAGCACTCAATACACAAAGAATTTCCAGACCACTGTCAAAGTTCCAATCAGCTGAATCAGGAACTTATCATGACATCATGATCTACTCATCCCCATAGGAGATCCCATGCTTCAGGTGACTTTTCCATTGTCTCAAGTACAATGGACAATGCCAAAACTCCAGTGTACAAGCAAGAGTATACCATGACATAAGCAAATAGACTCAAAAAACAACATCACCTATCAAGCACCACCAACACCTTAGCCAAAAACTCCAAGCGTCTTCCATGGTTACAATATATTGCACATCTTCAAATAATGTCCATACAAAAGCACAAGAACCCTTCTGCAACACTAAAGAAGACCATTCACCACCATGTGATGAACCCACAGTCACTGCTAGAGCTCCCACTGAAACATGACATCTGAGCTCTCCAAGCATCATGACCACCTGTTACAGGTTGCCATAACCAACTATTCAGGTACTCAATAGTATCCATCCTCTCATCTCAAAGAAATCACACCAATGCACAAGTGACCATAGACAAGGCCAACTAACAAGTTTGTACCAACAATGAATAAACCTCATGGATATAGACAATCCACTTCTAAGTTGTCTCATAGAAAACATGTAGGTAAAGATAGCCCACAACATTGCACAACTAGTAGATCCATTCAACAGAAATGTGCAAACCCATCATTGCATTGGAAACTGCATCACTGAGATATCAAAGAGAATAACCACGTAGACAACATGACTCAAACACCAGATCACACCATATTTGACTTGCCAAACATGTCCACAACGAGCACCATAATCAAGGAACACCATCACAAGAATGCTAAGTGACAAATCACTTACCAACACTCCCGAAAACATACCTCCTCAAACCATGCACCAAGCATGCATGCAGACCTGCAACTATCTCATCCAGGAACACCCCAAAAGGCCAATACCTAGACAATAGCTTAACAGCAACTCCACATGATCACAATTTTTTTCTTAATCGTGTAAAACCCACAAAACCACAGGGCCATGCAAGTACAAAAAATCCTTAGAAAGGAAACAATAGTTCAAGAGAATCCAGACCCCTTTCAGGACAACTCTAAACCACCAACATGTACATGCATCTGAGAAAGAGAGAAAGGCTATTTCAGAAGACTGCAAATCATCTAATGATTAACTTCATAGCCTTCAAGCATTTGAGGTTAACAAGAAACAGTGCCTTCCAAACACCAGGAACCACCACCTAGCATAAGCACTCTGAAAAATCCACCTCATACTTCAAGGTTAAACCTCTACCAGCCAGGAGACACAAATCACAACATGATCAACTCCTTTTTCCATCTTGACCATCCTTCAAGCTGCATGTTGTCTCAGAATACCACAAGGCTTCCACTCATCAAAGGATCAATCCATCAGTCCATTCCTCCAGATTTCTTCCAACCCATCAAGCTAAGGAATCTTCACAGGAGAAATATCCAAAACCAACAGCCAAAAGAAGGCTCTGATACCACTTGTAAGGAAATTTGGGAGTGTATCTAGTGAAAAATCCATACAATAGTGCCTTCGGTAACTTTCATTTCGATTAGGTTACCTCAAAGAAATGTTCTACTATGTCCTAAAGCGGAAACAGACAGTTATTTCCCTCATTGATCCTTCTGAGAAAAACATATGTGAATTCAACAACAATCAACAACACAGATGAAAGATAAAACAAAAAACCAGAACACAATGATTTACGTGGGGAAAATCCTTTCACATAAAAAATCCCACACTCCAAAGATCGAGCTATTGTATTATTCAACAACAAATCGGTTACAATACAATTTCAGGCTCTTAACCTTTTCAGAGATTACATCTTGTTCATTCTGGATACAACTGGTAGCAAACTATCGCTGAGAGATCAGGAGAGATTCCAGCATACCACTGCCTTTCTCTTCCTCTGCTTTGACCTCATGGCTTCGACCTTTCGGCCAGCCACTCGGTCCTCACTCTATCGTTCTCTCTCTATCTCTTGGCTCTTCAACTCCTTGGCTTATCAGCCCGTCAGCCTCATAGCACTACATAATGTCCAATGCATTCATATACATTCATTCTCAAAACGGGCTCTCTGTGAATCGGTTCAAGATCACACAACAACAATCTCCAACTCAACATCCTTATCGAAATGTAGATGTTTCCATTCCTGTGTAGATTTTTCCTTGTAGACCATTTATGTCCATTGCAACTGTTGCAAAAAATCCAACCGCCAACCGTTTGAATTTTGCTTCCTCTGATTGGTCCACGAGCCAAGTCAAACGGTCAAGGAACAATCCACTGAGTTCGCATGTCGGTGAGACATGAGAAATGTCTCCTTGATGCTCAACGGATTCACAGACGATATCGACATAGGTTCCAACAGTCGGCAAGAGGTTATATCGAAAGCCATGAGTCATACAAAATCTACCGATATCCTTTGCACTTCTATCGACAACCGTCAAACAGTCGGCAAGACCTACCGCTCTCGCCAAGACATCATGCCAAAGTTCACAAGGTATTCCAAAGAGTTCATCAGTCGGCAAGACTATCGCTCTTCACCCAGACATTACACCGACGACTCCAAGTCATATCGACTTCAGCATTCTCATCGGCAAGACAATCGCCATTCGATGAGACGTCATACCAAAGTTCAAAGGTCATATCGATGATAGATTTTCCATCGGAAAGACACCCGCAGTTCGCCAAGACTTCATACCGAAGTCTTAAGTCATGCCGACATGAGTATTCCATTCGGTGAGACAATCGTCTTTCGCCAAGACATCACACCGAGCACTTCATGTTATACCGAACACTGAGCAGTCACCAAGAGTCATACCGACATTAGGTTTCCCATCGGCAAGACAATCACTCTTCGCCAAGACATCATACCGATGCCTTCAAGTTACTTCGAGTCTATCCCGTCAGCCAAACTTATCGCTTTCCCCAAGACTTCATACCGAAGCCTTAAGTCACACCAAGCGCTGCATTCATCAGTCAGCAAGACTTATGTCTTTCGCCGAGACCACATACCGAGTGCTCAGTCGGAAAGACTTCAGTTGCATCCCCGTCGACGAGACCAACACCTGTCGCCAAGACTTCACGCCGAAGTCTCCAGGTTACCCCGAGCCTATCTTTCGCCAAGAGTCATGTTGAACGCATCCCACACCGTTGGTGAGACAAATTCCCATCACCAAGACTTCATAGCGAAGCCTTCAAGTCATACCGATGACTGCATTCGCCGAGACATCTCCCAGTCGCCAAGACTACATGCGATAGGAGCAAGTCATGCCGATTTCCACATCGGCCAGACAGACCAAAGGTCATGCCGATATCGACAAGACTTCCTATCGTCGCCGAGACATCATTCTGACACATATGAGTTACCCCAATGATCCAATCGCCATGAGTCTCCCCGACATCCGCTAGGCACCCGATAACAAACCCTTCTGTCACCGATACATTCCCACTCGACAAAGAGTTACAACGAATGCACCAAGTCACAGTGATAGGTCTATTCGGCAAGACTTAAACAAAGTCACAACGACATGAGCAAAACACAAGATTACTGAACTGTCAGTTGGCTAGACAACATAAATGTCATAGCGACCATGCTTTCTCAGAGGTTTTAGCCTATGAGATTGAGGCACATTTTCTAACATTTCTAACCAACTCCAAAACTCTGTGGGAACTCACGAGCCAAATGACCTAACCCACCACACACACAACACATGGCCCTCTATTTTGAACTTGCAATGTAGGAGCTCTACTAGTCTGAGAAGTACTTGTCCTATTTGAACCACTTTGACCTCCTCTAAAATAATTTTGAGTTTGGTGAGTAGAGGAAGGTTATGCACCCTAATTCTATGATCATTGATCCCTCTAAGGACCTTAGGGTTTCCATAGCCTATACTAACCCCCTTGCTGACCCTACTTCTACCTATTCCTTGGACCCTGTTGTGGTTGTCGAGGCCTTTAAGTGACTGCATTTGGTCTATTTCCTCCCCTTTGAGGAAAGGGTGGCCTTTGAAAATCCTATTCTGGTTGACTTTGATTATAGTTTCTAAACCACTCTTGAGCCTCTTTATTTTTCCCATGGACTTCCTCTACTATCAAGGATTTTTCCACTACAACCATTAAGTTTTTAGGGTCTGCCATTCTTACAGGTCTTGAAAAGCTTGGATTTAATCCTCTAATAAAATGATTGACCATTAGCTTCTCATCCTAAATGCAAACAACATACTGAATTAACTCAAGAAACTTTCTCTCATATTGACTAATTGTAAGGCCCTTTTACTGTAAGTCATGGAATTCATCAATTCTATTTTGCTTGTAATATTCTAAAATATAGCATTCTTTGAAACACTCCAAGAAAATTTCCCTAGTTAAAGTCTAGAACAAGAAGGTGTTTTTGTTCCTCTTGCCTCCACCAAGTAGAAGCATTCCCCCTTAGTTGAAGAATTCAAAAAATTTCCTTAACATTACTTCCATAAGTAATCAACCTAAAACACATCTCTTGGCTAAGTAGCGAAGCTTCTGCCTCGCTTCCATTGGTGGATGCTAAAAAAGGTGGGCGGTTTGAGCTGCAAGAGATATCTAATTTGATCTCTCACATTTTGATATCCCCTTGGCTATACTCCTCTTCCTAATAGGGTTTCTCATGCTGAGGTGGGGCATGTGCACCGAGTCTTCCACTTCCTCAACCTGAACCTTTGGAATAATGGGAAGACTTTGACTCCATTCACGATGGGCCAACCCTTGATCTCCATTCACTTGGGACAATAGATTCTCTTGATGAGCTGGGGGAAACCTTTCCTCAATTACCCCACTAATTTTTGAAGAGCCTATAGGATTCGAGGGGCTAACTCATACTAAGATTGACATTGACTTCCTTTAGATTAGTAGGAACTAGAGCACGCTCCAATCGAAGCATTGGCTTGGGGGTGCAACTTTCTAGTTGGTCTACCATGAGCCATCTATAAAATAAGAAAGAAGGGTTTTAGTTTAGACTTTTAACACAAGGGCCAAAGGTTCCTAGTGTTGAAACCTCCCTTTGATGCCAAATGTCATGCCCTAAAATTTCCAACTTAAAACAAGCACAACTACCAAATTTTTTTGACTAGCAACCACTAAATTCTTCAGAGTAAGATCAAGAAGATTTTAAAAGATTACTTTATCATTCTTATAATATCAATAGCAAACATAAACATTACTTAATCTTGGACCCAAATTTAAAGTGAGGATTGAGGGGTTAAAGATTCAAGGTTTAATTTCTCATTCAAAATTTAATGTCTATTCTCCCATTAAATTCTTTATTTAAATTTACATATTTATTTAGAAAATGAACCTAAATATTAAACTCTTAATTAATTTATTTCCTAATTGACACCTTATACTAGAAACTGAGGTGATAAATCTAAATTGCTAACTTGAAGTTCCCTTTACTACTATCATCTTAAACTTGAACCATAAATTTCTAACCCATCTAACTTACTTAGTCTATGTCGCCATAGCCTATATTATATATAGACTCTAATATTAATGTATGGCTTCCTGAGAAGAATAAATATTAATCAACCACATAATTATAATATTGGCCTCTCATAAATTTAACTTGATATTTTTAGCCTTAATCAAATACTATATTGTCTTATCATTATCTTGTCCCTTAACACTATACTTTCACATATAAAATTTTCCTTACATTAAACACATTATTCATGTGAAGTTGCTGACTTAATAATTCCTTGATTATAAATCAATTAATTAAAAGCATACTAGTATTACTATTTCAAGTTCCCTCCCGAGCCTTTGAATCTTGTCTCACTGACTTTTATTCTTGTTTTAATTTCTTACCAACTTTAAGTTTATTTTAGTTAACCAAACTTAATACACTACTTGTTCCCTCCCCCCATTACCAATCTTTATGGAATATTAATTCTTACTGAAACTTTGATTCGATCTCAAAACCACAAAAGCTAATCTATGAAAAGAACATCAGAAAACCTTTGTGAGTGATTTATGACAATGAATCAGAGTGATTAATTCTTCAAGAGTTTCCCAGAATTAGAATTCATTCTCATATCATTATTTATTATTTTTTTCTTCCTACATTTGCTTCTAAAACCCAAATCAATTACCATAAATTTCCTTCAAAAAAGATCCTACTAGACATTAAAACCCTGAATTATGTACTATGGTGTGATTTTGCGAATCTTCAAAATGATGTCTACTTTACAGGTTAAAATATCAAGGAAAATATATATAAACTTAACATAGAAATGTTATGGTTTAATAACAATCTACAACATACAGATATCCTGCAATTTAATGCAAATCTTACTTTACTAATTCTATGCTAGAGTAAGGTAAGTTCTAAATTTTTACAATCAAGACTCAATGACAAATAATTTCAATTCCTTTAATATTTAACTTCAAGAGTAGTTATTCATTTATATCTTCTTCTATAGGATGTATGAAATTTTCTTTTCAATCTAAATACAAGATAAATGTGCGAGTGTAAAGTATATTGCAGAGATTAGTAACACATGAAAATTTTTCTTTATGAAAATTGAATTTGCAATTCTGCCCAATAATTCTAGAACTTGAAATGCAAAGTACAAGGCCACATAAGAGCATCATTTTCTTACTTTTTTCACAATACTTCTTTATTACTTTTACATTGCATAGAGTGAAAGAATATTCCGATACAATCTCTAGAAAATTCCTTTCAATTAAGTGTAAGGACATGTATACAAGCAATGGGAAATGATATACATAACAATAATCCTCTTTTCATGAGTCTTTTTTTTCACAACTTTAGCAACCAATTTGAAAGGCCTATGCTCTTGCCAATTCTCTTTTAAAAGAAGTTTTACAACTCTTGTAATACTTGAAGTACAATGCAAAACAAAATGAGGGCATTCAAGATCCAACATAACATCTTTTCCCATTCCATACATCTTCAAGGAAATTTCACAAGAACCTAAAAGAAAACAAGCATGGAAAAACAACAAGATACCAATGGGCTCTCCTCTCATCCATAGGGTTGTAAAACAACTCACCCCAAAGCACGGGGTAGTCACTCAGCCACAAATAGAACTCCAACACAAACACAAAGAACACACTTATTACAAATACTTCTCATATACTTAAAAGCATCCCTCACATAAAATCATTCCCAAAAGTACAAGTACAAAACTATCACTTTGGTTTAGCCCAAGGGAAAACCACTTAGGGGGAGTAGGGGCTCAACCAAAATGGGGGAAAATAATAATGAACACCATGATCAATTATCCACAATAACACTCAACATGAACTCCACATCAACACCCCAACACCACCACACCAATATCACATCAAAAAACCCCATCTCAACAACCTTATTCCTCCCAACGACACAACTACATAAACAAGGGGTACTCATATCCCATGAATGTAAGGGTACTCATACCCCGGTAATGGCCATTACCCAAAAGGGGATACTCATATCCCAATAATGAAAGCCCCTAAGTGTGGGAGCAAAGCCCACTCAAGACCCCTACACATGAAGGACCAAAAAATCCTCTATACAAGAGGGGGTCAACTCCCCTAAAAAGGATGCACAAACAAACAACACAACACAAAAAGGACACCATAAAATACAACACATTCAAACCTTCCAAAAAAATCTTCCAAAAAAAAATCTACATACAAGTATTCTTGCAAAGAATCAAGGAAAGGAATACTTCAAAATGCTATAATGCCACGAGTATTCTTGCAAAGAATCAAGGAAAGGAATACTTCAAAGTGCTATAATGCCACAATGGTAGACTCTTCCTCCTCCCAAAAAATATCCTCCTAAGAACTCCCAAGAACAAGATCTAAAAATTCAAAACACAAAATAAGAAAGGTAACCCTCTCATCTCCATAAGGAAGGAGTTTTAAGGAGAAGGGATAAATAACTCCTCACATAACCACCTCAACCACTTAACCCTCCCTTTTTCGTCACTTTTATGAGTGGGGACAAAATGAGGGTTAAAACACTTTTTAAAAAATTACAAGTTTAAAATTCACTTTTTTTTATAAAAATTGAAATTCAAAACTCACATAAAGCATAATCACATAATACATGATGCACACAATACTTGAAAATCATATAACCCAACATAAAACTCAATGAATCATAGGATCTAGTACCAAGGTCCCATTTTTCACAACGAAACATAGTGGCTGAGTGAATACCCTCAAATCCATCATTATTAGAAATCCTTGTACACTCAACAAGATGTGTCAGTATGATAGAAATACACACAAACACACACACACACACACACACACACACACACACACACATATATATATAAATCAAATAAAATACATCATTTTGCATATCAACACGAATCAACTAATATAACATAAAATATTGTATATGATTCTCCAATTTAAAACACATTAATCAAATAACCATATCAAGATTACTCCATACACACAATAAAACATAACATCCATCAATATCACCCATGGAACATAAAAATGCATCATCATCATCATAAATACTATGAGTATACAAATGTATTAGGTGTGTTATCTATCATAAGCAAAACATGAGTGCACAAAGCAGGGGTCTCACAGGTATGTATTTTCTAATGCTAATAGTATTTGTCCTTTACATTATTGCTTAGTATTTTGAAATATGCAAACATTTTTCCTATCCAAGTTCTTGTGATTTTGATGGTTATGTATCATCTTTCTTGGACTTCTATTTGTCGAACTGGGGATTTTCATTGGAAGGAGAAAATAATATTTAAAGAGCACACTTCAATATGCAAGGGAGAGAATTCGAAGTTAGTAGGTGATGCAAAATCTATTTAAGTTGTCGGTATTTGGAGCAAAGCAAGTAGAATAAGAACCAATTTCAAGGCATAATTGAACCAAAATTTCATGGAGGAATCAAAGAAATTGGAATTTCTCAAGATAGAAGAATTAAGAAGAGAGAAGGGTATGTGTATAACCCTTCAAAAAATAGATATGTGCACTCTATAATAGGAAAAATATGGAAATCAAGAAAGATGTAGTGCCACAAAATCATATACCAATATATCTAATTAGAAAGGAATTTTAGGAACATGAAAATGAGGAAAGGGGCACTGTTAGAGATTTTTTGCATCAAAATATCAAACATTTGTGCTGGTTACAAGCATAAAATATAGAAAATCTTATAGAAAAAAGATTAAAAAAAAAAAACCAAAGAGACCAAAGGACAAGTCTAAAGCAGGTTTGAAGCTCGTATAATAAAAATTTGTTAAGTGCACTTTCCCATGTTCAACCCTCAGCATAGGAAATGGAAATTTTAAACTCCTTGTAGGTTGTACTTTTGGTTGGACCTGTTCAAATAGTCTTGTCTCTCCTATTTCCCTCATAGAAGGCTACATTTCCCAAAATACTAATAATCTAGTTGAAGTATAATTTGTTGCCATGGTTGTATTAGGCTTCACTTGGCACATAATTTTCTTCTCTTTAGAATTATGGATTGAGGAAGCTTAAAGTTTCCAAAAAAAATCTTTAATAAGGAAATTGTTCAATAATAGATGGTGTGAATCAATCATGGGGAATGCACTGCCTTGCTTAGAGAAACATTTGTACTTGCTCTAATAAATTTTATGTGGGAGTTCCAAAAACCATCCATGGGGAGGTGAATCCAATCCATCATCATGATAATTACTATGCCTTGACAACTATACTTATGTTTGCTGGATCGAGAGAAAGTTGGGACATGTATCTCTTTTATTTATTACCTGGTGAACCTACTTTGTCTATTGTAACTTTACAACTTTCATCCCTTCAATACAATGACTATTTAATGCTTAATTAAAAACAAATACATTGGCATTCCAAATTAATTCTCCCTCTTATCTTTGCCTCAATTTTAGAGGTCATAGGTCCCATGAGACACTTACTTTATGTGGCTACAAAACTTGTAATATTTGCTAAATATTTGTACAATTCTACCCCTTTGGAGTAACTAACATAAATGTTGCTTTGAAGAGGAATTTGTGCATAATTTTCATTATCGGGCTCTCTATTTGCATTATTTAAAAATACCATTAGACAATTGTAGGAGGACCTCCCTTGATGGAGCCCTTATCATGTAAGAGTTGTTATCAATGGCATTGGTTAAGATATATTTTCTCTTGCACCTCAAAACACCCAACCACCAAATGTGAAACACCCCAAAGGGTTGAAGGTGCACAAGACATGATATATTCAATTATGTAGACACTTTTAATTTTGGAGGTGAAAGTATAGTGAATTGCATTTCATGTATAGTTGACATAATTAAAAGGTTTCTTTTGGCTATAGAGAGGTGAATAGAGGCTGGTAAACTATGGGAATTTAAGAATGTTCAAGGAATTTTTGAAAATAACTAGGAAGTAATAAAGACATAAGATTATAAATGACATTGTGAATTATCACAAAATATGTTGTTTTTTCCTTGATACATTTTTTTTTCATCTCCTTATAAAAAAGTTTGAATTGGATGGAAAAAAAATAAATTCCCTTTGCATGCAAGACTACTACCCTTTATCTATTCCTTTAAGTCTAAAATATTTACAATCCCTTAAAACCACTAAGGAATAGTTATATATTTTTGTCATTAAAAAAGTTGTACTTTACAAACATCATTGATTAATGATATAAGATTTCCACCATCCATACTATAGATTATTGGTGACATTGTAGTCCCCTATATATACACAAATGGGAAACATATTGCTAGTGAAGTCTCAACTTCTAGTGTTATATACATATATACAAACCCCCTTTCTCCCAACATAATAGGCATGATTCTCCACATTGTACCTACACATATAAATACAACTGAGCAATAGGCTCCATGTTAAGACTTACCTATTAGTGTTATGTGTATGCTTACAAAACTCCCTCCCTTCAACCCCATTAAATGAATTATTGCTAAATTACAACCACACATATCAATGGAACATGGAAATTGATCTTAGTAAAGTCTTGCATTCTCTTGTCAAGTTTCCCCAACCCTTCTCCTTACACAAACAAAATTAAGAATCTACCCACCTGACCATCTATCCAATCACTAATGTCTCACCAAGGAGTAATATATCATAGAAATTATACAACTTGGGTATGCAATCTATATCTCTTTGAATTCTATCATTAACTATTAGCTCACAACAACAATCCAAAAATAAATAAATTGAATACAACCTAGCAATAGAATCCTAATGAAGAATCATCTACATGTGCATACGTACACACAAACATGGACTTCCATAGTGTCCAAGAAAATTTAACACCCACCGTTCTGACCACCTATCTATATAATTGATGTGGTCACCATATAGAAGCATACCCTAATAGCTACCAGTCTAATCATCTATCATGTTTTGTAGGAAAAGGTGATCCTAGGTCCAATATCTAGATCACTAGGATCAAGCCTTCTCCATATTAAACATTGGGAAATTGCAAATTAGGCAAGGGAATGACATTAACTTGCAACCTAGAAGGCGAGTCAACTAAACTTGGATTGAATTCTCTTTTTATTGTGGAGTTGATTGGACTTTAGATATTGAATTTTGATGTGATATAGTGATGCAACTAGATAAATTATCAAAATACATTGTTCTGAGATGAATTATGACAAATTTAAAACATGCAATTAAATTTCAGTTCTAGAAAAGTAGAAGGCAGACACTGATGCACCTAAGATTTAAATTTGAGGAATATCTGAGTGGTATAGGGTGCAATGATTCCCTAGATTGAGGACCTATATCTAGAAACTACTTTCACATGCCTAAGGTCCTTGTTTTGTATCTTCTGTATACCTGGTTTGGCTTCAAAACTTTGTATGTTGGTGAGAAAATATAGATTTTGTGACTTGTCGACTTGTAGAGTTTTAATGGATGAATGAAAAATTTATCTTCAATCTTCCTCTCATTCACTTTATATATGTAACTTGCACACATGAAGAGAGGGGAAGGGTTGTTCCATATATGGGATTTCCTAAGTCAAACCTCGTGTTGGTATTTCTACCTCCACAATGACAAAGTTGATGACAAAATAGAGCTTATCCTTTTGAGGGATAAATGTTATATGATAAAAAAGTGATGGATTAATAATTTTCTACAACTCATTACTTAGATTTGATCTCATTGAGGGATTGAATTCATGCTCATCACACTCAAGGATTCCTTGTTGCTTGACTTGATTTGATTTGAAGACCTACAAGTGTTAGTGCTCAAAAATGAAATGTATGCAAAACACAAACAAAACTCACATAAAACTTGGTGTGATGCTTAGATGACAAATTGTTGCAATAATTCTAAAAAAAAATCTCTTGACTACTCTTGAATGATTTTAGGACGCTTGATTTGCTCAATCGAATTCTTAATATTTCTCTCTTTTTTTTAAATTGTGAAAATATTATGTATTTATATGTAATTAATCTAATTTCCTAAAAATTAAATCCCAATAGCCAATAATTAAAATTTAAATTTTGAATAATAAATTATCGACATTGACATACTAAAATTTGGATCCAAAATAGGAAGTCTAGGGCCCCTTGTACCCTAGATTGGATTCCTGATTTTTAGGGATCCAAAGTGTCGAGACAAAAATATTAAATGCCTACTTTGATTTCCCATTTTTTATCTTTTTGATAAAATTTTTCACAATGGGTAATTATTTGCATAATTAGGAAATTAAGTGTATGATTAGGTCCAAGCACATTTGGGGGAGCAAATCCTAGTGTGAAATTGTCAAGGGTGACAATTTTGATGCTACATATTCATATAATTGATGTGGTTAACATGTAAGACCATATCCTAACAATTACATCACATAAATATTTACTATAAATATCTCTATACTCTTAACACTAATAATCAACTCATCTACAACCAAATAATAATCTAGATAAAAAAACCTAGTTACCTTGCCAAGATGATGAATGCCACTCTCAACCAGTATAGAAACATAAACAAAAGCGTGTATTTCAACCAAATAATTTCTTAAGAAAAAATTGCATAAAATGACTTCATTTCTTTGTTTTCTCTTTCCTAGATAATTCATTTCACTTTCCATATGAGCCCATCTCTTCATAGCTCCTTCCTCACTCATAACTTCTATTCCCAAAGTTTTCGCTTTTCATATTATTCCATATCTAAAAATAGTAGATATTGCTTTGCAAGAAAGCTATGATTTTAACAATAACATCATGTGAGCAAGAAATGCCTCTAGAGATAATTGTATTAGCTAAGCTTTGGCATCTAGTGTTGACCACTTTACTTTTCCATGAGAATAATTTGTTTTCAATCCTTTCTAGATCCATTTCTAATCTTTTCATGAAGCATTACTTCCAATGGATGCGGCATTTCAAGGCAAGAACAAAGGAGATCCCTATATAGTTAAACCCCAACAATTTTTGATTTCTCAATAAAATTATTTCTAGCCCATTTACAACATATATCTTGGATTGTCTAAATTGATCTTCTTTATAATTTTAGGTCTATATAAATTTCCTTAAATCAAGCACGTTTTTTTATAAAACAACAATTAAATAAATAGCCTTAAAAGGGATTGAAAAACCTTCAAAAATGACATACAAATTTTATTTTACCATTCACATATTTGGTTCAAAGTACCATAGGATTTAAAACTAAATTGTTAAACATAGTTACCTTGAATGTACCATGTTTTATCCCCCACAACACGTATTGATGTAAAATAAATCAATCTTGTCTACATTAAAGGTTTTCATATCCCAGGTTTTTAGGACCATAAAATATCTATTCACCATTTATGTTCTGTCTTGCTACCTCTCATCTATTTTTCCCTTATTTCAAAGTTTATATGAAGAAATTTTTCTAGGGGATTGCAATTAATGGTAGTAGGGAGAATTTTTATTGATATTGTAGTGTACACAAATGTATCCCTCTATATTTTCACACTTTTTTGGGCCCTCCTTGTTAAAACATGACTTCTTTATGCCTTATTTGGTCCAATTTTACATCCACAAGCCTAATTAAATGCATTTTCTAAAGGATAATCCTAAAATTTACTAAATGACACATCATAATTAATGGTTTTGGGTTGTGTGTTCCAAATTTAGTGATCTAGGACTCATATGCCACCTTGGGTGTATGTGTCCTACCTAGGTTTCGAGGCTTGGTCCTAAATATTGCATTGAACTCAACATTTCTTGAAATTTTTGTCTCAAGTTTAAGTCACTGGGACTCATATGCCACCTTGGGCGTATGAGTCCTGCTTTAGCTTGGACCTATTTTGAATTCAATTCTTGGTTGGATTTTATTCTCCTAGATCTGATGCCAGATTGTAGTGTTGTAATTTCAGGAAATTTGGCATAAACAAGTATAAATACAAGGTTATTTCACAAATTTTCTCCTAACAAGTTAATGAGAGCATTCCTAAGGAAAATTTATGAGATCAAGAGTATTCAAGAGCATTCAAGAGTTGATTATCAAGAATTTTGGAGCTATATTCAAGATTCAAGCATCATGTCAAAGTCATCATGTATCATGTGTGTTTTTGAGCTAACATTTGTGATGTAAGTTTTCATGATTCGAGCAAACATTCAAGATCAAGTTTTGAGCATTCAATCAAGAGTTAAAATCCACATTCATGATAGCCATTTCACATAAGATTGCATCCTTTATCACAAAGGTTTGGTGAGTTGCAACATTACATTTTGTTCATTTATTATTCCTTCATGTTATTTCATTTCATTTCAAGGTTTGATTACCAAAATAGGTTTTGACCAAGGAAAACCCATGTCCACTAACAAAGCAACATTTTTCCCTCTTCATGCATGATTGTAGATCTAGGTGATTTGGAGCTTGAAGGTCCTTTGAATACAAAGTTGCAAGATAAAATAAAGTTTTCAAAGTTGTCAAGAAGTTGTCATCTTCACAAAAACTCACCTCTAGGCCCAAATTCATATTTTCATAGTTGGAGATTGACCAAGACAAAAGTTACAGAAGAGCACTCAAGGCTTCAAAAGTTTCATTCAAGCCCTACTACTAGGACTAAATCGCCACCTTGGGAATATGAGTCCCAGTATACTACTTTTCAACATTTTTTTGTAGATCCTGGTTTGCGAGTAGAAAATTCCAAATTCAATGAGAAACCCTAAACTAGGACTAAATTTCCCAGTCTGGCATATGATTCCTAGTACACATCAAAAGAATTTTAGAATTGCAGACCTTGTTTCAGGTATCTCCAATCTTCCAGGTGCTTCTTTATTTATCTCTAGTTTGTCATTCTAATTTTCAATTCCATTTTCTATGTCATATAGTTAGATGTGCACATTGCTTTCATTTCCTTATTTCTAAGAATTTTATTAGTGGTGAACCCCTTTTAATCACACCTAAGGAAACCCCGTAGTAATCAATTCTTTGAATTGAATCATTAGGTTGAAGTGTCTAGGGTTTCCTTTAACAAATTGAAGAGTGAAATAGGATCCCCCCTAGTTGTTCCATCTCCTAAAAGGTGGAGAAAACTCCTTATTTCCTTCTTTTCATTTTGGTGAACCTAACCTTCAAACCCTTTATTTCTAATTTGGAGTGCATAAAAGTCCTAGATCTAGCTTACATTAACTTTGCATTAGATCTTGCATTAGTTAATTTGCATTTAGGGCTTCTAAATCTTGCATTAGTGAAAAATGCATATAGGTTGCATTTTTGCATCTTGCATCATTGAATTTCATTGGGAATCTGCAATTACACATAATTATTTGAGCATACAAGTTAGAAACCTTAGAATTAACTCAAAATTTGTTGAATTTAGTGTAAAAACCCTTATTTCGGACTCATTCGCCCACTTGGGCAATTTAGTCCCTATACAAGTAGTTTTTCTTGATTTTTGGGAATTCTATGTTGATTTTTTCACTATCTGAATCCACCAAAAACCCTAATTTAGACTCATTCACCCATCTGGGCAATTTAGTCTTGTATCAAACCTGAATCTGCATTTTACAACATTAAAAAACTTCATTTTTGTGCTTTTTTTGCTGTTATTAGATCTCTATTATAGTTTGTTAAGTTTCTATTTCATTTATTTCATTAGATCTAGCTTAATTTGGTGCATTTGTAAACATAAGAATTGGAATTAAAGTCTATCATATATATTGTGTTCATTGCATTTATCTTACATTCATTGATTGTCCCTTGTATGAGCTTTACAACTTGGTGTCCTATTTCTAATACTATAGTGAGATGTAGTTCGATAATCATGTCATCCCATGATAAGACACTCATCATGGACCTTGGGTTATCTAGTTCTTTCACTCATAGTGTTGAAACTAGTTCACTAGGTATGGACCATACCCTTGATAACTCTTTACCTTCAAGTAGTATGACAAGTGTTGAAACAATGGTTGCTAGTGTCCCTCAAGAAAACATAATCCAAATCCATGAAGAATTAGAAAACCTACAACATCAAGTGAGTATTGAAAACATTTCCAACACTGTTATTCCTACCATAGATAACATACACCTCATGATTGAAAGTGAACAAGGAATAGAACTTCCCCATAACTTAGCTCATATTTTTTGCAAACATCTTATGACTAGTTGTGCTCAAAATTCAAACAATACTCAAGGAGGAACTCAAATTCCTCCTCTTACAACCATTGCCTCTATTCCAACCTATACCAACCCTCAAGTAACCACAATGATGCAACCTACTAGTAATGTCATTCCTACCTTGGATATTTCCACTAGCAATCCTTGTACCTTTGTGGCATCTCACGTCATATCTCCTACCACTTTACCTCCCATAAGAATTCCATTCACTTCCCCCTCAAACACATATACACCTCCACCATATTCACCGTCATCTCAAAACACAACCAATGACACCATCCTTAACCAACTCTTACAAAATGTTTCATCCCTTCAATGACAAATTTCACCCATAAATAAAAATAAAAATGGACAACCTTCATACTATGTCAAAAGCAATCCCTTATCCTTGGAGATATTAATAATGTCGATACCAAAAGGTATAGAGATTCCTAGGTTCGAGAATTATGGGGGGAAAGGAGATCCTTCTAACCATGTTTCTGCTTACACCACCTTATGCAGTGATTTTGTCCTTGAAGATAAGCTCTTGGCTAAGATTTTCCCTAGGTCCTTGAAAGATAATACTTTAGAATGGTTTTCCTCGTTACCGAATAACTCAATTCATTCATTCAATGAACTTGTTGAGGCCTTTATCAACCATTTCAAAGTGCACATGACTCCTAAGATGACATTAGCTTATTTGATGAGATGTAAGAAAAAGGATGATGAAAAGGTTACTGACTTCATTTCACGATACCAATCACTTTATTCCCAAATCAACGTAAAGATTCCCAATCCTCACCTTCAATGAATGTTCATTGAGAACTTACAAGCTAAGATACAAGATAAACTTGGGATGATGAAATTCCCCTCCTTCATACACTTTTGTATTTCCCTTTGTGATTATCAAAACTCAATTAGTATTCGTGAAACAAAATCCACCTCTAGTCGTCTTGAAAAGTTTGAATCCGTAAATCAAAACAATTACCAACCTTTTAGGATACAGAGTAAAGGCTTCCTTCAACTAAATCCCCCTCAACCAACACAACATGTTGATACCCAAGTGGCTGCTACAAAGAAGACAAACCCTTTTACATTTGGGGATCTGAAAAGACAATTTACTCCCTTACTAGATGCCCTCCATAACACCATGTTACAACTTCTAGAAAAGAACTTGATTTCCCTACCTCCCATTAAAACTCCCGATCCTAATAAACCTTTACCTCTGAACTTTAGATCAAATTCCTATTGTCATTTTCACCGTCAAAATGGAGATGACATGAAACATTGTAAGCATCTTAAACATCTTGTGCAAGAAATAATTGATTCTAATCATATTCAAATTGGAGGTGTCAATGATCAAGGTAATAAGTTTGTTTCCCCTCCCAACCAAAACTTGCAAATATTTACCAACCCTATGCCAAATCATAATATTTCATTTCTCAAAGCTAGTGAAACTAAGAAGAATGATGTGATGAATGTTGACACGGATGATGATAACATGGATACTAATGAAGAAAGTCCTATGGATAGTATGGTTGGATTGATCAAAATTCAACCTTGTAAGGGCCGAACTAAAATGCCTCTTGACATTGCTTTCTCATCACAAGATATAATCAGAAAGGCACCTGATGGTCCTCTTTACATAGCCGATTCAATCAATGACAATCCCACTAATGGGATATTAATTGATCTCGTCTGTGGAGAGAATGTGATCACTGAAGAATTATTGCTTGTGCATGAACTTTATCAAGAAACATATGACAAAATGAAAGCATGGATAAAAACACATAATGGTTTTACTTTCCCTATGATGGGTTCGATCACCCTTCCTTTAAAAGTAGGACCAAAACAATTAGATGTCTCATTCTCCATCATCTCGACATTGGATCAATTCTATGTGAAGCTTGGTTATCCATGGCTACACTCCATGTAAGTTGTCTCGTCAATTGTGCATAAATATTTAAAGTTTCCCTTTAGCAATGAAATATTCACTATGCACCATAGTGGATTTAATCAGGTGTGTCTTCCCATGGAATTTTTTTATTGGATTTCTTTTGGCTTGAGCCTATTGAACCTATTAAACCTCGTGACGACTTATTTTTCAAATGCTATCAAAATTTTAAGGAAAAACACATAGTAGAATTATCCTTTCAAAACATGCCTCAACCTATGATTGAGCCTCTTATCCTTGATGAATCCATTCTCGAACCAAAAGACCTTTTGAATAACCAAGACCAACCCATGACAAATGCTTTTCCTAGCTCCTACAAATGGCAAAGAGACAACCAATTTTTTTTTGTCATGCCTCCTAAGATAAAAACAAGTTTACAAAGCTAAAGAGAAAGTGGTTGAACAACCTCCCATGGTTCCTTCCATTCCTCCTCTAAGGAAAGAAAAGGAACCTATGGTTGATAAACCCACTCCTACACAAACACAACTTGAAAATCGTACTAAAATAAACAAAAATGCTAGAGAGAATAGCATAGACATCGTGTTATTTCTCAAAGGTTAAACAAAGAAAATCAACATCCAAACTTAATTAAAGCAATACACAAGGAGTCTCCCTCTTTACCGCAAAAAAGAGACCCTATATTGCAATTGTAATAGGAACTAGTACCTTCTTTATAAATTATCATTCAAACTCTCATGGTGATTAACTTAGACGATGATGATGAGATTACTAAAATTGATAAAGAAGTGCATAATGAATTAAATACATTATTTTCTTCTTCTATGAGCTTAAATGATACTTCTCCTAAGAAGAGTGTTGAACTTGGTGCTTCCCCTAGTTCGACACTTGTTGTTGTCCCTTTGGCTAGTTTTTTTCCTTTTGTATACGATGAACAAGATTGGGATACAGATGACCTGCTATAGGTTGACTCACATGTGCCTTACTAGTCTTGCTTTTGTTTTCTTTTTCATGTTATGTGTGTGATTGCATGTGTGTAATGTGATCTCCCTATACTGTTCTGATTGATGTACCTCTCCATGTACCTCTCCCTTTGTGGAATTCCTCTATTTGTATCTACATTCTCTATATGTTGTAAATAATTTAAGATTCAATGATGTGAGAATGATGGCTAGAGCTTACCATAGTGTCAAAGAACATAAAAAATAAATTATGAACACACAATGGTGCCAAGAGAAAATTACAAAGAAAATGAAGCCAATTCTAAGGTCTATGTTCAACCCAGATGTTCAAGATGTTATAACCATGTTAAGCAGGATAGCAGGTGATGAGCCTTAAATATGCTCATAGTTTGAAACTTTTGATACTCTTACTTTTGTTATTAATAGTTGTTTAAACTTGTTGATTAAAGACTTTCCGGGTGGTATCCTATAGCAACGAATTCCATATTCCTATAGCTTGACAACTTTATTAATTACCTTTTTGACCTTCCGCATGGCTGATGTATGCTTATGATTTTGGATAATGGAATAGGATTAACGTGTGATTAATGAATGGATGTCATGTCACTTGTGTGTATGCTTTCCTTCACCTCTGTCACTTATTGCAGGTTGTTGGAGGGAGCAGGAGCTGATCAAGCGCAAAGAATCTCGGCTTTATTGAAGAAGTTGTTCTAGTAATAACTCTTTGACCGAATCTTTGGGAAGGAGCTTAAACGGTTCTTTGATCTAGGGAGTGTGTAATGCTATATTCTCTCTGGGTCGCGTCGAGCAGATAGACTTTCATTTATGAATATCTGTTCCACGGATTCAGAATGTATTTATGATCACGACTCTCTCTGTTAGTTAGTTAGTTAGTTGCCTTTTTCATTTAAATAACTGTTCCTCCTGCATGAGTGAATGATGATAAAACAGTATGCATTAAAATTAAGTTGAATAAGCAATAGAGTTTTGTGTTAAGTTTTATTTTCAAACAAAGTAATCAATGTATCCTGATTCTGAGTATGAATAAAATTCGATGAAGCTTTGAGTCAACTTCTTGTGTAATCTAGTTGATGCTTGCTAAGGGGGCCCACTTAGTAAGTATTTTGTAGCAAGTTGTTGTAGTTAACTGTTCATTTCATGTTGATTACTAGTTAGAATCTATTTCTGTAGATTTCAACGCAAACTCAGCCTTGTGTCTGTTCCTACAGTATAAGGCCAGTTCATAGTTTGTCCTTTAACAATAGCTGCTATGATTTTTGTTTTAGCTGAGTTGTGTTTGAATTAAAAATCTTTACGTTGCACTTCTTTTAAGCATTTGTTTTCTATAGATGGTGACTGGAAACTAGTTCTTAGTGCACATACCGTGCTGCTCCATTTCAAGTATACGTCCCCTAGTTTGACAAAGTAAATGAACGACCATGAGAAGATGTTAGTCACCTGTTGGAATGTCCAATTCCCAGGTTTAGTTCTGCTGTGACTTTTATATCCTTTTGTGGGCATGACCAGCAGGACTTAAAGATTCCAACAAGTTTGAACCATGGATGTTTGTAATTATAGCCAAATTAATGGAAGGCCCTGTGTAGATGCATTGGGGAAGTTTTATCAATGATAGGCTACATGATCAAATGAAGGCATTCCCACAGTCAGGATAGTTTTATATGTCCTCATATGTGATTTATTCCTATACCATAAGGGAAAAAAAACAAGGGTTGAATAGAGTTGGTACCCTAGGTAGAGAAGCAAGGAATAGTCTGATATATGCTCTTAGCAATGTTTTAGGATGTATTTTTAGAATTTCACTTATATTGCTTACCATTCTTTTATTCAAAGTTGCTTTATTAACTATAGGAGTTTTTATAGCTCTTCTTACTGCATTTGTATCTTTATATCAACTATTTTTTCCAATAGACTCAATGTCACTAGCAACAGTAGACATAGCATGTTTTAGTGATTGGTCTTTTCTTCTTGGTTTAACAAAAATGCATAACTTTTCATTACTTTTCTCATTTTTTGCATTCTCATCAATTGCATCATTAGTTGACATTGAAATGAAATTTTTTTATGATAAAAGAATTCTTCATATAATATATTGGTATGTGTTCTTATTTGTCTCCAAGAAATCTTACCAGGAAGATTATCCAAAACATAACTTTCAATTTTAAAAAATATATTTTGATTTTCAACATCACATCTTGGATTTTGATTTTGATTTTTATTTTCAACTTCAAAATGATTTTCATTTTCATCTTTATTTTTGAAGCAACAGAAATAAGTCTTCCACCTCTTGGGAGGTGGAACACAAACTAGGTGTTTGGAGACCTAGACCTATTTCTCTCAAGTTTCACTCAAGGAA
Organism: Sequoia sempervirens; assembly: GCA_007258455.2. Lineage (NCBI taxonomy): Eukaryota > Viridiplantae > Streptophyta > Pinopsida > Cupressales > Cupressaceae > Sequoia > Sequoia sempervirens. Next base: position 386,141,756 of record VDFB02271358.1, on the reverse strand, counting down.
ACCCTAGAGATCTCACCCCAAGAGTGGAATAGAGGCAAGAGATCTGCTAGAAATGTAAATCTAAGGGTATGATTTCCAATTACAAGAGGGGTTCACCACCAAGCTATGGATTGGAAAAATGTATGACATGCAAGATCTAATGACAAAACCTAGTGATGCATGAAACTTGAATAAATGGCCTATAAATGCAAATAAATCAGAACAACAAACTAGAAAAGTACAGAGGAATACCTGGAAACCTGAGAGAGCTTGAATGGAAGACTGTAATGTTGAATAACCTAAAATTTAGGCCTACTGGGACTCATTTTCCATTCTGGGCGAATTAGTCCCAAATCAGGGTTTCTGCACAGGAATAGGTTTATGGAAAAAGGGTATCCGAAACTGCAAAAATCTCAAAATTGACCTAAACTAGGACTCATTTGCCAGAATTGGTGAATGAGTCCAGTTAGGGTTTTTTGGAGCTTCAAAGTCTAAATTTGGTCTTCAATGTTTGCTCTTTTTGTTCCTCTTCCTTTTCGGATATGAAACTCTGACTTCAAGGTTGTAGGTGACTTTTTAATGAAGATTACAACCTTGCAAATGAGAGGAAAACTCCAACAAATTTAGCCTGTAACCTAATCTTCAAGTGATCTTCAAGCTCCAAGACACCTAGATTTGTAAACACACATGTAAAGAGGAGAAAACTTGTTGATTATTAGTGAATAGGGGTTTTCCTTGATCAAATCTCATTTAGGCAATTAAACCAAATGATGAAACAATGAAACAAGGACATAAAAAATGAAACATGAACAATGATACCTTGAATGATGCCTTGTAAATGATGCTTTGTAAATCTACAACTCAACATGAAATGGCCATGAAGGATGTAGATCTTGATCTTTACAATATGAATAGAACAATGCTTGATCTTGGGTCTTTAATGCTACATCACAACTCTAGCTCAATAACATGTTTGATGCTTGATATGCTTGACATGATGATGGATCTTGAATTGCTGCAAGAATTGATGAATATTTTTTCCCTTGAATGCCTTAAAATGTTCTTGAATGCTCTCTAGATGATCTCGTGAATTCTTGAAATGCTTAACTCTTGAATGCTTGAATTGATAACATGTTGACTTAATGAAATAATGATTTGAGAGCTCATTTATATAGGCAATCCATCTAATATCCGTTTATTAGATCCCAAAGGCTGACATACATAAAATTTGAACTTAAAACCAAAATTTTCCCACTCAAAACCTTGAAAATAGGCCAAATGGGACTCATTCGCCAAGCTAGACGAATGGGTCCCACCTAGGTGGGAATCATTCTACCAAAGTGGCGAATGGGTCCCACCTGGATGGGACTCGTTCACCCAAAGTGGCAAATGGGTCCCACCTAGATGGGACTCATTTTCCCAGAGTGATGAATGGGTCCCACATGGCCTATTTTGATTGCTAAAGTGTCGGGGAGTGTGTAAATTAAGCTTATTTGTTGATCTTGTTGGATTTTTCATTGCAATATGCCTTGGGATGCATAATATAGGGTCTTAGGGGCCTATTAATGATTATATTAAGGTCATAAATGCAAGAGGTCCCAAAATTCAATGCGAAAGTGTAAATAAATATACTTTACATCATTAAATTAAGGAAAAATTGGGTCAATTTAGCTTTAAAGGTCCCTAAATCCTATGTGAATGTGTAAAACACATTAAAACACTAGATTAGGTCCACTTTGTTTACAAGCCTCCTAAATTTAATGTGAAAGTATAAGTAAATACACTTTACAACACTAAATGAAGGAAAGGTTAGGTTATTTAGCTTTAATAGGGATCAAAACTTAATGTAGATGTGTAAAACACATCACATTACTGGGTAAAAGCACAAACCTATGTCACACTTTATAAAGGAATCGACCAACAGCAAAAAAAATTATGAACTTCGACCACATAAAAGTGGTCTTTATGTTTTGAATTTCAAAATGGTGTAAACTAATGAAATGTAGAACTTTTGATGAAGTTTATTGTTGTAATTTTTAAAATTTTAAAAAAAATTATTTTCATTATGTTTTTATCAATTTAAGGACAAATTTTGGAATGCTGAAAATTTCATAAAAGAGTGACTTCATGGGCCGTCAAGAAACAAATTGAAAAAAACTTCATTTCTCCCTAATTTTTTTTTCTCCAAATAGGTAACTTCAATATCTTGTGCATGGAAAAAGAAAAATCAAATTTTGATGTATATTTTTCTTGTAATAACGTTTTAAAGTCAAACATGTCAGAATTTGACAGTTTTCACGGGCCGTCAACTATTTTCAAAATTTTAAATCATTTTCAAAAAAAAAATTATACCCTTTTGAAGAAGACTCTCTCCTCTTGTGCCCCATATAAGATTTAAATTTTTTTAATAAGTTTTACTATCTTGTTTTTAATTTGTAATCAACTTCTTTTTTCATTTTGAAAACCTACTTGCATTATTTTAAAAATAAAATATATTAAAACTAATAAAAATATTAAAAAAATTATATATTTGGATTTTCCACTCCGAGCTCTACAAAAGGGTTTTTTTTTTTTGCAAAAAAATCATTCTAACTAAAGAAATACTTAGCTAAAGTTGAAAGTTTCAGAAAATTCTGAAAAAAGTTGAGTTGGCTGCCAACTAAGATGCCACATAGATAGTTTCGGTAGAAACAGTTTCTATAGAAAGGGTTTCGGTCGAAACACTTTCTATAGAAACTGTTTCTACCGAAACCCTTTCTATAGAAACCCCGCACATTAAAAAATCCAATTTCGAAGGCAGTTTTAAAGTGGGAAAAGGAAAATTTTGATTCTTTTGGATTCGGGAAAAACTTATTCGACCGAAACCTATGTGCCACATAATACGCCACATGGTTTTGGTCGAAACATAGTCAGGCGAAACATTTCTGGCCGAAAATATTTCACTCGGAACTATTTATTTGGTCAAAAGTGTGACACAGCTTTGTGCTTTTACCCTACTAGATCAAGGCGATATCAAGTCCAATTTATCATTAATTATTCCCGAATTAAGCATAGAAAAGGCGTACTTTTTTTGTTGCCACAATTTTCATCAACAAAACGGTTTTCATTTTCATTTTCAAAAAAAGGATTTTCATTTTCATCAACAAAACGATTTTAATTTTAATTTTCAACAAAAGGATCATTCTCATTTTCATTTTCAGCAACATTTAAGCAATTTTCATTTTCATTTTCAAATTCAATTTTTACAAGTTGTATAAAAGATTCTTCTCTACAAATATTATCAATGTCAACATCCTTAAGTCCGACATCTTGTAAAACTTCTACAAAAATATTTTCCATTTCACTAAAATGTGGATTTGAAGATGTACCTAGATTTGTGCCTATTGAAACATTCCCCATAGCATTGAAAGGGGGATTTGAAGACATACTAGGACTAGTTGGTATAATCATAATATTTTCCAAATATACTTCTTGCAAATTAGCATTGTCCACAACCATGGTCTCCTCAATGTTTTTATCTTCAATAGTTGTGGAATTGGATGCTTCAACATTATTCATTGATCAAATCCTCATTCTTTTATCCCTTTACCTTTTTGCCTCTTTCTCTTTCCTTGCTTCAATTTCTTGAGGAGTCAATGCCTTCCTATCTTTCCTCTTATTACGAGCTTGTGAACCCATGATTATAAAATTCTCAAGCACAAATGAATGTCAATAATGAAATTCTTCCTCTTTTGTTCCTCCAAACGAACGTAGAAAACAAACACAATTCCACTCAAAAAATTGTTCCCAAGATGCTTCCTTTCAAAAATTCAATCTAAATTGCAAGTTGAAGACCTAAAAAGATAAAAATTGATAGGAACTAGGTGAATTTGTCGCAGTTGGCTGTACATGTGAAATTGCAAAATTCACAATAATAGTTTGCCAGTAAAATTTTAAAAAAAGAAAGTAAAAACAGAAACAGGATCCCATTTTATATCTCGTTTATAAAATGGGATCTCATTTCTATTTCAATGATCCGAATAATAAATTTTAGGAAATGGGGTCCTGTTTCTTAAATTTTGAATTTGTGGTTGGGTTTTTGGCTTGTTTTTTGGTTCGGGAAAAGCCTTGGGGATCCAAGCCTAGGCTTTGGACCTGGTTTGACCTACAAGTTGAAGGTCTTGACAATGTCACAGGAAAATAGTGACTTTGGACATATGTTTGAAGACATTTTTTGCAAAAAAAATTGACGAAATTAAAACCCATTATAGATGAGACAGTGCAGATTCCAAATATGTATTTTTTTCTATTTTTCAATTAATTTCTGATGAAACTGGTCCACAAACTTGATATATAAGGGTTTTTTACTATTTTAATAACTTTTTGTTAAAATATTTTTCTGTAAAACAAATTGCACAAAAACGTACTTGAGACAATTCTTTTCAATTTTACAAAATAAAATTAAAAATGATAAGTTTAGGTCATCTTATGTGATGTACACAACAATTTTTCAAAATGACAAATATGGCTAATAAAAATTTAACCAAAAAAAAATTCAATTAAAAATTAAAAAAATGTTGAAAACGTGCTTCAATGAGTTACAAATCTTTTCCCAAAAGGATTTAGAAAAATACAATTATTTAGGTCAAAATATGGATGATGTACACACTCATGGTATAGTAAAAAAAGTGACTTTTAAACAGTGGTTTTTAGAAGCACCCATTGAAAATCAATTTGTAGCATCTGGGTATTGAAATAAATTATATATTTGGAAACTAGACTCTAAGTACTACATTTTATGATTAGTGACTTTTTCCAAGATTCTATCTCTAAGTGCTTCAAATTTTAAGGTCAAATGTGTCAAATTTTGAAAATCAAGGAAAACACTTCCACTTTTTGGCCGAAAAGTGGACTCAACTTCTTGCTAGCACCAATACATTGGGTTAATTAACAACTAATAATAGTGGAAGCAAAAATAACAAGCCAATCACAGATACACAATAACATAGAATTACCTAGTAAATCCTAGTTTGGGGAAAAACCTGCAAATGTTGAATCTTCTATTCAGCTTAACAACTTTCCTTACAAAATACAATAATATTGGTTTGCTACAACAATGATACATATATAGCCTTGCTGATTTATATCAACGTGAAAGAGAAAATAAACTTTCCTTACAAAAATTGGCCTAACTTACAAAAAATCACTCTTGGTGTTATCTCCACCTCACAAACTTGGAAACATTCTATTAATGAATAATACGAAAACATGTTGCTAAATATCCAAGTTGAGTTTCTTTTCAGCAACTCCACACTCCACCTTTCTAGCTACAGAAAATCAACACTCCCTCTTAGCGAGGAATGTGTTATGCACAACACCCAACTTATCCCAAAAGAATACAAACTTACTCTTCATCAAGGCCTTGGTCAGGATATTTGCTATCTATTCGTCCATAGGAATGTATTGTAGCTTTACTGTCCCCTTCTCCACACAATCTCTGATGAAGTTGCACTTGATCTCAATGTTCATTGACTTGTCATGAAACAATGGATTCTTAGAGAGTTTGATACAACTCTGATTATCACAGTGAATTACTATAGGATATAGCTCTTGATCGAAGAGCCCATCTAGAAGTTTTCAAAGATAGATAGCCTCACATGTAGCCATACTGGCTGCCATATACTTGGCCTCCACATAACTCAATGCAACTGACTTCTATTTCTTGTTGTACCAAGAGACTACTGTTGATCCCAAACTAAAACTACACCCTGAAGTGCTCTTCCGGCCAGCTGTACTGCCTACCCAATTTGCATCGGTGAACCCCTCAAGCTTCACTCTATCCTGTTGAATTTACTGCAACCCATAATCAATTGTGCCTCGTAGGTACCTAAAAATATGCTTCTTAGCTATCCATTGCACACTTTTAGGTTCCACCATAAGCTAACTAAGTGAGTTCACTACAAAAAAAATGTCTAGCTTGGTGTTGACCGGATATATAAGAGAGCTTATCAATTGTCTATATAAAGTTGGGTCCACTGCCTCTAATTTGGAAGCATCAATCTTCTTCCAGTTGGTCACAAGTGGCGTGGAAATGGGCTTACATTTTTCCATCCTGAATTGCTTTAGGATATTAATTAAGTACTCCCCTTGTTCGAGGAAGATCTTTCCCTCTTTTTGCCACAACTCTAATCCCAAAAAATAGTGCATCAACCCTAAGTCCTTCATCTCAAACTCTCCTACAAGATCCTCGTTGCAGTGTGCTATGAGCTCCTCTCACCTTGTGAGAAACAAGTCATCAACATACAACACCAATATGATAAGTTTTCCCTTCACCTGAACATATTATATTTTTAGATCTACCTCACTCTTGACGAAGCCCACACTCTGCAAGTAACTATCAATATGTGAATACCATGCCTTGGGAGCCGGCTTGAGCCCATACAGTGCTCTTTTCAACTTGCATACATGAGAATCCCTCCCATGTGTTTCAAATCCTTTTGGTTGTTTTATGTGAATCTCTTCCTTAATCACTCAATTTTGGAAGGTCATCTTTACATCCATTTGGTGAATCCTCCAACTCATTTGTGCTACTACGAAAATGATAGCTCTTATGGATGACTACTTGGCTACCAGAGTGAAAGTCTCATCATAGTCAATCCCTTCCTTCTGAGAAAACCCCTTAACCACAAACCAGGCTTTGAACTTTTCCACACTACCATCTGTAGCATGCTTAATCTTATACAACTATCTCGAGCCCACCAAAGACTTACCTTCTAGCCATGGTACTACCTCCCACACACTATTCTTCATGACAAAAGAATACTCTTCCACCTTGGAATCCTCCATACTTAGTGCATGGATGCCTCCTGAAAGCTGGAAGGATCCACTTCAATTAATTCTCATAAGTGCCACATACTCAAAATAAAATATGAGAGCCTTTCTCTATCTAATTAGATCATGTGGATCACCAACATATTCCCAAGCCTTTCCCAATGTCTTCTCAGCTCCTCTATTTCTCCTATGCTTAGTACTAGGAATTTGAGACTATGAAATTATTTGTTCTTCCTTCTGATCAACCTGCTCAACCTGCTTGCTCCACTCTCTAGCTTGTGTGACTTAATTTTGAGGAATTTGTGTTTCCTCAACTGTGGGTGAGACCTCCTCCTCATTCATCAAGTTTCTAGACTTTTGAAGAGCCTTCTCTTCCTCAAACTTCACATCTCTATGAACAACTATTTTCCCGAGGGCAGGAATGTAAACTCGATAGGCCTTAGAAGTTTCACTGTACCCAATAATGATACCCTTCTCTACAGTTGGTTCCAACTTGGTTCTCTTCTCCATAGGAATATGACAATACACAAGGCATCCAAAGATGTGAATGTCCCTCAAATATGATTTCTTACTTGTGAACGCCTCTTCTGAAGTAAATTTTCCCAACACTTTGTGTGGGATCTTATTTTGCAAATACATGGTTGTATTGCAAGCTTCTGCCCATAAGAACCAAGGTAGATCCTGATCATGAAGCATGGCCTTACTTGATCCAACTATAGCCCATTTGTTTGTTCAACAACCCCATTCTGCTGAGGGTTGTACAAAACTGTCAACACTTTCTTGATACCTTCTTGAGCACAAAAATATTTGAAGGCATTCAAGGTATACTCGCCACCATTATCAAACCTTAGTATCTTGATATTTCTCCCTGTTTGGTTCTCCATGAGAGCCTTAAACTCTTTGAACCTACTGAAGACCTCATCTTTATTCTTTAGAAAATATATCCATGTCTTCTTGGAGAAATCATCAATGAAAGTAACATAATACTCTTACCCATTCAAGGATAATGTTGTCATGGACCCACACACATCTGAGTGTACAAGATTCAAAATCCCTTTGGATCTAGTGTCATTGCTTGGAAAACTAGTCCTTGCATATTTCCCAAGAGCACATCCCTTGCACACCTCATGCTTATCTATCTTCATCTCAGGAAGCCCTGCCACTATTTCCTTGAGAACATTAAGTGCTCCATGGTGAAGATGAGCCATCCTCATGTGCCATAATTCTCCTAGCCCTGTACAACTTCTTACCAACACATGCGCTAGCTCAAGCTATAATTGAAACAAGCTGCCATGTCTGACTCCAATCATTTTTGCAACCTTATAATCCTTAGGATGAATATAGACTTTGCCCCTCTCAAAGGTCACGATGTAATCCTTGTCCTCCAAAGTAAAAATGAAGATTAAATTTTTTGTCATGCTAGGGACATACAACACATCCACCACCACTAGAGGTTTTCCAGACTCTCTCTGAAACTTGACCATGCCAACACCAGTTGCATGGTACTTGGCATTGTTTCCAAGCTCAATATAGAAATACAAATTCTTCTCCTCCAACTTGGTGAAACATTCTTTGACCCCCATCATGTGGAAAGAAGCCCCACTGCCAATATACCATACACTATTGGCAATTGAAGTCAAGAGATAGGCAATGCGTGAGAAATAATTCTCAAATTGTGTTGCAAACTCGTCCACCTCTATTGCAGCAACAACTTGCTTCTTCTCCTTGTCCTTATTTTTCTTATTGAGACACTGACTAGCATAGTGACCCAACTGATGGAAGCAAAAACACTTTATATTGCTCAGATATTTCTTCTTCCCATTCTTAGAAGAAGAGCCTTCTGTTTTCCCTTTATTGGACTTCTACTTGCCCTGGCTTGCAAGAGAAATATTTTCTTCATCTTTTCCCTTCTTCATCTGATCTCCTTGATGAGAACTTTCATGAATCTCCTCCTGAACAAAATCATCCCAAAGCCTCGCCTAGTCGGGTAGGCGATCTCTGCCAACAACACACTTGACAAACACTTCCTAGTGCTTTGAAAAACCATTCAAGGCTATTCACACTAGCTCATCTTCAAAAATCATCTCTCCAACAACAACCAAATCATCCTTGACCTGTGTCACCCTAGACAAGTAAGAGGTCACACTCTCACCCTTGGACATCTTGATGTTATGCAATTTTTCCTTGAGCATCATCTTACGACTCTGATAATCACTTTGATAAAGTTTTGTGAGAATATCCCACATCTCCTTGACAATGTCTTTCCCTGATAGACGAGGAATCAAATGATCTCTTACCCCATCAAGGATAATCCTCTGAGCCTTGGCCTCCTTGACTTCATGTGACTCTAGGGCATTAGCATCATTTTTTGGTGGTGTCACCTATGTACTAGCATGGATCCATAACCTCTTCTCCTTGAGAATAGATATAATTAAAACCTTCCACTATAAGAAGTTAGATGCACCCTCAAGCTTTTCCTCATATCAAACAATGGTTTCCATAATCATAGAAGAATCTAGAGACAAAATTTTGATTTTTTTTCTTGAAATTTGCGTCACAAATCTTGGCTTCGTATTAAGAGTTTAGTGCTTTGATACCATGTTAATTTCTTATAACCCAGCTACAGATTGATTGCTCAATAAAATTCACAGATTAGAATCAAAACATTTTATCTATCTGATTTATAACAATTAATACAATGAGTTAATTAACAACTAATAATAGTGAAAGAAAAAATAACAAGAAGCCAATCACAGATACACAATAACACATAATTAACCAAGAAACCCCAGTATGGAGAAAAACCTGCAAATTTTGGATCTTCTATTCATCCTAACAACAAACTTTCCTTACATAATACAATAATATTGGTTTGCCACAACGATGATACATATATAGCCACGTTGATTTACATCAACGTGCAAGAGAAAATAAACTTTCCTTACATAACATGGCCTAACTTACACATAAAATTGCTCTTGGTGTTATCTCCACCTCACAAACCTAGAAGCATTCTATTAATGAAAAAATAAATATTTCATTGTTAAACATCCAACTTGAGTTGCTTTTCAACAACTCCACACTCCACTTTTCAAGCTACAAAAAATCAACAAGATGACCATACAATTGTTGACGTATCACCTTAATATTTTAAGCTCTCATGCTAATTTCTTAATTACCACAATCTATGAATTCAAATCTTCACATACAATAATGGAACACCAATAGTTTAGCTTTCTCAATAAAGGGAGAGCAAAACTTTGTGCAACCAAGTAACACAATTTTAACAATTTTATCTTCTCTCTTTGATTTGTTTATAAAGAAGACTTCAACTGCTTAATTACTTAAAAATACAAGAAAACATTTAAAAAATTGAGCAGATGGTTAAGTGGCTAAATGGGACCATGTTTTAATTATGATGTAATGTTTATTTTTATTATTTATCTCAATTTTTTATACCGTAGATTATAATATTATAGTAAAATCAAAGAAGGTAACATTATGTTCACATAGTGAAGTGCTAACTTTTTAATATAGATAGTGATTATCTTTCTAGCTAAAAAAAATAGTTGATTTGAAGCTCTCACTTCTGCACTGACACCTTTGTATATCATTTGATAAATGACTTGCTAATTGACTTCATGTTCTCCACAAAATTATGCAAAAAAAGAACTCAAAATTTTCCCTAATTGACCTTCCACACCTCTTCAACATACCCATTGCACACCAAGGTGCAATTGCTAGTAAGTAGATGCATCAAAATTAAATAGAGTACTCCACTAAATCTCCTAGCTAACACTAAATCTCGTCGAACCAACCTACAACTTCTCTTATCAAATGGCATGTGCACTCAACCTCGATCTCAAATATTTTATAAATCAAAAGGAAACTTCATGCTAATTATGTATTTTGCAACACATCTATGAGATTATAGATGATAGATAATAAATTGTCATATTATTTATAAAGATTTAATAGCGTTTTCATAACATCGTTAAAACAAATAACTTGGAATCACATAGACTTAACAATACAATGACTAGCATTCTAAAGCCAAGATACACATTGGCATTATTGTTTGACTAAAACACTTATCGACATTGTACTAACTTAACAATTTTGACAAATGAGAGAAATACTAACCTTTTCCCCTATGATTTTGATAGTAGGCAACTAAGGAACCCTTAGATACTTCATCTTTATACCCACATCATTGTTAAACCATCACATTGCTCCGTCCAATGATGCTCACTCTTTTGTATAGTATTTGTTAAATTTAATTAAAAATTGTGTAAGAAACCTTAGATAATACCAACAATTGATTATAGAAGTGTGTTATCCATGTTTATTTTGTAATAAGTCATTAATCAATAATAATTATTAATTTTCGGGGGTAATATAGATCTTTAGTGCAAGGAGCTTGATGGGGTATTATAGATGTTTAATAAATATTAATAATTATTAATTTTGATTATAGAATATAAAAAAAAAAAATTTAAAATATAATCCAAAACAAATTGTATTATTTATACATTATTGAATATATGCTGATTATATGCTGATAAGGGTGTGGTTCGGTGGTCAAGTCGCTTGGTTGTAGTGATGGCCACCAAGGTTCAAACCCTCGCTGGGCCAAAGTGCTCGTAGGCCTTGTGCTCGCGGGTTTGGTAGTTTCTTGTGGTTTCTTGTACCTTTTAAGTTTTTAGAATTAAGTACATATAAGAGCGTTTTCCTAAGCTTATTACATCTATAATAAGCTTATATGATGTAATGTCTAACATCTACCCTTAGAATATTATAATGATAAGATTTATTTTATTTTATTAAATAAGAAAGAAATATCATTATTGTTGAGGAATATTCTTAATATATTTGAATTTAAAATAAATCATTATTAAAATATAACTCAAATAATACTTAATCAATACTATCAATTATTTTCATTATAATAGTCCTTAATAAATACAAACTATAATATATATAATTACACTTAATAAATTATCTATAATAATTTATTTAATTAAATAATTTTTATTATAATCAAACATGTCTTGATTATAAGATATAACTTATTTAATTAAATAGTTTTTATTATAATATTATTAAGAAAACAAGTCTTAATTATGAGGTATAAGAATTTGACTTAATTATTTTCTTGTTAAACTCTTACATAGCATCCAAATAACCATAATTAATCAAAACACAAAATCTTAAAACTTATATCATCGCTAGAATCGATAAAAAAAACTGGATGGCTAGGCGATAATAGAGATCAACTCACCTGATTTTCTCTCCACGACTTTTTGTTTCAGAATTGATATTAAGTACTACCAACCTGCAGAAAAATCCATTTTATAGTTGGAGAAAAGATTTGATTAATTAAAAGAAAAGGTACGCCGTCGAAGTAGACACGTGTGTCACGCCGGACATTCTTCACTTAATGCCTTTTCACGCAATTAATATTATATTCGTGCAGAAGGCTGCAAACATCTTGTCTGGAGCTCAAGAATAATGGTCTGAATCCTTGTAATATTTTATTTGCAAATTCTGTACATTTAAGTTTGCCCATTTATTCCTAGGTAGGCCACTGGCCATGGTTTCGGTGGGTTTTTTGTTTTTTTTTAGGCATCTGTATCCAACCGGATGATTTTTTTGCTGTGTTTTATTTCATTGTAAAACAATTCTATTTTTATTGTTAAATTAAAGCATTGGTTGAGTGGTTTCATGTATAGCCCTTTTTCCTACTCAATACTTAGTTGTATGACCAAACAACTATTTTTCATTTATATAAATTTTGTTTGCACGTAAAATCGTCTCATTCCATGTATTCGCCCAGGTGGAATCATGGAACTGGACCAATCCAGCCATCGCTGAAACTCTTCGATTCAGGCCATATGCCTCATGAATGTATACCCGTTGCAAAACTAGAATTAAACAGTTGATTTCTTCTCTATTAATGAAGCTTTAGAAAAGACTACACAGGAGATACAATAGAAAGGATTTTTTAAGCTGTAGGCTTTAGCTTCTTTGCCCTGATTTGCAGATACAATTTTTTCTTTTCCGAGCCTCATAGGGCCTAATTTTGTAACCATTTTATTTTTGCAGTGAAAAAATCTTGTAGAATATGTTCTATTAATTAATATTTTCTATTTCTCCGCAAGAACGTCATCCTTCTGCTTGCCATTGTGAGCTTCACATGTGGGGTCAACCAATTGCAAAAAAGACGCAGCCACCTTAATAATCTTTGTACATAGTACATAGACCCCATCTTCCTACCCATTACAAGCAGTTGAGATCTAAACTTTAAATTGTATTGCAGTGGCAATAAGAAGATGCGAATATTAATTCGTAGTGTACTCACATTCTACTTTGTGGGCACTTCAGTCACTCCTGTAAACGTGACGAGGGAAAATGGTGTTGTGGAGGAGGGCACTATCTATGTAGGTGACAATTTGCACCGGCTTATGGATGTCAGAACTGGCTATGGAGCATACAAATTCACTACCCATGGCTGTACACTGCTAAAAATTGTCAGACCTTGAAAAAAGAATTTAATGGATAAAAATATAATTATATATATTAGGATTTTAATGGATAATATTAAAATCATTTTAAGGCTGAAACCAATTAGTATTTTAATATATAATGTATATTTTATATAATAAAAAATAAATTATAAATAATATAATTATACTAATTATTATTATATATTATATTTTTAAACAAAACTATTAAATGCATATAAAATTATTAAAAATATATTTAATATAATTAGTATAATTATACTATTTATAATTTATTTTTATAGTTTAAAAATTGCACATTTATATTATACTAAGGATAGCCTAACTATAATATACATTATATATTAAAATACTAATTGGTTTCAGCCTTAAAATGATTTTAATATTATCCATTGAAATTCTAATATATAATTAAATTCTTATCCATTAAAATCCTAATATACAATTAAATTCTTATCCATTAAAATCCTAATATACAATTAAATTCTTATCTATTAACCCACTCTAATTCTATAACTAACACTAATTCTAATTACAACCCTAACCCTAATTCTAACCCTAACCCTAATCTTACTACTAACTCTAACCTAACCCTAATCTTACTACTAACTCTAACCTAACCCTAATCTTACTACTAACACTATCCTAACCCTAATCCTAATTTTATCTCTAACCCTAACCCTATTCTTATCCCTAATTGTAACCCTAAACTTATTCATAACTTCAACCTTAATCCTAATCCTAACCCTAACCCTAACCCTAACCCTAACCCTATCCCTATCCCTAATTTTAACCCCAACCCTAATCTCTAACACTAAATATAACCCTAATCCTTACCCTCACCCTATTTCTAAGCCTAACCCATTTTATACATGCTAACTCCAACCCTAACCCTATTGCTCATCTTAAACATAATCTTAAACCTAACCCTAACCCTATCGCTCATCCCAAACACATTTTTAAACTTAACCCTTTTTATATATGATAACTGTAACCCTAATACTAACTCCAACACTGATACCACTTATATCTCTAAACCTAGCCCTAACCCTATTCCCAATAATAAAATTAATCCAATCCCAACCCTAATAAAAGTTTGAACCTAACCATGTTTGACCCCTAACTATAACTTACATTAAATATACTAAAATATTATTATTTATCTAATAATTTAATAAAATAATATAGTATAATTATATATTAATTCATGTTATGTGTTGCGTGGCCACTGCTACTAGCATATATATTTTAAATTTAAGATATATATGCTAGTAATATATATCTTAAATTGGTTTCAGCCTTAAAATGATTTTAATATTATTCATTAAAATCCTCATATATATAATTACATTCTTATCCATTAATTTTGGTTTATAGTAATTAGGTATATATTAACATAATTAATATATAATGTATATTTTATATAATAATTTATTTTATAAATAATATAATTATACTAATTTTTATTATATATTGTATTTTTTAACAAAACTATTAAATACATATATAAAATTATTAAAAGTATTATATTTAATAGTTTTGTTAAAAATATAATTTATATAAAATATACTTAATATATTAATTATTTTCATTTTATTAAACATATTTTAAAGCTTTTGTATAAACCTAATTTTTAGGGTGTAGCTCGCTAAATTGTAAAGTGTAAGGTCAATACCACTGGGAAGAGTGAAAACCAATAGCCGTGGGAAAATTAACAAAAAAATGACGAATGGTAAACTTAAAAAACACGGTAAAAATATTTATTGGGCACCGTAAACCAAAAAATATTGACAAATACAACCTGTCTACAACACACAATCGGTTCGTGCACTAACGGTAGAGGAGTATGCAAGAGCATGGCATAGACATCTGATGGGCCGATGCAAATTGTCACCTGCATAGATAGTGTCATGGAGGAGGGCGGGTAGGAGCCAAAATTATTCCTTGTTAATTTAATTAGCTCGCTAAATTGTAAAGTGTAAGGTCAATACCAGTGGGAAGAGTGAAAACTAATAGCCATGGGAAAATTAACAAAAAAATGACGAATGGTAAACTTAAAAAACACGGTAAAAATATTTATTGGGCACCGTAAACCAAAAAATCTTGACAAATACAACCTGTCTACAACACACAATCGGTTCGTGCACTAACGGTAGAGGAGTATGCAGGAGCATGGCATAGACATCTGATGGGCTGGTGCAAATTGTCACCTGCATAGATAGTGTCATTGAGTAGGGCGGGTAGGAGCCAAAATTATTCCTTGTTAATTTAATTTTTTTATTATTTAAAAGAAACCCAAAATATTATGTTTCTCTGGTTATGAAAAATAATGTAGATGAGTTAAATGAAATTATCATGATATTGTCTTAGATTTTCAACTTTTGATATGCAAGGGAATAGGTAGAGGGAATGGAAAATAATGTAGATGAGTTAGAGGAACAAAGGAATATCAACCAACTAGAAAGTGGTAAAATCAATCATAAAATGAAACTATCTTTTGCAATCTATTGTTTCTAATTTTTTAACACATTTATAGAATGAAAATTTGTCTATCAAAGCTGGACACAATTATAAATGGTTGAAAATCAGTGAAATATGTGACTTCATGAGTTCTGAGTTAATAAATCATGAGATTTTTTATTACTAATAAAAAAAAAAATGAGAAAATTGTTGGAAGAATTTTCTATAAATTCATAGTTTCTTGGGGGTAAATTGTAGCAAACCTGTCATTTCAATAATTAATCATGATTTTTTGTTGATTTCTGCTTACATGATATTGATATGGGACTACAATAGTAAACATTGCTATATACTTAAATTATCTTATAAATCTTTAAATAAAGCATTTCAACATTTTTTCAAAGATCAAACTTCTTAATCTTCAAATTTTTATATATCCAAACTAGAAATCTTTTATTTTATGACATACATCATCACTTTATACTGTATGTTTTATGTAGTGTATTTTATGAGAATCACAGTGTTGGGATGTGAAGCCCAATGACCACATGACTGTTAGTATTCTCCCAACTTTGTATAAATATGTGGCAGATCATGTACTATATCATTGTTGATTGATTAATAAGAGTGATTCCCTGCTTGAGAGTGGATGTAGGCAATTGTCGAACCACTATAAATCCGTGTCTCTGATTTTGATCTTTAATTTCTATTTTTATTCTATTTCTCTGTTCGTTTTATAATTTACAATTGGTATCAGAGCTTTGGTGGAAAAGCTAAAGAATTTTCAAAAATGGATGTAGCAGCTTTGGATGATTGGGCCCGAGCTCTCATGTCTTGGTCCAGTGGCTTTAGAGAATTTTATGATGAAGTTGTTCATCCTACTGAAGATTCACCATCATTTGATTTTGGAGCTACTCAAATGAAGTTTCTGGATGAATTAGATGCTAAAACTGAATTTGTTATGGAGGATTTCATAGGCATGTTGGAATCTGGTAGTGATTACAGAAGAGGAGTTAGTGGGGTTGTTGATGACAAGTACTAGTTTGAAGATAGAGCACCTCAAGTAGAAGATTAGGCAACACAGAAGAAGAAAGTGTCGTGCACAAAGATTGTTGATATTATTTATCATGAGGAGTATGACAATTTGAAGAAGAGTAATAAACGTAGAATAAGGCAGTGATCCAAAAGGAGAAAAAGAGCAAGAGGGGAAGAAGGGGCAGAGGAACCAGACGAGGGAAGGTCTGAAAGTTCTCTACGGATTGTTTTGGAGGAGAGTGAATCCCTATGTGATGGGGAAGTATCATGGGCTCGAAAAGAAAATCCCATGCCCAAGCCTGTTGTAGATCTGGCATCGAAAGCTGGAAATCGTGTTCCAAAGCATGAGTCGGTCAAGCCTGTTGGTGTAGAGGAGGCCCTGCCTGATGGGGAAGATGTACCCGAGGACTTGCTTGCAGGTGATGTCATTGAAAAATTTCTTAACCTTTTGGAATCTAATCAAAATTTGGCTGCAAGGCATGAAATTGCAGAAAAGATGACGAAAATAGTAACGTCTCCAGGAAGAGGTATTTTGGCGATGGATGACTCTAACGCTACTTGCGGGAGAAGGTTGGCATCCATCGGTCTAGAGAACACAAAATCCAATCCCTCTAAGGCAAGGAAGGAGGGAGAAGAAGTGAGAAACATATGCATAGTGGCGCATGTGGATCACGAAAATATGACCCTAGCTGATCATCTAATAGCTAGAGCAGCGAGAGGGTTGGTCTCTAAACGATAGGTGGGCAAGGTTAAGTTTATGGAATATCTAGATGACGAGTGGCAGTGTGCCATCACCATGAAGAGCTCCTCAACCAAAGTATATTCTGAACTGTTGGATTCCATTCTCGTGCTAGAATGTTTTCAATGTCCCATATCGGTCAACCTTATGAGAGATCCCGTCTTTCTTGCCTTGGGGTAGACATATGAACGGCCTTATATACAAGCATGTCTGGACGTAAAGAACCGAATATGTCCCAAAACGCAACAAGTTCTCTCGCACTTGACATTGATGCCAAATTCTCTTGTCTGAACGATGATCGAGAAGTATCTGTCTAATGTTGACTCCATGCTTGCGAAAATAGGCCAAGGCGAGTCTGATGTCAGTGACATTGATAGCCAAGAGGAAGACGCATTTCAACCTCAGAAGGGTAATGTTGCATTTATCTGTGCATTAGATGGATGGGGATTTTGTAGAGCTCAATTTGTTGATCTCTACGCTTCCAAGCTTGATGCAAGCTCTATAGCTTTGAAGTAGGCCTTATGGGAATGCCACTATCATATCCCAAAGACCAAGAAGATTGTGCTAGAACCACCCAATGAAGCAAAGGAATTGCAGAAAGTGGAGTAGTTGCGGCCGAGCACAAGTGGGCATACACTACTAGAAAAAGTGGTAGATGCAAAGACGATTTTGCAGAAGGGAAGGCCAGAGTGTTCACAGGGCCATCAAATGCGTCTCTCTAAATGCCTTTTCAGAGATGACACTGCTAGAGGGAACGTCTGCAAGGCATTTGAGCATATGGTCCATATAATGAAACTATACTTGTTTTTGATATGTTTGAGGATTCTTCTGTGGATGACAAAGGAGTGTTTTATGAACTGGAATAAAGTAATGTTTTGATGGGAAAGTTTGTGCCTGAGAAATTAGTAAGAGGATATGTTGTCAACTCTGATTTGGCATGGAGAAGGTTAATCCGCAGTGTGTGTGAACAATATTTGGTGAAGTTAAAAACTTCTAGCCTAGTTGCGATGTGAAGAGTTTTTATTCCATTTCTTTGTTCGTTTTATAATTTACACACAAAGGAAGTCATTGTTGAATGCTTAATGATCTTCATACAAAATATTTGGAGCTATGTTTACAACAATGAAAATAAGGCTATTGATTATGTTGCAAGGATGATCCCACAACTATCAACCTTCTCTCACTTTTGGATGGAATCCAAGGTGAGCACTCTTTTAGATTCAGATATACCCTCTGATATCATATTTGAAGCTAAAAAAAAAATATTCATATTCAAATTATAATAACATGAATAAAAATACAAAAAACATTTTTTGTTGAAGTAATGGTTTTTTTTTAAATAATATTTTAGGCACTGCTAGAGGATGTGGATGACATACCTACAAATTCTACCATCTATTCTCATCGACATGCTTGACACCATGATACAGTTTGTGCAAAATCTTGAGGTATGTAAGTTGCTTGCCATGGTTTCAATGAGTTTTTAATTTTTGAGAATTTGTATTACCCATCAAATATTTTTTATTGTGTTTTGTTTCATTCTAAAACAATTTTATTGTTATTTGTTAAATGAAACATTGGATTTTTAGTTTTTATATATAATATTATTGTAAGATACAATATTAATTTTTCACATTTTGAATTGTGAGATGAATTTTATGTGTATTTGATTGCTCTAAATTTTATTTTCCTTATTCTTGAAGATATTAGCCGACAGACTATATGCCTCTTGGAAATAGGTAATTTCTACTATCTTCTAGAATCTTCTTATTGTGATGAATATTTTATTTTATTTGTTTGTGTTGTAAGGTCGGCCGACTATAGTGATTTTCTAGATTTTTCTATTAAGTAGTTTCTAGATTCATCCCTATATTTCTAAGTCCTCTATATAAGAGGAAAATGTAAACCATTTTTTATGAAGCAATTGAAGTAGCAATGGAATAAGGTGTATCAACACGGTTATGAATTAAACTTTTGTGTGTCTATATGTGTTTCATAAATTTTAGTGTTTCATATTTTATATATGTGTTTGAATGTCTTGTGGATGTGACATCCACCACCTACAAGTGGTATCAGAGCACATGTCAGGAGATTGGTTGAAGATTGCCTATCACCATTTGTGGCAGTCATCAGACAACGTATTGCAGCATATGAGATCACAATATTTTTGAAAGCTATTGTTTGAAGAAGCCGATGTGAGAGCCATTGAAGTCAAATCCGATGTTTAAAGGAAACACTAGTTTATGATGCAATTAAGTTTTAAGAAAATTCGTCACTAAGCCAATATTTTCAGCAAAGGAAAAGTAGTCATAGTGAAGATGTGCAGTTGTTTCAATTCACTATTTGTTGAAGATCGTAGGTATGGATCACAGCTCACAAATGAAGCTATGGAGATTGCTCTGAGAAGGGTCGCAGTTTGTGAATAATAGATTATGAAGGGAGGACTATTGTTTGAAGAAAATATTTTTGTTTATTGTGCAACCACTAAATAAAGATTGTTGCAGTCAAAGTGTCAGAAAAGGAGAACAAAGAACAGTTGTCAAAGTTGGTGAAAAGAGAAAATTACAAGCTGAAAATATGAGATCGCTGGATTTTGTAGAAGATGAAAAATGGAGACTTGATGCCACAAGAGAAACTATGAATCTGTGCAAAATCACCCAATAGTCTAAAGGAAGATTGCAGATATATTCACAAAGACATTAGCAAAAGAACAATTTAAGTATTTGAGAGAAATTTTGAGGGTTGTAAATATTGATGTAATTAGTGGTAGAAATTAAGGGGGAGTGTTAGAAGGTTCTGGTAATTTCTACCAGCTAGATGATAAGTTCTCGAAACTTCATTATGTTGGCTAAGTTAGACTCTTCCAGAATTTTCTAAATATAGCTAAAGTACTCTATATAAAGATTGATGTAAATCATTTTGAGGCAAGCAATAGAAATTGCTTCCTCTCTCCACCATCATGTGGTAGAAGAGCTATTTGTTTGTGGTTATTTGAAACCACCTATCTGTTAGTTTGTGGTAATCTAAAACCACCTATAAGTGAGAATGTAATGGCAGAATGATGAATGAGCAGCAACTCAAAAGTTGATGTAATATTTTAGTTTGAGTAATATGAATTTCATGCCTGCATAAGCCAATAATGAGGCCAAAGTATGAAGGTCTTGGATATATAAAAGGAAAAGGAAATAATACAGGTTTAACAAAATTTGTTCGAGAAGTGAATTGTATGAAGTGTTCACATTGTAATAGGAAAGGTCATACAAAGGATACATGTTGGGATCTACATCCGTGCAATATTTGTGGTTTGAAGAATCATTCTAAAAAGACATATTGGAATAAAGAGTGCAAGAAAGATTCTATGGCAGGTTGTATGAAAATGGATTGTGGATGGAATTACAGATTGAGTTGGTAGAAAATTACAAGTATGATCAAGAACTTGTTTAAGTATAAAAGTTCGCATGTGAAAGTTGATGGCAATCAAGCAAGGTTTTCAAAAGGCATAACAGATAATAAATTTGAAGATGATAGCAATCATGGCAAGGAAAAACATCTATAGAAGGAAAGTCTCAGATTCAAGATTTGAAGAGTTAAATAGTTCAAGGACCGCTGCAACAATTGGACAAAGACAAAGGTATCATCAGATATGAAGATTGTTGAAGAATGAGAGAATAACATTTTGGCATCAGGAAAAAGAAAGGATTTGGATAGTCAATAGATCTAGTTATAGACAACAGGCACGAGAAAAAAGGAATTTGAATGCCACAACATTCATGGTCGAAATTAAGGGAGAAAAACCTTGATACTAGACTTTTCTAGAATAATCTATGTGATGTAGTATTGTAATTATTGATGTAATTAGTTGATAGTAGAAATTAGGGGGGAGTGTTGTAAATAGGTAATTTCTACTATCTTCCAAAATCTTCTTATTGTGATGAATATTTTATTTGTTTTGTTTGTGTTGTAAGGTCGACCGACTATAGTGATTTGTAGATGTTTATATTAAGTAGTTTCTAGATTCATCCCTATATTTCTAAGTCCTCTATATAAGAGGCAAATGTAAACCATTTTTGATGAAGCAATTGAAGTAGCAATGGAATGAGGTGCAACAACATGGTTATGAATTAAATTTTTGTGTGTCTATATGTGTTTCATAAATTTTAGTGTTTCATATTTTGTACGTGTGTTTGAATGTCTTTTGGATGTGACATCCACCACCTATAGCATGCCTAAAAAAAATTTGAATCATTCCTTGCCTCACACAATCAGATCTTATCTGACTCATGCCTAACATCTTGTCTCGAGCTCAAGAATACATGTAGCCCTAAAACACTGATATTTTTAGATTTTGTTTACTGTGAATAGTTGGAAGCAGCAACCGTAAGAAGATTGGTTTTGGTTCGCGTCAATTAATAAAAAATATGTTGTGATAGGGTTTTATAAATATTTCTTGCAAACTTTCCTTACTTTTTCTCATCGACATTGTACAAAACACACACACAAATTGTGTAGAGGCTTCAGTGATTTTTTTTTTGGAATCATTACGTGCACGAATCATTTTTTATTCTTTGGAAAGTGTCTCATGCCAGGAAAAAAAATCTTAGGCAGTTGAAACATTCCTCACCCCCTGCGTGAAAAAAAACTTTAACTTTAAAAGGCTGCAAATTTCTTGTCTCAAATTCAAGAGTTGTGTAGCCCTAAAACCCTAAAAATTTTCAGATGCTTAGTTAACTGTGCTTATAAACCTTGGCCGCATTGATGTGTAGTATCCCTCTTTTTTTAAGGTTTGATTTTATTACTAAGGTTTGATTTTGTTAGGATTTGAAATTACAGTGTTTGAAATCATATGGCTTGAAGTTCTAAGATTTGAATTTTTTTGGATTTTGATTATAGAGTTTAAACTTTATAAGATTTTCTTATGTGGCATTTTTTTCTATTTTTTTTTAATCTGATAACAAATGAAATCTGAAAACCAAGGATTTTGGGTGACTCTCATGGCACCCTCTTGATGTGAGCTTGTACCCTTCAGAATGAATGATAGGATTTGAGTTTCCTGCAATGACAATATTTCAATTATCCATAGAGCTCATGCCTGCCCTAAATCCTGCTAGAGTTCAAAATGTTATTAAGGAAATCATACCAATTTGGGGAATAATCTTGTAGAGGTCCATTTTTTTGGTATCCAATCGGATCCAATCTACTATTTCCCTGCAACACATTAGATTGTAAACTAATAATAAAAGAAGGATTTGGAAATTTATGTTATTTTGTAGATTTGTTAACTTTGTGTTGTCTTTGGATCATGTAATATGAATCAACCCATATATTTTCCCTATCAATTGAATATAAGCTGCAGAAAATGAAAATTCCTCCGCTATGGTTATGCTTCGATACTTTTTCATACTATTAGACTTTTGTTGTTTTGTTGGATACTTGGATCGCTGATTTTGAGCGATGATGGATTATTGTGTGACATGATGATACTTTGTGTGATGTTTATTGCTTTCAGACATGATATGATTTAGTGTAGATGTTCATTTTCAGTTGTTTATGGATATGCACATGTTTATGATGGACTAACAACATGTATTGAGTTAGTTTTCTGTGAGTGTATTATGGAGAATGGGGACCGGTGATCACCGCTATAGTGCCCGCGATATTCCGTAGATTTTCTTTTCGCGACGGCAGCCATTAATGCTTTATATATATACATGTATGCATGTATTTGTTTGGTTGCAGGATTTGCAGGTACATGACACCGACTCCAACCTGTGTAATCAGGTCTGAGCGTGTCAAGACTCAACGGAAATGTTGAACGGGAGATAGTAGTTAGGTTTATCCTAGTCCAGTCTTTAACCTTAGTCTTAGTACATTGTCAGTTTTCAGTTTTGAGTTATAGGGTCGTCTTGTATTTTCTATCTGGTTAAAACGTTTTGAAAAGGTAAATATTGGTTAATTTTAATGTTAGTTATTGTGTTTTAATTATTGTTATTTAATTAAAATTTAAATATGATTGAAATTTACCTACTTGATAATTTAATATATTAGTTAGCTTATTTGGTTAAATAGTTGGTCTTTAAAAAGATTTAACTATTTTAATTAAATAAATAAATTAATTAAGTTAAAATATTAAGTGTGTAAATTATATTGTATTGAAAAGAATTAAAAATAAATAGAATAAAATAAAATGCATGTGAATTTAAATTGTGATTGGAAAATTGATTTTCAAATTTTAAATTTAATAAAATTGAATTATCATGCAAATTTTTGAATGGCAAAATTGCCGAGAAGTGGAGAAGATATTTTCTCAACAACTTCTCGACAAGTGTGTGAGTGCTTTTATGAGGTTGTTAAAATTTTTTATGGAGGTTATTGTGGATCTCGGGAAAATTGACAGAGGCTATTCAATTTCCTCATGGGGAAATTATCAGGGCACTTGTTAAAAAAAATCCTCTTACTGTGAATTTTCTTAAAATCTTCTTAGAAGTTGTTATTTTATTTTGGTTGATTTTGGATTTGGAAGATCCTCCAAAGAATTCTTGGTGGTTGGTTGTGCTTTCTTGGATTTGGAGATTTTCTGTGAAGAAGTTTTTTTTGGAAATTCTACACTACAGGCAAAGGGGAAATCTTCTACAGGCAGTTATTTTATTCCAGGTATTTTCCTGTTTTTGATTGTTTCTCTTCTTTAAAAGTTAATGAATTTAAAAAGGAAGAATTTGTTGTGTTTCCTATAAATATTTTGAGAATCTTGTTAGATTTGGATGAATTGTAGAAAATTTACAAAGAATACAGGAAAGAAATTTTAGAGAATTATTTTAAAATGTAGTTTTTGTTTAAAATATATTTAGGGAATTTGTTGAAATGAATTTGAATTCATTAGATGTAAATCTGTTGTGAATATAGCTGATAGATATTGAGGAATATTTATTTTAATGTATAGTTTTCTCAAATTATTCTATAGAAAAGAGAAAATATAAATATTCCCTGTGAAAAATATTCTCACAAACACAGAATTATTTACTGTTACAAAACCTGTTATATATATATTATATATATATATTTAATTTCAAACTTAGATTCATGTGAAATTTTCTTTATGGTTCGTACGCCGTACCGACGTTTATTTTTATAAAATTTCGGATTAAAAATTCGATGAGCAGAATGAATTCCGTAGAGTATTTTTTTTGTGTTTAAAAAAAAAAATGAATAAAAAAAAAATCGTATGAAATTTATTTACTGTGGATTTAACCACACAGGAGGCGGTGGAAGAGGCGCATGGGCCTCCCCACGACCGCCCATATGGAGCAGCGGTGGCTGCGAAGGCAGGCCTGTGCTGCCTTCACAGGCAGTGCACAGGCCGCTGCGGCCGCCGCCGTGGCCCCTTTAGGGACGGCTGCGAAAGCATCCGAACCCTAACTTAAATTCATTGTTTTAAAATTCAAAAAATTTATTTTAATTTGAGTTTTTAATTTATAACTTTAATTTGTATACATAATATATATATTTAATATATATGTTATATATAATATTTTATAATATATATTTATATATATTATAATATATTATATATGATATATTAAATTATTATATATATTATATATGAGTTATACTATAATTAATCTATTTTTGTAGTAGAAAATTGAAGTTTAATAAAATAAAGGATGAGAAATCATAGTAAATAATATATAGTGAAATTGTGAAAATGAGTAAGATAGATTAAAGGAAGTAGTTATTTTCTTGATTATTAAAAGATCTATAAATAAGACAATTTGTAAATATGTTTGTTTTCAAACTGATATACATGGATTTAGTATATCCAAATGATAGTTGAGTATTTACATTTGTTTTAAACTATTTTATTTCTTCTTGAGAATGGGCAAAACGGGAAAAACAAGTCTTCCAGATTAGCTATTAATGGGGATTGTGTTTGTAAGTTTAAATTGCTTGTGTAATCTAGGGATGTGTATATGGCTTTGCTTGGTGATCAACACCTGTGTTATGATCATTGATTTTTGTTCGTTTTAATCATGTTTGGTCTTTTATAGTGTATTTGGATTTATTCACACTTTGTAAACCCTAGAAGGAAAAACATAGTTTCCCATGTTATGTTTAGGGGAGTGGCTGTTTGTAAGGGCCGACACACAAAGTGGTGTCAAGGTAACTTACAAATAGTTAACTAAGTCAGTGAAAATTAAAGAACACGTAGATAGATCTAAAACACTCTAATGTGCTTACGCCTCTCTTATGACTCTTGAGCTTCTTTAGTCTTGGTATAAGTTGAGAAGGTCTCGAATGGAAAATCGGTGTCTCGCTTCCTTAAGAGACATTCGATTCCAAACAATATGCAAATGGGGCCGTAGATTCAAGAGGTTGCTGTGGTAACTAGGACTGGCCGAACTCAGGAAGAAACACCAGGGTAACCTTTGCATCGTTGTGATGACACTCCACCTAAAATAATAGTTAAACCTTGAGTTTGTGTTTCAATCAATTGTCAAAATATGGAAGCAATGTAACCATTAGTTTGTTTGTACTAGTGTCTAGGGTTAGTAGATTAGGTCTAGGTAACCTTATTACTATCTCCTAGCATGGGGGGTGGACCTACGGGTACCACATGGCTGGGTGGAATGTGCACCTTACTCCGTTGGGTCCCCAGTTTGATTGTAGCATTCAGAGCTTCATGGATGGAGAGCTCGCACATGGATTTCTTCTATACTTTCATCATTGTATATTGTAAATATGTATTTGAAAACATCCCTCAATTGTATAAGAGGTGACCAATGTAATTGTAAAAGTATTTGTTATTTGAACTACCTTTGAACTACCTCATCAGATGGATAAGTATTGTAATATCATATCAATGCAATGTATGGAAACATGTTTGTACTTTATTATATCTTGAATGGAAAATTTATTATTATGCAATGCTTACTTTATGCTATGATTTAATATGTGCAATACGAAATACTTAAGTCACTTATGGAATACTCAAAGTAGTGTAACGTCGCTTAACCTAAGAATGTATGCAATTAATTAAATTAGTATTAAACTTTAAAAAAAAAATTATTACACCTTTATAACACAATTGCAACGTTCTTAGGTTATTTAGATGGGGCATTACAAAACCAATAGTTCAAACACATACGGATGGGTAGTTTTATGCTAGGAAAGGTCTCGTTTAACAACCAAACATGTCACAACTATCTAAATTATATTGCATCGGTGATATCTCTTAAGAGACCAAAGTGCAAAATGGTAGCAAAATTTGACGAGAAGTTACTCAGAAACCATGGCACTTAGAAATATTCTATCCAAAGGTACAGGATTAGTAGGGCCCCTCTACAATAACCTTATTTTTTTGTAATTCCGAGTTGCTTTCCCATGGTGTCAAGTTTTCAATTGATGGAAAAGTGTCAAATGCATGCAGTGTAAAGTTGCCCCTGTGGTGTAATTTTTTGTTTCGTTCATCTTGTGACCAAACCGACAATTCCAACATGCCCAAATGGGTAGGTTTACAATAAGAAAGGTCTTATTTCACACCCAAACATGCCAAAACATTCTAAGCTACATTACACTAGTAATATCTCTTAAGAGACCAAAGTGCAAAAAGGAAACAAATTTTGAAAAAATGTTACTCAAAAACCATGGGTAGAAGCATGAAGCTAAGTGCACATTAGGTGGAAAGCTTCAACCTTAGTGAAAAATGTGAAATCAAGATAAATAGAATGAGATTCTATTTTTTAATAAACGGGATCCCATTTAGGTTCAAGATCCCAAGCTGAAAAATGAAATGGGAAAACTAAAATCCCATTTTGTTTTGACCTCCTGAGCCTAGCATTAGTAAACAAGATCATGTTCTTTACAAATTGGGACCCCATTTTTTACAAAATAGGATCTTGATTTGTAAATAATGGGATCCCATTTCATGATGCTATTTATTTTTTTGAAAATTTGAACCCCATCTCATTTTTAAAGATGAGATCTCGATTTAAGTAGGCGACCACTAGTGACAAGGACAACCCAACGAACACAGAGGTAGGTGTTTCAACCCATTTTATTTAATTTACTTGTATTTTTTATGGTGAATAGTCATTAATTTAGTTTTTTTTTATTCTCTAGTTTTCATGAATTTTACCTTTCAAAAACCATGAAACCCTACAGAAACATCAAACAAAAAAATGAATCTGGTATAAACAAAAAAATTACATCAAATGTATGGTATATATATATATATATTTATGTATATATGTATATATGTATGTACATATGTGAAGATAGGAAAGATGAATAAGAAGTAAAATGGTAGAAATGCATAAAGGAAATACATAAACAAGATTATAACTTCATCACTCCTTACTCTTCATGGATTGAGCTCACAAGATGCACCCTTGTCTTGTAGATTTTCTCCAATTATTGAAGGGATGTAGTTCCTCACAATTTTAACATGAAAATGGCAGGATGCAGATGTATTTGATTGATATTTGAGTAGCATAAGTATAGGATGAATGTGTGTTGAAAGAATGAGAGCCAAGGCCTCATATAGAAATTTGGTGAGAGGAATCAAGGGCTAGGATTGATTGGCTAATGGAGGGTTGAGATTGATTGAGAAGATGGGGTTTGGATTAAGGTTGAGGATTGATTAGCCTTGTGACAAGATGGATAAGGGTAAAATTTGGAGTTGTGCTCACATATGTGTGAGCACACATTGGGAAGATCTTGGCATTAAATTTGTGTAAGAGATAGGGTGACTCATAGGGTGGCTTATGTAAGAGGGTAGTGGGGGTAGGTGAGATGTAGGAATTTAAAATTAGGAATATTGATATTGAGGATTAGGATGAGATATCAACTAATCAAGGATTAATTGATTTAATGAGCATGGGTTGAGTTAATAAACCAAGGGTTTACTAACTTGGGTGGAGTTAAAAGTTGGAGAATGGGATAATGATGACTAGGAAAGGGATAAAGTTAACTAATCAAGGATTAATTAACTTATGCAAGGTTAGGGGATTTTAGAGGAATATATGAAAAGGTTAAATTTAATTAAATAAATGTTGATTTATCTAATTAAACATGGTGGATAAACGATAATGGGGAGATTAATTAAATAAATAACAAATATTTATTTAATTAATATTAGGATAGGAGACATATGCTAAATTAAATAAATAACGAGTATTTATTTAATTAACTATTATTTTCAGTGACTACACTATTATTTTCAGTGACTACATTTTTCCCCTCTTTGAGATGATGTGACTAAGAGAAGTAACATCTTTTCAAAGAAGAATGAAACATAATGGGTAGCAAGGGATAAGGACTAGTGGCATGATGACCCAGTCACTAGGAAGGATGAAGAGGAGGTAGTATGCCCCCTCGAGAGGACATGCAGGTTAGGGGAACACAAGTTTTCTCTTGAAATGGAAGGGATGGCTAAAGGATGAAGAATAAAAATGTTGGAACACAACAATCTACTAAGAGGGGGTGAATCAATAGATATCAAAATTTTAACCCTTTGATCTTTAGTGCAGACTAATTTATCTTGAAACACTTAGTGTGTAGATTAAAACATGAAATGCAAAAGTCTAAGCAAGCACACAAGTTAACAATCATAACATGATATATACGTGGAAAATCCAAGATGGGACAAACCATGGTGATAAATATTACTAGGAGCTATTGTCCTAATCCAAAGTCATAAAGAAAACTTTTATTATAAATTTTAAAGGAGCCAACCTTAAGGAGACACCAATCCCCTATTCTGAGCACCAACTCAATTATCTGATAGCACCAACTAGTCAAATTTACAACATATAGGATTATTACAATTTGTTCACAAAGAACAAAATTCAATGTTACAACTTACTCTACAACTGTTCAAGTTTCTATTGCTTCCATAACAACTCTCTTCTCTACTCTACACCCCTTTGTTCTACTCTTTTCTTCTTTTTCCTTAGTGCATTCTCTATCCACCTTAAGACATCCTCATACAAATTTTTTAGCTCTCAATTTTATTTTGAGTGTATTATTTGTCTGCCTCAAGAGCCTAGAATACCTTCTTCACAATGTACTATCTCTTCTCTTCTCTCACCTAATTACTTCATAAATTAATGCATTGATCATTTTTTTTTGTAGTTGCTAACTGATAGTGATTTCATTGGGATTATCTACCACACACAAATCTTCTATTAGGGTTCTAAGATATTTAGTACATTGTCATACTCCTACATTAAGTTGCACAACATTAAATTTTGATGCAAAGAAGTTTCCCTCCTAGTCTCTTTGTCCAACCCTAGGATTATATATGCATGATTATGTGGAAAAATGGTGTGGAATATCACCTTTGTCCAACTATCATTCAATAATTTCCTAGGAGTCCTAATTGGATTGACTATCAACTTCACAAGGTTATTCAATTCTCAACAAGGAGGACCTAGGAGGGGGTTTTTCAAGCTTTTAGGGGATCACCACCAAGAAAATGCAAGCAAAAGAAAAATAAGCATTCAACTCACAAAATCTAGTAATGCAAGCAAAATGAGGGATGCAAATGATGAAATTATGTAACAAGGAGTTAGGATATGTGTACCTTAGAAGTATGGAAATGCAATGAGGATTCTAGAAATGTAAAGAAGCTATCAAAATATGTTATGGAGGACAAAGATGCCCTTACTATTGTCTTAGTCTTGTCTTTTTGTGGCAGATGCAAAATCTTCTCAATGTCAGGGATCCAAAATGGGAAGAATCTCTAAATTAGAGTTTAGGAGGGATCTAAGACAATTTGTGGTGCACTTAGTCCCATCTGGAATTTCGTGAATCTTTGAATGTGGTTTTGAGAGGCTTTGATGTCTACTCTTCTTTGATCTCACATGTTCTAAAAAATCCTTCAGATTTAGCCTGTAGGTGAGTTTCTATGAAGATGACAACTTTGCAATGCAACTTTGCAAGTTTTCACTCTAAATAATCTTCAAGTTTTTAACCTAAATCTGTAATCACAAACATGCAAGAGAGGAAAAACTTGTTAATTGTTAGTGAATGAAATTCTTTTTCCCTTGGTCAAACCCCTTGCTGGTGGCCTAAACCTTGAAGTGAAATGAAATAATGAAGGGAAATGATGAA
The DNA here is from genome assembly GCA_007258455.2 of Sequoia sempervirens. Lineage (NCBI taxonomy): Eukaryota > Viridiplantae > Streptophyta > Pinopsida > Cupressales > Cupressaceae > Sequoia > Sequoia sempervirens. The sequence continues at coordinate 386,111,102 of VDFB02271358.1, read as the reverse complement.
TGAACAAAAAATGCAATGCCAACTCCACCAACTCCTTTGCTATAAACTCTTAAGCAAACTTGTGTGAGATGGCTAGCTTGGACATAGATCATGAATCAAAGGAATGCTTGATAATATGGACTTGAATTTCTTGCTTGAATCAAAACCCTACATCACAAATGCTAGCACAAAAACACACATGATGCAAGAAGATCTTTGATATGATGCTTGAATCTTGATGATGTCTCCAAATGCTTGATGCCAATTTCTCTTGAATGCTCTTGAATACTTGGAATAATACTCTTGATGCTTAGATTGCTTGTTAGGAGAAAATGAGAGAAGGAACCTTGTATTTTATACTCTCCTATCCACGCCTTTTTAATCCTAAATTACACTACAAGTTTAAATATGAATCTGCTAATTATAGGAGACTAAATCCCACCCATAATTTGAAATTGAATCTCAAAATAGCCTAAGGGGATCAAGATGTTGTTGTAGGTGAGCATCTTAGTCCCAAGGCATGAAATTTGGGGCATAGGGATACCAAAAGCACCTCACTTAAGATGCTCCTAAAAATTAGGGTTCCAAGATCTTTGGGACAAAGATAATTCTAGGGTGGCATCTAGTCCCAAAACAAAATCAAGGCGACACTTATACAAAATCATTAAATTATTATTTTCTATCCATTGGAGAACGTGCTAGATTAGCTTGCTAGAAAAAAATATATAATCTATAGGGCTTGTGGATGCAAAATAGGACCAATTAAGACATAAATAGGGATAAATAAATCAAGGTGGGCCTAAACAAGTGCCAAAATGCAAGGGTATGCATTTTGCTACACTATAATTAGCCCCCACTTTAGTGAGAGGATGAACTTGCTTCAAACTTGCACTAAAGTATCCAACCACACAATCAAAAGGGGTTTCAAAGTATGAATGTTAGTAGGATAGGACAACAATAACCAAGAGAGTGGCCAAGTCCCCAAGATCAATATTCTATGGAAAACCAGCATAAGCACAAAGGAACACGCTTGTGAATGATATATGAAGCCATAATCAAATCGCAAACATACACAATCAAAGAAAAAAATGGAAAATGTAATGGACTGCTTCCACTGGCCATCTAATGCATTGTGGATCTAGGGTCTAGGGTTGTTTTCGAAAAATGCTCTTAAAAGTGGAACGTATGTCCAATTATGCAAACAAAGTGCATGCCTACAAGGGCTTAAAGGTGAAGCTTAGTGTCCACTTGGGGTGAGCCCTAAGAGGTCCATAACAAAAGTCATACCCCCATGACTAAGATAACAAGTCAAAAATAAATGCATGATCAAGGACTAGTGTAGCTTAGGTGTCTACTAGGTCAGTTCCCAAGAGGTCCATATCAAATGCATAATTCCCATGACAAATGTGATATGGACAAAAAGAAAATGCAACAAGAGAGGGATCACAAAATCAAGTAAGTGACCTTCCAATTGCTTTTGAATATTTGATTTTGTGCCCCTGTAAAATAATTTAAACATTCTTTTGAGGATATTTTGTAAAGAAACGCCCTCAACTGATGAGTTTATCCTCTGGTATGTATTGAAGCTTTGCATTTTATGGTTGCCAAAGATTAATTCAGAGAATTTTTCTTCTCAAACATGAATAGACTTAATTTTTTTGAGCTAATTAAATGTCAATCAAGATGGTTTCTTTCCCTTTATAAAGGCTTTACACTGATAATCACCTGTAATAGCCATTGAGGATAAATTTTCAAATTGCATCCAAGGATTCTTTGTATACACAATCTGGCTATTTGCAAAAAAAATTTATACTGACATAAAATATTTACAAAGCCTTCAAAATAAACCCATACTAGGGTTGGTCAACATATCAAAACTAGTTGTAACATACCTAGATAAATGATTATTACAAACAGGTAGTGACCAAGGCTTAGAAAAAGACCTATAAGCCTGCCATGCACTATGGGAACCCATAACGTTTACAATATCATAGGGTCATTGAAGAGTGCAATTCTCATTTTTTCCTAAAGGCCTTGCAATATAAGCATCCTCCTCCAAAACAAACTCTTTGATTGTTTTCTTATCTTGAATATTTTTCTTATTGTTAATTGAATCTTTTTCGTTATTTTCATTGAAATTCTTAATTTGTTGATCTGTCTTGTTTTATTATTATTGCCATTATGATCAAATATTTGTTCTTGAGTAATGATTTTATGAATACATTATAACCATCAGTACATGAGGAGCTTGGTTAACATCTCGTGCCTTGAAAATACTCATTTTTTACACCAAAGGTGTATCCACTATGAAATGAGGCAAATTGATTTATACTGTCTATAATTGAAGTCATCCTGGAGGTGATTTTGATCATCCCCATCGTTCATCATTCTTCATTTCCTTTTCTCACTGCTACCTACTAACTGTAGTGTCGTGGAATGTAGCAACCTCGCTAAGGTGGGCGAAAGATTTTTTTTTTGGTTTATTAGATTTGACTGCTGTAGTTAATGTCTATGAAATGAGGCAAACTGATATCTACGGCTAAAGTCATCTTGGAGACGATTTTGATCATCCCCATTGTTCATCATTATTCATTGCCTTTTCTCACTACCGCCTACTAACTATAGTTTCATCGAATGCAGCAACCTCTCTTAGGTGGGCGAAAGATTTTTTTTTTGGTTTATTAGATTTGACTATTGCAATTAATGTCTTGGCACCACCATCCTATAAATATCGCATTGCCATGAAAGTGAGGACTACTCAATTACCACCTCCATGTGTGACGAGTATTCATCTACTCAACATAAATTACATTGATTGCAAACTGATATTTGTTTTTTGATATTATACTGCTGGTAAGATATTTCTTCAACCACCACCTCCAATGTGCATAAATAAGTCGGCTTATAGCAGAGAACTCCAACAACAACCTGGAGAATTGGTCATTTTCATTAGTAAAAGATCTATACTACTATTTTCTGCCTATGGAGTACTTAGAAATTTGAATCAATAAAAGATCCCTACTACTATTTTACAACTAGGTACTAATGCACTAGTTTGGTCATTCTTCCATTTTTGTAGTAGACTTTAATAGTTTTTACTAACTGTTTAGATAAAATAGTGAGAGACTAGAGTTATTCTTTATGCTTACTGATATGTTGAAGGACTAAACCTACTCATATTAGTTTAAATTTGGTAAGGCTCTGGTGTCAAACACACCCTATTTGGATGCACAAATTTAGATTTAGGACACTAGAGGAGCAGGAGATGCACACTAGACAATCCCCGTAACCTAGAGATTAGGCATAATTAATCACCCTGGCCCTGTCAATAGTAAAAGCCCAATAATCTCACCTCTGTATGCAAACACAATCATTCAATGATGGTGCTTGATGATTCTTTTTCAATAAGCTTCTACATAAGTGTGTTTAAAATTCTTTGAGTATCCAACCAAAAATGCAATGAACACAACCAAAAATGTTATATCCCTACATTTCTTTCTCTCCCTGATTCGCCAACTCCTTGGATGCTCTTGTTGTTGAGCATTGGTGTTGTCAGTACTTTCAGAGTATCCCATTCCCATACTGATACCAATACTTGTTTCTTCTCCTTCATTGTCCATACCCATTACTTTTTGCTCTTTTCTTCAGCTTGTTTAGTGTGAGCTTAGAACTCCAACTTCTTCAGATATATAACCCATAAAACAAAAGGGGAAAAGGTGGTTTTTATAGCCATAAAAGCAGTAAGAAGAGTAGTGCCATTGTCATCATCTAACCTCAACTTTTGACTAAATGGTACATGGATAGACATGTAATGTACGTATTGCTCACATTATTAACTCGGTCATTCACACACTTACCTGAGGTGAAGGTTGTATCATGTATGTCTTATCAAAAAGTGTATTTATTGTCAGAACTAAAGTCTCCTTTTGATGTTCTGTTATATTTAGTAAAACACAATGTTCTCTTCAAGAAGTTTTGTTACTCTATTAGGAAAGAGGATTTATTAATTGGTAGATTAAGTGTACTTAATGAATTTTGAATTTTTATTCAAGAATTAATATTATGTTAAAAGTTATAAAAAATGAAGTGATTATATTCAGATTTCTAAGTTTTACCATGATGAAAATAATTAGTCTTCATTCAGATTTCATTCAGTCTCTAAAATTAGTTATTCTTAGGTAATCATTCATATGCATGTTTCCATCTTTAATAGTTTTGATTGATTCAACCTCTTTCATAAGCATGTTTCCTTCCTCCTTTATTAGGAAATTTGATTAATAATTGAGACACTCTGATCATAGAGTAAAAATGGTGGATGACTATATCAACCTGGTAGTCATAGGAATAGAAAATAAAATATTTATGTAATTGAAATGAAGCAATAGCTGAGTACATTAAAAAATTGGATGAGAGGACTTGTTTGATCAAATCAGACAGTATACTTTTAAAAGCATTATTTTTTTAAGAATGTTTAGGAATATTTTATGTATTTTGAGATTAGGTAGTTTTAGATCTTTATTTTTTTGGATTCATTTTTAAGGATGCTTTTGTTATGTGGTTTTCTATTTTAAGGAGTTTTAACTAACATTTTCTTCGATTGATTTGTTTTTTATAAGAAGAGATTTATGGGCATTTTAGGAAATGCTATGTGTAATTGTGCTACTTTGGGTTTCCCTTTTTGTCATTTGGTTTTATTTTTCAAGAGGTCTTCACTTTACTCTCATCGTTTTCTTAATTGATTTTCAACAAGAATGCTTTTTCATTGAAATCATACTATATATTTCTCTCTTGTCATTTTTTAGAACAGGATTGTTCCTTTCTTTTTAAAAAAATTGATTGTTTGGGATTCAACATATCTCATAAATCCCTCTCCCAGCTATTGAAAATCAATGTTCCAATGGAAAATGAATTTGGGTTGTTCGGTTGAAGAAAATAATTTTGATTTTAGGTAGAATGTGCTTTTGTTTTTATTTATTTTTAACTTAGTTTTTAAATTTTGGTTCTATTTATTATAAAAGTTTTAGGTTTTTTTTTTAGTTTTAGGCATTTAATATTGGACATTATGTCATCATCTCCTAGATTTCTTTGGCCCTTTCACATATGTATAATTTCCACACAATGTTGCCCCTTTAAAATGAGTTCACAAGTAAAGTGTTTGCATTAGCTTTTTAATTAAAAATATTAAAGTTAGGTTTTTATTTTAATTTACTAAATAGCTACTTCACCTTATATTTTATAGCTCTTTTTTGTAACTGAAAAGCACATTTTCTAATTTAGCACTAGGAAGAAGAAAACAAATCCATAGAATTGACAATGTTAAACATGGTTAGAATTGCAAATGTTATCTAGTATTGTATTTAACATTATGATACTTGTTAACATTAGGTGCTATTTTTACATTTACTACATCCAGGAATGACACTCCCTAGTCAATGTACCGATATAATTGAAGTGCCAGATAGTGATAGCTCCCCTGAAATTCCAATGGGTTCACCTCCTTCAACCAATTGGGATGGTACTTCTGCAAATGTTGTAGATTTGTCAAATGAAATCTATGTTAATTGTTTTGACACTTTATACAAAATACAGACAATTTTTTGAAATGTACACATTGTCTAGGACTTCAAGGTGCAAGCAATGGAAGGCACATTACAAGATTTCCAAAAAACATGTGACAAACTAGCTGATTTTTGTACTTTTTTAAGAGATGCATGTTGATGAGATTTACAGAATGGGCGGTGCTTCATACATAAAACATTCTTTCCAAAACTATATAGATAATGCATGAATAGCTTTTTTTCTTCAAATGTGTATATAGTTCACTTTTGTAATGTGCTTATGAGCATACTGAACTATGACTATTGTTCTACCTTTTTACATGAAGCTCCTACACTAAGTGTTATTTTCCTAGTGTAAAAAAACATTCCTTAAGTTCCTTAAAAGTTGCCTACTATGTAAATCAGATACTATATTGGAATAAATCTATGTTATCTAATAACTATAGAAATATCTTTTTTGTACATTGATGTTATATATGTGCAATAGTATCCATACTTATCTCTCATGGTTTCGCTTGTACATTTTATCACATTATATTACAGTATATGACATCGTAGACCACCTATGTAACATTCTTACATTCTCTACACATAATTGTTATTATAAATTCAAAACAAGACATAATTAAACTATGTTTTCCTTTTAAAAATTCTATGTAATTAGTTTGTGAACTCTCATGAAATTTGTAACACATATGTCAATCCTTTGTAATTAGTAATATTAGTAAAAAAAAATAAAAAATGTAATACTTTCCTTTTTCATACGTCTAAATATTTCAAACCCTCACACATTTAACATTTCAATACTTTGTCAAATGTGGTATTCCGATTTCATTAAAAAAAAAGATACACCAATTATTTACTCCAAACTTGAAACCTTTTCAATGTTAGAATATCATTTTTATTTTCATTAAAAGTGGCACTTAATTTGTAGTGATTTTTTCAAGTTCTTTTTTATCCAATTGACTTATGCTCACCACCTTTTGCATTAAAAGTGGCATTTAATTTGTAGTGATTTTTTCAAGTTCTTTGTTATCCAATTGACTTATTCTCACCACCTTTTCTACTCATATCAACAGGACCAATTTTTATTCAATACTCGGAATCCTTGTGAGTGCTACATATAGAGGTGCTATCTATAGGTATGTTTTCAATTCACTATCTTTGAACATCTTCATTCTTTAAATTGTATTGCATACTCTAAATGCACCTTTTAGAACTTCGTCTTTCTACAATTATACATTTATTGTGAGTTTGTAACAATTTAGACATAATAACCTCTTTTATTTATATACAATTCTTTAAGATACAAATCTATTAGAAATTTTCCCTTCACAATAAGTTTGAAAATGCTTACATAACCTTTTTTCCCTTACCATTTGTTCAAATTTCTTTTAATTTTACAAAAAAAAATCATTCAGAAAACATAGTCTTGTACTTTTTCTAAAACACCACTAGCATTTTTAAGAATTGTACAAACTTAGACTCTCTTTTCACAATTTTCCCTCTTTTGCGACCAATTTACATTACCAATGTTACCAAGTTAGCATTTTTCAATTTGGGCCCAAACTTATTGCTAACAGAATTCAAATTTAAAACAACCTAATTATCATATTTCAACATGCTGGCAGGCGCATTTACCACACTAAGTGCGAAAAAAATGATGGCAACATTGACTGCAAATGCCATTGCAGATATTCTTGCAGGCATATTTGATTTGACCCCTGTTTTGCAAATTGCATCTGTTGACTCTATTCAACAAGCTCGCTCTGCACTCGTCAAATACCGTGTTGAACTTTCTGATGGTTTACACATACATCATGCTTTACTTCCTGGACGGTTCAATGATCTTGTCTTGGAGAAGGCTTTAGTAAAAGGTTCTATTGTCCTACTTAAACAATATAGCTCAAAGATGTTCCACAAATTTATGTACATCCACATTCCCATAAAATTTTCCTTCTTTTTATTTTTCCCCTACATGCTCTTACTAAATGTTTCACTTTATAAAATTGTAGGGCTATCATTCTTGAAAACTTTGAATTAATTTCAAACAATGCACCAATTGTTGGAACTTCAACTCCTCTTCTCCAATGAAGAAGCTCCCTCCCATCAACTAGCTATCTAGCCCCATTGGGATCCTCTCAATCTACAAATGATTCATTTGAAGAAGATGGTGAACCTCAGAGTCAAAAGAGTATATCCCCTTTTAACCCAATTCCCATAAAATGTTAACCCCAAAGCACAAGTATTGGACCATTGAGGGTCGAGCCTTGACGAAATCGTTAATCCACGAATATAAAAATGTTGGACATGATGGAAAAGTTTTTGGATTTGATTTCATAGATATGGCAGGCTTTGAAATTCATATTTCTTGCTTCAATGAACAAGTTGATGAATTTTACCATGCTATTAACTCTAATAGTCTTTATGTTATCTCCAACGGATGAATCAAAGTTGCAAACACAAAATATAGTATCTCAACACATCCCTATGAAATAATTTTGCATAGCTCATCAACTGTACTTCCATCCACATCCTTGAACTCCACAATACCCACTCATACTTTCCACAATAAAAGCATCCATGCATTGTCCTTTTTTCCTATCAATTCCCTTGTTGATGTCATTGGAATACTTGTAGCTATCTCCCCTGCATCAACCATTCGTAAAAGAGATGGTACAAAGACAATTAAATGCACTGCTACAATTGTTTACATGCCAACTTGTACCATAGATGTTACACTTTGGGGTCATCACTGCTATATTGATGGGATACAGATTTCTGATATGCCTGTACAACCAAACCCTTATGTAATTTTGATTAAATCGGGACGTATTACCACATGGTGTGGAAGAGGTCTTGACACTATTTTCCCAACTAAAGTTCTAATTAACCCAAATTTAGCAGAGACCTCAACCTTACAAACATGGTATGCAACTACAGCTATTGCCAAGCCCTTTAGTTCCTTGTCAAAAAAACACCTTTCTCCCATAAAGTTTACAAATCTAGTCAATATCTCATCTCTTGCAGAAAAAAGCATGCTTGAAAAGAAAAAAGTTTGCATAAAGGCCTCCATTTCAAAATTGCACCTTGACAACTTCTATTACCTTTCATGTCCTTTATTGGTGGACAATAAAAAATGTAAAAAAAAGGTTTTGCAAACTTCCGAGCTACTACTTTTTGTTGCCCAAAGTGCTCTAAAGATCTCCTTAAATGTGACTTTAGCTACATCCTAAAAATGGACTTGAAAGATGAAAGTGGTGAACTCCTCAAAGTAACCGCATTTGAAGGTCCAACAAATTCGTTAATTGGTGTTGTCGCAGAGGATTTCTAGCTACTCTTTGTTGAACCTGATATTGCTAAAGACATATTGGACCATATTGTTGGTAGCCAATTTTACATTGATTTGAACATCCAAATGATTCCCTTTGGTGGACAAGAAACACAAAGCATTGTTGTTACTAGCATTAAGCCAATTTAAATGTTTCACTTCTCTCTTCTTAGGAATATTGTAAACCCCACCTACCCATATATGTAAACATTTTGGGCCATATGAAAAAAGTTTTATTTTGTTATCCCCGCCTAGCGTCACCTAGAGGCGAGCGGGGTGGCGAGACTAGTCCCTGTGAGTGTTTGCAGCGCTGACCACCACAACCACCAAGTAAGTATCGAGAGCGGAATCGAACCCGAGACCATGAGGAGCCATCCCACAGCCTCAAGCCAATCCCGCTACCCGAGCCGGCTATATATGTAAACATTTTGACCATATGAAAAAAGTTTTATTTTGTTATCAAAAAACATTACATATTCACATATACAAATTTGCTGGTACATTTTCCTTCCGCTTTGTAATTTTTATAGCTTATGTTCTCCTTCGTCATCACATTGATCATGGTTATTCTCAAATTTAAATTAAAATAACATATTTAAATGAACACTGTCCATTTTTTTAATATCTTTATGTACATTAACATTTCTATGTTCAAATTTGTATGTATGTATCTTGTATATACTACTAGAATTATCTCTCACAAATCTATTTCATTTCTTTTAACATCAACATTCACTATTATGGAGGCTGAAAATGAAAGAATGCAAGAAATACATTCTTGTCAAAATGCATTGAAGCTTAAACAATACCATGCAAGGAAAGATGAAATTAACAAACAAAGATGTGAGGCCAATCAAACTCTTGTTTCTAGAGCTTCAATATATACAATATATCCACCTCTTACTATACCCATCCTACCAAGAATTGCACCTCCCCCACAAAATATAGTTCATCCTAGGCAAGATATCGAAATGCACCCTTCACCACTTTTCCCCCAAGAGTATTTCTTTGCTAGAAATAACTTCCGAACAAAGTTAGATAGCCTATCAAAGATGTCAACTTGTATGGTTTGCATGGAGAGATATCCAGGAATCAAAACTAAGCAAACAAATGGACTAACTACTTGTTATAGATGTACATCTGAAAAAATGACCATCGCTTCTCAAAGTGGAACAACATGGACCTTGGTGAGCAACCTGTATGTTTACAAATTCTATCCCAGATTGAGGAAATGTTATTAGCAAGGGTTAGCCCAATACTTCAAGTTACCTATGCTAGGGGGGGCAACTAAAATACAGTGGCCACACTATCAGTTTTCCTCAAGATATATTTGCAATTGCATCCTACTTGCCTAGGCATATTAATGATCTTGATATTCTAATAGTTAACAGGGAAAATATTGGCCAGCAACCATATAACTTCCATGTGAGTAGAGGATGTGTCCACGAGGCAATTAAAGTATAAGATGTGCAATGACCCATACTACAAGGATGTCCAAATAATTGAGCTTGCATTATCCACTTTGCCAGAGTGTTCAACTGATGTCTCCAACCTTATTTATGCAACATCTTCAAATCCTACAACCACAGATACAAACTTGGAAGAAACAAGTGACATCGAATGTGACCCTACTGAAGACAGCTTGTTGCCAACAACATCCTTCGTGTCGAATCTCCCGCATGCACGTACTGAGGTCGAAGAAGTGCGCTCTTTGCTACAACTAGGTGTGGGACGACCAACATCAACCATTGCATGGCCACCCATTTCTCCATCTCCTATAAATGAATACACCACTGAAGGATTATTTGCTATGGCATTCCCCACTTTGTTTCCAAATGGAAAAGTTGTGTTCAAGCAACACCGTATCAAAGAAATTAAACTACATGAATATGCTCTCCACCTCCTAAGGTACCATGATCATCGGTTTGGCTAGCACCCTCGATTTAGGTACTTCATACTAAATATTATTATGCACCATTGTAGCCAAGCTACCTCCTCTGTATTTGTCAACAAACAACTCGATGGTTGCCTTCCTCAATAGTAACTAACGTATGCCTTAGATTAAAGGACATGCCAGATGACAAACTTGCAGATCAACTCATGCGGTTTAGTTCTTCAATTCGTGGAACTCGTCCATTTTGGACCCAACGTCGAGGGGAACTTTTTGACATGATCATTCAAATTGGTTGCCCCTCACTCTTCTTCACCATTAGTGCAGCTGATACAAAATGGCCAGACTTGCATGCCATCATGCCAACCAAGCCTCCTACAAATCCTTCTATGGCTTCTAGGTGGAGGATCCAAAACATTGTATAGAATCCACACCTCACCACAGTCTACATGCACCACAGGTTTACTCCATTTTGGGAGGAGGTTTTGGAAAAACTTCTTGGTGCATCTAAATATTGGTATAGGTAAAACCTATTCTTTCTCGATCTTGAAAAATATACACATACTTTAATTGTTTACTAAAACATATATCACTTCACTTTTAACAAGACTCTAACCTTGATAGTTTTCTAAATATCATGTTTTCATATGTATGAATGGCAACACAGAGGATCTGCACACATCCATGGTTTTCTATGGCTCCAACAAGCTCCTAATATTAGTAGATTGGAATGGAATAACATTCAATCTATACATAATGCACTTGATTACGTAGATAGATAGATAGATATGTCTCGTATTGGAATCCATGTAGCCTCCAATTGAGAAGCCAAACAATCCACTGCTCTGTTCTTGATGATCCTTGCTTGATGGACACAACAAGGATCTTGTCATGTGAGCCTTCAATAGACTATTGTGAATTGGTCAACCGTGTTGAACGACACACAAAGTGTAATTTGAAAACATGCCTCAGAAAGAAGGGGCCATCTACTGTATGTCACTACAAAGCACCATGGTCCATGCAAGAAAAGTCAACTCTTTCAAATGACAAGACCGATCATCCCAAGCACACACCAGCTCACAATGATGATCGGTTGAACCTTCACAACCCATCTATCCTATCTATCTGGAGGGCTAATGTAGACTGCCAACCTATATTGTCAATTGATGCTGCCCTCAAATATATTGCAAAATATGCTACAAAAGCTAAGCACAAATATGAAACATATCATGCCATGTTATCTCACATCTCCATGAACTTAGAATCAGAACTACTAGCCCCAATAGCTTTTTGTAAATTGCTTATTGATAGCCTTGTCGATCGTGATATTAGTGCACAAGAAACTTGCCACCTTCTACTAAAATTACCCCTCTCCATATCCAGTAGGACATTTGTGTCTTTAAATGTTAATCACCATAAATTTCAACATGTATCAATCTCTTCCACATCAATTACCACAACATCTACATACATTGATGCTTACATGGCCTGTCCCATACATCTAGAGGCAATGCCCCTCATTGAATTGACCCAAAAATAGACCTTTAGAGCATCCTAAAAAAATGAACAATGGAAGCAACACCCTCATAAAGCAATTGTTCGCATCTCACCTAGGTTCACAACCATCCCTACAAGAGATGACAACAAATTTCATGAATTTTGTTGGAGTGAACTAATTTTATACCACCCCTTCCGGAACATTGACATAGAATTTGGGTCCTCTGAACATCAAATTATATGGCAATGGGAAATGTTCTCTTCTACATACAAGGCATGGCATGTACATGACACACATCCAACACTAGTAGAAGCATCAGATGCAAGTAGCAACTCAAGAGCGTTGACCATTTCTTACAAGGTCATAGCCTAGAAGAATGGCAGGTTCTCTCTAGTTTGCACCCAAACCTTCCTATATAGCTTGATGCACTAGACATGCTTAGTCGTCGTGAAAATGACATACACCATGAATGGCAACAATCCAATCTCACCCCACTACAAATGCATGTTGCCACTACTTTCATAGACTCCAATAGGGCAACCTTTCAAGTGTGCCATGCTCAAAATGAACACACCCACGATAATTTCTCTACTCAGCAACAAAGAGCATTCAATATAGTATGGTCCCATCTAACCACACTTCCGTTGCAACCACCACTCAAGCTAATTGTCCAAGGAACTGTAGGAACTGGAAAGTCATATTTGATTAAAAAAAAAAGGTTTTCCCTCATGAGCTCAACTTCGATTCACCAATCACCTTTACTATTTCTTACACCTACAGGTGTTGCAACATTCAACATTCAAGCATCAACCATTCATTTTGCTCTTCGCATTCCAATAAAAGAAATGGCCCCCCTACAAGGGAAAACACTTGCAACCTTCCAAGAAAGTATGTACTTTATTAGGTACATTTTAATTGACGAGATGAGCTTCATTGGCCCAAAGTTGCTGGAACGTATTGACATGAGACTACGAGAAGCATTCCCAGTTCACAACCACCTGCCCTTTGGAGGACGTTCAATCATACTCTTTGGTGACTTGGGCCAACTGCCACAAGTTAAAGATATCCCCATGTACGCTTCTACTTCCTATGGTGGCACTCTATGGCGCAGCTTCACAACTGTGGTAACTTTGACAAGAATATTTTGACAAATTGGTCATGATCCTTCCCAAATTGCTTTTCGTACGCTTCTCCACAATCTACATAATGCAAATCCCACAGAAGAATACTGGCAAGTTCTCATGTCATGTTCAAGTTCCTCGCTCAGTTCTAAAAAAAACTTTGCTTTCTTCTCTTCCATGCATCTTTTTGCAACAAACGAATTGGTCTTACTACACAACAAACGTATGTTGTTGTCTTTGGAAACACCTATTGCACTTTCCATTGCAGAGCAACTAAGGGGGTCAACATACACAAATCCAGATGAAGAACAACTTCAAGCTCAAATTCTTTTATCTATTGGGCAAGAGGTCATGTTATGTTCCAATATATGGGTTGAGACAGGACTCGTGAACGGTGCACTTGGTCAAGTAAAAGCTATCGTATACAGTGAAGGTGAGAAACCACCTCAACTACCTTTGTATGTGGTTTTTCATTTCAAGAATTGCATTGGACCACGCTGGGAGCATAACAATCCGATATATGTCCCAATAACACCGCTTAGCCGGGGGCTTCGTCGTCAAATTCCACTTAAAATGGCATGGGCTTTGACAATACACAAATCACAAGGACTTATGCTCCCAAGGGCCACAGTGGACATTGGCAACGTAGATCGACAAGGACTGACATTTACAACTCTTTCAAGAATTCTTGATCTACAAAACCTGCGTATCCACCCAGCCTTCTCATTCCAACGCTATGCACGAATTCAACAAAGCCCATATGTTGCTCGCCGAATAAACAAAGAGTCTCGATTGCAAGGAATGTCAAATTAAAACTTCTCAAGCACTTAAAGGGAATTTGACCTACTTAAGGTATGCCACTTTGTTTTTTATTTCACTACCAACAATTACTATTGTTACTTTCTTGTAAATTAATTCTTTGTTCTTCCTTACCTATAAAGTCCTCTCATTGCTCATTTACACTATCTTCTCATTGTTTAAGACCTACTAATTCTCCTTCAAGTTATAAATATCCCTTTTGCTTGCTACAAATACATTGTCGATTTCGACAATTGCTTTCATCTCGATGGTTGATTTTTTGTTGTTTCCCATACATCGCCCTTCCTAATCATCACTCTAACTGTTCACATATATCTCCTGTAGTACTTCTACCAATGACTTCTTTCAAAGTGCCTGTACTTCTACTTCTTCATCCACCATCACTAACCTAGTAAATGTTCTATCTAGCTCCCTCCAAGATTGTTAATTTATGTTTTCTCTATAATTTGTGCGAAATTTATTCACCATTTGGATTATTTTGCAAAATATGATGATAATATTTAGTAGGAATACACAACCATGAGAAGAGATCGAGTCCCTGATCAACACTGCTCACCGCTTCTCAGAGTCCCCAACAAATTGGAGAAACTCCTAAATATTCTGGAAAAAAAGACCATGGCTTCCACTCCCGTTGATATCAAAGAGCTTCCCAACTCTTATGTCTTCATAATCGATATGACAGGCCTAAAAAAGAATGACATCAAGGCATTTCAATTATCAATCTCTAAAACCCTTATTTTCTCTACATCCGAGGTATGCAAAATATTCAAATCGTTGCCCACTAAGACTAACTAAGTTGTTCTTTTGTGTTTGAGAATAATCAGGTTCAAGTAGAAGATGACACTGTGCTCAAAATCAGTGGAGAGCGACAGAGGAACGAGCAGGAGAATGTTTAATACTTCCGTATGGAACGCAGTGCCGACAAAATTATGCGTATATTTACCTTGCCTGACAACTGAAATCTCCAGGCCATTAATGCTAACTGTTAAGATGGAGTTGCCTAGCTGACCACCTCTCCTGACTGTGTTATTTTGTTTCCAAACAATATGCATTTTATAATATAGTATAGCTACATAGTGCTACACACAATACTTTATAGTTCACATTTTAATGTTATTATACCTAAATTTTCTCCTTTACGTAATAGGATTAACTTTCATTTCATTTCAGTGCCAAATTTTAAGCAACTTATTTATGCCACACTCGTTTGCATCTTTCTATTTCCATTATTTATGCCACACTCGTTTGCATCTTCTCATGTCATTTCTTATCTGTTTCAACTATATTTTTGGCGTACCCAATTGCACACAAAAAAGTGCAATCGCTAGTCTAAAACCTAATGCTTAGGTCTCATATGCCGACTTTTCTGCATAAACCCGCCACTTCTACAGTAGTCAATGCATTCTTCTTTATTTGAATATTATTAATTTATACTAAACCATTATATAAACAATTAATTTATTCTTATTACTTGCATCGTTGGGCCTTGATGCTTGGAATTTGCGCTCCTTGCCTAGAAGATAAGACTTACAGAAATCAGCGAAACCCGATGGCCGAACTTTTCCGGCCCAAGCAAACAATAGCCGCGAATCCTCCAGAGTTCCTGCTGCCGAGAACAAGAAAATGACGGAAGGAAAAAAATAAACGCCGAAAAACAGTGAACGGGGAATCTGACGGGTGTAATTTTTTCAATTGTCTTGTTTGCTACGGTCTCTCAAGTCGCCTCTGTTCATAGAGGGAACGCCTTCGGCGTAATGCATCACTCAACCACATTAGTTAATATTTTGTTCCACAAAATTTTACATATAATGCATCACAAAACAATAGTTTAAGCGAATCGCAATAACTGATCAACACCGATGATATGGAGCAATCCCTGTTTCAGCATCTACCAAAGTTGGTGAGAGCAAAAACCCAGGACTCGATTGAACTCATTCTGAGGTCTCTATGGAGGACCCGCAAATCTGGACTTGATGCAGCCGAGAAAGCCCATTTGCAAGACCTCCTCCAACTCCCTTCACTCGAAGAATTAGACCCTGTAAGTTGAATCCATTTTTATACATCATTTAAATTTAGGTTTAACCTCTGGACTGGGCAACTTGTTAGTTGTTATTGGGGGTCTTTTCTTTTGCTTTGTCAGATTTTGGGCGAGGTTATGGTTTATCGTTAGGACAGTCTGGGGTATACGTGGTTTGCATTCTTTAAAATCTGTAAATATAAGTCATGCTTAGATATACACCATTATCGTTGTACCACAATCTCATTATATGTCTGCTGGAGTCACAGGGAGCCTTGTTGCAGTGTGTATGTTTTGCTCTTTCGAGTGTTACTCATTACCATTCACAAACCTTTAGGAGTTTTCGTAGTACAGTATTACTTCTAAACTTGGATATATTCTAAATGAGATCACCGAGTTCTTATTGATTCTTATAATTCAGTAGATTGTGCAAAGTAAATTTTTATGATATCAATGATAATGACGATGGAAGATACTATTGTCACCTTTGAGCTGGTGCTCAACTGGGTAGGAAATCCCTCTTGAGAGAGAAGTGAGAACTTTGGGATTTTACTGTTTGCAGGGTTAGGGTTTTTCATGTTGTGACTAGGTAGAATCCCAGGTCGCCCAGATTGCGGGACTCCACTGGCCAATGCATTATCCCATATTGTATAATTTCCTCGCATCTGAGCCTGAAATTCAGAGTCCTTATAAACATCGATGCATGTACCTATAGAAATAAATTAACCAAAGTTATTTTTGATTCCCATAATTCCATGGTAAATTTTGCAAAGTAGGAATGCCATGGAAACATTTTCCTAACATTAGAAAGAGGAAGACGGATTAAGAAAAATGATGTTTGTTTTCAAAATTTTGTATTTCAGAGTTGAAAGATAGTTGGAGAGTGGAAGCCAAGGCAATTTCTATGATCAACAGCCTTTTCTGTATTTAATGCTAAAATTGGTTTTTGACGAGAAAAAGCAAACAAAGCTTGCTGACAAATATTTCCTTTGAACTGTTTGTAATATCATGTATAAAATATCAGGTTTATTAATTGCTAGCATATGCCGAGGAAAACAAGGCAAAAATGATAAATGCACAGGGGAGAAAGGGAAAATCTCAGTCTGAAAAATGTCTGTAATGACTTGAAAATCTAGAGCCAAAGCTATTTACATCATGAGTTACTACATTTTGTTAAGGATGTACTCTTCACAGCCCTTCATGGTCAAGGCCTCTTTTAAACATTTTTTTTATTTGCTAAAATGAGTGTTAAATGGGTTGGCCTCTTTTGACTTTTATTACAAAAAGGGGATGACTTTGAACCTCTTGAAATTAGGGGATATGTGGTTGCATCAAACAATCAAGAGATATTATCCAGATGTTGAAAAAGCTTTGCCCATGCTACAAAATCAGATGAGATGGTAAGAAAACTAAACGGAACATCTGGTTAACATTCAATCTCACAGACAACTTCAGAAAATGATTTCACAAGAAAGAAGTCACATATATGAGTCCAAAATTAAGGTTAATTTATATGCCATCATTAGACTTTGTTTGATGATCTGAAAATTTATCTTAACATAGACCACCCACATAATTCTTGGGCTTGGTGAAACTTGCCATGTGGCCTATGTAAAGTTTATACTATAACTTTGTAGGTTGATAGACACATTAATGTTGAGTTAATTGAGGAGGTTAGTGATTGTTACTTGCTACTGATTAGTGCTCATCATCAATTAGAAGAATGCTAAAAATTTGATAGAAGATCTAAAATATTTTGGATGCTACTTTTAGCTTTGATAGAATGAAGGCTAAAACAGACTTCCTCTTTTGCCTCATTAAGTATTAAGTTCCGTTGAGATTATAAATTCTCTCTTTTGATCCTGCATAGATACATCCAATTTCAAACCTTGATGCTCCTCCATCATACAAAGGGAAATTAGACAAAGAATTGCAAAACCAAATTGTTTCCATTATGTGATGATTGATGGCTAATATGGACTAAATAATTGTTCAAAAGGTCAGTTTACTTTGGAGTTGGTTAATGTAAATGAACACAAGTTGTTGTCAGCATATCTGTTTCTGTACTCAAATTATTTTGGTTGGATGGTGATATCGACTTCATACAGATTGTAGTATGCCTGCGAACATTGATTCGGAGGTGTGTTCATGAGAACCTTGGTGAAGAGGAACTCCAAAAGCTGTTCCCCCCTGAGTTTCCCCTTGATTTGCAGAGTTTGCTTGTGCTATTATTAAAGAAGCTTCAGATTGAGTGGAGAGAAGATATGGCTAAAGATCAAGTAAGTCACTTTTTCCCCCTGATCTGTTCTGGTTTTAAATATTCTTGTGAGAATTGACTGGAGATTTTCTATTCTGCTCACTGGTAGTTTGTTTTATAAGAAAACCATCTTTGGGTTTTGTTTCTCTACTAGTCACTATGCAGATAAATGAAAGGGAACTTTGATGACAGTCACTAGGAAGCTGCATTTTTCCATGAATATATTCATTTCTATGGTAGTTGTTATTTGTGTCATGCATGATTATGGGACATTGATCTAGAATTCTTCCTTTTTTGTTTTTCCTATATGACATAATCACTGATAAAAAAATTATTTGCATTGATTGATTGATATTCAGCTTGAATGGCCACGGACAAGGGTAGTCTATCAGGTTAAAGTTGGTCCAACAGTGCCTCAAACCTCACCTGTGAACATGGTACCTCCAATATGGCCCTCCCTGGAAGACAACAGACGTCCCTTCAACCGCTGTGAACTTGGGGTTCCTTTGGGAATGCCCTCTGGAAATTTGAATTCTTCAAGATTAGTCCCCCAACAGCCACCGCAAGATGACATCAATGGAGATGGTTCTCTGGTATTAATTCAGTAATCTCTCATATTCTTACCCTGCCTCCATATTGATGCTATTTGCTAAGTAATCACAGTAAGGGATGTGTACCATATGCCAAATAAGGATGGTGGAAAACATGGGTTTATGTGATGGTTTCTTAAGCTAGACTGTGATGTTTAACCAAACTTCGAATTAAAGTTTCAAAATGAGACTATGTAAATGTGTACATTTTAAACATAAATGCATTTGGAACCAGAGCATTGATGATATTCAAGTCAGCTTAACTGGAATTAAATCTACACTATGCAAATTCTAACATGAATTTACTTTTCCTGGAATTACATCAAATTTCCATGCAATGAAAATGATTGATATTGTGGAATGGACAGAGAGCTTGGTCACAAGTTTCTATCTCACTGGATGAGAGCCTTCCATATTAGTATCATTGAGAACTCTTGCCATTTTGGATTCATACTACTGAGTGTATGATAATTGCATTTTTAGATTTCTTGTGGAGTTTAGATTTAGGTGAAGCTGCAGAAAATATGGTAATCATTTACAATGTAATTTAAAATTTAGCTCAAGAATAAAAGATAATTTATATTGATTTAGCATCTGGGTGCTATTGATAAAGTGATTGATTTTTGCCTTGTCACTGTCTTTGTTAAGAGGTTGGAGCGGATACACCTCCTAACTTGCAACAAGTATTTTCCAGACATCATTGATTATGCAGTTTAGTTATGGAAGATCACTTTTATTTTTAAATGTCATATAGGTCTCTCTACCTCGTCTCAAGGCAATGACATGGAGCATGGAGAATCAAAATTCTACACCTGCAAATCGAGTGGCTGTGATTAATCTTAAGGTATTTATCTTACATAGAGCTCTTTTGATATTTGTGATGTCTTTTTTGTATTCATATTCAATTATGCACTTCTAATGTCTTACATGATATAAGCATTTTAATAATTTATTTGGCACCTTTTAGTGTGACAAAATAAAACAGACATACAGTAGATTAGAAGGGGAAGCTTCTTGTAGACAAAACAAAACTAAGTTGAACAATATGTATTGATATTTGCAATCTGTACAATGTTTTCTTGAGTGGTTCATGCTCACGCTAAACAAACTAAAGGTTAGATTTGTGTGTGGCACCTATCAATATACTCTTTATTAGGTCCAAAATGCATCTCCACTCCTTATTAGCCAAATAATTTATTTCAGCCTCTGTTTCCCCCTTGTTCCAAATTTTATGAACCTCTTAACTAGACAAATTATCCCTGCAAAGTATTTGAACAGAAAATTCTTTCTATGCTTGGATGATATTATTGGTGGATTTTTGAACATAAGGTCTCATGCATGGTACCCCAAACGCTCTAGAAAAATCAGCAGTGGTTTATGTAATTGTGACCACATGGTCCATGTACTGCACTAAGTATTCTTTTTTCACTCTATCATAATTGGAGACCTTTCAAACCAAATAAGGTTCAAGGTCTGTAAAATTAAAATAAGTAATCTAGAACATTTTATCTACGTGTGGCAAAGATAATGTAGCCTTTACTGGATGATCATTTGGTTTACTTATTCATGATAGCCGACATTCATTCACAAGGAGGCTTTCCCAAGTGATGATCTTTGCAATATTTGTGCCTTTTCCTTGTACAACCCTCAGGTTGCTTTTTCCTTTGGTTCCAATTGTGTTTGATAACATGCTTTGCGCCATCTTCTATTCTGCAATAGTTGTTGAAGTTGGAACTTGCCTTCCTTCCTTAGTGATACCATATTTTTCAAAAGCTTTATCTAATGCTGTCTTCCATACTTTTGGTCTATGTGAAGGAGGTAGATCAATTTGTGCATTCTTTCCTTTATTTAACATTATATTCTTTCATTTTTCAGCCATGGCCAATGTTGCTTTTGTAAAATCCGAGTTTTCTACTACAAAATACTTGGAAAAGCTTTATACATGATGCAAAAATACTTGTGCCCTCTTCTGGTCCTTGAATTCTTTGTTGCACTCTAAAGCCAACCAGTTTTTTTTATAGGAAATACAAATGTGAAATTTGAGGTTGGTGCTTGTTCAACAATGCAACTCATGTAAGGTGAGTGAACTAGTCAATTCTCATAACACTTGATGAACTCCTATGGGCCGTATAGGTAGTTATTTAAACTGTCAACACAAATTTCAGTAGATCTTATTGTAGCGATTTCTTGTATAGGCCATACTGTGGAATCTATTTCAACAGTGTGCACAGCAGTGAAGTCCTAGTCTGGATGGTTTGTGAGGGGACCATTTAGTGTAAATTATTTGTTTGAACTTTGTACTGTACAATGGGTTGAATTAGCTGTGGCCATATGATGATTAGTGACAAATTTAGAGGTGGCAAGTAAATCAGTAGCAGCTGTACAGTTAGAGTGAAATTTGTCAAGAGCCCCCATATGATGGGAAATAGATATGCTAGGAGAGCCACCGTAGAGTAAGAAGTATTTGCAAATCAATAGGCCATATGATGGAAACTTAATGAGATAGTTGTATGGTGGGAAATATTTGTAGAAGACTAGATTGTATGGTCAATACGTGGGTACATGACTTTCTTGGCTTGGGTTTGAGTGACTTCTAATACTTAATTGTTTTTTTCCACATCAATCATATTGATGCGAGCTTTTTGCTTTAAACTCCTTGCATCATCATGATTTGCAGGTCCACACCATTTTCACACCAATGCCATTTTGTTCTGGTTTATGTGACAATCTTTTGTAAAATGACCCCATTTATTACATTGTTGGCATTGTATAATGGGATGTCCTTTGGAGTCATATTATATCTGACTCCTACCTTCTTTGCTATTATTGAATCTGTTATTATTGTTTTACTTCTTTGATTCCAATAGCTGCCTGAAGATTTATTCTTTTTATTATGTGGCTCTAGTGGGGTGTTGGGTAGAGTGGACTACTCTCCTTGTGTAAAGAGCACGTATATACTCTTACTTTTTTAGATTGTATGGGGCACTTTAATTGAATGGCCCATAATTTGACAAATATTGCATAACATTTTCTTGAGACAATTAGCTTTGGTGTGACCCTCACTTTTACAATTTGTACATCACACTCCTTTAGGTTCTTTGCCTACCTTCAATTCCTTCCTCATTTGAAGCATGTCTCTTCCTAATGCTTGTATTGTTCCACATTCATTGTCATTGCTTCCATTTGAGTCATTATTTTCATCCATTTTTTTTGGATTGTAAAGACATCTTATCTTCACTTCCTATGCCCATTGCTCTATTATATGTTTTTACATACAATGGTGGTACAACTTTCATCTTTTTCCTTGATGAAGGAATATGGCCTTCAATGTTATCTTTTTTAAAACTATTTGTTGATTCTTTTTCTAATTTTGAGTAATTCCTTGAGCCTACAATTATAAGCTCTTAAACTTTCATGGTTCCCTTGCATGGTATTGTAGATTTCTACCACAATTTGTCATCTCAAAGTTGTTTTGATTTCATCTTTATAAGCCTTTAGTGATTTCTCCTATGTATTTTAGGAGGTTGATTCAATCTTTGCGTACCAATTGATGGCCACACTTCTCTAGGTGGTTGGAAAGAACTATAGCCAATATGCTTTGCCATTTTGGCCATTTGTTGTCCATCTCCTATGAACTTATGTAGCTTCCACCTCTCTACACTAGGGTGTGATGGTGGTGGAATAATTATGGTTTTACCTTGATGCAAATTTAGTGTTTGGAACTTGCTCCTCAAGAGGTTCTAGTTCAGATATTTTGGTGCTCCTTTGACACTATTGGACATGTGGGAATCCTCTACTCTTCTTTCAACTTCAACATTCCATTTTGCTTTTAGGTTCTCTTTTCTTTGCTCCAACCCCTTGCCTTAAAGTTTTTGTCCTTGTTTTGTCTTCTATTAACAACTCTTCAATGCTTTGATGGTTTCTCTCATATGCTTCCTCTTCGTCTAAGGAGTCCTCAAACTCCGTCTCCCAACAAAGAATTTTCTTGTATAGGGTAGGATGTATTGATTTTTTGTATTGAATTTGGGCTGCAAGGTCAATGCATGATCCTTTTAGTAGTGAAAAATGTCTAGCTATTTCCACCCACTTTTCCTTCATATGGTTGTGTCTAGTGGGTTGAATGGTTTGATGTCTTTGCTCTTGATGATGGTTTTGGCTTGCATTTGGACTCTGGCTTCTGAAGTTAGGCCTTAGATTTGAATTTACACTAATGGAGTTAATTTGGCTACCTTTTGCAGTTGTCTTTTCCACTCCCTTTGCTCCACCAATCGTAAAAAAATGTTTGATGTCTTGCTCCACTCCCTAATCACCTTGTGATCTCATTCTACCTTTATTTGGGTCTAAGGGCATTAATTGTTGCTAGTGTGGGGCTGGTCTTTGTTTTGGTCTTGTTCCTCTTATGGGTTATTTCTTTGTACCTTGAACGTATTTGTTGCTTGTGTGACTCATGATCTTGTTTGGCAGACAGATCTTGCAAAATTATAAAATGATTGGCAAGGATTTGGAGAAGATGATCAAGGAGTGTGTTCACTTATTCAGTCATTGCTAGGCTGTCCCAAGTTGTTTCTTGGGTTCTGTTGTCATGGAAGTGTGCACCCTTTTCTAAGTTGATAAAATTGCTCAACCACCTTGTGAAACATGGGATGATCTCCTTGAGTGTAGGCTCAAACTGCGGAGATCAACCTCCAGAAAGGGCTGGTTCCCTTGGAACTTCACCTAATCTAACCTATGCTACTGCTGCTTGCTGAGAAAAGAGAGAAGGATAACATTTATTGAAACCTAAACTCTAATATGGTGATGCACCAAAATGATTTCACACCTACACTGCTGTTTTAACACACAATTCCCTCAAGAGTTCAGCTGGTTCGCACAACTCAAAATGTTCACACATATTAATTCATTAGTGTTTTATATGAAGGTTTAAGTTTCACAGTTTAAGAGGAAAAGAAATGTTTCACACTTAATGGCTGTTTAAACCAGTAACACAACCTATATCCTGCGCTAAATATGAGTTTTTTTTTTGTTTGAAGGTGCTGAGATATGAGACATACAATAGTGAATAGAGGATTTGCTTATAAATCACAAGATAATATATCAATCAGTCGTTTGCACACAATGAAACAAAATACTGAGAAGACAAAACTTGATTTTATTGATATAAAAGGTGCTTACACAGCTGTACATAAGTCTGAAAAATGAGCTGCATTTGCTGCTCTAGCATGAAAGAACTTAAGAAAGTTACAATAAATGCTCTAAGAGAGAAGAGAACTAAAGAAAAACTGCCTTTAGGTTTGCCTTTATAAACTGCTCAACAGTTGCAAGAGAGTAAGAACATGTGTGGAGAAAGAAGGACAAGTGTTCACTTGAGTTAGCTGAGTCAAAACTCCTTTGGGCGTCCAAAACTGAAATCCCTACTTCGCAGCCCTTAAAAGTGCTCCAAAAAGGTGTTTGGATGCTGAAAAATTCACACCTTGACCTTGTCTACCATCAAAGCACCTAAAACAGCTCCTAGATGCTCTCAAAAAGGTTCAAACTGGTCAAAACTGCCCTATATTCCCTCCACTTGTTGGACAGCTCACTCAACCCCCACCTAGACACTTGCAACTGTTCATAATTGTTCTTCAATTGCTTAAAGAGCATGTGGAAAATGCTTGGAAATGATAAAATACCCTAGGAGGGCATGGTAGATCTTCAAGCACTTAATTTTGCCACTTGTCATCACCTTCAGGGGTTTTCCTAATCTTCATCTTTTCACTATATTCATGTTTCACCTGCTGCCCTCTAGCACATTTTTCATATCATGACTGAATTGAGCATCAATACACATGGTGATTCTATCCTTAAGTATGCAGGCTTTCATAGATGTCTTTATGGATTTTCTGTGCTTGACAATTTGTAACTTGTAAAATAAGGCTTGATAGCACTAACATACCGCATATGCCTTCATATAGATGGGCTTTCAACACTGACAGTACTTGAAACAATTTATTATGACAATTTTCTGTCATATCCTTCTTGATGATGCGTTGTCATATATACCTCTTAATTCTTGATCATCAGCAATATCTTCATCTAGCCCTAAAACAACACACTATTTTTAAATGACAGGTGTTTACCTCTGCTACAGTCCATTTGACTGTCTCTAACCATTGCTTATTCATTCTTTACTCATTTTTCTGACCAAGGTTTTGTAAGTTTGTATTGTACAAACTAATGTTCTTGTGAACTGTCAAGTCTACCTGAAAATTATTCTTAACTGTGACAGTCATGCACAGAGTCTTATACACTCTATCATTTGGCTTGTGACTGTATAGCATCATTGTAACCATAATCATGCAACATTTTCATTTCAAATGTCTTAACAAACTCAGTTTCCATCCTGCTAACAGCTGCATTGGCTTAAGACCTCTTATCACTATATTCTTATGACTTATCATATCTCTGTCCCTAATATGCAAACTTGCTTCTCTAGACATAGGTGTCATGAATATATGCAAGATAGTTTTACTATACTGTTAAAAATGGACCGTCTTTGTGAGACTATCCTTCTCACTGGCAAACTTATGCTCTCTGTCCTTTTGGCAGTGGCATCTACTTTTAACAGTATTTTATATCTCTGCTCCCTCTATGACTGTCAATACATATCCTTTAACTCTGTCATACCTCTGATTTCACAATGTTGTCAGCAGTCTGGTATGTAGTTCCAGGGTTATTGAGGAAATCTTCTTGCAAAAAGAAAGCTACACCCTTCAAGGAACCACTACTGTGCTCACCAGCAGCCTCAATGATTTCTACACTCAATATTGACAGGAAATTCGGATCACATTTGGCAATAGATAAGTGGCTATTTCCACTTTTCTAACTATGCTGGTGCCAACATTGTTTCTATCAACTGTCCTGTGACTAAAATGATCTCCTTTCTTTTATTAGCTTTAGATTCAAGTCATCAACAACTATCATGTCCTTGATTGTTCCAGCCATCATTTGTTTCCATAGCTTCTTGTATTAGTCATGATTTAAACTTCATCTTGAAATCACTGTGCTCTGTCCATTTTGTACTGTAACTGTCCTTTTAGCAGTCAACTTCTTCAAGAATCAATCCTCACTGTCATTGTCACTTGAAACTTATATTCTGAGCACCTAATTTTCACCTCTGTATTGTCAATCAAAAATGAAATTTGAACAAAAACCCACAGCAATACCTGCTAAAAGTTCATATATACCCATTTCTACTAAAAGTACATCAAGTGCATGATGATCTGTCTCTGTGCAAACACCTTTGCCATCAACTTTCCTTATACAGAACCAGTGATCCTGGAGGTGACATATAAACCCTTCCTCATTCTAAATAAAGAAGACAGAATCTCCAGCAACTGTAGTGTCCTTCAGATTCTCACTAATGTTGTGAGAGAAGGAACAAAAATGCAGCCATTGTCGTCTCTACTTTGCCTACAATAATCATCTGCAGATTACTTATTTCCTGAACATGACCTTAGATGTTGCATCACTCTCAAAATGGTGTGAATTGGATATCCTGGAAACTTTATTGCTTCTATCACTTATACAAGAAGCTAAGGGGCTCCATTCATTTTTACTGATTGATGCCACTGAAAGATTATATTATTATGCATAGGGCTTAGTTTATTGCTGGAATGGATAATCTTCCTGTTAAAAGTGTCTCCCTTTTCACAAGCAGCAGCCTTCGAGAAGATGGAATTTAACGAAACACCATATTGTGAAGGGCATCTATTAGCTTGTCTACGTAACTCTTAAGGGCTCCCACACTTTTTATGTGAAACCATGTCCCCTCTGCTCTTGGAACTATCTTTTTGAATCGTATCTGTAATGTCCCCTTTTTCGGCATGATCATGTTTGGTGGTGGTTAGCCTATTACTTAGACTCTCGTAGGCTAACAGGTTGGGTTAGAGGGTCAGTGACATTATCTGGAGGAGTTTTGTCGTTCTCAGTTCTGAGTTCAGTGATTGGCTCATTGCAGGCCTTGGCAGTTCAGGAGTTGACAGCTTCTGACGGCACAAAATTCTATGAAGATTTGTGGAAGTTATGCTTATTTGAGTGAATTAAGTTATTAATTAACTTAATATTTTATTATAAAGTCAAATTGACTTTATCACTTTATATCACTTAAATATTCATGGAAAAAGGATGATTTAAAATTAAATCATTAATACCTTTAAGTGGCGCCAATTATTTAAATCTCAACTATTGAAAAGGACATAAGAATATGTTAAAAGATTTAAATGATGAGGAAGTGCTTTTTTTTTCTTGGAATTCGTGCCTCTTGGTTATATAAGGCTTTTGGGCAATGAGAAACTCACTATTGATTATTTCAACTTTGCCTTTGGGTTTCTTCCTATGCATTCTCCTGTGATCAGGGTTTGAACAATCTTCCATTGAAGAACGATATCTCTTCAATGTTGAGCACTTTGGAGATTGTGAGAGATCAGTCGAATTTGTGCAGTTGAGAGCTTCATTAAGAGGTTCTACATACTTCAAATCAGGGGTTTATTATTTGGTATTCAGTTATTGGCAGTTAAGAAGAGGGTTACTTCATCCAGAGTCGCCATCTTCAGCAGATCTGTAGCTCCAACCTTGATCCTTCAGCATCTTCATTGGGCCGTACTCTTTTCATTGATTTTTGTACCTTCTAGAGGATGGCGTGTGAAGCCAGAAGCTAGGGCGCTTCCTTTTTGGCTCTTGCTTGAGCTTCATTATGGGCGGCTACTACTATCATCTCATTGTATCCGGTTTCTGAGTGGGGAAAGTCAATTCTAGAGGCTAGGCGTCCACATATGTCAGATTTGACCATTCTTGGCTGGCGAGTTGGCTTATTTCTTTAAATAAATAATTTGGAGATATTTTGGTATGTTTAGCACTTGTGATCTATTTGTTATTGATAAATAATACCTTCTGCATTTTCATTATGTAGAAAATAGCTCTGTTTCTCAATTTGTGAGCTTTTATATGATGCGCCCCTTCTCTTCTGTCTACAAACATTCTCTAAAAAACTAAGTAAAACACATTAAGACTTAAGAAATTATTGGGGTTTGAGTTGAGAGCCAGTAGGGCTCATCACAGTGGTATCAGAGCCTTGATCCTGCCAACCTGTAGGGTTAGCAGACTTTATGCGGCCTCACCAGAATAGGTTTGACAGGTACTACTCACGCAGGGGTACAGGTTTGCAGAGAAATACTTTTGAACCTTTTCCAGCATTTCCGTTTGACGAACAGGAAGAAGAAATAGGCTTTGATAACATGGCTGACAGGGAAGCTGAAGGTTCTCGTAGAAATCATTTTGATGAAGAGGACAGAGAAGCTAGAGATGTGCTCAGAGGCATGGTTGCAGGTCAAGAACAAGTGGCGAATATTCTCCAGCAACTCAGCACAAATGTTCAAAATTTGACACTTCATAGGGGCCATAATTAGGATCGTGATCGAGAAGGCAGTGTTCATGGCGAACCCCATAGAAACATTGTTCCAGCTCGCACCTTTGAGAGAGCTACTTGTCCTATTTTTACTCAAAATGAGGTTGATGTAGAGGTTGAGGTTGAACAGGGTGGTGAGATTAACTTTGCAGATAACATCATGGTTATGCATGATGAATGGGATGCACTGCCACCGAGAGTTAAGGAGCACCATAACTTCGATAGATTCATGAGCCATAAGAGAGAACACACCAGAAGTAGGAATGACAGGAGGCCTAGAAACAAGCAGAATGACCTTAGACAGGCGACCAATAAACTAACCTTAGTTCACTATGATGGCAGTGGTAGAGTTATAGCACGTGCCTGGGTGAGTAAGTTGGATACATTCCTGACACTACGTCCTATGCTAGAGGAATATGCTATACGATTTGCAGCTCTCCACCTTGATGGCGTAGCACATGACTGGTGGATTCATGGCATGGCTACACTACACCATGATAGGATCACCTCGTACTAGGAGTTTACTGATAGACTGGTAGAGAGGTTTGATAGACGTGATCCCGAGCTATTCTTCAGAGACCTTGCTCAGCTAAAGCAGTTGGGTAGTTTGGAGTCTTATATTGGTGAGTTTCAGAAGCTCTCGGTTATGGTTACCAGAATCTCAGAGAGGAGACTTGTCATTCTATTTGTAGAAGGTCTCCATGAGCCAATTAAAGGTTGGATCAAGGCATTCGATCCACCTACCCTGCATGAAGCTATGAGAAAAGCTCGTAGCATGGAACTTACAACTTAATGTGGTAAGTTCACTTCAAATGCAGAAGCATCTTCATCCTATAGTGATAGCAAATCGGAACCTAAGGAATCAGAAAAGATTGATGAAAAGAGGAAGTTTGCAACTCCTCTGGACCGAGAGACATTAAATGATTTGCGTAGGAGGAAGCTATGTTTCTATTGCAAAGCTCCTTATGACCAAAACCACAATTGTCCTCTTAAGCCTAAGGGTTCAAATAGACAAATGGAGTGGTTTTATGAGGGTGATGACATTGCTGATTTAATGGACCAGCAAGCTGGTTTTAAGGATGGGAGTATGTGATCTATCATTCTCATCAATGCAAAAAGTGAGAAGATAGAACAGGAGATTCTCGAGGAGGAGCATGAGATGATTCAGGAGGATTATCATTTTGCTTCTAGTTCCATGGGATCAGAGGTGTTTGATTGGGATCAGTACAGTTATGAAGCTCAATTTGTACACAATCCTCTTTATGAGGCAGATGCTACATCTTCTTATGATAATCCGCTCTTTGAGGTGGATGTTGATTCTACTCTTGACCTTGATTTAGGGGTGAGCTATGATCATAGTATCGGAGATTCCGTCAATGCATCGAGATTTCAGACAGAGCTTGTTGAGGAGGTTCCCAGTGTGTACATGGTCAAGAGTCTACACAGTTTCACTTTCAGTCATCATGTACATGACTTGTTTTAGATGCACAATTCTGGTATGCACATGTTAGACATGTTGGATGATAGCATATCTCGTGTAGTTTTAGGGAGCACGTGTTGTCAGCAGTTTGACTTGCTTCCTTGTGAGTTTCTCTCTCCTGTATCTGATGGTGTTGAGATTGACAGGGTACAACATGATGATCCAGTTGATCAGATTTGGGAGTTACAGGAGACAGTTGATGACAATAGGGACATTTCACGGCACTATCCTTGGGATCCTGGTGGAGTGGTTGATTCTTTGCTGTTGAGATTGCTTGCGGACAAGCAATTTCCGGGAGGGCGGACTGTAATGTCCCCTTTTTCGACATGATCATGTTTGGTGGTGGTTAGCCTATTACTTAGACTCTCGTAGGCTAACAGGTTGGGTTAGAGGGTCAGTGACATTATCTGGAGGAGTTTTGTCGTTCTCAGTTCTGAGTTCAGTGATTGGCTCATTACAGGCCTTGGCAGTTCAGGAGTTGACAGCTTCTGACAGCACAAAATTCTATGAAGATTTGTGGAAGTTATGCTTATTTGAGTGAATTAAGTTATTAATTAACTTAATATTTTATTATAAAGTCAAATTGACTTTATCACTTTATATCACTTAAATATTCATGGAAAAAGGATGATTTAAAATTAAATCATTAATACCTTTAAGTGGCGCCAATTATTTAAATCTCAACTATTGAAAAGGACATAAGAATATGTTAAAAGATTTAAATGATGAGGAAGTGCCTTTTTTTCTTGGAATTCGTGCCTCTTGGTTATATAAGGCTTTTGGGCAATGAGAAACTCACTATTGATTATTTCAACTTTGCCTTTGGGTTTCTTCCTGTGCATTCTCCTGTGATCAGGGTTTGAACAATCTTCCATTGAAGAACGATATCTCTTCAATGTTGAGCACTTTTGAGATTGTGAGAGATCAGTCGAATCTGTGCAGTTGAGAGCTTCATTCAGAGGTTCTACATACTTCAAATCAGGGGTTTATTATTTGGTATTCAGTTATTGGCAGTTAAGAAGAGGGTTACTTCATCTAGAGTCGCCATCTTCAGCAGATCTGTAGCTCCAACCTTGATCCTTCAGCATCTTCATTGGGCCGTACTCTTTTCATTGATTTTTGTACCTTCTAGAGGATGGTGTGTGAAGCCAGAAACTAGGGCGCTTCCTTTTTGGCTCTTGCTTGAGCTTCATTATGGGTGGCTACTACTATCATCTCATTGTATCCGGTTTATGAGTGGGGAAAGTCAATTCTGGAGGCTAGGCGTCCACATATGTCAGATTTGACCATTCTTGGCTGGCGAGTTGGCTTATTTCTTTAAATAAATAATCTGGAGATATTCTGGTATGTTTAGCACTTGTGATCTATTTGTTATTGATAAATAATACCTTCTGCATTTTCATTATGTAGAAAATAGCTTTGTTTCTCAATTTGTGAGCTTTTCTATGATGCGCCTCTTCTCTTCTGTCTACAAAC
This sequence comes from Sequoia sempervirens, assembly GCA_007258455.2. NCBI lineage: Eukaryota > Viridiplantae > Streptophyta > Pinopsida > Cupressales > Cupressaceae > Sequoia > Sequoia sempervirens. Next base: position 386,079,643 of record VDFB02271358.1, on the reverse strand, counting down.
ATTCTCTAAAAAACTAAGTAAAACACATTAAGACTTAAGAAATTATTGGGGTTTGAGTTGAGAGCCAGCAGGGCTCATCACAGTATCACTCATCATAAGGAGTTGCTTCACTTCTGCCTTTATGATAAAAATCATCCTGTTTGCTCTTAAAACCTTGAAGACTGTCCTCCACTTTAGACTGTCAATGATCAATAAGATTATCTCCTCACTCACAAGACTGTCCTCATAAAAAGTGTCCTCACAATGCATTCTACAGAGCCTGTAGTCAGCCGAGAGTGTACTTGGTCGGCCGTGAGTCATAAGTGAATAAGACTTTAGTTAATGTTAATATTTCATGTACTTGTGTTACACACTTATCATGTTAGTTGTCTCGGGAATTAAGTTCCCGACGAAGTAATTAGTTGTAATGAAGGGATGCGACAGTCAGTCTCTCAACCACCGCTAGTGTACTCTATGTACTTGAATCATGTAGTCAGGAAACATGGTTACTGTTGCTATGATTATCATTATTGTGATCCTCGAGACTATTTTGTTATGTACTTGTGCTACACTGTTATAGCACGGATGGTTGTACTTGCATATATTCTATCAATAAAGACAGTATGATTATTCTATGCATTGGGTTCTCGCACATGTATTATGTTCTGTGAGTTAATTCTGTTTACTCTCATAGTACGTTGGAATTCATTCTCGTGAGTAAACAGAGCCTTGACCTTTGTGACTGTCCTTTGTTATTTGATGCTTGATCGTGCTTTATGACCACTTGGTCCCTCCTGACTACCACACCTTCAAACCCTGCCTTGGTTATGACTGTTAATTAGCAATGTCTTTTAATGGAGCTTCAAGATGACAGTGACTGCATCCATTTCCAGGTGACAGTGCTGTCCATTTCATTATCAAAGACTGCCCTCTATGAAAAACACATACTCTTAAGGCTCATTTCTGTATAAGGACAACAGACAAGGGTTTAGCACAGCTCCCCTACATACTTGTTTCTTGTTTGCAAACCTTGACAATTTGCACTGCCTTTATGGATAAGACTGTCAAACTGGAAAACACTTGCACTAGGTCTGTCCTTCATTACAAACACTGCCCTATTTACTTGTCCATTGCATTTCACAGACCAATTTTCACTATCTAATGCACCCCCTATCACTTTTGGGAGATCACTGCCCCTTCAATCTCTTCCCATCTGTCACTGAACTCTGCTCTAACTTGAAGTTATATGCACTTCTGAATATGTGTCCAATCCAAACCTGGATAGCAATGACACCAAACTCCTTCAGACAGAAATCATCAAAATTGTAAAAGACATGTTTCTCTTTTTCTCCAAGGGGTATCGAAAGCATAAAGCACTTCCCAGTCAATTTGATTCCTTAACCTCCCTGAAGATAGACTCCAATTGGGTTAGTGCTACACAATGTTTCAACACAAGTTTCTAAAGGAAGCATTGCTACTGTGGTTAAGACAAGACTATCATTGACAAGAGGCACCCTGACAGAAATTTGCAAATTGCTGATTGGAAACTACTGTACTACAACTATTGAGTTGATTTGGCATTGAAAATGTAGCTGGTAATGAAAGTGGAAGGGAGGTTGATTTAGTTGGGGCAGAGATTATGCCCTTAGCCATAAGCGAATTTAGTAAATTGAAACTGGTAGAATTGAGGATCGTGGAGGAGTAACTGAACTGGAAGAGGACCACAGGATAGAGGTGGCTGTATATTCAATGGAGGCTGAGTTTTTCCAAGTTCTGAAAACCCAGAGAATCCACTTGATGAACTAGTTTTAGAAGTAGAACCAGCCTGGATTGTGCAAGGAGGCAAAATACCACTATTAAGAATGACTTCAAGCAGATTTTGTGTCTGTCCTTGTAAAGATGAACTTGCATTTGTTGGGAATCCATTTGCAGTATATCCTGGAGTTTGAGGCAGTCCATAGCTTGGAGGCGGTGGCTATGGGATACTTTTCAAGTTTGGTCGTTGCAGTGGATGGGATGGAACCAATGATTGTGGCAAGGAAAATGATTGGATATGTGGCAATGGTGGCTCTGCTGGAGCCTGCTATAGAAATTACAATGACTCGCCTTGATGATGTGGCATTCCAGAAGGTCAGTTCCATTACACAACCTTAGGCCCCATCAATCTACTTCAGGACCTGCAAATCTTATTTGTTCTCCTTTAGGATATTAGCTCATACAAAAGGCCTTTTGATAGTTTCCATTCAACTTTGTTATCATAGGAAGTCTAAAACTTCATATTAACAGCCCTTAAATGATTCTTAAATGACTTCTACAGATAAATGATAAATGCAGTTTTGAAGGCACACATACCAGATAACCAGCATGCAGTTGTTTTTTCAACCACGTGGGGAAATACCTGTAAGCTCCTTTAATCTCTCCTGCTCATGCAATAGACCTCTACAATATGCCCAAAATGTGCCATAGACAGAGCACCCAGGTGCATCTTTTTTATGCCAGAAATGATGGAAGCTGTTTTCAAATGCCATCTCCCTTTGTATGCCACATGACATGCAGAATAACATGGAAGCAAAACAAACTGAAAACCCTAAACTCCTGCACTTCTACGTGCCATATTTTCTTCTCTTGTTTTCCTCAACGTGCTCTTCCGAGGCAAAAGATAACCTAACCTGGAGTTTTCTATCTTTAAAAGCTCCGACTTTTTCAAAACAACTTCCCTCCTTAAGCTCATGTAATGTGGGGTTTGACAAATTCAAGGAACTTTAAGACTTTAACACATAAGACTCCTCTTAGAAGTGGATAAATAAGCTCTTTTACTAACTCCATAAAATAGGCGTAGACAACTTATAAAATTTTCTTTTTATTTTGGAAACATTTTACCTTGGCTGCTTGGTGTAACTTATTTAGACCAAAGGGGCGAAATAGGATAACAGGTCCATTGAGCTTCTTTGTGAATGTGCTATTTTATCTTTATTTCCCACAAATACACAAGATTGTTTGTGAGATCATCCCCTCTTTGCTGGTTGGAATTTACTGGTTCCTCAACTAGTTGTCCCTTTTATATGACCATATTTATAGATCAATGCTAAGCTTATTAAAATATGGTCTGACTTCGTTAGGGCCAATGGTGCCAAATGTTTACTTACAAATTGTAATGCTATCTATTGCAAAGTAAATAGAGATAACACAAATAATCAAATTTTTATCAGGATTTTGTAAATTAATATTAGTGAGTGCTTTATTCATTCAGAGTATTGCTTGTACAAAATTGTACACCAGGGAGCATTGACAAGATCAGCTGCCTTTTCCTGTATACAAGAAGCCTATTTAAACTACATGACATTCACCAGAGAGACACAACCATCCATAACTGCTAACAATTGACTCCTAACAACTACCTAGAAGTCACCAAAAAATCATTATATAGTCGGGTACAACCAAATTGATAAAACATAACAAAAGCATTTTATGCTACCTACATTGTGCCTAAATTGGGGATTCCATCTCTTGTTTGAGGTTTCTTCATATATCAATCTGCTCGCCACTTTTATTCACCAATCATTGGTCTAATTCATGTTGCAAAAAACATTCTCCAAGCACCTCTATTTTCATGAGAATTCTTTCTAAAATCATGGTCTTATTAACTCTGGGTGCATTGTCTTGGATTACCATCAGATTTTTGATATGAAATAATTTGGGCTTTCCTATTGTCATTGTAGTCAACACTTGGTCCTCAATCTTTTCTTCTATTGGTCTGTGCATGCATTGCCACCAATCACTATTACAATATCACATGAAATGAAGTACCCTCCCTTCAACTGGATTTGGCCTTATGTCCATCTCAACATTACCTGCAAACTTTGACGATATGATTAAGGCACTGTGTTACCCAAAAAAATTGGAATATCATATTGAGTTTTTTAACATTAACCTAAAGTCATGAATTTGAAGAAACATGAATCCATTTTAAGCATTGTCCTAAAAACATTTACCCAAAATCATGATTCTGAACACTTAATTTGAGTATATGTATACCTCAATTGTACCTGTTGCTACTTTTGAGTTTAGAGATGTTTCTTTGAGAGCTTCTAGTGATTCTCTACAGTAGGGTTTTTCATGTCTATAGGATCCACTTCATTGAGAGGTCTACTTACCAAATCACCTTTCATATCTTGATGACACTATTGAGAATTTTTTTTCTTCTATTTGATGACAACTCGGCTACTTGCATCAAGTTGCATCATCTTCCTATGTTGGATTCACTTGTTCTCTTCTTGCCACATCATGCTATTCACTTGACACAGTTTAGCATCAGCATCAAGAAACATGAGCAACTTATAGATCCATACATCCTGATTCCTTTCTACATTTTACTTGAGTGGGAATTCAACAGTTTGACAACTCAAGGTTTCTTTCTTCCGAAAGGAAGATGCATCATCTGTTGCAGAGGGACCTACCATAGCATTCACCATGTGACATTTTGCATTTCCAAGAGAGAGAGAGAGCTCTTTTTCTATTAATTTAATCATAATCACTATCCTAATTAACCAATGCTTTTGAAAATTTTTAGTTTCTGTAAACATTATTCTGCACAAGTACTAGTCAAAATACTTTTATCGGGTAATAATCATGTCATTCAGATTTATCACAAGGCAAACACAAAGTCAACTTTGTAATTTCCTAAATCATGATGAAAGTAACATGTGTCTTAACATATTTAATAAATAGTCCAAAATCTTTATCTAAGATCATTATCCTGATGCACAGTAGTTTGATACTTTATTAATTTGGGTCATTGCCTCCTTTCAATGTTAATCTAAAAACATGAATCTGAGTAAACATTAATCTGAATACCTTAATGTTAGATCGCTGATTAGAAAATATTGTCTTAGACACAGTCTAGATCATGGGAACCTTACCTTACACATTCCTCTTGAAAACCCAAAACTAAGAAGGAATTTCTTGTTCAATATGCTCATCACAAATTCAAAAGGCTTTAGTTGCAAGTGTCTTTAGGAGACCTGTTTACTGGGCTGGATTATCTGCTGTGATAGTCATAGGCTAAGTCACCGTATTCGCCGCATTTCAAGGAAAAAATTCGAAATACGGCGAATTTAAAGAAAATTTTAAAAAATCGTTGGGTTTTTGGTTAACATATATTTTGAAAACGTGATTTCAATTTGATATATTCAATTTTTTTCCACGGGCTGCTCCCAGAATCGCCAAAATCTGTTGCAGAGTTGTGTGGCACTCCATCTCGCTGCTGCAAAGTCGTGAATCTGCATCATTCGATGTGCTAGCTGCGTCTGTGGGAGGTAGAGCCCTACCAGACTTCTTGCAAATGACTCGAGTTTTCGTGCTGGGAATTTCAATTCGTCGGATTCCAATCACCATTCCGCATCCTTCAGACGGGCACGATACAATAGCTTTGGTCGTTATTTCCTCCGATGACATCACCATTTTTTGTTTTTCCTAAAACTTAACCCATCGACTTTTTTATACTTTATTAAAATTTAATATGGTAAAATCTTTAATTTAGACTTTTAGTTATCAATATATTACAATATTTAAATTAAAATTTAAAAATTATTTAAATATAAATGTTTTAAAATTTATTATAGTTTATTATTTTGTAAATTAAAAAAATAATAAATTTATATTAGTCAAGTTTAATTGTAAATTCTAAATTATGTTTTGATATATTTAATATGTTCTTATAGTTAATATTATTAATTTATATTGTTTTTGATATATGTTTAATATTATTTTCTATGTAATAAATTATTTTTACTTTTATATATTATTTATTATATACATAAGAAAATATATTACATCATATATATATACTTAGTATATATAATATTTTCTAGTTTTTATATACTATTAATATTATTTAATTTATTTTAGACAATTTATTAATATATTTATAAAAATAAAAAAAATTACATAAGGCGAATTTAATCCAAATTTTTTACTTTTTCGAATTTTTTCCTTGCCGAATTTCATCCGAATTTCAATGTTGCCGAACTCAAATTCGAATTCGAACCTGGTGACTTAGGTCATAGGATATTGTGTCTTTTGTTTTTCATAACATTGCAATTCTGTACTAATTGGTCTATATGTTTTTTGAAATTTTTCGTGTTGTAGGTCATATCTGTTTGCTTGTTCGCTTCTAAGTTAACTACATATGTTACATGTTTGCCACTGCATCTTTCTCATATGTTACAAGTTTGTTTGTTGTATCTTTCCAGTATTGAGAACATGATAAACAATATCCATGGATATTTTGGATTTTTAATGGCTATCATATGATTCTTGTAGTGGTGTAAGGTTCTGTTGTAATTTATGCAGAGGAATAACTGTACAGGTTGGATAGATGACTTTAGATATGAAGAAAAGCAAGAACATGATTGTCTTATCAACCCTTGCATAAAACAAATCAATGTTTTCTGTAAACCTTGTTCTCAAATTTGGTCTGCAATTGCATTTATACACAGCTTCAAGATTACACAAAGCCTTCATCTGGAGAAACAGAGATCAAGTTCCAGTTATCAAGAGATACTTTGGAGGCGATGTTGAGATCTATGTACTATATAAGAGATCAGTTGTCAAATGCTGTAAGTATACACTTAAATTCTTTTTTCGTTTGTCATTTTTATGTGAAGAAGAGTAAACAGATCACACTTGTCTATTTTAGTATCTTAATTTTGAATCTGAGGTTGTCTATATTAAATTCTTTACCGTGATGTAAAGAATTATAATTTTCTGGTAGGGCTGTATTATCAGCAAGTGTTTTCAAAAAATTGTGAGGGTCTCATTATATCTGCACTGGATCTTTCAGGCAGCAGCCCCAAGTGGACCAGTACTTAAGAAGCCACGTCAGTAGTGTTTTTTCATCTTTAAGGTCTTTCAAAACAAACTCCACTTTGTTGAGCCCAACGGAAACCCCATTCTCAACACCAATGCATCTTGCATTATGAGTTTACAAGAATGGATAGCACATATAAGAGTAAAATTTTCTATATGAAAAACATCAGCCAAGATATCAAGCTGCGATACCAGACATCTTGTTTAAATATTTCAAACAGAGCTGATTTGATAGATTCTGCTGATTATTTGCAACAGTTTTCCAAGGCTTTTAGCATCATAATTTTGCATTTACTAAAAAGCATTTCAAACTTTTTAAAAGAAGAATGAAAAAAATGAAGCCGTAAAGATGAATTTGCATTTTGGGATGTAAGATTTAAATGTACATGCATGCCCAACAGAAGGGCTAGGGTAATGGAGGTCCAATGTTTGTTTGTGAATGGGAAGCCTATGGAGAGTGCACCTTTTTACCGTTTACTCCTGAAAAGGTTTATATAATGCTAGTCTGCCGGCTGCTAATACAAAGGTTTTGGAGGAGTCCAAAAATTAATCTTTAAAGTAATTGAGATACATTAATATTCAAGAGAGCAATGATGTAATCAAAATCCTGACAGTCATGTATCTAGCCTGATGCTGTAGCCTCTGATGCTGTAGCCTATATCTGATGACATACAGAGCATGTTGACTGTTAGTGATTGAATAGTACTAGCATTTCGGATTGAGCTTATGTAGTTTCTCAGTTTTATTTCCGTGTACAGAGATGTATATTATGAAACAAGATGTCTCTATGGTTTTTCTAGATGATATTTAGTAGCCTAAATGTGTGGTATTGTTGAGGTGATGCCCAAACATTGGTTATTCTATTTGTTGCATAGTCTAAATGGTTATTGTTTGGTCGAAATGCTCTTTCAAGCAGCTGTTATGTGGAAGTGAAAATTAGTAAGCTATGTTAGTTTTCGAGTTTTACTATTGTCTATCCAGCCCCCAGAATGCACATCTGGCTGTATTTATTAATTAATTGAAAATCAGAATCATTCATTCTGTGGAAAGTTTTTGGGTTTGGCAATAGCTTATTCTCTGTGAGGGATACCAGGTAGGCTGATGTGTTTATAATGTTTGCTAAAATAGCTTTTGAGCTTCTAACTTTTATATTATTGCTGGAATTGAAGGGGCACTTGGTTGATAAATGTTAAATAGTAAGTCAATAAGCAATTAAATCATGGCTTGCTTACTTCCTTTTTGGTTTTTTCCTTAATTTTCTTGTTAATCTTTCTATGCGATGGCATTTGTTGTATAATTATTTTGTCTAATAAACGAGGATAGTTAACATACGATAGAAATTTGTGGCTTGAGGATATACATTTGACTCAGAGCCCTTTCTTTGATTGAAATGGGAACTTCAAACCTCAATTGGCTTGGGCAAAATTTCCATTGCTAAGAGCGTATGAAGTCAATCTTATACTTGACTTCAAAGTAGATATATAAGGTAAATGAAGTGAAAGGAGCTAAAAGAATTCTATTAGTGATGAAGTGAGAAATAATATCAATTAATATATATATACACATACATTGAAGAAGCATATAAGGCAAATAAGTGAAAGGAGCTAAAAGAATTCTATTAGTGATAGAGAAAGTGTGAAAGCATATTAATTAATGAATCCATATATATATATATACACACACACATATTGAAGAAGCAGATATAGAATACACTAAACGTATTGCCATATTTTTCTGTGTTTGAGGAACCATATTATATATATATATACACATATTGAAGAAGCAGATATAGAATACACTAAACGTATTGCCATATTTTTCTGTGTTTGAGGAACCATATTGTGGTTTTGCATATTCATGGTTTTAAAATATGTATATCATCTTATGAGGGATGTTTAGTGATTGGTTTACACTCTTTGCATAAGTGGTGTAATTTATAGCACGATGAGATTTATCATCTTTATTTATTCTTACACATACAAATTCTAATCTTATTGTTGATTTTTTCAACTAATCAAAGAGGTGGGGATTTTAGTTTTCTACAATCCATAACATTAAACACAAGACACGTTAGAAAGAATGTGATAATTTTGAATCAATGTTATATTGCTCAACTCCAATAAATTGTGTGATGTCCTTTCAACTCCTCTTAAGTAAAATACTACATGGATAACTCTAATATATAGACTTCATGGATCTCCATTTGAGGATTCCCAAACTACTTTCCTTTACATGTTTGTTAACTTGATTCATATGATACACTATAATCACAATTAATTACAAAATGACTTCAATTTTTTTTTTTTTTGTTTGTGTTGATTACTATACAAATAATTTAAAAATATGAATACCATTTTTTAGGGAATTACTTAAATTCCCAAACTTAAATTTCTCTTGGGTTTCCTCCCACAACCACTTTCTTAATTTTGGACAAGAATGTAAAGAGTATCCTTTATTCATAAAGGGTCCTATTGTTTCTTGATGTGCCATTTTGAGGGATCTTGTAGAGTCGTATCTACTATCCCTTTATTTACAATTGGGCAACAATAAATTAGAGATTCATTTTGGCAATTCACTCCTAATTACAAACAAAATCATTACACCTAATTATACTAAACACTCCTCACAATCACATCTAGGATCATGTAAAAGCTATACAATACAAGTTCAAATGTCGTCAGTTTATCTCCAAAACATAAATCACTTTGTCGAGGCCAAACCCAAGTATCATGCCTCTTTTCCACCTAACCACCTTCATACTGGGTATCCAATTTCAAAGGGGAGCTAGTGAGGTGTGTAATCATTCCAATGTTCACAATTGGTTTGAATGTTATAGGGCTTTAGCCATTTGGAACAACTTTGTAATAAATTTCTTCTCAACTTCTTAATACTAAACATAACATTGACTTGCATTGTACTTACACATAAGACTTTGACATTCAAACTTAAAATTGGATTCTTACACATATTCCATGAGCCACGAGTGAACAAAAGAACTCAACTTCTATTAGTACCTCTTGCTACAAGGCATACTACATAACTATAATTAAGATGACGATCATCCTAAAACAATAAAGATAGCCATTGTCCCTCTTGCATCGATGGAGACAGCCACTAAGGCTACAACCCAACATGGAGCTTTGCTATTCATTTTAGTGGTGATTTTAAACTAATCCCACCAAGCCTCAATGCTAATCAACATTATTTTAGCTTCCCCTATGCCACCTATGACTCATGGTACTTAATTCATAAAGTTTCCTTGTTGGTGACTTACATGACTATCATTCCAACATTGATTATATATACATAAACACAAACACAAGCTCATTTCTTAGATTCTACAATACATGTCTCAATAGTGGTAATGTACCTTCTCAAGACCTTCCTTTTTGATGTAATCTCATTCCTTTGCTTGTCCCCGTTAGCTCCAAAAGTGTTGCATACAATTCCAGTATCATATATATGGTGTTTTTCTCGATATCTTTACAAATTTCTTGAACTTTCCCTCTTAAATTTCATTGGTTGATCTAGGTGGCATATTGACTCTTAGAATTTCTATCCAAAATTTTCTTTTTCTTGATCAAACTAGCTTTCCCTTCTTGTGATGTGTATGTGTTGCCACTTTTGTCTCTTATATAATCTCTCTCCATTTCTCAATTCTACTTGGCTTATTCTCTATTAGGCATCAATTAGATTTATGCTACATATGAAATTTTCCTAACACCTCTACTTCCATGAGAATTCTCTTGACAATCTTGGTTCATTTTCTCTAGGTACACTATCCACATTTGTTGATTGTATTAAGCAATCTAGTTACTCTTGCAATCCTAGTGATTGCCACCTAGCCTCTTAGTTTTCCTTGCTATTGGTTCATACTACTCACTATCACTAGAAACCAATGGAATCTCCATGAAACAAAATGCCTCCTTTATGCTAGGTTTAGGCTTATCACTATCAAAAATAGCCTACACATTTAGATTAATTTATCAACGCCTTGAGTTTCACAAGAAAATATGAGAAATCTTAATTTTGAACAAATAGTTCTTCGAATAAACATTAGTCTAAATATTTAATTTGAGATCAATAACTTAAGCCCAAATTTATATTTACAAACATTACTCTAAAATCATAGTTTGAATGACCATTATTCCAAAACATTACTTTGAGTATGGTTTGAATTAATAACTATTGGATGCTAATCTAAATATTCATCTATGGGAACCTATGACATGATCAAGTTTGAACTATTAATTTATGAAAGCATGATCAACATTAATTATAGCATCCAAATTAATAACTCATTACTTTTTATTAGAAGGTCCTTAGGTTTTTTAAATAATTCTATTCTTAATCAAAATAGAAACTATGGGATATTACACTTTAATGCATAGGTCTTTCCCTCAAAGGCTCACCAAGTTGAAATTGGTTTAACTTTGACTCAATACTTGATCACATCCAAATTATTCCTTAGTGAAAACCTTAGACTTAATTTTCTCTAGAGCTATCTAGATCTTTCCATGTATTTTTTTTGGAATTCCTTGGATACCAACATGTGTCATCCTCATAGTAAATTGTAACCATGAAGCTTTAACCAAATTTAATGAAAGTAGAACCTGTATTTGAAGTGTTCTATTTTTTTTAGTTGGACTTTGGGTATGATTTTCTTTGGAGTTCTTGGAGTGATTTCCGTACCTTTTTGGCTTTAACATATCATATCTGATGAGATTATGTAATTATACTTCAATTCATTTTGGATCTAGATTTTTAACTTGGGTGACATTTATTTTGAAATTTTAAATTGATGCAAACTAATGAAATATATAAATTTTAGTGTAGTTTACATTTTTATGCTTGTAAAACTATTTGGATATAATTTTTAAAAAAATTATTAGGATATTGTGATATTTAATTGTAATCCTAATATATAATATGTCATGTCTCCAAACATCTTGGAGAGGGTACATGGATTCCCTCTTTGGTTGATGAGAGCTAATATCATTTGATCATTCTCTTGATTAACTTGGATATGAGTTGAAATTGTATTCATGAAGGAGGTGGAACATGATGGTGGTTGTTACAAGTTGAAATAATGACATCTATACTACTTTCCCAATCCTAGGTGCTAAAAGAGAGAGTGGAGCATACCTTTATTGGGTGGGTCCCATGTTAGTTGGTTGTGGGAGATGAATGCCATTCTTGGGAGGTGTGCTCATGTGGGGTACTTATGAGGAAAATATGTTGTCCATTATTGATTTACCATTCTTGAAAGATGATATTCATGTATGGTATGGGTTTTTGTATGAAACCATGGCTTTGGTAGTTCATTATTTTTGAAAAACCATTTATATTTTCCTATCATATTGTTCTATAAATTGAATGCAAGAGATAGAAGTTTTATGGGTTATTTGTAGGTACATAAATGCTGTCAAAATTTCATATGATTGGAGAGAAGTGTGCTACATATATGTACTTTTGTATTGAAGATCAATACATGCTTGAGCCTCTCTTTGATGATGGGTATTTTTCAACAAGGAGTTCTCCATGCATAACAAGTTTTATGTGTCTATTTTTAATTTTCTTGATTTCACATAGTCTCATAATGGTTAATCCAATGTCACATTAACAAAATCAAACTTGAGTACTCTTTGAAAAGCTTAAATTTGTAGTAGTTTACCTTGTTTGAACAATCTTTAGTATTAGAGCCTTGGTTATTTTGAGAAGGGAATGCATTTATTGAAATGCTAAAGGTATTTTTGGATACAATGGGAGCTTTTTATTTGAGTGGTTTTATAGATTTGTGAAGTGATTGGACACCATGATCTCTATCTCTTGTTTAGAGATCAACAAATTTAATGGGTACATGTTGTTGAGGCTGAAGATGGAAGATCTCTTAAAAGAGTATCATTGGAAATTTGTAAAAGAAGTTAAGTTTGATGCAATGTTTGATGATGATTGGAAAAGGTTGGACAAGAAGACACAAGGAACCATTCAACTATGGCTTGTAGATTCCACCCTCCTAGAACATATTACAAGAGACAACCACATTTGCACTACGGAGGAGGATAAGTAATATCTATCAAACTAAAATTCTAATAATAAGTTGTATCTCCAAAAATATTTATATTCTTTGAAATTGAAGGATGGTGATCCTATTGCAAATATTTAAATACTTATAACTTGATTTTGAGTAATCCAACCTCAATAGGTATCAAACTTTAGGAAGAAGATAAATGTATCTTACTATTTTTTCTTTACTTGAATCATGAAAAAAATTTAATTATTTCTATCAGTGGTAATGGTGTAGAGACAAATATAGGTTGTCTTACTATACTACCTTTCTTTTGGAGGAAACGAGAAGGAAATCCATTGATGGGGGCTCAAATGATACCTTGCATGTTTAGAGAATTCCCAAGGACAAAGATAGGTCTAAGAAAATAGGAAGAAATTGAAAGATACGTCCAAATCAAAAGGACGATCAAAAACCCTAGGGAAAGTGTTGGAATTATGGAAAGAGAGGGAATGTGAAGAGGGAACACATAAACAAAAAGAAATATTATGATGAATCCTCCACAAAAATCATTTAATGATGTTGATAATCATTTATTTCTTATTTCTACTAATATTATTAGTGATGATGACTGGCTCATTGGCTTAGGTTGTTCGAAACATGTGACTTCCCATGAGTGGTGGATCTCGTCATACAAATCTTATGATGGGAAACATTTTCATTTGTGACAACAATGCTTATTAGATTGTTAGTAAAAGAAATGTAAAATTATGTTTTAGTCATGGGAGGATTAAAACTCTTGATAATATTTTACACATTCCAAGACTTGTGTGAAAGTTATTTCTTGTATCCAAGTTGAATGGTTTTGGATTTAATGTGATATTTGATAAGTCTAGTTTCAAGTTGGTGAGAGGAAATTTGGTGATAGCTAAAAGATCTTGATTATTAAAATAGTCATATCAAGGAGAGCCATAGGCCCTAACAACTAAATTATCCATTCATCTTTCACATTCTATTTCTTAAATTCAATGGCTTTATATAGCCATTCAACCTAGTAACTATCAAAACCACCTAGAACAACTAACTAATAACTAACTGTATACACCTAAAAATGGTCACATCACATAGTCTGGTAATTAATTAAATATTTTTAATATTTAATTAAATCTCTGAATTCAATCTGTGTATAAATAAATTTAAATAATTTATTTATATTGTTCATCATTTCATTTCGATTAAATAAATAAGTTTATTTAATCATCTTTTTGTATTCATTTCTTAATTAATTAAATAAACATTATGATTTATTTATATTAATTATCAATAATCTTGGCTTGAATATTTTATTCAAATACAGATTAAATATTTCTCTCTTCTATTAAATTCTTCTAATGTCCATTCACAATTAAATATTCCAAAATATTTAATTAAATTCTTCTAAAGTCACATTACAATTAAATATTCCAAAATATTTAATTAATTATTCTAAAGTCACATCACAATTAAATATTTCAAAATATTTAATTAAATCTTCTATAGTCCTAAAATCAAAAATTAAACTCACATAAATGAAATTAAATAAATTTATTTATTTAATTTGCATTATCTTCAAACAACCGTGAAACAAACTACCAAACAGAAAAATTAAATTCATCTGTTCCTGTGCAAGCTTGTTCTTGTGGGTTGAAGACAAGCTTCCATTCTTCTCTCCAACCTCCCAACATCTTCCATCTTCCTCTCAACCTCTCCATCTCTCACCATTCAAACTTACCAGACAACCTCACAGCCGTTGATTTTTGCCAGCCAGGATTTTGCCTGCAAAAAGCTATAAAAGGACTGCCGGGTCTTTGAAATGACAGAGAAGCTTTCAATAGAATAACTATAGCCAAATTGCAATAGCATAAGTCTTTTAATTAAATATTTCTCTCTTCTATTAAATTCTTCTAATGTCCATTCACAATTAAATATTCCAAAATATTTAATTAAATTCTTCTAAAGTCACATTACAATTAAATATTCCAAAATATTTAATTAATTATTCTAAAGTCACATCACAATTAAATATTTCAAAATATTTAATTAAATATTCTATAGTCCTAAAATAAAAAAATTAAACTCACATAAATGAAATTAAATAAATTTATTTATTTAATTTGCATTATCTTCAAACAACCGTGAAACAAACTGCCAAAACAAAAAAATTAAATCCCTCTGTTCCTGTGCAAGCTTGTTCCCGTGGGTTGAAGACAAGCTTCCATTCTTCTCTCCAACCTCCCAATATCTTCCATCTTCCTCTCAACCTCTCCATCTCTCACCATTCAAACTTACCAGACAACCTCACAGCCGTTGATCTTTGCCAGCCAGGATTTTGCCTGCAAAAAGCTATAAAAGGACTGCCGGTCTTTGAAATGACAGAGAAGCTTTCAATAGAATAACTATAGCCAAATTGCAATAGCATAAGTCTTTTAGCATTCAAGCATCATAGCATAGCACAGTAGCATAGCATATCATGGCCAATCATTCTCATTTCATAGCATCCTCAATTTACAGCCCTTGTGCATATCTGTATCAGTATTCTCACCTCCACCAACATATAGGATAGAGAAGCTCCTTCCTTTGCATACTCATTCTACAGGTTGCCATTCAGAGAAGCTTTGCTTATACAATCTGAGAGCAGCAGCTTCAAACAAATCCCTGTAAATAGAGGAAGATGGAACGGCTCTGAAGAAGCTCCATTTGTTTATTTAAATTCAAATTACTTGCTTTCCTTCAGTTTAAAGTTCCATTATGTGTGTTTTGTTTATTTCATTTTGATTATACATATTTAACATACACATTTTTTTGGCGCCCACTGTGGGGCTATTGCCCCAATTTTAACATCTTATTGCAGATTTTCTTGACAGGTTACGGCCAAAAACAATGGATTAGCGCAAGAAACACGCTTCAGCAATATTCATACCCAGTTCAGCGCCCTTGAAGCATCTTGCAGCGCTCGAAAGGCATCTTGCAACGCCCTTAAAGATTCATGTAGCACCCTTAAAGATTCTTGTAGTGCCCTTAAAGATTCCTGCAGCGCCCTTGAAGATTCCTACAGCACTCTTAAAGATTCTTGCAACACCCTTAAAGATTCTTGCAGTGTCCATGAGGAATCCTGCAGCGCCCATAATGTCTGTTGTAGCGCATTTTTGAAAAACCTGCAAACTGTAAATTGTAATTTGAATACAGCTTGACTGAATCTGACGCGACCGTGGACAGTAACAAACTTTAAATGAAATTAAGCAATCCTAGGGTAGTCACATAAATTAAAATCAAGCAATCCTAGGATAGTCACTTCACTTTTAATTTTAGGCTAAAAAGAATTTCATGTTTTTGTGAAGCAAAATCTTCACCTAGCATAGCAAATTTTTATTTTGGGCTTAAAACTGAATCTTTGTTTACTTTGCTTAAACGGTGATAGGCCTATGCTCTCCCCTTAACTGGGTGATCAAAATGTCAAGCTCATCTATTTCCCTTTATGCAATTTCCAGCTTTGTTAAAACCTTTTAGAGAGCCTGCTCTTGTGGGAAAAAGTACTCACCCAAGAGGAACGACTCAAGTGGGTTCAAGCCAAAGCCAGGCTATTCCACCCCACTCTAAAATTTAAAAGCAAAATTAGGAAACCCTCTTTTGACGATAGTGTGCATTGATAACCATCTCCAAAGCCTTTGTTCTAAAGGTAGGGAGGTCTCTCTCGAGAGTATATCATTTGTGCACCGAATGGAAACCCTTACTACAAACTTAGTGTAGTATCCAACCAAAGTTAGTTTCCGAACGTCATGATAATCACAGTGTAGGGGAGGGAAGAATCTACTGAGATACTCACCATATAAGCTGCGAAGTTGTTTGCTTTCGGGGGATCAGGTATCCGCTTAAGATCACTCACGATGCAGCGGAAAGAACAAAACAGAAGCCCTTCGGTGGCATGGGTAATGAGTCGTCCACCGGTTTTTAAGATGTGGGCTGTTGATTACTATGATGACCTACTTGAGAACTAAGAGTGAGTCTGTTTGAAATGCTTATCATGTGTAAAACCTGTTAAAACAATTTTTGAAAAACATTTTGATCATACACTTGATGTTTAGCATAGTATTTAAAACAACTATTCTACAAATTGTTTGATGTGTTTTCAATACATTAATTCAGTTAAGATCATCCAACACTCGCAATCACCTTGATTACTTTCATGTTAAGAGATTGGAAATCCACAACCTTTGTTAAGAAGTCCGTTCTCAAAAGAATAAAAAAGCCAAAGAAACCCCTTAGCTACAAGAAACTATTGAAGAAAAGACGATTCTTGTATCAAAGCCGAAAGGTTTTACTAAAATATAGAGCCTTTCTTCGTCGATATCATGATTGTGTTAGAGGTTTCACTGATGATTATGCTATAGAACCTTTGTACTCACAAGCTTTCTTTCAAAGAAGAGCCCTTTCTCAAAGGCATAACCATAGTCAACGTATTCGTTTTTGTTATATTCCTCAACCTGCAATTGAATAGTCTACTCGTCCAAATCAAATTCTGCAATAGAGAACTCAATCACATTGGGCATTTATTGCAAATCCATCCTTTTACAAAGCTATGATCAAAACTTTATAAAGTGAAAAATCATCTTTTTCATGATCTTTTGCTTAAATTCCCACCACCAGGATTTTCATCCTTTCAATTAGGGAACAACACAAGCTAAAGGTTAGAAATCTTTCAAGTCATAGAATTTTCATTCTATCCTGACTTTTATATCCATCATAAGTTGCACTATTTCATTCTTTTGATCAAAAGTGAGTAGAATTTGGAACAAAACTTATGCCTGTCTTCACGAGATCTCAAAAACACATGGAAAAAGACGAAGGAGAAACCACTACAAGCAAAATGGGTGACCATACTGAGAAAGAAGAGGATACATTTAATGTTGACGAATTAATAGAAGAAAAGCTTTAAGAAGCAGAGCAAGATCCCCAATTCCATACACTTATGGAAAGG
This sequence comes from Sequoia sempervirens, assembly GCA_007258455.2. Lineage (NCBI taxonomy): Eukaryota > Viridiplantae > Streptophyta > Pinopsida > Cupressales > Cupressaceae > Sequoia > Sequoia sempervirens. Next base: position 386,061,776 of record VDFB02271358.1, on the reverse strand, counting down.
ATTTTAGAACGAAACAAAGAAAGATATTTTCTTTCATTAGCTAATCAAGGAGCTAAGTTACCTTACAATTTCGACATCGAAGGGATTAAACAAAATCTTGAAACTCCTCCTAATGACTTTAGTGCCCTTACTCAACAGGTAAAAGAATTACAAGGGCAAATAAAGGAGATGCAAGGGGGCACAACAAAGAAGTATGTTTTGGAAGACATATCTCCTTATCCATTCGATAGGAGTCTTCAAATGATCCATTTTCCAAAACATTGTGAAATCCCTAAATTTGATACATACAATGGAAAAACTGATCCCATTGAACATGTGAGGGATTTCCGAAATATGAGTCTAGAATTCACCTATGACGATACCTACTTAATGCGATTATTTCCACGAAGTCTAGGTGCACAATCCATGGAGTGGCTTTCCAAGATCACTCCCCCCATCAAAACCTTTGAGGAGTTAATAAATCAGTTTATATCACAATACTCCTATAACATTCAACACTAGATAACAATGCTTGATCTTTGTAAAGTGAAACAAAAAGTAGGAGAATCCTTCACTACGTTTTTGCAAAGGTGGAGAAGGTTGTTTGCATGATATTCCCGTCCTATTCCTGAAAAGGAAAAGATGGATATCTTCATCAATAGCCTAGATCAAGAATTAAGCTATAGGCTTAACCTTCATTGTCCTCATAACTTTGAAAAATTGATTGAAAACGCAATCACCATTGAAGGGGCCTTGGTTAAACAAGGAGTGATAAAACTTGAAAATCCAAGTACATCCAACCAAAACAACAATGATAAAACAAGGTTTTGGAACATAAATAAAAATGTTGTCAATGATGGTATAGTAGATGCAAATAATCTACGAACAAGACCATCTATCTTTAATCTATCAAGTGCTCCACGAAACAATCAACAAGGAAGTACCAATCAACAAGGAAATACCAACCAACAAGGAAGCAACAATCAACAAGGACAAAACTTCAAGCAAGAAAGCATGACCAATCAAAACACCAAGGATAATCGTGGTAATTTCAATAACAACCTTGGCAATTCCCAAACATCAAATCTGTCTAGACCTCCATTTTTTTCAAATCGACGGAATTTTACCACTTTGGGTCAATCTCTTGAGTCTGCTCTCAAGGAGCTTCTTGATAATAAGGTTATCACCTTACCACCACAAAGAGATTATGAGCCACGAGTCAAACCACCATCATGGAATGACTCATATTATTGCAATTATCATCAATGTAAAGGTCATAGAATGAATAATTGTCAAGCTTTGTGAAATCTAGTACAAGATTTAATTGACAATGACACCATTACAATTGAAGGACATCATACCAATGACGATCATCAAGCTTTTAAAGATCCTTTACCGAACTATCAAAAGGGGGAAACATCAGATGCAAAAGCCAAAAGCATAAATAATGTTGAAGACAATATAATCCGTCACATCTATGTTGATGATCAACGGGTTAATGTTATCAAAATCAAGGGAAAACAAGAATATTAGTAGGTTAATGTGACTACAAGAGGACAAGCAAAAGTTGTTCTAAAAGGAATTTCATCTAAGGCAACTATTTCTCCTCCAAGTCATTATAATCTAGTTGATCAATTGAGAAAAACATCAGCTCAAATCTCCATCCTTGAACTTCTCAAAATATCCCCCATACACATGAATATTTTAGAAGAAGCTCTTGTAAACACAACTGTCAACATTGATCTGGATATAAACAAATTTCAAGCTATGGTGGGAAATTTGTCTTCCCCTACTTGTCTTTCATTTTCCGAAAAAGATGATGCCTCCATGACACATCCACATAATTCATCGCTCTATCTTGAAGTCATGATCCATAAACATCGAATCAGACATGTCTTAATAGATGGAGGAGTTGGTTTAAACATTTGTACCTTAAAGCTAATACATTCCTTAGGAATATCAGAAAATGAAATTGATCCACGAAGGAAAATAACTATCAAGGCATATGATGATGAAGAACGAGCTTCCAAAGGACTAATAATGCTACCTATCAGAGTGGGACCTATTGTGAAAAACACATTTTGTCAGGTTCTAGATTGGGATCTTTCCTATAACATACTTTTGGGTTGTCCATGGATTCATGATATGCAAGCGGTACCATCAACATACCATCAATGCCTCAAGTTTCCATACAATGGACAGGAAATAACCATACAAGCTGGTTACAATAGCACACAAACTTGTTCAAATCTCCGAGCAACTCAAGATGCCTTTGTGCCACATAATAGGGAGGCTCTTGCTGTTTCTTCTTCCAATTTACAAGTCCAATTGCAAGAATTGACAAAGAATCTTGACACTAAGCTAAATTTTAAAGACAAAGGGGTAGGTGAATATTCACTATCTCTTTCTACCTTACCTCCTTCTCCGAGGTCGCATGGTCAACCAACCTTATCAAATCAAAAGATTGCAACAACCTCTACATCTCAAGCTTCTGTGCCAATCACAAAGTTTGACGGAAAATTCATTAAAGCCAACACCACTGAAGAAGAAGCTGAAGATAGGGACATCCTAAGTTGGATATACAAAGATGAGGATGAATCTCTCTTGCACATTAAGTTACCTACAGAACAATATGGTAAGGGGTACGCTATCATGCAAAAAATGGGCTATGAAGGAAATGGTCCTATAGGAAAAAGAAGAGAAGGAATCATGGAACCAATTCAACCTATTTCAATACATCCAAATGATAAAACAAGACTTGGATATGATAAAGATACAGAAGACTCTACTTCACAGCAAGCACAACCAACTCATGAAGGAGGATCAATGTCAGATAAACCTCATGAATCAGTTTTCCAATTGCAAAATAGTTCAGATACTGATTCTAATGAATATGAATGGGACACCATTTATAATGATGAATTTTGGAGAGACGAACAAGTTGATACCATACACAAATATGCACCTGTTCTCATACAAGGAGAAGGTTCAAGGCCTCCACTTGATTATGTTTTACAAAGCGATCATGACTCAAGTGAGGACGAATCAGATTTTAACGAGATTGACAATCAACAGGAGAATACCATCATAGACCTTGTCTACCATGAAGATGACAACCACATCATGACTTTGACAGCTCAAGACCTTACCCAACCTAATGATCCCATGCCTTTAGTTTATCCAAAACTTATTGATTGGGACAATGATTCACCTATCCATATCCCTACATTTCATGATGATGAGGACATTATAAATTTCCTTTGTTCCTCTAAAGAGGAAAACAATTGTTTCATCCAAGAATTTCATACTCACGATTTTGATAAGGAGGGTGTCAAGTCTCTTAGCTGCAAAATAAATGAAATAAAAGATGGATCTATTGGTGAAAACCGAAAAATGGTAGTGGTAGATCACAACAAGAGCAAAATAAAGAGTGAATCAGACAGTGAAAACCTTTCTGAGGCACTGAAGGATGAGAAACTTGACACTCTTCCCAAGCATTATCATGAGAGATCTTCTATTTTGATCGAACCAACAGAATCAATCAACATAAGTACACCAGAGCAGCCAAAAATCTTGCAAATTGCAGCGTCATTAACAATTGAAGAAGTCCTGAAATTCATGGAGTTCTTGAAGGAGAATCAAATCAACTTTGCTTGGTCATATGCTGATATGCTAGGGTTAGATCCTAATCTGATAATGCATCATTTATCTATAAACGCAGGGGCAAAACCTCTGAAGCAAAAACTCAGAAAAATGCATCCACATGTTGCATTATTGGTCAAAGAAGAATTAAAGAAGCTTTTAGATGTTGGATTCATTCAGACTATTGACTATGCCGAATGGATTTCCAATATTGTACCTGTTTCAAAGCTAGATGGAAGGATTAGAGTTTGTATAGATTTCAGAGATTTGAACAAAGCTTGTCCCAAAGATGACTTTCCTTTGCCCAACATAGATATGATTGTTGATTTAACTGCTGGTCATGCAATGTATTCATTAATGGATGGATTTTCAAGATACAACCAGATAAAAATTGCACCAGAGGATCAAGATAAAATAGCGTTCACATGCCCTTGGGGTACCTATTGTTGGAACATAATGCCATTTGGGTTAAAGAACGCCGGAGCCACTTATCAAAGAGCAATGACAACCATTTTTCATGACTTGATGCACACATTCATGGAAGATTACGTTGAGGATTTACTTGCCAAATCTCATACATGAGGACATCTAGAAATCTTGTCAAAAATCTTTACCAGAATGGAGAAGTTCAATGTTCGACTCAATCCAAAGAAATGTGTCTTCGGCGTTACATCTGGTAAACTCCTAGGATACATTGTTTCAGAAAAGGGTATAGAGGTTGATCTAGAAAAAGTACAAGCTATAATGGACATGCCGCCACCACGAAATATCAGTCAGCTTCGATCATTGCAAGGATGATTACAGTCCATCAGAAGGTTTATAGCTCAACTGGCAGACAAAAGTTTACCATTTACACATTTATTGCATAAAAATGTTCCATTCAAATGGGAAGAAAAATGTGAAGTAGCATTCAATCAGATCAAGCAATATCTTATGAATCCACCAGTTTTAATTCCACCCATTCCAGGAAAGCCACTCATATTATATATTTCAGCAACAAAAGTATCCTTGGGAGCATTACTAGCACAAGAGGATTCTACAGGTAAAGAAAGGGCCATATACTATATCAGCAGAACTTTAACAAGTCATGAATTAAACTACACTTTCATAAAAAAAGCTTGCCTCGCAGTAGTGTTTGCTTCTCAAAAGTTGCAACACTATATGTTGGCTCATACAGTTAAGCTGATAACCAAGATTGATCCACTAAAATACTTATTAAGCAGAGCTACTTTAACAGGGAGACTTGCAAAATGGGTAATGATCTTAAGTGAGTTTGACATTCACTATGTAGATCGAAAAGCTATTAAAGGACAGGTCATTGCGGATCAGTTGGCTGAAGCACCTTTACAAGAAGAAAATCCAATGCACATTGAGTTTCCTGATGCAGATGTCTTCACAACAACAATTCAGAAATCATGGACATTGTACTTTGATGGATCCTACACGCAACAAGGCTCGGGGGCAGGAATTCTTTTTGTCACACCTGAAGGAGATAACATACCAAAATCATATCGATTGATGTTTCCTTGTACAAATAATATAGCTGAATATGAGGCATTGCTTATAGGGATAAAAATAGCCTTGGAATGGTAGATTACAGAGCTGCAAGTCTATGGTGATTCACAACTTGTTATTAATCAAATCAATGATGATTATCAGACTAAAGATGATAAGTTGCTACCTTACAAGAACATGGTGGATGATTTTAAAAAGTATTTTGTGTCAATCAAGTTTTCACAAATCTCAAGGATTGATAATAAAGCTGCACATGCAATGGCTACAATTGCTTCCTTGTTACAATTGTCAGAAGACCAAAAATGGTACGAATTCTTGGTGGAACAATTGTTTTCTCCCACCTATGATAATCCTGAGACCCAAGTCATATATCATTTAACTGGTTCCGATTCCCCTTTATATGGCAAGACTTATACTTACCTGAAAGACAACATTTTACCTCCGGATTTATCCTAAAATCAAAAAAGGAATTTCATACGCCAATCATCCCGTTATACCTTGATCGCCGACATCCTTTACTGACATGGTCTTGATGGTACACTCCTTAGATGTCTTGAACATGACAAATCTGAAAAAGCCTTACAAGAGGTTCATGGTGGTATTTGTGGAACTCATTCAAGTGGTTTGACTTTAGCCAAGAAACTTGTCAGGATGGGATATTATTGGCCTACCATGGAAAAAGATTCTTTTACTTTTGTCAAGAAGTGTTCTAAATGCCAGATCCATGGGAATCTTATTCATGCACCTGCACAGGAGCTGCAACCTTTCACTCCGATATGGCCTTTTTCTCAGTGGGGACTAGATCTTGTTGGAAAAATTTATCCTTCATCATCAAATGGGCATAAATTCATTATCATAGCTACGGAGTATTTTACAAAATGGATCGAAGCTGTTCCTTTGACGACCATGACCGGTAAAAAAATCTCTTCATTCATCCTGAATTACATCATTTGTAGATATGGAATTCCAAATTCTATAATCACTAATAATGGGAGGCCTTTCAAGAATTAGGATGTTGACCAACTTTGTGAAAGATTTCACATCCAACACAGATTCTCTACGCCTTACTATCCACAAGGAAATGGTCAAGCAGAAGCTTCAAACAAAACAATCTTGAAGATCTTGAAGAAGATAGTAAATGTGCCGGTCGTGATTGGCATGTCCAATTAAATCCAACTTTGTGGGCGTATAGAACTAGCATTCGCACACCAATAGGAGCTACCCCATATGCTTTGGTCTATGGAACAAAAGCGATCTTACCACTAGAGGTTGAAATACCTTCACTTAGGGTCTCGTTCAAGGGACTGATAAATGATGAAGACTAAAGAGTATCTCACCTGCAAGAGTTAGAACTGTTAGATGAAAGATGTCAACATGCAGCTGACCATTTGAAGGGTTATCAACAAGTTATGTCTCGTAGCTACAATCATAGAGTTAAACCTCAGACATTTCAAGTAGGTGACTTACTCTTAAGAGAAAATCCACGTAATCAGCAAGACAGAGAAAAGAAAGGGAAATTTGAACCAAACTGGCTTGGTCCATTTGTCATCATTGCAGCGTACGGTTCTGGGGCATATCAGTTATCTATGTCAAAAGGGGACCTGTTTGAAGAGCCGATCAACATCATTCATTTGAAAAAGTTCTATGTCTAAAAAAATCATCAGAAAAAGTCCTGAAAAAATCATAAAAAAATCATAAAAAGTCCTAAAAAAAATCAAAACATCAGAAAAATCTTGAAAAAGTGCAATAAAAACAAGTGGTGAAAACTTGGCAAATAGGCACTACTTGTGATCTAAATAGGCTCCTCCATCTATTAGCTTATGTATTGCATTCACTTTCGACATCATCAATTCATATCTATCATCTGTACATATCTTTCATATCCATCTCATATGATAAGAATCCTTATGTTTCATCATGGCTTGATGAAAGTTGTACATATCCTTAATCTGTAGGTTGTGTTTACACTGGGGGCAGCAGCATAGACTGAAAAAGAGAGGGGCAATGAGCTTTTCGAACCTCACAAATAGACACAAGACAGTTTGCCAAAATGCAAACAAACATTGCCATAACGAATCAATCACAACATGCTTATTGAATGCCAATTGAAATCAAGACAACATGATCCAAAATAAACATCAAAACAAGAACATCAATGTTGATAACCAAGTTGGATGATCTTAATCTGAATAATGTTTGAAATATTTTAGGCAAGATTTGAATGGTTGTTTGATTTTCTATCATATCTCTAGAGCAATTCAATGATGTACTGAACTAGAAAAGCAAGGAAGGAGTATGATTTTTCTTTGTCTACTGTTTGCGAGGAAGCAAATTGGTCGCAAGACATGCTCTACTAAGTATCATTGATGACATTTCGGAATTTGCATGGGAAACGGGTTAACTCTTGTCTATTTATGCAAGCAATACTTAGGTCATCTCGGTTCAATTATACCTAGATGCTTGTATTATCTTGCTATATCAAAAATCATGAAAGCAATACTCAGGTCATCACTGGTGGTAACATACCCTTTGATGCTTGTATTAACTTTCAACATTTCAATGCTCTATGATGATACAAAAAGCACAAATAAGTTCTCCAAATGGCAATATTGTATGAATATCTTGCATGGTTAGTATAGATTGCATTCATGTTAGGATCTACATTTTGCATTTATAGATTTCCCAAAAAGCTAGCAAAGTATCAAAGTGTTTCATATCTTTTTGAATACATGACTGAGTATATTTTGACATTCACAAAAACATCATTTCATACATTTTTCATACATATTTGCATTAGAAAAATCATAAAAACAAAGTGTACATCATAATCAAAACATTTATAAGCATTCATAGATTATATCATCCATCATATTCATATAATCATTCATCAAATAGATTTCACTCATTTCATAAATCATGCATACATATACATCATAAGCATAAAACAAAAATCGAGAAACTATCATATCATAACACATAATGCATATATAGAAAATCCATCCATCATCACTGCATTTCATATATCTCGAAAATGAATGTCAAAATGTACAAAGATGTCAATATCATCAAAAATGAGATCATCTCAAGGTGTATACAAATGTTTAAACAGAGTATCACAAAAACATCATGTACAATGCACTAGGCAGTGCTATCCTCTGATGGTGTTGGTCTGGGACCTGTACCACTTGCACCTGATGGACCTGCTCCACCTGTCCCTGATGGCCCTCTTGGAGGTGTCACCCCCTGCTGGTAGTCCGATAACGACTATGAGTAGATCGCACCTGTGTATAACTCTCTCTCCGCTCAGGTGGCACCGCATCATGATATTTGGTCCTATAAAACTTGGCCTCCTGGGTGGCTCTAGTCACCTCTCTCATCATATCACCAGGCAAGGTACTTTCTACTACTCTCTGTAGACTATCAGCTAAAGCAATGGCCTACTTACCTCGCTGTCTAGCTATATCCCTCTCAGCAGTAACTGAGGTCAACTGTCCCTGAAGCTGTGTAATCAAGGTCTATGCCTGTGCTAGCTGACTCTGTAAGCTCTGCACTGTACTCTGCAAAGAAGATATCTGACCTGACACCACTAGATCTACTGAAGGTGATGGATCTGTATGTCTCATCCGTAGTCTACCCCTACCACCTCTCCTACCACCTCTCCTACCACCTCTCCCACTATCACCATCACCTCCACTTTCCTCATCATCATCATCATCTCCATCTGAATCATCATCACTACCTCCAGGATCCTCATCATCATCATCTCCCTCTGAATCATCACCCTCTAAAGTAGCCTCTCTTTGTCATCTCTGACCGCCTCTCTGTGGTCTCTGTACAACAACTGGAGCAATAGGCTCATCAGGATCAAACATACGTGGTGCAGGATGCTCTAACACATACTGACTATACTCTAGCGTCGTCCTTGCGTCAAGGACATCAACTCAATAATCCCACATCACTACTCCTAAACTGGTGAACTCTGCCACCGTTGCCTCATATGAAATCCGTGGACCCCATACTGCAAGCTCTGGCTATCGTCGTGCATAAATGGAAGAACCCATAGGCATACCCTGAATCTGACCAAACTGCCAACATACTCGTCCAACAAGAAATCTCTCAATAATCCATGAAGTACAGCCAATAAGATATCTGGACGTATAGACATAGGGCATCTCCCTCGCATCCTTTGGCCATGCCTCACAATCTACATATGGCTGCCAGCATACTGTATCGAGACCATCTAAGAGATGCTGCCAATGATCTAGTTTTCCCAGTCTCGACTGAGCAATAATATCAGCATATCCCCATCTGTACGATCGACCGATAGGTCGTCGTCCACGAGTTAATGGTTGCATAATGGCAAAGTGCTCCCATGCCCATATCTGTAGTAACGAACAACCAACAGCAAAACTCTGGCCTCTATCGTATACAATATGATGTAACTCATCATACAAATGAGCAAGCATGCATGACCCCCACGCATACCGTGTACCCTGCATCACCATACTCTCTAGAACCTGACCCCACCCAACTACAAACCCCTTCGACCTATGGTTAGGGCACAAAACACCTCTAATGAAACCTGCAAGTACGTACGGTAAGGGTGGATATGAATCTACCATCTCGCCCCATGGGATGAAGTATCCAACAATCTGATCATCTCTGAAAATCCTCCTCAAAGCATCAGTGCCTCCAGCCTCTCGGCTATCAAAGACCACTATCTCTCCCATCACTGGGATCCTCAAGATACGGTACATGTCCTCTGGCGTCACTGTAATCTCTCCGGTCGGTAAATGAAATGTGTTGGTATCACTATGCCACTGCTTTGCGAATGCTGTCAATAAAGCTCTGTTGAGGCACACCTCAGGCATGTCAAGCAATGAAGTCAATCCACATGCCTCGATCACATCTTGATCTGACTGTAACAGATGTGGAATCAAGCTCCATGTCATCGGGAATGTCTCCCGTGACTGCAAAACACTCAATCTCTCCTGTTGACACATCATCAAAGCAAAATCAATATCAAATCATCACGATTAATCAATCAAATCTGAATATCAAACTATTTGTTTTTCATCATCATGGAAAGCAGATAATCAAAATCACGTTTGTTTTTAACAACCTTAGAAGCAAACAAATCAATCAAACTATTTGTTTTTCATTTTCATGAAAGCAAATAATAACAATCCTGTTTGTTTTTAACAACTTTAGAAGCAAACTTATCGGTCCTATTTGTTTTTAACAACTTTAAAAGCAAATTTATCAGCTATTATTTGTTTTCCAACAACTTTGGGAACAAATTTATTTATCACAACAACATCCAATCATCGCCGCTATGAAAATGGTCATGGGCGCTACAAGATCAAAGGCGCTACAGAACTAATCAAGGGCGCTATAGAATTCATTAAGGGCGCTACACAATCAAATGCGCTATGAAAAGGATTAAGGGCACTACAAAAAGCCTCATATGTGCTACAGAAACAAATGCGCTATAGAAATTATCAAGGGCACCATGAAAATTATTAAGGGCGCTAAAACACATTATTTCACAATCAAAACATCAATGAACGTGCAACGAACGGAAAATTTTCAAAAAGCAGGAGTTTCACAGGGTACATACTGGGGGTCCATAGTGTGCCGATCGCTGATGTCGTTGGATGCGCTCGAAATGGTGCTGGTGAATCAGAAGTGCCATAATTATCTCTCCAGAGCTCAAAATTTACAAATTTTACTAGGTTAAAATGGAAATGACATTTTTCACCTATTTAATGGCAAAATTGGGGCATTTTATCACATTTCAACATAGCAGGGGCAATTTTGATCATCAATTTTTCATTTCACATCTCTCCGGGTCAATTTCTTCACATCATTATTTTCAAACGATGAATCAACATCTTCAAAAATCATAAAAATCATAAAAATTGAAAAACATTTCAAAAATCTGAAAAATCACAAAAATCAAAATTTTATCGATTCATCGTTCGAGGGGGCATATACCTATTAACATTTGACAATCAACATCTGGGGAAAATTTCAAAATTCTTTGAAGTAATGCGTAAAACACATCACTTCAAAGAGGGGCAAAATGTATACACCTAAAAATGGTCACATCACATAGTTTGGTAATTAATTAAATATTTTTAATATTTAATTAAATCTCTGAATTCAATCTGCGTATAAATAAATTTAAATAATTTATTTATATTGTTCATTATTTCATTTCGATTAAATAAATAAGTTTATTTAATCATCTTTTCGTATTCATTTCTTAATTAATTAAATAAACATTATGATTTATTTATATTAATTATCAATAATCTTGGCTTGAATATTTTATTCAAATAAAGATTAAATATTTCTCTCTTCTATTAAATTCTTCTAATGTCCATTCACAATTAAATATTCCAAAATATTTAATTAAATTCTTCTAAAGTCACATTACAATTAAATATTCCAAAATATTTAATTAATTATTCTAAAGTCACATCACAATTAAATATTTCAAAATATTTAATTAAATCTTCTATAGTCCTAAAATCAAAAATTAAACTCACATAAATGAAATTAAATAAATTTATTTATTTAATTTGCATTATCTTCAAACAACTGTGAAACAAACTGCCAAAACAGAAAAATTAAATTCCTCTGTTCCTGTGCAAGCTTGTTCCCGTGGGTTGAAGACAAGCTTCCATTCTTCTCTCCAACCTCCCAACATCTTCCATCTTCCTCTCAACCTCTCCATCTCTCACCATTCAAACTTACCAGACAACCTCACAGCCGCTGATCTTTGCCAGCTAGGATTTTTCCTGCAAAAAGCTATAAAAGGACTACCGGGTCTTTGAAATGATAGAGAAGCTTTCAATAGAATAACTATAGCCAAATTGCAATAGCATAAGTATTTTAGCATTCAAGCATCATAGCATAGCATAGTAGCATAGCATATCATGGCCAATCATTCTCATTTCATAGCATCCTCAATTTACAGCCCCTGTGCATATCCGTATCAGTATTCTCACCTCCACCAGCATATAGGATAGAGAAACTCCTTCCTTTGCATACTCATTCTACAGGTTGCCATTCGGAGAAGCTTTGCTTATACAATCTGAGAGCAACAGCTTCAAACAAATCCCTGCAAATAGAGGAAGATGGAACGGCTCTGAAGAAGCTCCATTTGTTTATTTAAATTCAAATTACTTGGTTTCCTTCAGTTTAAAGTTCCATTATGTGTGTTTTGTTTATTTCATTTTGATTATACATATTTAACATACACACTAACATCTAATAAATGGACATTAATATCTTTATTTAGTTATTACACATTATTGTAAGATTTGTTTATGGAGATAGTCACCCAAGATTTATAGGCCTAATGGAAAGCACATGATACTGAAAAGATCAACATGACAAGAATAAACTGTACTCCTATCAAAGAATGCAAATAGAATGAATATACAATGTATGAGAGACCCTTTGTTATATAGGGCAAGGTGAGACATAGGATAACATAAGATTATGAAAAATTTCTTAATCTTATGATATGAGACATAAAGGGATAAGTATCCTATGTGTACCCTAAGTAAAGGTGTGAAAATGACCTAATAGTGAAAATAGTTAGGTAATATCCCTATTCATACCAACAATTCTATCTCATGCACTATAGTTGAATTTCTAATTTACCCCTTTTAGTGTTGACATAGGAACTTTTATTTCCCCCCTTTAATCATTTTTATTAGATGTTGGTTTCCACCGATAACACATCCAATTACAATTTGACCTTTATACACATATACATAGATAAAGACATTATAAGAAGCCCCACTATTCTTTCCCATCTATTTTTTTAAGTGAATTTGATAAATAAAATAGATTTAGAATTGTACGAAAGACTTCATTCATCCATCCTATCAACTTTGAATGCTTATCATGTTGATTGTATTGTCTGTAAGCAAATATCATCATTCCATAATATGCTTTTGATAAAGTTATACAACCAACACATTACTCTAATTGGATCACAACATTGTGAGAAAATATTACTTAAATATTAAAATCCTCCTTTAAATAATCCAATCTAACACATACAATCCATAGAAAAATTGCTTGTGAAGAATCATCTAAACTATCTCAAGTTTCCTTTTATAAGCAAGCTATGAGTATCATATGGAGGACCATGCAAATTTTTGCATTGAATTACAAGCACTTTAAAACTCATTTTTGAACTTGAAAAATTCTTGCTACATATAAATTCTTCTTAGATATGCATTGTAAGAAGAGTATCATACCTTCAAAGCAAAATCTTATTGGTTTGTTCAACAATGACTTATCTAGCTTTCTGTAATGATGTATTATTAAATAAAGTTCCACCACAAAGTCCACAAGTCAATGCCCTTTTTTTCATGCATGCAACCAAAAAATACTTCTACCTTTTTACAAATGATTATGTGTAGATTGCTCTATTCATTTTTTGAATAAATTTAAATATAAAAATAGATTAGATAACTACAAAAGAAATTTGATTCATCTCGGACAATACAAAATAAAAAAAGTTCCTCAAAATGATTTTATCCATTGCTCTAACCCATATATCTACACCAAGTATAATTACAAAAACTAGACATCAACAACAAATTGAATATAGAAATGTTGCAGGGGATTTTGATGGAAATAACTAGAAAGTAAACTAGGTATATATTATTTTTGTGATTTTTAATATGAATATGAAAAAAATGGAGAGAAAATAATTAAAATATAAAACAAGATGGAGAAAGAGTGAGGAGAGAATGCATATGGATGATGAATGAAAAAAATTGCACATGGTTTACACTAAAAAATGGTTGGTGAAAATACAAAATAGTGGATGGGAAAATAATAGTTGTTGGACATGGTGTACATTGCACGATCACATTGGAGTTGATAGGTGAACCAATAGCTCACAAAAATAACTTGCAACCAAAATACCTATCACATATGAAGAGAAAAAACCATTGATATTCTCATACAAACTTGAGAAGAGATGATCCAAAAAAACAACTAATTGTGCAATGAATTAATCTAAATTATTTTGAATGAATGATTACAATGAATGCAAATCTTTATAAAAGGAAAAAGAAAACCATAGATGAGGATTTGATTAGATTGAGACATGTGTCATCATATCACACAATGAGATGAACTTAACCTATAAATAACCCAATCTAATAATAAAAAAGTACTCCTAAGTTTAGCTTAAGTAACTAAACTAATAAGGGGCCTAATAATTAATTAGTTATCAAGTGATGTCCTAATTACTGCAACATGTCATTTTGATCACTGCTTTGGAGAAGGAAGAACATGGAAATAGAAGGAAAGCATAAAGGTATCATAGAATTTTTATTTGAAACCATATTGAAATTATCATATGAAGGAGAGATAGAGACTCCAACAATTGAATTTGTCATCCATATTGTACATTCTATTTCTTAAATTCAATGACTTTATATAGCCATTCAATGTAGTAACTGAAACATAGAAAAATAGGTACGATTCACCAAAGATATGGAATTGATGAACCAATGAGGGTATGATGGACCTATTTTTCTTTATTTCATTAGGAAATGAGATCCCCAAAAATAATTGATTAACAACCCTTAGGTGAATCAACCCTAAGTGAGAATTTTCATATTTCCTTATAATTGAAGGATAGGGGTCAAGGTCAAACAACACTTTGGGGAGAGAAACTAAAAATAGAAAATAAACACCAAAATGCAATCTAACACTTGGAAATTGAAGATTAAACTCAATATTTGCAAAACCAAAAAATAGAATGCAAATCTGAGAAGGGAAGAAACATGTGTACCAGTCACCAAAAGTGCTTTTCAAAAGCTGATCTAGGACTCGTTTTCCCATGGGCGAATGGGTCCAAGTATAGGGGTCGCAACAATATTTCAAGAGCCTCTGGTGTAGATCTGAAGCTTCTGATTTGTCCAAGTTTCAGTGCTAATAGTCAAAAATCTGATCTATATGTGAGATTCCGTGATTTGACAACTTTGACAACTTTTGCAACTTTGACAAGTTTTGTAAATCTTGCTCTTCAAAAGGGTCTTCAAGTCTTCTTCAACCTAAATCTGCAATCACACATACAAGAGAGAAAAATGTTTGTTTTTGAGTGAATAGGAGTTTTCCTTGGTCAAACCCCATTTTAGTAATCAAACATTGAATTGAAATAATGAATGAAAGAGGGAATAAAGAATGAACAAAGATATGTTACCACTCAACAAACCCTTGCATGAAACCTTGATAATGGAGACCTTAGGAGGTCTACAACTTGCATGAAATGGCTAAATTGGATGTGGATCTTGACACTTGAAGCTTTCTTGAAATGATACTTTGAATGCTTGACTTGATCATGAAACCTACATCACAACGTTAACTCCAAAAACATGCATGATGCAAGAAGACTTTGACATGATGAATAGATCTTGAATGCTGCGATAAATCTTTGATATATCTACTCTTGGATGTCTTTGATCATAAACCTTGCTATACTTTTGCTTACTTGAATATTCTAGGTGAAACTTAGTGAAATAACCTTGTATTTATAGGTATGTATCCTTAATTTCCTGAAATTCAAATATCACAAGCCGACATTGAATTATGAATTTGAAAAAATTGAAATACCACAAAAAACATAATTTAAATTTAGGTCCAAAGGTCTAGGGAGGACCCATTCACCCATGTGAGAATGGGTCCTAGGTCCATAAACCTGGAACATACATTGCTCAATGTAAAGTGTTATGTTTAGGCATTAATTATTGTTAGGTTTCCACTTTAGAAAATGTAATTAATAGGCTTGTAAATGAAATAAAAAGCTAATTAAGGCATAATTAAGCTCAATTTAATTAAAAGGGCGCAAATAAGTGTGAAAATGTAAAGGGGTACATTTAACAACACTAAACTAAGGCATTATTAAGTCCAATTTGAATTAGGGGGCCCAAACAAGTGAAAATGTAAAGGGTTAAATTTTTCTAACTATAGTAACTACCAAAACCACTTGAAAAATAGCATAACTAACATTTAATCAACTAATATTATTTTTTTGACTTATTTATTAAATATTCTATGTCATGCACTACTTAATTTTTAAGATTGGTGTGGGACTTTTTTTAGGATAAATACCTCCACATTTTGTAACTCTATCAACATAACTAGAAAATTTGAAATTACACGTATGTTGTGGCACCAAATTTTGGGCCACATTCATGAAGAAATATTTGGACCATGATTAATAAAAATATATGATTGATGGATTTTTTGATTGCTTTGATGGTTAATTTGATTTTTGTGAACATTGTGTGCTTGGTAAGAATAATATATCTTCATTTTTTGTTGAAATCTATAGAGAAAAACTATTATTATTCACTCGTTCAAATGTTTTTGGCCTAGTGGATATGGGTTCTATGGAAAAATATTTCTATTATGTTATATTCATTAATGATGCCTCTAGATATACACCTAGGTTTATTTAAAGTGTTATAAGTTTGGAAATTTCTCTAAGTTTAAGGAATTTAAAATATTGGTTGAGAAACAATTAGAAATAAAATAATGGTAGTGATATCTAATAATGGTGGTGAATATTGATTGGAAAATATGATTTTTGTAAGCATTCAAGTATTGTTTGATAGAAGACAACTCCCTACATACCATAAAAATTGGGTTTACAAAGACAATGGACAAAAACTTGATCTAAAGAACTAAAAGTATGTTGAGTGGGAATAGTTGGATTGATAATTTTGGACAGAGACTATGAGTACAAATAGTTACTTAATATATTGATCTCTTTGTTCAAATGTTTTTAACTAAAATCCTTACAAAGTGTGGAGGCAAAAGTTTGGATCAATATCCCACTTTTGGTCAACTCAAAGGTTTTGAGTGAACTTGTTTCACTCAAAACATTTCTACCTTGCATGGAACCTATATGGCGCCATGATACTTGAGTGAAATATTTGTAGGAAAAAGGTTTTCACTTGAAACTATTAACATACAAACATTTGTGAGCCTTATCTTAAGCATAAGGTTGTGGATAATGGTTTTAGTTGAAATTGTTTTGCTTGAATGTGTTTCAACCAAAACCATTTCACTTGAAAGTATTTCAACAAAAATCCTTTCACTTGAAAGTGGTAAGTTGGTAGCTCATGTGGTACCTTAGGCCCTCTTTTGGGATAATTTCAATAAAAAAACATCTTCACACACACACACATATCCATTTATGTATAGTTTCATGAAAATATTTTAAAAATATTTGGTAGGGCTCAGAGCCTAAAATATGCTCGAATATATTTTAATAACCCCCCCATTTATTTATTATAAGCAGGTCATTATATAATCAACAATATGAATGATAAGAAACTTAAAAAGTCTACCAAAATTTACTTTAAACATTTTAAAAAATATGGTGCATTGAATAGAGAATCCTCTCCAAAAGGGTATAACTTATTTTTGTTTATGATAAATGGTTTAGATATAAAAAAGAGTGTCGTCAAAACTATTATAATTTTAGTAAACTTTAATTAAAAATTATTAAAAATAATTAATCATCAAAAATACTTTCTTGTGCATGTACTAGATAGTCAAGTTAGCTAAGTGAGAAAAAAAACACTATATTAATGATGAAGTCCCTACTTCATTTTTATTTTTTATTTTAGCAATCAAAATAAAATTTATAATTAAACAATATTTAAGTAGATAAGTAGGAGGTATTTTTCCACAGCGTGTCAAATTATGATATTGCTATCAGGATTCAACCGTGTAGTTTCGAGTCAAACTCATTGACCCATGTTTCATGAGTAGTGGTTCAACAAGAACCCATCTCTCATGATATCGAATGGTCCACTTAGCACTCATTGCATCTAGGTTATGCTCACAGAGGTGAAGCACTGGTCCATCCCGGGAGGTCACCCATCCCAGTACTGGTCCAGCTCAAGTGCACTTAACCAGGGAGTTTTCTCCAAGGGTAACAACTCAAGCGGGCTTAACCTTGGAGAAAAATCCCTGGTTAAGCGCGCTTGAGCTGGAGCAGTACTGGGATGGGTGACCTCCCGGATGGACCAGTGCTTCACCTCTGTGAGCATCACCTAGATGCAATGAGTGCTAAGTGGACCATTCGATATCATGAGAGATGGGTTCTTGTTGAACCACTACTCATGAAACATGGGTCAATGAGTTTGACTCGAAACTACACGGTTGAATCCTGATAGCAATATCATAAATATTTAAGTAATTAAAAAAAAAATTGAAAACAAAACTATACTAAAGGTTCTATATTTCATTAACTAGTTTATATTATTTTAAAATTTAAATAGATATGTCACTTTGAAGTTCTCTAAGTTGAAAAAATATATTTATGCTGGCCATTTCCTTTATAAAAGTGGGACATGATTATGAGCTTTCACTTGTGGATAGAGAAGAAACCTTCTATTTCATATTTAAGGGTATTTAGTTGCGAGTCTTATTTTCATGTGCCTAAGAAAAGTGATCTAAACTAGATTCAAAAGTACAAATGAATATTTTTTGGTTATCTAGTGAGTATATAAAAGATTATAAAATTGAAATCCACTAAAATAAAAAATGGTTTATTTTCGAGATATGATTTTTAAGGAGTTTAGATATTTTTTAGGCTCTTTACAATCAAAGGAAAAATAAGAAATAAAAAAATGTATTTTGAGATGAGGGTCGAGATGCAAGAAGATGCACATGTTGAAGAATAAAATGATGGATTAAAGGATGGAGATGAATAGAGTTTAAACAAGAGTTATTCTTGTAGGAGGAGCAAGTGGAGAATGTAGAACATCTAGAGCCCCTTAGTCTAGAGATGATTCATAAGACAACATAACCCAATTGATAAGTATAGCCCACTATATTTCCATTGTGTATTTATTTTGTCATGTATTGAAGATGAAATAGAAGATCATTCAAGAAGGTTATTTATCTAGATAATGGAAAGTCTTGGATGGTAGGCCATATAGGAGGAGATGACGACCTTAGATAAATGTGAAATATGGGATCTTGTTAGTTTGATTGAGAGAAGAAAACCAATTAGTTGCTATTGGGTTTATAACATGAAAATTAGAGTTAATGGATAACTTCATCTTTGATATGGAAAATATTGAACATCCGAAATTTTGAGAGGGGGTGAATCAGTATTCCATAAAACCATTCACATAAAATCCATCTAACCATTATCACAAATCTGATAGAATCAACAAGAGAAAATATAGAATCAAGAAAATACATCAACACACATGAACACTAGTATTTTTACGTGGAAAACCCAAAATGGAAAAAACCATGGTGAAGGTTAGCTCACAATATAATATATCCGGATATAGAATATTAAAAGGCTCATTGCTAGGACTCACTTTCGTTGAAAGGATCATATCTTGAAGTAAATACAAATGATCTGGCTCACTGCCAAGATACAAAATGATATGGCTCACTGCCAAAAGTATGAATTGATGAAATGCACCATCCTTGTGTTGGGGTTCAGTTCTAGTGAAGCACAATATATAAATAACACACTTATCTTCTCATCCATACAATTTCACACATACACATTCTCATCTCTGTCTTCATGTATCTTTCATACACACTACTTCTCTTTCTCTCTACTAAAAATGTCTCATATATATCCATGTTCGCTAATTAGGTCGACCTAATCAACTCTGTCAACATTTTCCTCAAAAAATATTCATCTTCACATATAAGCAGTCAACGTGGACCTAAGATAGATCCCTTTATCATTCACAACACATATAAAAACTTCTCAATATTAATACATAATTAGGTTAGTCAGAGTTAGATCAAAATCCCCAAACATATATGCAATCCATCAAACGTGTAACACAAAAAACTTGTTAGCATATTAAATTCTCCCTTAGACAAAACTGAGCTGCTTATCTTCAACACTACATGGTAAGATAATCAAATATGAGAAAATACAGTCACCCATAACAATGTACTGTATGAAAACTCACCGTAGTCTACAGATTAGAATACTGTCATTCATATCTTGCAAATGCCTTCACATATCATTATGAAACTCCGATGTAAAATGCATCTTGTAGTCTCAAATCTATGTACAAAGTCCTATAATGATATGTTTTTCTAAGATATAATCCAGACCAAAAAACTGACATACAGAGCCAGTGCATAAGTATGACACTGTTTCCAAAACTATTGGTAACTGTACCTTTCGAAGCATACAACCTAGTCTATTGAAACCATGTTAGTGGATGCAATTGATGTCAAGATAGAGCATATTATCAGATTATGATTAGATCTTACAAAATAGGATAATTCAGAGCAAGATACCAGATTAATAGACTTCCATTACCAGAGCAGACAGTCATCAAAATTCCATTGTGATAGTTATCCAAATCCCACTATCTGTTGAAATTAATGAAAACCTCTAAATTTCCAACAATCTCCCCCATTTTCATTGATGGCAACACACGATGTGAAAACCATCAAAATAATCCTTCCTAATTTTCAATTTTCTCCCCCAAAAACTGTTTACATGATACCTCTCTCTTCAAAAATTATTTTACAATTTTTTTAATTTTCACATGATACCTCTTTCTCTCTCTCTCTCTGCCCCTTTGACATCAATGGAAAAGGAAAGGAATTTTAATTCTTTAACAGTTCCTTTGTGTACTTGAATAGTCCCCCTAAGGAGTACATCCAAGATAACTGAGCATGATCAACCATAGGTAGTTGTTCCTTCAAGCTTGATAAGAATCCCAATCCATGAAGATATCCCTTCATCCCAAAGCCTTTTTTCCTCTGACAATGCACTTTATAGATAATTGAGATCAATTAAGACATCTTTTCCTTCAACCACAGTTCTAGGAGTAACATTAGATTTCAGAATCCTGTCAGCTACCGAAAGAACATAATAGATAGGTGCACAAATTGTCTTGATTAAATCTATGATCTTCCCATATTTTTCATTCATCTCTTCCTTCTATTTGTGTGATGCAAGGTATTCTTCATGCATCTTTGTCAATTTTTACCAATTTTGATTATCCAAATCAAGATCAAGATCAAATATGCTAGATGCAAACTTGATCTGGGTTTCAATTGTGTTCTCAATGTCTTCAAGTGTTTGAATTGCATCAGGCCAAGTCCAACATAATGTGAATAGACTCTTGACCTCTTTCTCACATTCTTAAACATCTTTGAGTCTTTCAAGTGCAATGCCGTGAGTAGACTTGCACTTCTCTACAATTTCCAACAATCCTTTATCTTCAATCCAAGAGACCATGTCACTTACTGATTTACTCTTTAATTCATTGAATCTATTAGTTAATGCATTTTAGCTTTCTTTAGTGGACCATGAAGAACTAGTGACCGCACTAGGAGCTACTTAAAAATGTGTCCTTCTGGCTAGTTGCTTAAGTATTCTTGGAGTAGGTTCAACTTGAGCTACTAATGCATGAACCTTAGTGAATTTCCTCTTTTTTTCGATGGAAGACATTGATTTACTGGAGACTAACTCAGATTATTCAAAGCTTTAGCTACTTTAGTGTAGGTTCCAAACCTAGGTCTTCTAGGATCCTGAGGGTTGTTAATCAATAATTTAATGCAACCAACAACATATTCTTTCTCAATCTCATATCCAAGCTTAGGTATCTAATAATTCCTTGGTTCAACTGCCTTAATAATGTAACTATTAATGGTTACCAAAAAGGTTATATCATTCTTATATTTTGTAAGCAATTCTCTGGGAACTCTCCTTCGGTTCATTTTCCTTTGAATTTTTTCAAAGAATACAAGGGAATCTCCTTGTGCATCCAAATCCCCAATTTTTCTCATAAGTTCCTCAATATGATGAGAGACTAGTCTGGTATTCTCCCAACTAACCTCACTTATTCCAGGAATCTCCTTCATAAAATATAAAATTAGACATAAAACCAATGTACCATATCTGAATGTACCTTCCTTTCTCTTGTTATCTCTCAGATTCTCTAACAGATGTTGTTCGAGCAACTCACAGAGGTCATATTCTATTCTGTTCTCAACCATATCCAATGCAAGGTCAATTGCAGTAATGGAGACATCGTTGTCACCAAAGATCATCTGTGAAATAACTAGACTTGCATACTAAACTGTCAGGTTAGAGATTTCAGCACATATGTTCCTTATCAAACCTTTTCCCCTATCAAAATTGCATTTAGGAGTTGGTCCAGAGAATGATAATACAGTAACTTCACTGATTACATATTTGAATATTGTATATGATTCACCAAGCCACACATATTCACCATTAAATATGGTAAGGTCCATTTTGATACATCTTTAGATTCATTACGAAAGTTCAAAAAATTATTCCATACATCCAATTTCATTTCCAAAATTACACTGTATTTCAGTTTTAGGATAAAATCATTTCCAATTAATTATTCAACCCACAATATGTGAGCTTTTCCATAGGTATATTCTTCCAAATTTCTATGAATGTTTACCCCAACATCTTCAATCGGTATAAAACCGAGAGGGATATCCAAAAAAGAACCCAGAAGATCAAGTTCCAAGGTTTTAATAAGGTACATTTTGAGCTTTGGTTATGGTCTCATTCAATTGTCTATGATTCAAGGTATATCCATTGTATTCAACAAAATTCAACATATAATTCATAGAAAATAGTGCATAGAAATAATGATTTACCTCTTCCTTTTTCACCAATACCAGATTCTAAATTTCTGTTGTATGAAGTTGCTCTAGTTTCTTCAAGATTCCTCTTCATGCTTCTCCTCTTTTATAAATTATTTTCATGGAATGTGTTTTCCTTAACATATCTAAATTTATTTCTTTCATCCCAAATGATTCTATAATAAATGATTTAGATGACAAGTAGATCACCTCAAAATTTGTGTACACTTCCATCCTTTCAAATTCTACGAAAATCATTCTTCACACGTGTTTTTTCAAATTCCTTTTGCATGAAATCTTGGATTCGTAACCTTAATCAATGCACTTATGAGATTATATATTGAAAGAGGGGTTATTAAATGTTCTGATTATTGCCCCCCCTTAGCCATTGCCTGAATTAATTTTTGACAGGAGTATCTGCATTGAAGGATGGCACAAAAAGACTGATGATTATGATTCTCCTTGCTTAGATTCTCCCTCTCTTCTCCAAATTCTTTCCATTTCCTTCTTCACTTTTGCTAGATCAATCTTAGTGACTAGTTCATATCTCTTTACCAGATTGTTACTTCTCATGTTTTTGCCTCCACAGTCTTTGGAAAAATGTTCCAGATTGTTGCAATTATGACAAACAACATTCTTGCATCCAAATTTTCCTTTATTAAATCTATATTTGCACTAGTTAGCCTTGTGTCCAAATGAATTATAGTGATAATAGTAGCCATTGAATGGATAAATCATCTTATTCAACTTCCGATTTTTGCAATCTTTAGTTTTATGTTCAATTCTTTTACATTCAAACCATTGACCGGAAAATGATAAGGTATTTCCATCCATTCCATTATTCTATTCCTTTTTCTTTTCACAATCTTTTTCCCTATGTCCAAACTCATTGCAAGAATAACAAACACCATTAAAAGATAAATACCTTTGAGCATTAGGTTGTCTAATGGGAATCCTTCCAGTATTCTTCCTTAGGTTCTTGAATTGTCTACCATCGCTTTGAATCTTCATGTCAAGAGATTGGTTTTCCTTTGAACACTGTCCTACTTCAAATCCTAAACCACTTTTTATCTATAGCAGGTCTCTGAAAGTTAATCAAGTCATCAAGCATTGCAGTGCTTGCCTTGAATTTATCGTCCTGTCTTTTTTCCCTTTTCCAAATCCAATTTCAAAATTACCACTTTTTGCTCTATATTTGCACATTCATCCATCTTCCTTTGAATTTCAGCTTTCTAACAATCTTCAATCTTTCTCTTTTCTTCCAATTGTTCTTTCAGTCTAGTGATGTCCTCATCTACTTTCTTTAATTGATCATTGACTTCTCCATATCTTTCCCTCAGATTCTTAATACACTCATTTTCTTCCTTCATCTTATCCTTCAAATATTCATTTTCTTCTATATGTCTAGCAAAGATCACTTCCAGAGGAATAATAATTTCTTTTATCTTCCATATATTTGAAATTTAAGACCTTTCCCAAGTTGTTAGGCTTCTTCAAATGAACCGATACCCAATTTTTGAACATTTGGAATAATGAGAGGGGGGTGAATTAGTATTCTATATTTAACCATTCACATAAAATCCATCTAAAAATTATCACAAATCCGACAGAATCAACAAGAGAAAACATGGAATCAAGAAAATACATCAACACGCATGAGCACCAATATTTTTATGTGGAAAATCCAAAATGTGAAAAACCATGGTGAGGGTTAGCTCACAATATAATATATCTAGATATAGAATATTACAAGGGCTCACTGCCAAGACTCATTTTCTTTGAAAGGCTCGCAAACCTAAAGTAAATACAAAATGATCTGGCTCACTACCAAGATACAGAATGATATGGCTCACTGCCAAAAGTATGAACTGATGAAATTCACTGTCCTTGTGTTGGGGTTCAACTCTGGTGAAGCACAATACATAAATAACACACTTTTATTCTCATCCATACAATTTTGCACATAAAAATTCTCATCTCAGTCTTCATGTATCTTTCACACACACTACTTCTCTTCCTCTCTATTAAAAATGTCCTACATATATATATCCATGTTCACTAATTAGGTCGACCTAATCAAATAAGTCAGCATTATCCTCAAAACATATTCATCTTCACATATAAGTAGTTGGTGTGGACCTAAGATAGATCCCTTTATCATTTGAAGAACATATAAAAACTTCTCAATATTAATACATAATTAGGTTGGCCAGGGTTAGACCAAAGCCCCAAACATATATACAATCCATCAAATGTGTAACACAAAAAACTTGTTAACATATTGAATTCTCCCTTAGACATCATCAAGCTACTTATCTTCAACACCACACGGTAAGATAATCAAATATGAGAAAATGTGGAGTTACCCATAACAGTGTACTACATGAAAACTCATTGTAGTCTACATAATAGAATACTGTTGTTCATATCTTCCAAATGCCTTCACAGATCATTATGAAATCCAATGTAAAATGCATTTTTAAATTCTATTTCATTTTCACTTGAAATAACATTTACGGGTGGAGAAGAAGCCTCACCTTGATGAGTATTTGACATACCCTACCTTCTCTTCCTATGACTTTATCTTTTTCTCTATATGCTTCAATTTTCTCTATTGTGAGTTTTCTCTTACCTTTTTGTTTACGACAACTACTGCTTCCCATTATACCTACAAAAAAGAGCACAAAAATTATTACTATGTTGATATTTAAGTAAAATAATGTATCAAAAGAAAAAAATATCTATATCAAACAAAAATCATGAGTTTTTAGAAAGTAGAGAGCATGTGGGGACTATTGGAACATTCAAAACAATCCTCTATTCATTTTTCTATGGTCCCCAAAATGGATATCAATTTAGAATTGATATCCATTCTAAACAAATATCTGTTTTGAATCCCATACAAAGGGCGTCATATATGTTCTAAATGGATATCCATTCTAAATCCCATACAAAGGGCACCAAAGGTTAAATACCTTGGCTAAATCATTGTATATGCGGGGACAAAATGGATATATGTTTATAATAGATATCCATTTAAAACGAATATTCATTATAAATAGATATATGTTTTGTTTAGTGTTTTTGAAAAAAAAAGAACATATAAAACCAATCCCTCCCTTGCTCCCTCTCTCCCAGGTCTCTCTATCCCGCCCTACCTAGATAACTCCCTCTCTCTCAACTCTCTCCCTCCCTCTATTGCTCCCACCCCCTCTCCCTCTTAGGTTTCTCCTTCCCTTTATCCCTCAAATCCCCCCTTTCTCTTAGGTCTCTCCCTCCCTCTATCCCTTCCACCCCCTCTCTATCCCTCTTTCAAGTCTCTCCCTCCCTTTATCCCTCCCACCCTCTCTCTCCCTCTCAATTCTATCCCTCCCTCTATCCCCCCTACCCTACCTAGATAACTCTCTCACTCCCTCTCTCTCCCTCTATCCCTCCCACCCTACCAATATAACTCTTTCTATCTCCCTCCCTCTATCCCTCCCTCTCTCTCAGTCCCTCCCTCCCTGCCTCCCTCTCTCTCCCAGGTCTCTCCCTCCCACCCTACCTAGATAACTCACTCTCTTTCTTAGGTCTCTCCCTCTCTCTATCCCTCCCACCCCCTCTCTCTCTCTCAAGTTTTTCCCTCCATCTATCCCTCCCTCTATCACTCTCACCCTCTCTCAGGTCTCTCCCTCCCTCTATCCCTCTCACCCTACCTAGATAACTCTCGCTTCATCCCTCTCTCTACCTCTATCCCTCCCACCCTACCTAGATAAATCTATCTCAGGTCTCTCCCTCCCTCTCTCCTATCTCTCTATCAGGTCTCTCCTTCACACCCTACCTAGATAACTCTCTCTCTCTCTCAGGTCTCTCCCTCCCGCCCCCTTTATCTCTCTTAGGTTATTGCCTCCCTCTATCTCTCCCACCCCATATCTCTCTCTCTCAAGCCACTCCCTCCCTATATCCCTCACACTGTCTCTCCCTCCTTATCCCTCCTAGTCCCTCTCCCTCTTAGGTCTCTCCCTCTATCCCTTTGACCTACCCCTCTCTCTCTCTCTCAGGTCTCTCCCTCCCTCTATCCATCTCACCCACTCTCTCTCAGGTCCCTCCCTCCCTCAATGCCTCCCACCCCCCTCTCTCTCTTAGGTCACTCCATCCCTATATCCCTCCCACCTCCCTCTCTCTCTCAAGTTTCTTGCTCTTGCCCCATCTAAATAACTCTATCTCTCTCTCAGGTCTCTCCCCCCACCCTACCTAGATAATTCTCCCTCCCTCTCTCTCCAGTCTCTCCCTCCCTCTATCCCTCCCACTTCCCCTCTCTCAGGTTTCTCACTCCCACCCTACCTAGATAACTCTCTCTCTATTAGGTCTCTCTTTCCCTCCTTCCCTCTCTCTAGTTGCTCCCTCCCACCCCCCTCTCTCTCAAGTCGCTCCCTCCCTCTATCACTCCCACCCCCTCTCTCTTTTACATATCTTTGTCCCTCACTTTGTCCCTCCCTCTATCCCTCCCACCGCCCCCTCTCACTCTTAAGTCTCTCCCTCCCACCCTAATTAGATAACCCCCCCTCTCTCTCTCAGGTCTCTCCCTCACTCTATCCCTCCCACCCTACCTAGATAAATCTCTCATTCCCTCTCCCTCCCTCTCTCTCTCTCTCCCTCTATCCGTCACAACCTACCTAGATAACTCTCCCTTCATCCCTATGTCCCTCTCTACCTTTATCCCTCCCACCCTACCTAGATATATATCTCTCTCTCTCTTAGGTATCTCCCTCCCTCCCTCTATTCCTCCCTCTCTCCTCTCTCTCTCAGGTCTCTTCCTCTCACCCTACCTAGATAACTCTCTCTTTCTCTCATATATCTTCCTCCCACCCCCTCTCTCTCTCTCAGATTGATCCCTCCCTCTATCCCTCCCACCCCCTTTCTCTCTTAGGTCTCTCTCTTCGTCCCTCCATCCCTCTCTCTTTGTACCTCCCTCCCTCTCTCTCTTAGGTCTCTCCCTCCCACCCTACCTAGATAAATCCATCTCTCTCAGGTCTCTCCCTCCCACCCTACCTAGATAACTCTCTCTCACTCACTCCCTCTCTCTTTATCTCTATGACTCCTACCCTACCTAGATAACTCTCCTGATATCCCTCTATCCCTCCCACCCTACCTAGATAACTCTCTATCTCAAGTCTCTCCCTCCCTCCCTCCTCTCTCTCTCTTAGGTCTCTCCCTCCCACCCTACCTAGATAACTCCATCTCTCTTAGGTCTATCCCACCCCTCTCTCCTAGGTCACTCACTCCCTCTCTCTCTATCGCTCTCTCCATCCTTCTCTCTCTCAGGTTTCTCCCTCTCACCCTACCTAGATAACTTCCTCTATCTCTCTCCCTCCCTCTATCCCTCTCACCCCCCTTAGGTCACTCCCTCCCTCTATCCCTCCCACCCTATTGTTCTCTTAGGTCTCTCCCTCCCATCCCCCTCAATCTCTCTCTTAGGTCTCCTACTCCCACCCTACCTAAATAACTCTATCTCTCTCTCTCATCCCTCCCTCCCTTCATCCCTCCCTTTCTCTCTCTCCGTCCCTTCCTTTTTCCCTTTCTCTTTCAAGTATATCCCACCCAACCTAACTAGATAACTCCCTCTCTCCCTCATTTAGGTCTCTCCCTCTCTCTACCCCTCTCGCTTCCCCTCTCTCTCAAGTCTCTCACTACCACCCTACATAGATAACTCCCTCTCTCTCTCTATATTATAATGTAGTATATATATACTATATATATAATATATAATAGATATTTGTAGAGAAGGGGGATTTTCTACTCACAAGTCTCTTTATTCTCAAGAGAGTTATAGGGAATGAACAACCCTAAACTACCTTAGACTACCTCAAGGAATAGAGCAAGAGTTTCAAAATCAGAATGAGTAAGTTACAAAGGTCTTTTGGATAAACTAAAAAATTCTTGGCCAAAGGATGACAGTGTAGAAAATAAAGGATAGTGCAACGCGCTAGAGTCCTAAAGGTGTGTTGATGTCTTGTATGAATCATAAATCAAGAATATCACATAAAACAACAATGTTCCTACTATGATTCTAACTGGTAAGAGCTCTTGGAATGCGAGAAAGTAACATAATAAAACATAAGTAAAATAAAGTAAAGTAAATTACAAAGCTAAAGAGGAAGAAAGAAAATGCTTACAACATCCCAAGTGATGAAGCCTCATACAAGTAGATATCTTCAACACCTGCACACATAAGATCAAGGGAAAAATGTTGGGGCTATTTAGGGGCTTTCCTCTTTCAAACCCCTATTTCAGTGTTCCCACCTCCACGGACAACCATATAGATAAAGATAAATAAATAAAGTGAACACCAGAGTGATAAAAGAAAACCTTGATTAAGGAGAAGAACCCATATTACGAAATAGAGATGCAATAAATAGGGGATGTAAGAAATCCCAAGATGCTCAAAGATGCAAGGAACAAGATAGATATCACCTGAAAGGCTTGAGGAAGCCAAGGAGAGGGATAGAGATGTGAGAGCCAAGGAGTTACAAAGAATGTTGTAAGAGCATGAGAGTGTTGTTGTAGCAAGTTGTAGAGAGATACACAAGCATGATAGCAAGAGCAGGAGAATGTCCAACAAATAAGCCAAGAAGCTAGAAGACCAAATGGATTGAAAAGACAAATTTTAAAGAGAGAATAGCAGGGAAAAGAATCTTTCTGAGCTATTACAAGGCATCCCAGATTGTTACCATTGACAAAAGTAGCTGACAAGTGGCAAGGTACTCAAAAATGAACATTTGAACATTGAAATGTCGTGATCACTCTACAAAATGATGAGAATGAGAAAAGCACAAGGTTTGATGCAAAAGTTGACACATGAAGGTAGCTACTAAAAAGGGGTATAGAGCATCTTGAGAGGGGAAAAGGATGATGTAGGGGCTAAAATGAGCCTACACAGATGCTAATGGAGTGGACACTAAATTAGATAAAAAAAGTGTACGTGAAATTACAAGGGGTGCAATTTTATGACATTACATTTTCCCCCCACTTTAGTGGGCATATGAATCTACACTAATATGTATGGTAAAAGAAATCTACTAAACATTAATAACATCATAATACCAATAGGATACTATAGATTAAGCAAATAATTTTGCGAACCAAGGAAGCATGCCCCTAGGCTAAAGACCTACAAAATAAATGCATTAGACAAGAAGAACTACACAAGGAAACACAGCTAGAACATGAAAAGCTATTAGATCACATGGTTAGAACACATGAATAAAAACATGGATAACACATACCCAGATCCATAACAAACTAACATGATTTGAGTCAACAAAGTGAAAGGGACCTTGATGTAGAAGGTTGTCTCAATACTATGTGTCATCCCCAAATTAAGAAATAATACATAGAGTAACTCTTGAATGAAGAGAAGAAGGTAAGGATTGATTGCTTCAAGAGAAGAATGCATACAAAATATGGGGAAACAACCAATGTCGAAGAGAGAAAGAAGTATATACTAAGGATGAAGAAGATGCAAATCATTGATTTGGTATATACCCAAACATGAAGAGAAGAGAGAGATGGCTCCATAGGTACTCAATCCTCCAAAATTAGATCGATGGGTTCTCGGTCTTGTAGAAGATGAACAAAGACTCTATAGGTGCTTGGTCTTGCAAAGGGAAAGTGCTTCACAGGTTCTCGGTCCTACGAAGGGGGCATTGTAGGTCCTTGGTCCTATGGGGCCTGATATCTACAGGTGCACGGTCCTAAAGAGTTGATGTGAAAAGAACTTATAGGTGCTCGGTCCTACAAAGAAAATTGATGCAAAGGAGATCTATAGGTTCTTGGTCATGAAAGAAAGACTGATCAGATAAGCCTGTGGCTACTACAAGTTGTGTTGCAGAACAACCATAGAAAAGATTGGTCTAGTCAGGCTACCCCAAAGCTAGATGCAAAGATATAAGACAAGTCTAGTCAAGTTTCCCCCAAGCTAGATGCAAAGATATAAGATAGGTCTAGTTGGGCAGTCCCCAAGCTAGACATTGTGACGTCAAATATCAAATATTTGCAAGACACTCAAGAATTAATTTGAGAGAACAAGCTTTCCAAGGGGGTTCCTTCGGTAGGTAACCCTTCAAGACACAAAGGGGCCCATTAAAAGGAATGATCCAATTGAAAGATAGAGAGAAGAGAGGGGGCCCTTAAGAAGGATGCACATATTCAGAACAAGTTATCACTGCCCCCAATACATAGGGGAGGAAAACCATGCGAGATACTATTGTGTCCCCATCATAGAGAGAGTATGGTTGCACACAATAGCATATGCCCATGAATGACAATGAGAAAGTAAAGCTAAAACTGCCACATAACAGGCAAAAAAACAATAGAAAGGAGGTGCGAGAACCTCATGAGAAGATGCTTAGAATGCACATAATAGAGGTAGAACTCAATATCACTTTCCATGCAAAGAAAAGATAGGTAGGAAGAAATTCTCTCTTATGAAGAAGAGTTTGATTTATTAGAAGAGGAAGACATGAAGATAATAGACAATGGAGGATGAATCAATTCAAGAGAATGAGATTGGGCGAAAATCATGTCAAAATTTAACCATGGTTTCCATTTAGACTGACCAAGCCCCAAATTATGTTTACAAGGTAAACATTCTATAGGGACCTGAATGCCTTGTTTATTACGCCCACAACCTTTACGCCCATAACCATATTTAGAGGAAAGTCTAAAACCAGGGTCATAACGTGTTTGCAAGTCTTAAGAAGGAGGAGGAGAATTATTCCAACAATCAAGATCATACACTTCTATGGGATCGCCATTAGTTTTCTTGATAGGATTTCCAACATTAGCCTCTTTAATACAGGTGTGATCATATTCCTCAAAAGGGGGAGGATCAACATTAAGAAAATTATAATTTGTGTTCACATTATCCTGCGATGTAGAAGAATAACCATCTTTGATAGCAAATTTGGATAATGTTATTGGAAGGTCTAAGTGGATCGAGTTAACTTTATATTCCCCAATGAAGGAATCTGTAAAGTCTAAAGAACCCCAATCATCACCAAGACATGCATTCTCTTGAGAAGATGTAGAAGGAGTAGACTTAGGATTTCTTACTTTTGATGGGTTTTCTTTAGGGAAATCTACCTATAAGAGAGGGGGACCAACCACGTCAAGGCCCCAGGTCATGTAGAGCTAAGAGTGGAGGTTTCCCTAACTTACCTCACTCTAAAGGGATGTTTTGGGATGAGGATCAAGAATGAATAGCACTATGTAGTACTTATATCACTCTACAGACTTGAGCTTTAGGTTTAGGCTAGGCGAGCTTGTTTTTGGAGTCAGTATTGCACCTCAGACAACTCTTTGTCTGAGGACGATAGTGCGGTTTTGGGATGACAACATGGAACGTTGGCATCTCTTTGGCGTGCTGGCATCTGTACAACCAAAAAACATGAAGTACAATAAAAACCACCTAAAAAATTATTGACAACCTAACTAGTAGATCTTGATGGGAAAAATAGAATGAGAAACTACATGAAATAAAAATAGAGATGATAAAGCAAGTGGATGAAAGCTAGAGTGGTGAAGATGATCTCACAAAAGTGTTGATTCACTAGCTAGATCCATGCACACATTCACCTACGCACATGAAAGAGGGGAAAATTTTTGGGGATGTATATGGGATTTCCTCAATCAGACCACCATTTTCATGTTTCCACCTCCACAGATAGCTAGAAAGCAATGAAGTAGAATAATATGATAAAGAAGATTGAAAGAAGTATAATGAACACTACAAAAGACAAATGTTACTCTATAAAATAACAAAGGAGAGGAGTGAAGTGTTACCACCTCCACCCAAAAGCTCACTAGAAAATGGAGGAAGGATGTAAGGTATGGACTTGGAAAAGTCACCACAGCCATAGTGGTGATGAAGGGAGGTCTCACAAGACTCTAAGCCCACACTTCTACGGTTGGCTCACACTTGCAGTGTGGATTTGATGGAGTGTCAATGCTACTGCAATTCTCACAATGAAGTGCTAGAATGATTTAGAGTGTGAATGAACTGCCAAGAGAGATGAAGTGAATATGTAGAAGGCTGCTAGAGGATGAAATGAATGAATGGAGAATGTTTTTGAAGGTGGGATGAGAAGAATTTGTCATTTTCAGGTTAGTTGGTCAAAGAGGTATGTTACAATTCAACTCCAATCGGGTGTGTAATGCATCTGCCAAATTTAGATGCATGAATCCATTAGGGATGATAGCGCACTACATGGACATCTACACACCACACATGCATCCTCAAAAAATATTCTCTCACTGATACACAAGACAAATGCCAGGTGGATGGAAGGTAGGTGGGTGATGTGGAATTTTTACTTCAGATTTTATTTTCTAAGGTGAGAGTATGTGAAAGGGGAATTTTATTAAGGGGTGCAAATTTTCTCCTATACATTTTCCCCCCACTTTAGTGAGCACAAATATCGATGAGAATTCGATAAAGTAGATTGAAGAGTTAGTAGGGTCATAAATGTATACTTGAACCGTCAAGGAAGCAGACTGCAATATGGAAAACTTTAAACTACAGAGAAGGAAAAGGACTCTGCGGGTACTCTCTCATAGGAGTTTCGAATAAAAGGACTCCATAGCCCTACAAAGCTATGAAGTTGCACAAAGTACACTAAATTTCCTTAGAAAAATGATGGAAAATCCAATAGGATGAAAGCGTTTTATAGGCCCGTAGACTTGCAAGAAGGAAACCCCCAAGTTCTCTCTCATGAAGGAAGCCCAGTGAAGTAAACACCTTATAGGCCCGTAGACCTACA
Organism: Sequoia sempervirens; assembly: GCA_007258455.2. NCBI lineage: Eukaryota > Viridiplantae > Streptophyta > Pinopsida > Cupressales > Cupressaceae > Sequoia > Sequoia sempervirens. The sequence continues at coordinate 386,028,156 of VDFB02271358.1, read as the reverse complement.
AGGAGGCATCCTACAAGTTCTCTCTCATGAAGGAAGTCTGATGAAAGGGGACTTTGCAGAGTCAAACTGGAAAGTGGCTTTATAGGTGCTCTTGTAAAGCGATATGTTAATCCATAAACAAATCAGCCACATAAGAAAACAAGTAGACGGTCATGCAGATAGTCAACAAGTTGGAAGGATTTAAAAGGGGTCCCTTGGGAACCCTTGAAAATGAAAGGGGTTTTCTCAAGGGATGCATTGTTTGAAAGTGAAAAAGACATTTTTTCTCAAATCAATTCATCATCTCACTTCATCAAGGAATTCAAAAGGAAGAAAATGTCCCCTCACAAGGGGAAGGTTGAGGCTTCACCTATAGGAAAATGATGCTCCCTCCTTAGAGGAAAGTTCTCAAGTTATTTCTTTATGAATCCATGATGAAGGAAGCACGTTCCCTTAGGGGTCCAAGTTAAGAATGCGATCATTGAAAAAGTTTGCAATGGTTTTTGAGAAAAGATTTGTTGGCAATGAATGCATTTTCTGAAATTTGAAATATTGTGAAAGTGACGTTGTCACATATATGAGGGAAAACTCAAGCAAAGAAGAGAGAAAGATAAAAGAAAAGTAAAAAGAGACAAACGTATAACAAGGGGCATAGGGGTGATCTAATATTTTGGGGTTAGAGCTTCTCATGAATATATATATATATATATACTAATGAACTATCATCAACCCCCTACTATATCAGACCATGTGAAGAATGCATGAGAAGACAAAGTAAAAATAGAAAATTGGGTCAACATGGAAGGGAAGCCTAATGTAAGAGAGGGAGACCACCACGTGCAAGGCCCCAGGTCATGGAGGGCCAAGATGTGGAAGGCTTCCTTAACTTAAATTAGCTTAGTAGGGTGTTAGGATATGTAGGACGAGAATGATGAGGACTATAAGGTCCTTCAATCACTCTATAGACCCAAAATATATAATGGGGCTAGGTTAGCCAGTTTTTAGGTTCAACACTATGCCTTAGGAAGCTCAATGCTTGAGGACGGAAGTACGGTTCTGGGATGATAGCATGACGCGCTGGCGTCTCTCAAGTGCGTTGGAGTCTGTACAACCAGACAACTATAGAGACAAGGTCAAACCTAAGAAAACAAGCTAACGGCCTAGCTAACTACCACTAAAGGGACAAAATAACATGATTAAGTAAACAAAATACTCTCTAATGTGATAAAGTAAAAATGTAAGAGTTAGGGTGGCAAGAAGGATCTCACAAAGAAACTTATTCCTTAGCTAGCTCCTTGAAAGCATGTTCACCTACACACAAAGAGGAGGAAAATTTTGGGTGGATGTATAGGGGCTTGCCTCAGTTAGACCCCTGTTTAGGTGTTTCCACCTCCACGGACAACCAAGAAAGCAAGTATGATAAATGAAGTAATATAATAAAGAACACCAAAAACACTACAAAACATAAGTGTGCTTACTCAACCAAGTGATAGAGGAAAGGAAAGGGAAGATTACCACCTCCACCAAGAGCACTCAAGGCTACTTGGGGGAGAAAATGAGAGTACTCAAGCCTTTGTTGCAATGGTGTTTTCCCCAACTTGCTCTATCGAAGTGATCGAGTGAAGTTGTTGCTGTAATGGAGTGCTTGAAATGCTTGGAGTGAGTCCAAGAGTGTGAAGAAGATTGCTTGAAGATATGCAAAAGAAGTTGTGAAGCATGTAGAAGGAGTGAATTTTAAGTGAAGATGAAGAAAACGACCATATTCGAGTCAGTCAGTCAAAGAGGGCGTTACAATTTGACTCCCAATGAGAAGTGTAATGCCTCTATACGTTCAGCCATAGGAATCTGCTAGAGACGTAAGCGCGCCTCTTGGATGTCTATGTGTCGTGAGAGTGTCCCTGAAAGAAACTCCTCTATCGACACTCAAAACAGGGGCCAAGTGGGACCAAAGTAGTGGGATTATGTGTAATTAAGCCTCCAAACTTGGTTTTCTAAAGTAGAGAAAGACAATAGGGGAATTTGCATAAGGGGTGAAAATTCACTCCTATACATTTTGCCCCCACTTTAGTGAGCACGAGTACTGATGAGTGCTCAGTAAAGTAGATCCAGGAAGGAGTAAGGTTAGAAATGTATACTTGAATTGTTAAGGAAGCAGACAACGATCTGGCATACCTAAAGGTGTAGGGCAAGTGAAGGAATCCATAGCTTCTCCAAACTATGAAGTTGCAAAAAGAAAGCATCTTACAGGCTTGCGGACCTACAAGGAGGCATCCCCCAAGATGTCTCACATGAAGGAAGCCTCGTGAGGCAAGTGCATTACAGGCTTGTAGACCTACAAGGAAGGTTTCCCCCAAGAACTCTCACATGGAGGATACCTGGGAAGCATCCCCCAAGATCTCTCACATGGAGAAAGTGAGGAAAGCACCCTATAGACCCACACACCTATGGGGAAGGTATTCTCCAAGATCTCTCACATGAAGAATACCCAAGGAAGCACCCTACAGACTTGTAGGGAAGGTGACCCCCAAGATCTCTCCCATGGAGGAAACCCAAGAAAGCGCCCAACAGGCCCGCAGACCTACAAGGGAGCCACCCCCAAGATCTCTCACATGGAGGAAGCCGAAAGGAAGCACCCTACATACATGTTCTCAATCCTACAGGGAGGTATCCCCCAAGATCTCTTGCACGGAGGAAACCCAAGAAAGCAGACTTCACAGAGTCAGGAAGCGGCCACGTAGGCAAGTAAGTGGACAATTGCCTAGACTATCGACAGTTTGAAAAAAAATTGAAGGGGTTCCTTGGGGACCTGACGTGGACAGGGGGTCCATTCAAGGGACGTATAGTTCAAAATTAGATGTTCTCTTTCTCAAATTGATCCATCATCAAGGGATCCTTTTGAAAGATGTTCACTTCATTTAGGAATTTGAAAGGAAGAATATGCCCCCATGCGAGGGGAAGGTCAAAGATGTTCCTACTTCGGAAGAAGGTTTCCAAGTCCTTTCTTTACAAACCCATGATGAAGGAAACATGTCCTATTAGGGTTCCAAGTTGAGAATACAATTCTAAAGAAAGGTTTGTGAGGATTTTTAAGAAAAGATTTGTTGGCAACGAATGCATTTTCTAAAAATTGAAATGTTGAAGAAAGGTGTTTTCACACATGAGAGGGACAACTCAAGAAAAGAAGAGAGAAATATAAAGAGAAATAAAAAGAGTGAAGACAACACAAACATAGGACATAGGGGGATCTGGTTTAGTCGGGTCTGATCTGTCCATGCTCATATAAGTAATAGGTAACCAAAATGCAAGGAAAAAGATCATCAATCCCAAACCAGATTAGGAAGAATGCATGGAAAATAAAGTAAAAGTAAAAATTTGGGTCAACATGGAAGGGAAGGCTAAATGCCCCAAACACTTTGCATCATCCCCAATTTATCAAAAATCAAGCACAAACATGGAAGAATGATGATACAAATAGAAGAAGGTTTACGACACAAAAACCACGCTTGTATCTAAGCACCAACAAGGGTGACGAGGGTCATCTAGGCACACATAGCACGATCATGGGGGAACACATCACAAAACACACACACATACAAAAGATCAAGAAGAGGCCTCCTCCTAACATTGATCAACCAATAGGTCATCCGCTTCCCACTCTAGATCATAATAGGGGGAAGGAGGATGAGCCTGCAATGGGGGGATGTTAAGAGGAGGAGCATCTAGTCCTCTCGCAACAAGGGACAAGGAAGAAGGTCCTGCAAGGTATTCTTCATCGAGCTCTTGTGGAGCTAAGATTAGTGACTTCGCAAAGATCACTGAAAAGGCCGAGACTTCATCCACATAGTTAAATATTCACCCCATAAGAGCAACATGCTTAACTTTAGTGGATGGGGTAGGTTGTGCCTGAGATTAACCGCTAGGCTCTCCGAATAACTCGAGAGTGGTGACGAACTTGGGAGAAGCCAGGAATGGTTCTGTTACTAGGACAAAACATGTCAGCACAAGACCACCTTGTGAAGAAGGTGGACTCCTCTTACATCCTTCACTGCTAGAAGGAGCACACTCCACCTATTTCTTTTTCAGAGGAGACAAACTCCCCACAGACAAGGCTAGAGGCATGGAGGAAGAGAAGGAAAGAACCAAAGTAGATACAATCAAGGTATTAATCATATCCATGGGTTTTAGGAAACACTAGATATCTGGAATGAACATCAACAAAGGTGGATCCATTGGAGTGATGAACACCTATACCCCCTTGGGGTTAGGCACATTCATTGTCATAGCAAAAGTTGAAAGCAGCGTGAGACCATATTGAAGAGAGGAAAAAGGAAAGGAAGAGGATGACATTGCCGGGGGTCTTGAAGCAGGGGCGGTCGTTTCTTCCTCCTTCCTTTGTGAGGCATCCTGCTCAGCCAAAAGAGCCTTTCATCGGTGCTTGTGCTTGTGCGTGAGGTAGTTTCTATGACTCTTTAAGCTGGAGGTTGGAGGTTGCAAAGGAATAGGAGGCTCCTGCTCAATCATTGAGACGTCCACTACAACCGTTTCTGGTGGAGTAATGGATTCCTGAATGGGAGCAAGAGGAACAAGTTGAGAAGTAGTGAGGGGAGTCAGAACAAGTGCCTCAACAATAGGCCTCTTCCCATTCATTGCTTTGGGGGTAGGAGCAGTAGGAGGCCACAAAGATCGAGACAAAGAGGACTCTCCTCAGGAGACCTTGTTCCTATTATACAAAAAGGGTCTAGGCTCCGTCAGTTGAACAAGAAGTTCAAATGCAGGACGCTTAGGATTTCACCAAGCGAGCACCATAGTATTCTTCTACAAATGAGGAGAACCTGATTGTACCACAACAGAGCGAGAAGAAGCATCAGACTAACCAATGAAAGAGGAAGAAGGAGGATCTTGAGACCGCTTCTCTTCTTCCTTCTTTCATGCCTTAGCAGCATCACTGTCAGCTTTTAAACAAGCCCTATGTGAAACAACATAAGGCGAGGGAGGGTATCTCAATTTCATCCTTAGACGCCCTTTCTTATAGTTCTAATATGTTTAGTGTAGAAGGTACGTCCTAGGCAGAGGAGGATGAATGAGTGTAGCCCAAGAGTAGTCCAAGGAGTAGCTACCATGCGCAACCGGTGGTTAATAACCGATGTTGTGGATTACGTGTATGAAACCCTCGTGGATAAATTTGAAGCATTTATGCACAACTGAAGGTAACACGTTCATCGTGACCAACCAAGGGATAGCCAATTTCACTCTAAAGAGCTCAGATCTAGGGATAATGTCAAACAGGAGGTTCATAGATTTAGGTCCCACTAGGACCGACAGGACAATACTACCTAAAGGGGGCATGGAAAGAACAACATGTGTGCAGATAGTACTCAGAGGTGCATCATGCCCATCTTTACATAAGAAGTTGATCAACATAATATCCTTGGTTATTATGCTTACTTGTGACATTGGATCAATGAGAACACCTGCTACGATGTTTCCATTGATCCGGGCAGGGATATAAAGAGGAGATGGTTCCTTGTTAAAACCCATCGGCAGGTCTTGTGAAGTGAAGGTTATACTAGTACCACTATCCACATGCTACGTAGAGGGGATAGGTTGATGCAAGGAGGCCATTATGCACAATAGATGATACCTTCATAGACTCCCTAAAGGTTATAGGATGAGATGGTGACCCAATTAAGGCTTCATTATGCAACACCTTCAGAACCTTCCAACCATGCCAACTAGGGGTTTTAGGTTGGGTTGTAAGGTGAAAGCCTTACAACACTCACACCTACAACACTCCTAGAGTACAAGGAAAGGACCTCTTAGTATTACAAAATAGAACCAAAATAGTTCATGTCAGGTTCACCAAAAATGCAAGAGAGGGGGACCACCACGTGCAAGGCCCTAGGTCATGAAGGGCCAAGATGTGGAAGGCTTCCCTAAATTACCTTAGCTTAGCAAGGTGTTAGGATGTGCAGGACAAGAATGATGAGGACTATAAGGTACTTCAATTACTCTATAGACCTAAAATACAGAATGGGGCTAGGCGAGCTAGTTTCTAGTTTCAACATTACGCCTCAGGAAGCTCTTTTCCTGAAGATAGAAGCACGGTCCTAGGAAGACAGTGCGGTGCTGGCGTCTCTCAAGTGTGTTGGCATCCGTACGACCAGAAAACTACATATACAAGGTCAAAATTAAGAAAACAAGCTAACAACCCAATTAACTACCACTAAGGGCCAAAATAACATGATTAAGTAAACAAAATACTCTCTAATGTGATAAAGTAAAAATGAAAGAGTTAGGGTGGCTAGAAGGATTTCACAAAGAAACTCGTTCACGAGCTAGCTCCTTGAAAGCATGTTCACCTACACACAAAGAGGAGGAAAATGTTGGGTGGCTGTATAGGGGCCTGCCTCAGACAAACCCCCATTTAGGTGTTTCCACCTCCATGAACAATGAAGAAAGCAAGTATGATAAAGGAAGTAATATAATAAAGAACACCAAAAACACTACAAAATAGTAAGTGTGCTTACTCAACCAAGTGATAGAGGAAAGGAAAGGGAAGCTTACCACCTCCACCAAGAGCACACAAGGCTGCTTGGAGGAGAAAATGAGAGTACTTGAGCCTCTGCTGCAATGGTGTTGTCCCCAACTTGCTCTATCAAAGTGATGGAGTGAATTTTTTACTGCAATCAAGTGCTTGAAATGCTTGGAGTCAGTGCAAGAGTGTGAAGATGATTGCTTGAAGGTATGCAAAAGAAGCTATGAAGCATGTAGAACGAGTGAATTTGAAGGGGAGATGAATAAAATGACCATATTCGGGTTGGTTGGCCGAAGAGGGCGTTACAACTTGACTCCCAATGAGAAGTGTAATGCCTCTGTAGGTTCAACTGCAAGAATCTTCCCGGGATGTAAGCGTCCTGTGTGAATGTTTGCATGCCTCGTGGGCATCCCTAATAGAAACTCCTCTACCGATGATCAAAACAAGTACCAAGTGGGACAAAAGCAGTAGGCTTATGTGTAGTTAAGCCTCTAAACCTGGTTTTCTAAAGTGGAGAAAGACAATAGGAGAATTTGCATAAGGGGTGAAAATTCACTCCTATACACCTAAATTCCCCCAATGCTTTGCATCATCCCCAATTTACCAAAAATAAAACACATAATAGAGGAAGAAAGACGATAAAAATAGAAGAAGGTTTACAACACATGATCACTCTAGTATCTAAGAATCAACAAGGATGACTAAGAACATATAACACAAGCACGAGGGAACACATCACAACACACACACCTATTCTAAAGATAAAGAAGAGGCATCCCTCTAACACTCATCGACCAAGAGGTCATTTGCTTCCCAATCTGGATCATTATAAGGGGAAGGTAGATGAGCTTGCAATTGTGGAATATTAAGGGGAGGTGCTTCTGACCCTCCCACAACAAGGGCTAAGGAATAAGGCTCTGCAAGGTCTTCTTTGCTTGGCTCTTGTGCAACAATGTTCAATGACTTCACGAAGATCGCTAACAAGGCCATAACTTGATCCAAAGAGTTAAACATGCACTTTCTAGGAGTGCCATTTCGTACCTAAATTGATGGGGAAGACAATGCTCGAGATTCACTTCTTGGCTCATTGAATGTCTTGGGAGCAGTGACAAACTTAGGGGAAGCTGAAACTTGCTTTGTCACTAGGAAAAAATAAGCTATTGCAGGACCACCCTTTGGAGAGGGTGGGATCCTCGTACACCCTCCTTTTCTAGAAGAGCCAACTTCCACTCTCTACTTTGTCAGAGGATGTGAACTCCGCACAAATGAGGTGAGAGGCATGGAAGAGGAGGAGAAAATTGCGACAAACACCATCGAGGTATTCGACATGTCCACAGGTTTAGAGAATGGTGGGATGTCTAGGAGGGACATTAAAATGGGTAGATCAACCAAAGGAGTGATGAACACCTGCACCTTTTTAGGGTCAAGCGCATTCACACTCGTATGGGGAGCTGTCATCAAAATTGAATTTGTTTGAACAAAAGCAGAGGGGAGGAGATAGGAAGACATATTAGGAGGCTATGAAACAGGGGCGATCAATTCCTCTTCCTTTCTTTGCAAAGCCACCTATTTAGTTGCAAGATCCTTTTTCTAGTGCTTGCGCTCATGCACAAGGTGGTTTCTGTAACTCTTTGAGCTAGAGGTTAGGATTTGTGAAGGGACAAGAGGCTCCTGCTCAGCCATAGGAGTTTCAATCATAGCTATCTCAGATGGAGGGATAGGCTCCTAAATGGGAGCAAGAGGAGTTTGGGAGACAGCGGGGGGAGTCGACTCTAGTGCCTCAACGAGGGTTCTCTTCCCATTCACTGATTTTGGAGCAGGAGTGGTAGGAAGCCATGAAGGATACGACATAGAGGATTCCTCGTGTGGACCCTTCCTTCTACCGTATAGGTAGGGCCAATGTCCAGGAAACACAGTGGGAAGATTTGATATCTTGATCTTAGCTTTGCACCAAGCAAGCACCATCAAACTTTTCATGTAGAATCTAGAATTATTCATCCAAAACTATTCTTCAGAAAGAGGATTGAAAGAGGTGCCTTGAGGACAGGTAATCATCTCATTTCCCTTTTGATAAGAGGATGCAGCTTGCTACTGCGCTATAGGAAGGGTCAATTTCGGCTGTCCCTTGTCTCCGGTCTTATACTTCACATAGTGTCGGTAAAGTAGGTCCATTCTTGGGGAAAGCAGAATAACTGGGACAGGCCAAAAATGATCCAATGAGTAGCCCCCATGAGACACCAACAATTGGTAGCCATTTTCATGCAGAATGTGCACAACACCTTCATGGGAGAACTTTACAAATTTATGAATAATGAAAGCGATTTCATTCATGAAAGCTAGCCAAGGTATGCCTAACTTCACCCTGAACAAATCCAATTCTGGGATAACATCAAAATTTGTGTTCACAACCCTAGGTCCAACTATAACATAAAGAGTTATTGAGCCATATGGCTTAAGAGAGAGGTTGTCGTGCATATGAATGGTAGGTTTTGTTTCTTCATACTCTTCCCTTTGCAATGAATTCAACCATAACATTTCCTCTATAATAACATTCACTCAGCTTGCGGGGTTGACTAAGACCCCTGTCATAATGTTCCCATTGAGGCAAGTGGGAATGTAAAGGGGAGAGGGCTTGTTATTCAAGGGCAGGTCCTATGAGGTGAATGCCACCTTTGGAAAACCAGTTGCAAGGTGCAGGGAAGGAGTAATTGTGATCATGTTAACATACTTCGAGGGACAAGGGGTAGAATTAAAGGGATCAATAATTAAGTTAGTAGAATTCAATGGAAATGGGTCCATGTATATCTGCAACTCACTATTTTATTTCACCACTGATTTATTCATATTTTGTTTACTCCCATCGAGATGAATAGTATTGTCCTCGATGTATTCCTGTATCTCGTGACACAGGTGCATACAACGTTTGGTATCATGTTTGTTGACTCGATGGTACTGACAAAAGGAATTTACATCGTACCAATCAAGGTAAGGTTCCTTGAGAGGTCAAGGGTTGTCCAAGGTTATGATCTTATCCTTCAACAACTTCTACAAGATGGAAGAATAAGATTCTGCTAACTTTGTGAACTTTCTGTTGTGTCTAAGGCCATTATCATTCATTGTAGCTACTACATTCTCAAAAGCCTTACCTTTTCCTAAGATTGACACAATATATATCTTCCTTATAAATAGGAGTGCAAGGAGGATACCTTGAACTGAACTACCATCTGTTGATATTCTCGTAATACTGCACATAGATAAGTGAAATAGGGATATTTCATAAGGAAAAAAATTCCTGCCATGATCTTTGTCGGTTTCCTATGAACACCTTCTGCACATCAGAATTGGATAGGGGGTACCAGATGTGATAAAAGAGTGCTTGATATCATGCTATAAAATTAGTTATCTTCTCGTTATCCCCTTTCTTGCATTGGATGAGATTCTAAAAGGTCATCTTCGATCTGATGTTAGCTTGGAACTGTCAGAGAAATTGAATTACAAGTTGATCAAATGAGAAGATAGAGTTATCAGGTAAGGAATAGTACCACTCGAGTGCTGTATCCTTAAGAGATTGAGGAAATAATTTTTCCATCAATGCATCATGATGGAAGAAGTCTGTACACATGGAATTAAAGGTGGACATATGCATTTATGGGTCCCCTTTGCTGTCATATTTCTCAAATTTGGGAATCTCCATTCCTTGTGGGAAGGGAGTACTTAGGATTGTTATCGATAATGGGATATGTTAGAAAAAGGGTTGAAAGATAGGGTGGGCCGAGGCCTGAGAGAGACTCACCAACTAGTTTTGCATACGACCCATATTCTGAAGTAGGGTATTCAAAATAGGGTTAGTAGATGACAAGGACTAGTGGAGCCTCTAGAACCACCTCTAGGTCCATCACTGTGACCACCGCTGAAGCCCCCACCACCAAAGTCACCTCCACTACTGAAACCACTGCCATGACCTTTGCCAAGGCCTCCTCCACTAGTACCACCTCCTCTACCAAAGCCATTGCTGCTCATTCCACTAGAGCCTCCACTGCCAGGGGTAGTAGGATGGGTGAAAGTGAACCTAAGGGGTGTTTTACTCACCTTGATAGTGGTGGGATATTGAGAAGTAAAAGAGACATTGATCGAGGGGCCCATCTCAACCATGCATATAGATGTGGTAGGAATTGAAACACCTATTTGTCTTTCATAGGTATCAAGCACTTCCCCTTGGGTAGTACTTGATCTAGTCTTATCAGAAGAGACATAAGCTTCAGTTAGATTGGAAAGGACACGTAAGAACTCTATGCCTGTTTGATCCTTCCCTAACAAATGTATCACTTTGCTAGTAATCCTAGCTTCTCTCACCATGTTTGGTGCTTTCTCCAAATGATTCATAAGGTCTACCAATTTGTTATCCAATGCCAAAAGGTTTTCCGTAGGGACATGCACAACCTCATCCTCATCCATGGACGAAGTTGTAGTGGATGCTGGAGGAGTAGGAATGTGAGTGGTCTTGTCCATGAAACCCATCTCGTTAGTGAATCCCATAGGAAAACCAATGGTAAATACATTATCTAAACCAATGAAGAAATTGGAGGAAAAACTAGAAGTGATCTTTGTTTTCTCCATCAGTAAGTGTCATATGCTTCTTCTAACAATGTACCCAAAATTTGTGGACTAGGTTGTGATGCTCATAAACCTTCACAACACTTAGGGTTATGAAAAGCACTAGGCACACGGAAAATGTCTAAACACAGGATAATGGAAAGATGTTCACGTCGGGTTCACCAAAAATGTAAGAGAGGGGGACCAACCACGTCAAGGCCCTAGGTCACGGAGAGCCAAGAGTGGAGGGATTCCCTAACTTACCTCACTCTATATGAATGTTTTGGGATGAGGATGGAGAATGAAGAGCACTATGTAGTACTTCTATCACTCTACAGATTTGAGCTTCAAGTTTAGGCTAGGTGAGCTGGTTTTTGGAGTCATTACTGCAACTTAGACAACTCTCTATCTAAGGATGGTAGTACGGTTCTTGGATGACAATGTGACACAATGGCATCTCTCTGGTGTGCTGGCATCTTTATGGATAGAAAACATGAAGTACAATAAAAACTAACTAAAAAATTATTGACAGCCTAGCTAGTAGATCTTGACGGGAAACCAAAATGAGAAAGTACAGGAAATAAAGATGGAGATGATAAAGCAAGTAGATGAAAGCTATAGTGATGAAGATGATCTAAAAAAAGCATCGATTCTCCAGCTAGCTCCATGCAAATGTTCACCTACACACAAGCAAGAGGGGAAAATTGTTGGGATTGTATAGGGGCTTGCCTTAGTCAAACCTCCATTTTGGTGTTTCCACCTCCATAAACAGCCAAAAAGTAATGAAGTAGAATAATATGATAAAGAAGATTGAAAGAAGTACGATGAACACTAAAAAATACAAATGCTACTCTATCACATCAAAAAGGAGAGGAGTGAAGCACTACCACCTCCACCCAAAAGCTCACTAGCCAATAGAGGGAGAATGCAAAGTATGGACTTAGAAAAGTCACCATAGCTACTGTGGTGATGAAGGGAGGTCTTACAAGACTCCAAGCACACACTTCTACGACTACCTCACACTTGTAATGTGGAGTTGATGGAGTGTCAATGCTACTGTAATGCTAACAATGAAGTGTTGGAATGCTTGAGAGTGTGAGTGAACTACCAAGAGAGATGAAGTGAATGCGTAGAATATTTCTAAAGGATGAAATGAAAGAATGAAGAATGTATTTGAAGGTGGGATGAGAAGAATCTGTCATTTTCAGGTCGGTTGGTTGAAGAGGTACTTTACAATTTGACTCCAATCGGGTGTGTAACACCTCTACAAACTTCAGATGTAGGAATCTATCAGGGACTTCTTGTGCAAGTTAAAAGTGTGTTTGTTTGAAGGAATATGATCCCTTGATTCTTTTCCTTGATCCATTTGATCATTTATTCTCATCCATTGATGAGAATCCATGATCCATGTTTCATCCCTTCCTCCCATTTTGACCATTGATTAACCTTTTTAATCTCAACCTTTCATTTCTCATTCGCTCTCCTATAAATAAAGCACTATTTGGAGACAAATGGATCCATATTTTTTAAAGAAATCTCATTCTCTTGAAATCATTCACACTCACTCATATTTAGCACTTAGTTAATATCATCTTAGATTAAATTACTTGCATATTAGCTTAGCTCCATTAATGACTTCCATGATAACATAGATGCATACATTTAGCTTATTTTTTAATTAGGGTTTGAATCTTTTAGCATAAATCCATTTAGATTAGTCTTGCATATATCTATATCGATCATTTAACATCATAAATCATGTTAAAATAGCTTTCATCATGTTCATTTAGCATTAAAATCATGTTTCATCACACATCTATCAACAATTTTGTCGATTCTCTTCAATAGAATCGATCAGAATAGGCTCATTTATCTACGAGATTGGGAAAGGGTCACCATTCCATATCAATGCGACACCACTCCCCAATAGGATAAGTTTCAATGGATTAGAATAGGGGTTTTGAAGCTTTCATAGTTTAACATGTTAAGTTTTAATGGATTCCTAGTTTAGTGTTTATTTGATTGATCTTATTGGGATTGACATTTAGTGGCTAGAATATACTTCGTATCCCCATGGATCAAGTGTAGTTATCCCATACTAATCCGTCAATCACATTTTGGTGCTAGAAGGAGGGTACAAACTAACTAATCTAACAATTTTCTTATCAAATCTCCATTTTCCTTGTGTTTTTAGGTACATCGACACTATTGATTATCAATCGATGCATTTGATGATGCGTCACTCTGTAGCGATGCATATGAAGTTTCAGTTTACCAACTCATAATTAAAATAGTGATGCATATTTAATTTCGTCACCACAAATTAATATAGATATGCTAATGTCATTTTTTAACGTAGGATGAATTTATTTTTATCGACGTAATCGATTTGGCAACACAATTGAACTCATTATTTTCTACAGAGCGACGCTTTTGATTTTTTAATACGGCGACGCTATTGACAGATTTTAGCAACGCAATAGATTTCAACATCATGAATTACTGGTAAACAAAATAGAGCTTAATTTTTTTGACATGTTTTTGATTTTTTGGCTTTATCTAACCTCTAACATGACTCTAACTTTTTGTTCTCATTTTTAGGCTAATTGGGTTTTGCAAGTTTGGATGATAAAATTCAAAGTGAAGGAGCATTCTTGTCATTAAATCTTATAATTGTAACAAGTGTTTCGACACTTTTTTTGGGAAATTATAACCCATTTAAGATGCTTTTTAATTTTCATGCTTTAGGACCAAACTAGCTTTCAATTGGGTTTTAAAATGAACATTAAACTTGGTTAAAACTAAACCCTCACATCATCTTGTTTGATGGATTAAAATTGAACAATACAACTTCCATACTTCGTTTGGTGCTTAAAATAATTTCTCTTTACTATGAGGGATTAAAATGAACGTGTATTTTATTTTCTTAAATAAACTTGTGCATATCCAATCCCCTTGTGTTTTGTGTGATCTTGGGTGAAGAGAAACACACAAGTGTGTTTTTATTGCTTGGAAGTGCTTATCCTCTCCCATTATGCCTATTGGAAATCATGGGTGATGAAAAGCATTTTATGCTTCAAACATGTGTTACCTTTAGAGGGCTTGCCTCCCAATTTGTGAGAGGGAATGAACCAAGCAATGCTTTCTATCTGGCTCTTTATATAAATAATTTGGAGTGACAAAAGTCACTAACTAGCTAGTTGTTGTTGTCCCATACCGATGAAAGTCTCCCCTAGCATCCTTGTGATGTGTTAAACCTCTTAGATGTTTCTAAGGGTTGAGAGGCCTCTTAATTGACTGAATTTATATGTGTATGGCACTAGTCTATCCTAGATATGGTCACTAAAAATCTTGTTGTAGTGGCTAACCAAGTCCAATTCTGAGACATATTTCAAAGTAGTACATGGGAGTAGCACCACGCCCAGAAGTTACTTACCATGCCCGATTTTTGATTGAGGCATAAAGAAAATGGGGAAGGGACTCCTTTGCTTGGTGTGTCAAGACGTTACATTTCCTTGACATAGCCTATTTTTCCACTTCATCTTCATAGATTAATCATCTCTTCCAATGATGGTAAGCCTACTAAGAAATACATACCTAATCTATCTAGGATTGTAAATGCTTGTGAGTCAGTTTAACACTTGCTTGATTCCAAAACAATTGCAAACAAGCATTGAACAAGTCTTTTCAAAATTTCAAACCCTTTGGTTTAAGTATGGATACCCTTTGACAAAACCTTGATATTATTGCTTGTCCTAATTATAATATTCTTAGAGACTTCTAAATATTTTGGTTTACATCTAAATCCATACTTCCCAAAGTTAACCTAGGTAACTATGCCCCTAACTTCATCCTTTTCACAAAATGGACTTTGTGGAATTGATGTTGTTTTTGAGATAGAAATTTAGTTTGAACTTAAGGAAGACAAGTGCTTTTGGTAAAAAGAAGCTCATTTAAGCAACATAATTTGACAAACTGAACCCCACATGACCATTTGGAGACTAATCACTTTGATTGAACAACCCAACCTTACACCCACTATCATTCAACCAAAATTTGAACTTATTGAAGGAGAACAAACTGATTTAATTATTAGTTCGAAAAGCTTCACTTTTGAAACAAAAGAAACACCCACCCAGTGGAGAAACACAACATACATCATAGACGAAGAAGAGGAGCAAGCCAATATTGTGGTTGGAAGGCCCATATTACCACCACCTGTGTGGAAATAAATATCCTCTTTTCCATGGTATTATACTTCTCTAAATTATCTCACGCAAAATCAAAATCTCCAAGAGAACCTGTCTACATGTCATTATTTCATACTTAGACATCATAGATCAAAGTACATTAGAAAACACATACTAAGATAGTACCACAACAGTAACAAGTTGGTAACAAGGTTTTATAGACTTATCCCATTGAATAACTCAGACATATATGCTCAATACAAACCTCTCATTTAAGTCAAACATTGGTCTTTTTCACAAACTTAGGCTTAGATGATCTCACGCAAAATCAAAATCCCCAAGAGGAGGTCTACAGGTCGTCACTTAAAACTTAGGAATCATAGTCCAAAAGCCATCAAAAGACACCTTTTGTAACTCTATCAAAATAGGAACAATTAGGTAAGGAGCTTTTTAGAGATGTTCTTCAAGGAATAATCCAGAATTGTATGCCTTTTTTGAAAGTCAAAATGCTGATCTTTTTCATGATCTTGAACTTCTCTAAATTATTGGGTCTTTAGGATTTGAAAACTTTAGAGGTCTAGCATTTTTCTCATTATCTTGGTCTTATAAAAAAAGGTTCACTCTATTTCAACATTGGGTCAAACATTTCATTTATCCCTTTATCAAAATCCAAACTTCACTTCACCCAAATTTACAAATTTTTTGAATACACCAACACTTTTTGACTTAAACATCTATCAACCCAAACTCTAACTTAGCTACTTTTGTATGTGAAATGAATCCTTTTCCATGCATTTGGTTAAGTTAGTTATCATATTTGTACTAGTTTATCTTTAAGGTCATGAGTCTACCCTAAAGATTTCCAAGTTCATAAACATCCTTTATCCAAACATCAAAACATCAAACTTAAGTCAAAAGTGTTGTCCTAAAACGTTAACAAAGATCAGTCCCCACATCATTCACCTTTTCATATCCCCTTATCATCATTTCTCCAAAAAGGTTTAGATCATCCCTTTACCTAAATTTGAGTCAACTAGAGAGTTCAAACATTACAAATCTCAACACAACTCTCCCATAGGTTACCAACAATTTATGGTAAACACAAGATCACAAAAAAAGAGAATCATGGATAAAACCAAAGTCACATTCACCTCAAGTGATCCAAATCCTGAAGAATTTGATCCAAGAAGTTAGGTTACCCAATAAAAACAACCCTCATCTCCATCAGGGCCATATGAGATAAAAGACATATTGAACAACCCATTTGAACTGAATAGGGAGGAAATCATGGAACATCAAGCCTTAGAAAATGTAGCTCTAAGTTTCCCATCTTTTTTTGCACAACCTTTGATGCAAGGCTTAAAAACTCCATCACTAGGGCTAAGTCAAACATCCATCCCTAGTTTTGAAACTAGTCTTTCTAAGGACTTTTACCATACTCTTCCATTTGAAAGTGACACACTTATGGGTACCCTAAATACCAATCCACCTCAAACCACCACTTGGACACCTACCTTTGGTGCTCCTCTCATTCTAGAACATCCCTTACATCAGAAAAAATTGCTTACACTTCACGAATCCATGACAACTTCAACATATCAAGGTCACCCATCTTCATCCATCGTCATGGATACCACAAATGTGCCCAACATCATGCAAGGAAGTACAGGCCAAGTGTCTCAAATTGACCAACAAGGGCATGCCAATACCATAACACAAGGTCAACCATTAACGAAAATAGGGACATCTTTATCCCACCCCCCAATTGGTTCATTCTAACTGTGTGTGTGTTAAATATGCAAAGTTATTATCAACACAAACCTTAATGAAACAATTTATATTGAAAGACTCAAAGAAAAGTAAAACTATTCTAAGTTTCAATAAAGATAAATCTTCCAAGAACATCTCATTGTCCTCTATTCCTAAATGATTCTTTTAAACTTTTTTGTCCCTCAGATTTCTATGTGTACAAAGACTATTAGAATGACACTTAAGAAACAAGATTTATATTCAACATGCAAGCTAACTATATGCCTACATGAAACTATGTGCAAACAATGATGATGAATGCCATGATGGATGAAGGATGATGTTGATGATAAATGAACAAGTGGAGGTGGATGCTACGATATTGAACTAAATGATTCTATGCATGATTCTACATATGCTCAAATGCAAACTTAAAATGAAGTAATCTAAAATACAACTATGATGCAAGATGGATGATAAAATGTAACTATGATGCAATACACTAATCTAAGATGTAAACATGATGCAAAACATGATATAAAAACTATCTATAAGACTCCAAGAATGCTCCAAGCTCTAATGATAAACCTGCATGATAACTTTACTTGTGGAAAATAGCCCTTTCCCAATCCTTTGCTAAGCTCAATGATGAAATTGATATGAATATATCATGAAAAGTGGACAAAATTAGCTCTCCATTGAAGAGAGTAACTTTGCATGAGTTGTGGATGCAACTTAGCGCAATAATCATTTCTCTTACACCCAAGATTATATTACTGCACAAGGGGAGAGGATACTTCGGTTATTGCATAAGTTGTGGATGCAACTTAGCTCAATAATCATTTCTCTTACACCCAAGATCGCATTACTACGCAAGGGGAGAGGATACTTCGATTATTGCATGAGTTATGTGTGTTCTTGTTGAAGAATAAGCCCTCTATTTATATATTTTCAAGTTGGAAGAGAGCTCAAAATAGATCAATGTGGGATAATGATTTATCCAATCAAATGGAGCCACTTGTCAACTTGTCATAGGTTGTGAAATAAATGTTAAAAAATTGTTGAGTGGAAGGACAAATAAATGTTATAAATGTTGAGTGGGAGGACATGAAATAAAGTTGTTACAAATAAATGTTATAAATGTTGAGTGCGGGGCAAATAAATGTTATAAATGTTGAGTGGGAGGACATGAAATAAAGTTGTTGCAAATAAATGTTATAAATGTTTGAGTGGGGGGAAAATAAATGTTATGAATGTTGAGTGGGGGACATGAAGTAGGGACAAGTCAACTTGTCTTCATATTCCATTTTTTTATGCCAAGTTGAAAGAAAATGATGAATTTATAAATGAGTTAAAATGATTTATTGGTGCAAGTGGGAAAAGCTAGAGAATGTGATGGGTGGTTAGATTAGGCTAATTAGGATTAGATTAGATTAGCTTAGATGATGTTTAGGGGTTTCTGACCCATTTGACTTGAATATTTGATTTATTTAAACCAAAAGGGATGGAAAATGTATTTGGGATTTAATTAAATAAATGTTTGATTTATTTAATTAAAAGGATGATGCAAGATAAAGGTGGATTAATTTGCATGAGATGAGATTAGAAGATGGTTTATGAAAGATGAAATGTGATGGTTTGGTTAAAATTGATTTATTTAATCAAATGAGGAAATGATAGACTTAAATCAAATAAAGTTAATTTATTTAATTTAAATGGATGATGAAGTGGATTTATCTGATGAGTGGATTAATGTGAATTTGGTTTACTTGATGAATGGACCTAATTGAATGCATAATGCTAATTTTGCATGTCTACACTAACCATTGGTTTCACAAAACACATCCATCCCATGCATCATCAACCCAAATCAAAACAATACCTTGGTCACAAACCCCATCAACATAGGTAATACCTTGACCACATCCCTAACACAAGGAAGTCCACTAGACATTATACAAGGGAACCTTTTCAATCAATGGGATCAAGGTCCTCATGTGTCATTACCATCACAATATCTAGTGGCACCATCATAATCCTTCCCCATGGTCCCCCTCACCATGAAAAATCAAATGGGACGTCGAAATTACATTCCACCATCTCAATCCACTATCTTACAAGGAATGTTAAACCAAGGGAACCCCCAACCTCTCATCAACAATCTACTACCCACTCAAAACATCAACACCCAAAATCCATCACAGATGTCCCAACAACCAACTAATCCTACATTGCAAGCACATGCCTTAGCTTTACAACAAGCACACCAAGCGTATTAGCAAGCCGTCCAATAGCAACAACAACAAGAAGCAACCCTAGCAGCACAAAAATAGTAGCAACAATAGCAAGCAACTCTAGCAGCACAACAACAACAAAAACAAGTAGGACAACAACAGTAGCAACAACAACAACAACAAGCAACACAACAATAGTAGCAACAACAACAAGAAACTTTAGTAGCACAACAAACAACCTTAGCACAACAAAGACATCAAGCCCATAAAGTAGCCTTAGCAGCACAACAAAAACAATCCCTTGTGTCTCAACAACAACAATAAGACCAACAACAAGCCCTTGTGGCTCAACAACAACAACAAACCCAAAAGCAAGCACTAGTGACACAAAAACAACATCAATCCCAACAAGCAACCCTTTTGGCTTAACAAGAACAACAAGCCTTAATAGCTAAAAAATATTACCAACAACAACAAAAATAACAACAGAGTTCTTGCTATAATCCCCAACAAAACATCGTCAACCCGAATGCGTTAGGAACATATATATCAACACCTCAATCACCTTCACAAAATCCTACACCACCATATACACCATACAACACCTCATCATATCAAATTCCCATGTACACCCCACTTGGCATCCCACAATAGGAAATGTATGTTCCTCCACCAAACCCGCAAGATGAACTAGCATCTCAACTTAAGGCATTGTCACAAGAAATACAAGATCTTCAGATGGGAAAGACAAAGAAGGCCCATACCTAGAACTTATGTCCATATCCATTCAATTGAAACATCACAATGGTACCATTCCCTCTTGGTTTTGAAATCCCCAAATTCAATAAATACAAAGGGAGAGGAAGTCCTATGGACCATGTCAAAGAGTTTAACGCCATGTTAATGGAGGTTTCCTACAATGATTCTTATTTAATGCACCTTTCACCCCAAAGTTTAATAGGTCCTGCCATGGATTAGTTTTCTCAACTACCTCTCGATATCAAAAAATTTCAAGAAATAATGAATAAATTCATAGATCACTTCTCATTTAACCTTGACATGGATGTAATCCTAGAAGAGTTGTATACTCTCAAACAAAAAAAGGAGAATATTTTTCCAATTTCTTGCAATGGTGGAGGAAAAGAGCTAGTAAGAGCAAGTGGCCCATTCCCAATGAACAAGTGGGGATCATCATTACAAATCTAGATCTAGATCTATCCTTCCACTTGAAAATGCAGTACATTACGTCTTATTCTGAGCATGTCCCTAGAGCCCTTAACATCGAGAGAGCTCTAATCTCACAAGGAAATACTCAAGCTTACAAAGACAATCTCCCATCGACTAGTTCGAATGACAACCCTTGTGTTTGGGCTAAGAACACGAATGTTACAAATGATGGAATGGTAGATGCTAAGGTGGTCCTAAGTGCTCCTAGGCCGAACAACAATCAAATAGCTAACATTCAACCAACTATGCAACAAACAACACCACCTCAGAATAATTAGATCAATAACATCAAAATGCAACAAAGACACTCCCAATAAGAACAACTATTTGAAATGAAATTACACATAGTTTTCAGAACCCATCGAAACCATCATGAAGAAGTTGGTAGAGTAAAACCTAATAATGTTACCCAATTTTGAAAACTATCAAAAACCACAAGATAAGCCACCTTGGTATAACAAAAAGGATCTCTGTTACTTTCATAAAATCAAAGGACAAAAGACAACGAATTGCATCTAGCTCAAAAATATTATCCAAGATCATATAGAGAGTGACACCATATCTATTGAAGTACCAACTAACAACTAGGATCTTAAGATATACAAGAACCCTATGCCAGATCATATAAAAGGAAACAACATTGGAAAAGCTAAAGATTACACAAACATGTAGCATACCTATTCCAATGTAGTCGCTTCCTGTGATAGTGTCATCATCGTTGTCACCATCAAAGTACCTAGTGTGGGGTGTGGGGTCACCATAGAACGTGGAAAATTCACCATCCAAGGAGTCCCATACCAATCTAGGGTGCAACATACTTTTCCAACATCAAATACCAGCAAGTATAATCTCCTACATCAACTTAAAAATACCCCTGTATAGATATCTATCTTGGAACTATTGAGGCTATCACCAGCACATAGGGAAATATTAGAGGAGGCTTTATCTTCATCATCCATCCCTGAGGATATTGATACAAAAAAAATTCAAGCTATGGTAGGGCATATCACTAATCACCTTCTCGGAACAAGATCTACCATCGCAACCATCTCAAACCATGCCTTACACCTTGAGGTCTTTATTCATAAGAACAAGGTTAAAAGAGTCTTAGTAGATGGAGGTGCTAGTCTGAAGATTTGTACCCTTTAGTTAATCAAAAACTTGGGATATTCAGAGGATACTATTGAGAAAGCAAAAAGTACCACCATCCGAGCATATGATGATCAAGAGCGAGTATCATAAGACATCATTGCCCTACCCATCCAAGTGCGACCCATCATTGCCAAGACTACATGCCAAGTTTTAGACCTTGATCTCCCATACAACATTCTGCTTGGCCAACCATGGATCCATGCCCTAAAAACTGTAGCATCAACCTACCATCAATGTGTAAAGTTTCCTTTTGAGGGTAGAGAAGTTACCATCGATGGAGATCCTAAGCCCTTTTATTACTACAAGAACCTTGAGGCCAGGTTTTACAAGATACCCCAGATCCCTAAAAATGATGAAGGTCCTACACCATCCTCATCATTTGTTGACCCATCATCCCTAGCATCTACCTCAGAAATGAAAACACCCATTGTGTAGAACATTCTCGATATGAAAGTAGTGATACAGGATGATGGTTGTGGAAACTATAAGCTAATGAAGAACATTTTTTGTTGGGGGAGCTACCTCTTTCTCCCAAATCTCATGGAAAACCAACACCTAGGAACAAAGAGGCTAAAACAATTAAGATGGCAGCTACCACCTTCACCAAGTGGGGGGATCTAAACAAAGAGGATGTCAATGAAGAGGATGTCTCTAAACTCCTCTATTAGGATGGACGACCTATCGCTATTCTTCCCATGGAAGATGACAACAAAGGCTTACAACTAATGAAGATTTGGGGGTACAACAAGAATGAGAAACTAGGACAAAATGACAACGATTGTCTAGAACACATCATTCTTGAGAAACACCCAAAGAATCTTGGCTTAGGACGTACTACTAGCAAGGTTACCCTTATCGACAAAGGTACTTCCGCTAAACGAGCCAAGGCTTCCTCTTGGTTACCAACATCACGTGATATGACCTTAGATGACTTCCCTCTTGATGTTGCTAACCTATTTGAGAATAACTCCCTCTTCATGATATCCGCAACATCCTTCACCTCGAGAAATCAACCGACTAAAATAAGCCTAATATACCCACAAATCATTGACTTGGACCAATGAGGACCACTGATTCTAGATCTATTAAAAAAAATGAAGAAATCTCAAAATTCATCGAACTCCACAACAACTTACCATGAGTAGATCACAAAGCAAGTTTTGACATGGATCTAGACACAATGGCATACTATAGAGAGATGATTGAATCCTTTAGTTGCAAAATGGACAATATGCAACTAACATGCAGATCTCTAAGTGAAAAGCACACTGTGACACTTTTTGATTCTAAAATAGTAAAAAGAAAGGATGCATCTGAAGGTGAAATCCTCTTTGAGGTGCCCAAGGATGAGGGATTCAATCTCCCCTTACTGTGATGTATCCATAGAAGTCAATAGTTCTAGTAGAAAAGTCCACTCTAGTCAATGTGGGAACAAAAGAAGCACCCAATATCACTTTCTATGTTGAATCCTCATTGGATGAAGAACAAAATAATCTAGCAGCATGCTTGAAAGAGTGAAGAATCAAATTTGCACGATCATACATAGATATACCAAGACTTGATCCAAAAGTGGTTGTGCATCACTTAGTAGTCTATCCTGAAGCTAAGCTAGTGAAGCAAAAATTAAGGAAGATGCACTCTTAGATAGTACTCTTGGTGAAACTTGAGTTACAAAAGCTTCTTGATGTTGGATTTATTTGACTAATAGATTATCATGAGTGGGTTTCAAACTGAGTTCCAATCTCCAAACCCACTGGGGGAATCAAAATATGCAAAGATTTAAGAGACCTAAACAAAGGCATACTTGAAGGATGATTTACCTCTTCCTAGCATCGACCTCATCATGGATTTAACAACAACGCATAAAATTATATCACTCATGGATGGTTTTTCAGGCTACAATCAAATCATGATCGCCAAGGAGGACCAACATAAAATTGCATTCACTTGTACATGAGGAACATATTGTTGTAATGTGATGCCATCTAGGCTAAAGAATGTAGGAGAAACCTATCAAAGAGAAATGACCCTCATCTTTCATGACATAATCCAAAAAATAGTTGAAGACTATGTGGATGATATTTTGGAAAAATCAAAGAAAATGAGTGAGAACATAGCAGTCTTAGGACCCATCTTTGAAAAACTTGAAGAGTACAAGGTATGGTTGAATCCAAAAAAGTGTCTTTAGGGTTACATCAGGGAAAATTCTTGGCTATATCATCTCACAAAGAGGGATAGAAATTGATCCAACAAAAGTGAAATCCATCCTAGACATGGAACCATTGCAAACATTGAAACAATTGAGAGGGTTACAAGGAAGATTGTAGTCCATGAGAAGGTTCATAGCGTAGTTATCAAATAAATGATTTTTCACACCTTCTCCATAAAGGAATAGCTTACAAGTGGGATGAGAAGTGTGATAAAGCCTTCCAATAGATCAAGGACTACCTATTGGAACCTCTAATGCTCATGTTGCTGATACCAAACAATCCATTGATCTTGTATATCTCAACAACATCAACAGGACTAGGTGCTCTTCTATCACAACATGATGAAAACGGAAAGGAAAGAGCCATTTACTAAATCAACAAGACATTGGTAGGCTATGAAATTAACTATTTATCCATTGAGAAAGAATGCATAGCAATAGTTTTTGCTTCAAGAAATTTTAGACACTACAACATTGTCGCATCAAATCAAGCTTATTGCAAAGATTGACCCATTGGAATACTTGTTATCCAAAGCAAATATCACTGCATGAATGGAAAAATGGGTATTGGTCTTGAATAAATTTGACATAGAGTACATAGAGCGCAAGGACATCAAAGGGAAAGTAATCACAAACCAACTGGTAGAAGCACCTATCTATGTAGAGAACCCTTTGATATCTGAATTCCCTGATGAATCAGTAGTGCAACAGATCAATGGAAGATGACTTTGATGGATCATTCACCCAACATGGATCAGGGGTGAGTATTCTCTTTATCACCCCTCAAGGCGATTTCATTCCAAAGTCATATAGGCTATCATTTCCATGTACTAACAACATTGTTGAGTATGAATCCCTAATCACAAGCCTAGGGATAGTAGTTCAATGGAAAATACAAGAGATGAAAGTGTTGGACTTTCCGTTGCACCAAAAGATCGACCTGTCAATGCCCGATACAAGCTTTTGTTAAGAACCATAGGAGGCGGTTAGACCATGTCACAAACCCAAGCACTAGTGCTGCAAGGAAAACCAAGGGTCACACCTTGCAACAATCCCCCCCAACACAAGCATGGGGTTTGAACTTGTGACCAACTTTGATACCAATTGTTGTACTTTCCATTGCACCAAAAGATCGACCTATCAATGCCCGATACAAGCTTCGATTAAGAACCACAAGAGGCGGTTGGACCATGTCACAAACCCAAGCGCTAGTGCTGCAAGGAAGACCAAGGGTCACACCTTGCAACAAGAAGTCTATGGAAACTCACAGCTGGTTATCAACCAAGTCAATGATGACTACCAAACTAAGGATGACAAGCTTAGTCATTATAAGAAGATGGTAGAGAGTCTTAAAGACCTTTTCACTAATATAACTTTTTAGTAGATTCCTTGCATGAAAAACTGAGCAGCAGATGCCATGACAACAATTGGATCATTGTTAGACATGTCGCACAATGTCCTCCAATGCAAATTCTTGGTAGAAAAAAATCTCGTATTGGCTTTCAAAATCCCTAATTTTTTTTTCCATCGTTGGTCTTCGATCCCCATGGTATCATGATATATTCACCTACCTCAATAGAGGAACCCTCCCATTTGATATCACCTCCAACCTTAAGAAGACCTTTGTAAAGAAGGCATCCCGATTTATGATCCTAGGTAAAACTTTATATCACTGAAGCATCAAGGGGACATTACTATGATGTCTTAACCAAGAGGAAGCCTTGACAACCTTAACATAAGTAAATGATGACATATGTGGTTCCCATTCTAGTGGTATCACTTTAGCTAAGAAAATGTTGAGGATGAGGTACTACTGGCCAACCATGGAAAGAGAATCCCATTAGTACATTCAAAAGTGTGTCTAGTGTTGAAACAACATGGAGATATGATTCATGCTCCAACTTAGGAGTTGCAATCAATGATCACATCTTGGCCTTTTTTCGCAGTGGGGGCTGGATCTCATAGGAAAAATTACTCCTACCTCAACTAATGGCCAGAAGTTTATCATAACAACCACTGAATACTTTACCAAGTGGGTCAAATCCATTCCTATGACCTACATAACGGGGAAGCAAATTGCTAAGTTTATCTTGAATTATCTCATCTGTCATTATGGTGTTCCGAAAACCCTTCTCTTAGACAATGAAACACCCTTCAAGAATCAGGAAGAAAAAGAGCTATGTCAAAGATGCAACATCCAACACTGATTCTCCACCCTATATTACCCCCAAGGCAACGGTCAAGCTGAGGCTACAAACAAGACCATTCTGATATTTCTAAAGAAAACAGTCAATGAAGTTGGCCATGACTAGCATATATAGTTAAATCTCTCTCTCTAAACCTATCGAACCAGTATCCGCACGCCTACAGGTGCAACCCTGTTCTCCTTGATCTACAGATCATAAGCCATCTTGCCTATTGAGGTCAAGCTTCCTTCACAACAAGTGTCACTATAGAACTTAATCACTGATGAAGAATACAGAGTATCTCAGCTGAATGAGCTAGAATTCTTGGATGAGCATCGTCTTGACACCCTTAATCACTTTTAGGTATATCAAAACTGACTGAAATGGAGCTATAACAAGAACATCAAATGTTAGTCTTTCCAAGTAGGGGATCTCATCCTAAAGCAAAATCAAAAAAATCTTCCCGATCAAGACAATAAAGGAAAGTTTGAACCTAACTAGTTAAGTATCTTTGTCATCACAACAAACTATGGATCATGAGCATATCAATTGTTAGCGTTTGAAGGTGAATCCTTGCAGGAACTAACCAATATTATGCATCATAATTTTTTTTTATGCCTAGGCTCAAAGGGTGTAAATCTGAAAAATACAAAAAAAAAAAAAATGATCAAAACTTCAAAAAAATGAGAAAAAGGATTGAAAACAGTAAGGAAAAACTCATCCTCTAGTGAAAACCACTTCGATGGTGCTTTGGGCAAGTACCTTGGTGAAAACCTAGAAAAAAGGCACCTTGCATAAATAAATCACCTCTATATATATTCTTTGGGTCTTTATCCTATCATTCTTTTCCTTGCATCCATCTATCACATCCTTCATCTTATTTATTCCATCACCCATCTGCATCCATATCATAGCTTGATATTGTGAAGTATCATATTCCCTTTAATACTACTTGGCATATTAATAAGGTCAGTTTTTCCTACCTATATTGAGGTAGTCTATTGCATTATGCTGGGGGAAATTCATTATGAATCATATTGGTTTCTTGTATATCTTAAGGTTATTGAAAATTGCTATCAAAAATCCCAAAAACATTTGTAAAATGTTCATCAGAAAATCAAAAAATATTTGCAAAATCTTGTATAGCTAAAATCGAAAAAAAATTCAAAACTATAAAGATGAAAATCCAAAACATCCAAAACATTTCAAAATCCCTAAAAAGGTCAAAAAATAAAATAAAAACCAAAAACAGTGCCTTGTCGAGCTACAAGTCTCTGAGCTTGAACATAGGAAAGGTCATCATTGATGTGCCCCTGAGACACCCTAGGTCAATCCTTTAGGAGTCCATCATAATAAACTAACATTCTTTCAACTGTTCATATTTCATCATAAATAAGTTGTGTCAGTCGAACTATGTGGTCTTTGCATGTATAACGTAGGCAAGGCTAATCTTTGATCAGCCCTTAGGCCCCTAGGATAGGTCTTTTAGGTTATGTTCTTGGTTGGAAAACTTGAATAATCCCTAAACATTCAAATATATCAGAAAATCCTAAACATTCAAATATCTAAAAAAATCCTAAACATTTGAAAACTTAGAAAAATCTAAAAACATTTGAAAACTCAAAAAACACAAAAACATTGAAAAAATCATAAAACCCTAAACAACCTCAAACAAACAAAAATAAAAACATTCATATAAACTTCCAAAAGATAAAAAATAACCGTAATTTTTTTTTCAAAATACCAAGAACCCCAAACCCATCCATCCCATTTCACATTTACCTGTAGTAAACTTTCACCCATAATAAATCAATTGTCACCTCCAACCTTTGGCAAAACAAGTATCTTAAGTTGTAAAGTGAGAACCTAAGTGTCAAAATCTAAAGTCTAAATCATAGATAAATGATTCAGTGAAGTTTGTATCAATGACTTATCAAACACCTCATCCTAATCAAAACACCTGGTCAACATTCCTAGGATGTATCCTTCCTGTGATGGACATCAACATCAGAAATCACCTTAGCTATAATTATACTGGCAAGATATATAGGTAACGTTGACTATTTATCTTTGATTTTTTTGATGATTTATTTTATTGACCCATTCCAAGGACCTCTCGATGATGTCTAAATGATTTAGAGAGAAAGGAATGGGGCATTGATCATTATCTTTCATTTGCTATACTTGTGGGTATTCTTGTAAAATAATCTTGGCATCATTATCTTTCATTTGCTATGCTTGTGGGTATTCTTATAAAATAATCTTGGCACATACTTGCTTAGTTGTGTGTAGGTAGGTTGTTTGGAGTACATTGTTGACTATTTTGTATGCTTTGGTCCAATATATTCTAAACTTCTAAGCTACATTCCAATGAGATTTTCGTATGTCAAGGTGTGAACAAGAACTATCCTATCTGTTTGCAGAGTCGAAGTCCATTACACTAGATACAATGTCGTCCTGGTTATTAAAATCTTGATGCATTTTTTCTTTGTGTTAAATAAAAAATAAGGAATGAAGGAAAATCCCAAAACCAAAATATGAGCAAATCATCATTATCATCTCTCTCACCATCATCTAATAAAGTCTCGGTGGATCAAGGACTTGTTGGAATTTTTGAATCAATCATCAAAATCAACGGTCAAATCATTCATTCTTTATTCTTCTATCTTCTCTTCGCACTAACCTGGTATCATGGAAATCAACAAAAAACATCATCAATGCATCCATCCCACATTCACAAATCATCAACATGCACATCACATATTATACATCCATGCATTCATCATCATCTCATAAATTGCATAGAAAAGTACACAACAAGAAAAACATCTATATCATTTGCGTAAGCATAACATCTACATATCATAGCATCCATCCTATAACATGTCATAAAAAGATACTCAAAAATAAGGTAACACATCTATTGCATAACATTACATATCATCATCATAACATCACATAACACAAATAAAAGAAGTGCATCCATCACATTTGCATCCATACATAATAAAAATGCATAAGTATAACATCATATAAATACATCCATACATTCATAAGTATCAAATAAGGAGAACATCACATCACATCAAATCTGAATTTTCTCATATATATATCAAATAATGGGGACTATCATAATACAATATCTGAATTAGTGTCTGTCTATCAATCAAAAATACAATATCCACAAGGCTATATAAAATGATCCCATGAATGTATATTTGTATAATGAATTGGGCAATAATAAAAAAATGTGTCTAGAAGTAGGCTAGCCCTGGTAGCCACTCGTCTCACCCTTAACTGATGGTTGATCCTCAGCTCTAAGTGGTGCTTTGCTCTACTGTGAGAAATCAAGCTATCACATCCCTTGAGGAACATCACGATGATAGTGCATGCTATAGTATGCAGCCTCTGTGACAACCTCTTTGTATAATCGAGCAGATACAATCCTTCCCTATGATGTTGTGGTCACTGCTTCTAACTATTGTCTCTATCCAATCTCCTAGGCTAGTTGTATATCGAGGTATTGCTGCAACTGGACTTCTTGATCTTGCTGAGTAGTCATGTCTTGAAGTTGTTGACGTAGCTAATCTCTCTCTATAGTGAGAACCTAGATCTGTGCCTGCGCCTATGCATCTGGTTGTACAAGTGGAAGAGGCAGTGGTACCCTCAGAACCTATCCATCATGTCTACCCTGCTACCTTGGCACCTATGCCTGATCTGGCTAATGCTAGTGCCCATCACCTAGCACCTAGCCTTTGTCTTGCTCCTAGTCTTGGCCTCTACCTCGGCCAACATCCCTGCCTCCATCTTAGCCTCTTCCTTCAGGGTATCCCATCACTAGATCTGTCAGGCATGTAGGTGGCATAAACCACACATCATAAGCTGGAGTATTGCCTGCATATGGAATTCCTTGATCAAATTCCCACGGTTGTGGGATGAGCTATCTAAAATCATTGATCACCCCAATGGGATCAATAATGGATACCCACTGTACCTCTCTCTATGATCTAGAAAAAATGGTAGTATAATCATGTGTAAGGACATCCTATACCTCCCTAAATTTCTGAGCAACACAGTTTGGGAGGTATCACTTGATGATTGTATGCTCTTGACCTTGTATGTACCGAGTCTACCTAGAAAAATCTAGCTACTGCTGATCATCATGCCACCATGGATGATGTATCCACGATCTCCATTTGAACACTGTCATGTCATCAATGACACGGTGCCAATATGGTAAGCCTGTGGGGCTCATGTACTACAATTTCATCGACACCCAGTATCAAAAAATGATGGGCTCATCCTCATGGATATTGGCTAGAACTATAAATGACCTCAACATTGCAATGTTCTCATATGCCCATATGTGAAGCAAAGTCACCCTGCTTTGATGCTCCTACCCTCTCGGTAGACGATCTCATGCATATCATCGTACAAAGAGGCAAGGAGAACTATACCCAAGGCATACATAATATCTCTCTAGATCATACCCTCCCATGCCAAGCCCCATCTGAGACTGAAACCTTTACCCCGTTGGTCTGGAGCAAAAATACCACAAATCAGAGATGCAACAAACTATCTAAAGGTGTATACCTAACCATGGTAAAAATCTAGATCAATCTGGGAGCTGATCAAAACAATCAATCGTCTGTGTAGAAGGGAGAGACATGCATCTCTCCCAACATTTGGGTCATAAATCACGTGCTTGCCATGGATAGGAAATCATAGTATGCGCCACACATCCTCTAGTGTGACAGTCACCTCTCTAGTAGGAAAATGGAAAGAAGAGGTCTCTTTTTGCCACCGCTCAATCAATCCCATCATCATGGAAAGATGAGTCCTGGCCTTGGGAAGGAAAGAAACAAAGCCCAATCCTAGTCTCCCCAACCGCTCCACTTCCAAGTCATCAAAATCTCTTGCAGCTACTAAAAGGTCAGACTAGTGGTCCTGCTACATCAATGGTGGAGGATCCTCCTACACGCATCGTCAATTTCTTGAAAAAGTCAAAAAAATGATCAAAATTTAAGACTTTACATCTAAAACATCAATAGCATCACTGAAATCAATAGCGTTGCTAATTTTTGGGTGCATCGCTATATTAATTTTAGGGGTGTGTCGCCACACTCAATAGAAAATCAATATTTTGGTGTGTTGTTGAAGCAAAAAATGTGGGTGTGTCGCTATTTACTACATGCGTCACCCACTGCTTTTTAGTGTCATTGAACTAAAAAATTCCATGCATCGCTATATCACCCCCGCGAGCCCTCAATCAATTGTGTTGTTGAATTAAAAAATTAGGGTGCATTGCTAAACAGAGCATGCATTGCTAAAAAATCAATAGCGACTCTTTCGATGCTTCAAAAGTATCACTATATAGTGATGCACCTATCGACCTAACTTTGACGCCCTATTAAATGCACCTAAAAGAAAAAATCAAGGCAAGTTTCGAGTCACATACCTGGGGTCCTATGCCTGCATGTCGTGGTGCACTGCTAAACAGAGCATGCACTGCTAAAAATTCAATAGCGACTCTTTTGACACTTCAAAAGTGTCACTATATAGTGATGCACCTATCGACCTAACTTTGACGCCCTATTAAATGCACCTTAAAGCGAAAATCAAGGAAAGTTTTAAGTCACATACCTAGGGTCCTACGTCTGCATGCCTTGGTACTCTTGAACCTAGTTAGAAAGGTGTTGTGGGAGCACTCGTTGTGCCATTTTGTTAGGAGGTTAGATCTCAAATTGCAAGAATCTCTAAGGTGTGAATGCACAAATGAATTGAAAGTGACCCTTCATCACCTATTTAAGCCTAAAAATTAGGGTTTTTGCCCCAATTTAACCATGCAGCTAGGGTTTTTTCGTCGATTTCACCAATCTTTCCAAACTGAAGCTTATTTTGCATCATTTTTTGCATTTTTGACATGTTTTTTGCATTCTAGAGCCTTTCCGGACCCCTAGAGTAGCATTTTACCTTTGTCAAGAAATCAACCCAAAATTCAAAATTTCCACCCAATTTCTCAAGGGGCAGCGAACCAATTTATTCCTTCCACTGGGGCAATAGTAGGGCATCTAAAAATCAATTTCTTTTGTTTTTTATTTATTTTAGCAGTAGTTTTTAATCTGAAAAGTGTCAGTCTTTGAACCAATGTAACAAGTACCTCACTTCAAAGAGGAAAAAAATGTACACCTAAAAATGTCCTGAATGATATCATCCATTTGAATCAGGTATACTAACATCATTTCGTCTTGAAACCCACCCTCTTTTCGCTTAATTGATTAAATTATCCTAGCTATTTAATTAATTACATCATTTTCATCTATTGACCTAATTAATCTAATTAGGTTAATTCACACCCTTTCATGCTAACATTTCATCTTATTAAATTAAATGCATCAAGTTATTTAATTTAAATCCCCAAGTCCTCTTATTTAATTAAATAACCCTAAGTTATTTAATTAAATACCGTATCACTATCCCCCTTTTCCATTAAATCATTTATTTAATGAATATCATCTAATTCCCTTAATTTGCATAATTAAAACCTTATTTAATTATCAAATTATCTAATTAAATCTAATCCGCCCACTTGCAAGGGAATATTCCTCCTTTGCATATTCCTCCAAAAGGAATATTCCCATAGAATATTCCTTCTCCTTTTGCACATTAAAACTTTGTTTTAATTTGTTAAATAATCTATCTCTCTCACCCATGAGAATATTCTAAAGAATATTCTCTCTCCTCACTCATTTGAAAAGGGGAATATTCTTTCTTTGCAACAAACTCACAAGACTTCTTGTGCAAGTTAACTTGCATGACTTCTTCTGCAAGTTAAAAGTGTGTTTGTTTGAAGGAATATGAGCCCTTGATTCTTTCCTTGATCCATGTGATCATTGATTCTCATCCATTGATGAGAATCCATGATCCATGTTTCATCACTTCCTCCCTTTTTGACCATTGATTAACCTTTTTAATCTCAACCTTTCATTTCTCATTTGCTCTCCTATAAATAAAGCACTATTTGGAGACAAATGGATCCATCTTTTTTAGAGCAAACTCACGAGATATTGAAATCACTCATACTCACACTCATATTTAGCACTTAGTTAATATCATCTTAGCTTTTAAATTACTTGCATATTATCTTAGCTTCCATTAATGGTTTCCGTGATAACATAGATGCATACATTTAGCTTATTTGTTAATTCTAAAGGGTTTGAATCTTTTAGCATAAAATCCATTTAGATTAGTCTTGCATATATCTATGTCGATCATTTAACATCATAAATCATGTTAAAATAGATTGCATCATGTTCATTTAGAATTTAAATCATGTTTCATCACACATCTATCAATAGTTTCGTCAATTTTGTTCAATAGAATTGATTGAAATAGGCTTATTTATCCATGAGATTGGGAAAGGGTCACCATTCCACATCAATGCGACACCACTCCCCCAATAGGATAAGTTTCAATGGATTAGAATAGGGGTTTTGAAGCTTTCATAATTTAACAAGTTAAGTTTTAATGGATTCCTAGTTTAGTGTTTATTTGATTGATCTTATTGGGATTGAAATTTAGTGGCTAGAATATACTTCGTATCCCCATGGATCAAGTGTAGTAAGCCCATACTAATCTTTCAGTCACAAACATATATACCAAGGTGGGTACGGTAACAGGTCCCAACCTTAAAGACAAAACTATCATGCCTAAAGGTTGTCGACCAACATTATCGAACCCACAAACAATAAGAGAAGTAGTAAGAGAAGTTGAATCAATTTAAATTTTAGGAAACAGATCAATGCTACAAACATTGAGCACCGAACCAACGTTAACGAGAGTATATCTAATGTCAATGTTATCAACACTAACTATGATTATTAGAGGGTCTACTTGCTTCTATATTCTAGGGGTGGGAGTTCCTATGGATAGAATGCAATA
The DNA here is from genome assembly GCA_007258455.2 of Sequoia sempervirens. NCBI lineage: Eukaryota > Viridiplantae > Streptophyta > Pinopsida > Cupressales > Cupressaceae > Sequoia > Sequoia sempervirens. The sequence goes on along the minus strand of VDFB02271358.1, from coordinate 385,994,161 downwards.
CTTGGCGAATCCACACGAATATGAGCTATCAATGCATTAACATTCATTGGCCTAGAAAAAGAAGGCAAGAGGATCTTTTGCAAGGATTCTTGAAGCATACCTTGATAAATCAAAGCAGACTGAAGCAAGTCCCATAGTGAGATCTTAGCCAGAGTAACACGAAGTTGCTCGACAAGATTGTAATCACTAGGTGCTTTAGTCTTGGGTTTAGGTGCTGAAGGAAGACTTGGTTGAGAAGGTGGTAAAGAAGTAGGTTGATTAACATTTAATTTATTCTTTCTAATATTATAAGTATGGGCTACTGCTCTATAAGAGGGAGCCTTAGAAAGATTAGAAGGATCACTATTAAATGAAACACCATTAATGGAGCAAATTTTTTTAGGAGAAGGACTAGCTGGAGTCGGATAAATGACCGGTCTCTTAGGCCTTTGAGGGGCGATAGAGAAATAGATGATATTTATAAATTCTTTACAACTTATAGAGGAATCATTTGAAGGAACATGCTCAACATCTATCCTTTGAGGATCTAATGTGAGAGGAACTTCAGCATTCACTAATGCATCATCTCTAGAAGAGAGTGCAATGGAATAGAGAAGAGATTCATCATTCACTAATACATCATCTCTAGAAGAGAGTGCATTGGAATGAAGAGAAGGTGGAGTAACATTAGGAAAAGTATTGGTGATTTCATCTTCTTGCAACAATATTTCCTCCAAAGTAGGAGGAATTTCATGAGAAGGATCAAGGATACAGAGTGACATAGGAAAAGCCAAGTCACCATTACATGCATGAGATGCCCCAAATTTTTTCTTGAAGGACAAATATTTGATTTGTCCTCTTTTTTTTGGAAGGGGTGTTCACGTCGCGTTCACCAAAATGTAGAGAAGGGGGATTCGCTACTCATGAGTCTTTTTATTCTCAAGAGAGTCCAAGGGAACAATCTACGCTAAACTACCTTAGACTACCTCGAGGAATAGAGTGAGAATTTCATAATCAGAATGAGTAAGTTAGAAAGGTCTTTTGGACAAATTGACAAATTCTTGGCCAAATGATGACAATGTAGAAATTAGATGATAGTGTGGCGTGTTGGAGTCCTAGAGGCGCACTAATGTCTCGTACGGACTGAAAATCAAGAATATCATAGAAAATAATAATGTGCCTGCTATGATTTTGACTAGTAAGAACTCTTGGAATGCAAGAAAGTAAAAAAATATAACAGAACTAAAATAAAGTAAAGTAAATGACAAAACTAAAGAGGAAGAAAGAAAAAGCTTACAACAGCCCAAGTGATGAAGCCTCTAGCAAGTAGATATCTTCAACACCTGCACACATAAGATCAAGGGAAAAATGTTGGGCCTATTTAGTGGCTTGCCTCAATCAAACCCTCTCTTTGGTGTTCCCACCTCCATGGAAAACCAAATAGATAGAGAGAAATAGTAAGAAGAAATGAAGTGAACAAAAGAGTGATAAAAGCAAACCCCGCTCAAGGAGGAGAACCCGTATCATGAAATAGAGATGCAATAGATAGGGGATGTGAGAAATTCCAAGATGCTCAAAGATGCAAGACACAAGATAGATATAACTTGCAAGGCTTGAGGAAGCCAAGGAGAGGGACAAAGTTGCTAGAGCCAAGAGAGTTGCAAAGAATGTTGTAACAACATGAGAGTGTTGTTGTAGCAAGTTGCAAAGAGTTGTGCAAGCAAGATAGCAAGAGCAGGAGAATGTCCAAGTGAGAAGCCAAGAAGCTAGAAAGAAGCTATAAGACCAAATGGATTGAAAAGAAAACTTTTAAAGAGAGAATATGAGGGCCAAGGAGCTTCCCGAGCTGTTACAAAGCGTCTTGGGTCGTTACCACTGACAAAAGTAGCTGAAAAGTGGAAACACTAAAAAATGACCATTTGAACATTGAAATGTCATAGGACACAAGTGTGGCACATATATTTCCATGTCGCACACTAGTGTCCAGGCATATCATGCTACAAAATGACGAGAACGAGAAAAACACAAGGTTTGACACAAAAGCTAACATGCAAAGGTAGTTGCTGAAAAAGGGTCCAAAGCATCCTAAGAGGGGAAAAGGCTGATGCAGGGGCTAGAATGAGCCTACACAGATGCTAAGGGAGTGGACACTAAAGTGGATACAAAAATGTATGTGAAATTGCAAGGGGTGAAATTTTATGATATTACAATATTATATATTATACATAGTATATATTATGAATGGTATATACTATATATATTATATATAGAGGGAGAGAGAGAGAGGGGGGAGGGTGAGGTAGGTAGAGAGAGGGAGAGGATAGATAGAAAGAGGGGGATGGAGGAAGAGGTAGAGAGAGAAGGAAAGAGAGAAGAGATAGAGAGAAGTAGAGATATAGTATATAATATATAATATATTTATTATATATTAATAATACAAAATATTTAAAAAACACTAAACATAACAGATATTCATTACAAACAAATATCCATTTAGAATGAAAATCTATTTCAGAAGAATATCTATTTAGAATGGATATCCATTTCAAATGGATATCTGTTTTGTCTGAAAAAATATGAAGCCTTCGAATTTGGCTTGGGGTGTCATACCTAGAAAGTCAACTGCAAAAATGTGTTTAGAATTTTTTTTTAGTTTTTCAAAGTTCACCCTTGTTCCTAATGAATTTTTTAATCCAAATTTGATGAAACGAAAAGGGTTTATTAAGAAAATTGTTAACTTTTCACCAATATAAGATATGTCTTATTTTGAATTTAATAGATAATTATTATTGAATTTCTATATGCATTATGACTAAAGTCCTAATTGATAGGCTGATTGACAAACATCTATAATTCTCAGACAATTTTACATTTTTCAAATTCGAAAGATGTGGCACATTCTATGCTTCCCATACTATAGGATTTTAAAAAGGTTGAATTTAATAAAATTTTGACCAAGTTATGGTGGTCAAATAAACAAATTTTAATATTTTTAAAAATTTCTAGTAAAAAAATATAACTTACTATTTACTTGCAAAAAAATTACAAAAAATGTGGCACATCTAGGCATATGTCCTCTTCGTATATTGAAAGCATTAAAAAAAAAAAATTCTTGTACTTAGGTTGGTCAAACATACACCTGCTTCGCCAGTATTGGCATGGTGTGATGGTTTAAAGGTGGAATTGTTGTTCTTGCTACCAAGGTTCAAACCCCGTTGGGGTGGTATTATTGAATGGTTGCATTCCAATTCATAGCTCCGGTTCAAAAGCATTTACCCCTTGAATAAAAAAAATACACTTTCTTTTTATCTTTTTCCTGAAAAATTTATAACTATTGCATTGAAATTTCAAATTTTCACCAAATAGCTTTAATTTTTTTTCCAAAAAAGGACTAGTATCTTAGAAACTACATTCAAATTATGATAATAACCTATTCAAATTTTTATGTTAAGTTGCCTAACTTTGTTTTTTTGAATTTTTATTGCCACTTAAGGGCCTAGTTTGGACCCCCATGATCCTGCACTGACCGAAGTGATGGATGTTTTTGGATGTTGGGTTTTTCCCTCTTGAGGGTTTTCCCAAGGTATATCTTGTGTCATCTTTGATGGTATGTTGTCTATTCTTTTGCATATGGATTCTAAATACTTTTTTGCATAGATTTCTCTATTTAGGTTATGTGGAAATTATCTTGGGTGGATGCATATTTCCTTTCAAATTACTATTGACTAGCTTGGATGAAATGGTGGTTATTTGATAGAGGCTACCGAATGAGAGTGTGTCCTAGACACACTTTCTAATGCAACCCACATAACTCTTAGCTCACTCCTCATTTTGACTATCTCCTCCCTTAGAGTGGTAACTTTCTCTTTCATGGCTGTTTTCTAATCCATGAGCTCTCATATAAAGGGATGATCAATATCAATGGGGGAAATTGCTTATGCTCTCTCCATCTCCCCTTGGAGATGCTCAACTTGGCTCTATAGAGCATCATGTAACTTGTCGACACTCTCTACTCTTGTCACAGTTTGGTCTCACTCACTCTTGAGGGAAGTGATCTCTGCCCTAAGCTGGTCTCTCTTTGTAATAAATGTATGACCCTCTACTTCCCTTTGAGCCTCCATGTGTGAGACTCCTCATATGCAACTCTAAGTTGCTCTGTGGGCTAAAAAGTCTCTAAGTGTTAGCCAATAGTCTGATGGGACCTGTGTGAAGATCTTACAACACCCTTCAATTGCATAGTCAAGACCATCTCAATTTTGACTTGACCAAAAATTTTGAGCCACTCTCATGTGTGCACTACAATAAAAATTATATATTAGGACCTCATCATCATATTTACAACAATAACATCAAATATATTCTATTCTAAACATATATCTTTATGCATATAACAAATAAAAAATCTCACCTAGATCTTCAATCTATCAATTGGGATCTTGGGCGGGTATTGTTGTTGTAGAAGTTGTGCTAGTGGATGGAGGAAATGAGGTCAATCTCATAGTAGCTTCCCTACTTGACTCTTCTATCTCCCTCTATTCCAACACATTTGTTGTTGAGGGAGACTTTGCCATCCTCCTCTTCTCTTAGGTTCTCTCCTCCTTCACAACTCTCTCCTCACTAGGACTCTCTTCATTAGTGCTTTGCTCTCCTAAACCTTGAACATTGAGAACTCCTCTAAGAGCATCCTCAAGAAAAATGGGGGTTGGTCTCATGGCTTGGGCCACCAGGTGATGAAGCCCTAGGTGACTCCTACATCATCCACTACCAAAATTGGGCATGCATCCTCTCCCTCGTTGTCTGTGTCACTCAAAGCGACATCTATTACGTTAGGCCAAGGAAGATCTTCAACAAACCAAACTATGGTGTGATCACACATAAGTCGATACAACATGAGAAGCCTATTGCACTTGACCAAACTATCTTGTTACTCATCGATCATAGAAAGGTACAATAATGTAATCAAATATGTTGAAAAAAGTCTATCTCCCTACATCTTGGTCATCTATCTTACAAAACCCAGTCATGCCCTCATTTGTACATATGGTTGCCACATTATATTGGTGTGGTGTAACCTATCCAAACCCTATCACTAATATACAAAATTTCCAGATCTCTAATCTCATTGCATTGGGTAGGCCTGTGCTTGTGGTGCATCCAATGAGATCTAGCTGGAATAGATGACATGTCTCGTGCATGTGATGTGCTTGAAGGTCCATTCTTAAAATAGTATGCATGTCATCAGGTTCATGCCCTTGTGGTTTATAAAACAACCTAGATCATAATATAAATGAGATAACATGTTGTGCCCACATTTAAGAGCATAAATCGAATGGCATGAACCAAGCCCCTATGAAGGTGAGTGCTTCATCCATCTATCACCACCCACGTCGCTATGTAGTGATCACAATCCTCCTTACTAAGGAAATAAAAATTGATCCTTTCTCTAACCAATATATGTATATATGCCTTGTGGTGTCAAAAAGCATGATTCGACCGAGAGCATAGTGTTGGCCTTACTGAATTGTGGCTATTGACCTTTGCTCCTCAATGGTCACCCTTTGACCATGGATTGACAACCTCAAAATGCAATAGACATCCTCTAAAGTAATTTTCATCTCCCTTGTAGGGAGCATGAACATAGAGGTGTATGCATCTCACCTCTCCATGAGCATTGTAAGCATCCCCACATGGAATCATATCTCTAAGAGTGAGAACACCCAAAAGATCCCCACATCTCAAAGCAATGCAATCTCCTCTATGGATAAAGATGAAGCTCGACTCCATAGAAGGGAGAACACTACTCCAACTACATGCTTGTGCATTGTGATTAGAGGCTGAAAATAATTCACAATTTATAAATTCTAATCATAATTTCTTAATTACTACACTAAACTTTAGATAAAAACATTAAAAATTTCAAATTTTACTAGGATTCTAATGCACCCTTGGACAATAGTGTGCCCCTAAATGTTAATGCTCTAGATGGACAACATTGTGTCCTTTGGAATCTAGCACTCAAGTTAGATGCTTACACAAGGTTTGTACATCCATACATTGGTTGGATGCTAGCACACATTGTGGGACCCACCTAGCTAAACCTAGCTAAAAAATATAAAAAGACAATAAAATCTTAGAAAAAATTCACTCACTTGGCATCTAACACTCCATGCTCAACCCCCTCATGGAGCCCATCTATTTTGGGTCACCAAAAGCCACATCTATGAAGCATTTTCGCTAGAAGATCACTCAAAGCTCTACACAATGCCTACGATGAATAATGAAAATGAATAGTAAAAAATATTTTTTCTTTCATATAAATATTTTTTACTCAAATTTTGATAAAAAATTCTTTGTTGAGTGAACTACCTTCCTATTTTTTGTCCTATCATGTCAACAAAAACATGAGGGGATGCATATTCAACCCTATGTATATTTTTCTTCCAAAATTCTTCTAAATTATTCTTCTATTTGTGTTAGTTTCCTTTGATTTTGTAACTAACATAAATTTGATGTTGCAAAATAAATATTTTTGTGTTCTAACATAAAATCCTATAGGCCTATCAAAATCAAACATTACAGAATTGTGTCGAGCTTGAATTTGGTGGCACCACCAATCCACTTAAGAGAGTAGCCACATCCTCTATAGTATCCTTTTTTAAGAAACTTCACACTACATTTCACATACCTTATCGTTTACTTTAGCGTACCTTATTTCTTAGTACAATTAGCTCACTAAAGTAGGGGAAAAATGTAGTGTTAAAAATTACATATTGATGCAATTTCACACTTATGTTTTAAACATATGTTAGCCTCAAATTCAATAGTAAATCTTTCTATTATTACATAAAATATTGTCTTGCACATGAAAAGCACAAGATTTTACTATTACATATCCTCAAATTTGGTAAATTCTCCTCAACACTAATGCTACGCACAAATGACCATGTGATGCGCTAAAGTTTAGTAGATTTTCAAAATTCAAAAGCATAATTTTTATGTGGCTTGCTCACCATGTGCGTCATAATGCTCAAGCAAGAAAGTAACACCTCTTCCCTCTTGACCAAACAAACAAAACTCTCCCTTATTCCCATTTCTCACAATCTTTTTCTTGGACTAATTCAATCAGCTCTCAAATCTTCTACTTTGGGGAAACTCTGCCAAGATTTCAATAGTTATAACGAGTGCTCTAAGAAGCACTTTTGGCACTTTGCATTTCATCTTCTACAACAAGGTCTTCTCAAATGAAAAGCTTCATAATCATACCCTTGCTTTTTTTTGAGATTTCAAACCCTTGGTTGTTGGTAATATATTTCATTTTTATTTTGTTGCAAGATAATTTGTTTTGTATAAGAGTATTTTTTTTTATTGTTTAAGAAAGCTCCATTGACATGTAATGGTGGTTTTTCTTGCAAACTAGGGCTGACATCATTATCATTTATGTATTTTATTTTTAATCCTTAATAAAGCTAGGATTTGAAAGTTTCTTAATCATTTATCTTTCTTTGGCTATCTATGGAGATATAAACACCAAAATGGGGATTTGACTAAGGCAAGCCCCGAAAGAGCCCCAACAATTTTCTCATCTTTGTATGTGCAGGTTCAATGAATGTAAGCATTTGAGTCAAACATTCTAGAAAGTTTTGAAGACATTTGTGAAAGACGACAATGTTTTGTGAAGACGTTCGCGCCACGTGCTAGAGTCTTGATAGAGAGCTTATGTGTTTGGTGTCAAGCTCCTTTGTATCTGTTATTTTATTTTCTATAGTAAATAGATTTCATGCCTAGCATTATCTTTCTATAAAGAAAAATTTAAATGTTTTCCCTATGGTTCATAACTCCAAATGAATTTAAAAAATAGTTTAAAGATTTTTATTTCATTCTAACTCCTATCTTCTCCTAAATTTTGTACTCAAACTTTAGAATTTAACATTTCTTTAAGGCAGTGTTGAAATTTGACTCTTGTGAAGTTATTTCTTTGTGGTTTCAAGCTCTCGCCATTACAAGATATAATATTGAGTATTTTCTAGATTCAATTATGTAGAATTTTTTTTACATCAACGTTTCGAATCACACTTTTTGATCCATCATCAGGATGGTAGAGAGCAAGAGGAGACAAATGGTCATGCAATTTATCATTTTTCTCCTCTTGCTCTCTACCATCCTAATGATGGATCACAGTGTGATTCAAAATGTTGACGTAAAAAAATTTCAACATAATTGAATCCAAAAAATACTCAATACTACAATATGGATTGTGGAAACTTGATATCATTAATTAATTACAAGATATTACAATAAATTACTCTAGATCAAATTTAATACTTTGGTTAACTTATTAATAGATTTAAACATATATATTGACCTATTTGGTTGCTATAATTAACATAGACTCAGTTTCTAGTTTGAATTATAATTCTCGTCTTATGGAACTTCTTTAGCTTTCTCTCTTACAATTATTTTATCTTTCATAATCACTATAATTTCTTTTTTAATCTTTTTTATTTATTATTTACATTTTTAAAAAAATTTATATCCATTTTAATTTAATTTTAAATAATATGGTTTACAATCCTTATATTAGTAATTCTAATTTAAGGATTAATTCAATTTATAAAATAACATGAAAAGATTAGTCTATGTCAACAAATTGTTCTAGATTATGTTTAATTTTGGACATTACAATTGAAATAGAATTAAATTTAATTTCTGATTTGGAATGCAAATTTTATCTTATTATTTAGAGGCTTTATTCCTTGTTTTATGGTCCTTACCCCCTACTTTTTAAGATCATGTTTGCATCCTATTTCTTCACTTTGATCTTTCTAATGATGAATCACTAAGTGTGATCCAAAATCGATGTAAACACATACATAGCAAACCCATAAGCAATCTTATTATATATAAATTTAATTAAATATCATAAACAAATTAAAGTACACCCACCTAGATATTGAAATAGAAGCAAGAATACTAAATAATCATGCTAGCAAACATGAATTAAAACTAATAAATTAAATAATTATACTTAGATACAATTCTAGTACTAAATAATCTATAAAAGATGGTACTATGTGATTTGTTCTTATGTTTTAAGAATCTATCAATTAAATGACCTTCAAAGTGATTATTTATTGTTAGTCATCCTTGGTCATTTCATACTCATGGAAAAGATCTTCATGCTCATTGAATCAACTTTTATCCATGGAATTAATCTTGAGTTATATATTCTCATAGAATATCTTTGCACTTCATATTTTTATATATTCTCTTAGAATATCTTTTTTCGGTCAAGCAATGAAAATGATTAAAGACACCATCTAATCATACAATATGTCTAAGCCATATGAAAGATTGATACTATGATGATGTAAGTGGTGATGTAATGTGATTTTTGATCTTAATTAGTCGATAGGCTTTTTATTGTGAACTTGCCATTCTACAATTCGCCGCCAAACTTGTCTCACGCCTGCAAACAGGTTAAATCTCCCGTCAAACAGGTTTGAGTTCGTCCGGAAAGTTAGAAACTGCTCACATAAAACAGTTCAAACATTCTTCCATCATTTACTGGCAACCACACACGTCTAATCTCTTAATAGATCCACTACAAAAGTCTTATATCACGTCTAATCTCTTTTAATGAATATGAAGAGTGCAGAAGAGTTATATAAGAAAAATATCGTGGATTTGAGTGCTTTAATGTCTACAGATTTGATTTGATTTCCGCATTTACAAGATTTTTTTATTAATGAATGCGTTGTGTGGATTTGACTCCATTAATGGCTTCAGATTTGACTGCTTTGCTGTAAAGATTTTTTGATTGTTGTTTCACAGATTTTCTGAGCGCTGTCTGGTGTGTTTGCAGGCTTTATCCTCGTTGGAAGCCACTATCCCCTTCGCCTCACAATTTTCTTTCACTACATTTTCATTGCTTTGATTACAAGAAATCCATGGCTTGCCGCGTGAAAAGCCTGGCTCCCCTGCTTCTGCTTGTAGGCGTGTTCAGCATGTTTGCAGTCTCCACCTAGGTATATGACAAAGTCTCTTGCTTTTCTTATCGGTATATAACAAAAAGATGTTCTAAAAAGAAAGCGGCGTTTCTTGCTTATACTGGTTGAAATTTGACAATTTTTTTTTTTTTCTGTAGGCCTATGGAAGATAGCTTCAAGAAAGAAAGCATCGGTGCTGAAAATGGTGGTATAGGTCTAGCTTCAATTCTTTCAAATCGATGAATGATGTTCTCTTGGCCCATTGCTATTAAGAAAGTATCTGGTCAATGAAGGTTAGGCACCTATATGGGCAGATACCACGCGGGCATTCATAAACGGTTTTTCCGTTCCCTTTACGATAGGCCCACGCCTCAATGTCACGGTAGCTGGGGCGCCCTTCATCCAACCCTGGAGTGCCCATGGTTCTCATTGTCAATCCTTCTCTGGGTCACCTACGCCCATTCACATTAGCCACCGCTAGGCTTTTGCAGCGCCCAGTCCTTTGGAGGTGCCCTTTATCTGGGCTTCGAGACAAGAATGTGGCTAGCAGGATAGAAGACTCACCCTCGCATCTCCTAGAAGGGATTGTGGTCTCCGCTAGGAGATTAACACGAATTATTCTTGATCTAATTTGGGAATAGCTGATGTAATCAGGGATCTTATCAAGGGAATGACAGACTAAGTGATCAAATATGCTCCCAAAGTTGTTTACATTGGTGAAGCCATTTCATGCAATCATGGTCATCATACACTACTTTCATTTGGTTTGTAATCATGCATAAATAATAAATGTTGTTCAAGAAATTTGCCATCTCTTTCTGTCTTCAACTGATGCATATTGTTGGTTTAATGTATATGAAAATGCACAGAATGAGGCTCCTTAAATGATTTCAACATACCAATCTATAACGACGTAATATGAAGACTTAGTTGGTAGATGAAGTTGCAAATTCCCATCCTTTGGTGATGATACTTAGGGGACTATTTACACAAAATGTTTGTCAAGTTGTGAAGTCATTAACCCTGTCCTCTACTTAGGGGACTGGTGACACAAAATGTTGGTCAAATTATGAAGTCATTAACTCTATCCTATAGATTTGCTTATTTCATTACAATACAAATTTGAAGTGGGCTGTCATTAACTTGTTTATATAAAATTAATATTAACTATACTTACATTGTGCTGATCAGAATTAGCACACTTAATTTTGGTGGTGTTTCCTACAAAGAAGAAATTGGTTGAGGTTTCATTTGATTATATTGATAAAACCGTTAAATTTTGGCAATGTTTACTATTTACGGAATTTGATGAAGTTAACGTATTTGATTAGGGGAAATGACTTAGGCATGTTTCAATAGTTGTGATAGTAGTTGTTTATATAATGCCCAATATTTTTATCAATATTGGACCAATAGTTGTGACTTTAATGTTGTTAGTGTTGATAATGACTATCCATAATTAAACAAAATATATTCCTTTGATCTAAAAAGCAACCAATCATGTGATTCCACATCAGCGCTCAATAAAACATGTTGTGAATGCACAAGTATTGGTCTCACTTTTTTTTTGGGCCTTTTTGGACACCTTGACAAAAGGCATGTTGATGTGGCATCATATTTGATGATGTGGCCTTGAAACCTTAGTTATAAGCAGGGGACTTGCCAAGTAAGCTGCTGTAGAAAAATGGGAGTGATTTGAAATTTCCACGTAGGATAATTAGAATCACGAAGATAAGGTGCACACCTACTGGGTCCTCTCCCCTATATTAATAAAGTTGAAATATAATGGGATGAAATATAACCAGGTAAGTGGATAGTTCAATTTTTGAAGAGATGATCTCAGGAAGCACATGAAGTTTCCAAGTAAAATATGAGGTAATTTCCTTAATAACTTGAGTATGCATTTAAGTCATCTTTAATTTGACATTTGGTCCTTCGAGGTTAAATTATGGAGGTAAGATCACAACTCTTTGGGGCTATTATTTAATGATGATTTTGATTTGACGAATTTATTAATCTTTATTAGAGCCTAATTATTTTTAATTATGTCTTAAGTGATTATTATTATTAAAATTTTTAATATATATATGGTTGATAATTATCTAAAATAAAAAATGATTTAGAAAATATTAATCTAGACTAAAGGAAAGATTCGTAGAAACCAAAAAAGAGGTTGGAAGTGAGAGCTTCCTCCATATGATGAAATAAAAAAATCATTGAAACTCAATCAAATGAATGGATCAATAGGAAATAAAAGGAAGAACATAAATGAAGTGTAACAACACATAATGAGTGATATAAAAATAAATCTTACATAAATGACAATGATCAATTGTGGAATATGATTAAATAAATAACGCATTGTGAAAAAGTAAAATAATGAATTAAATCTGAAATAAATGATAATAAACACATTAAATTTAAAATTATTGTCCCAATGATTAAAACATGTAATTTATTTCTAATCAATTCATATCCTACCTTCATAAATTAGTGTTTTAAAATTTATTATGTAGACCTAAGGGGCTATTATTTAATGATGATTTTGATTTGATGAATTTATTAATCTTTATTAGAGCCTAATTATTTTTAATTATGTCTTAAGTGATTATTATTATTAAATTTTTTAATATATATATGGTTGATAATAATCTAAAATAAAAAATGATTTAGAAAATATTAATCTAGACTAAAGGAAAGATTAGTAGAAACCAAAAAAGAGGTTGGAAGTGAGAGCTTCCTCCATATGATAAAATAAAAAAAATCATTGAAACTCAATCAAATGAATGGATCAATAGGAAATAAAAGGAAGAACATAAATGAAGTGTAACAACACATAATGAGTGATATAAAAATAAATCTTAAATAAATGACAATGATCAATTGTGGAATATGATTAAATAAATAACACATTGTGAAAAAGTAAAATAATGAATTAAATCTGAAATAAATGATAATAAACACATTAAATTTTAAATTATTGTCCCAGCTATTAAAACATGTAATTTATTTCTAATCAATTCATATCCTACCTTCATAAATTAATGTTTTAAAATTTATTATGTAGACCTAAGGGTTATCCCACTTTTATTTTGTTCCTATTGGATGTGTTGTATTGTGGGAGTGTTTAAATCCCTTTTTTACCAAACCGTCATTTTATTTTATTCTTATTTATTACTTCTCATTTTGAACAGTTAAAATAGAAATATCACCGAATATTCATTTTATTTTATTCTTATTTATTGCTTCTCATTTAAAAACTTGAAATATTCCACCAACCAACATCCTATAAATATGAAACTTTTGCGCTGACTTCGACATTACTTTCACTTTGTAAATCCGGTGCTTGGAGTATTCTATCCAAGGTCTTGTCTGTAGATGGTGTTTTTTATTTTTTAATTAATTTATTTTTCATTACGAAACATGTTTAGATGGCATGGTTTTTTTTTCAATTTGGATGCATTAAATTAATTATGAAATCTTGTTTTCCAGCACAAGTCCAAGTTGACATTGAGGAAGTGGTGACCAAAATATTGTTCAAGAGGAGAAGTACTGAGTAATTGGTTGATCCTAGATCTTTATTTGTTTTTTCATTTTGAGAAATTTGAATTGTGAATGAATTTTACATTTATTTAGTGGTTTTAATTTTTTGTTTCTTTGTTCTTAGATTTTTTTTTTGGATTTTTTCCAAACTCTTGTTTGATTTGGGGTTTGAGTTTTTTTGGCTTGATTTTAATCATAAGAATTCAAAAAGAATTTCATAGTTGTGGATATTATTGAAATTAACAGATTTTCTTGTTGATTATTTTCTTTTTGCTTTGGATAAATTGTATTTGATATTTTTTACAATTGTGATAATTAATCCTATTCTAAGTGATCAAATTTTGAAATTTTTGTTTGGCCTATCGGCACATCCCTTGCACCTCACAGAGTTGCAAGTGCTAGTAAATAATTCTTCAATGAAATTAACTTATAAAAACAAGGAAAAAGAAACATAACAGCCACTTAGAAAGGGGTCAGCTCCAACAAATTATTAAATTTGAATTTAAATGTGCTAGAATCAAATCTGTACGTAAGAACTAAAGTACAAACAAGACCAGATTCTAGATGATAGGGTGTCTTTCATAGAAGCACTCTATTTCCTTCCTAAATTGACAGCCCACGCGGCAATGCAACTTTGTCATCAGCCTGGTAAGTTCGTATAAAAAGTTAGATGACGCATATTTCACTACTTATACAGAATTTTGAATTAGTCCATGCAAAAGAAATGAAATTGTTTTCTTGTCGATTTAGAAGTGTTAAGGCAAGTTGTAAGGCCTCACGCGGTAGATGCGTAAATTGAAATATCATCCATACGGTGTCATCTCCTCTGCCTTGAGTTTCAAGCGAATCGCAGAGGAGTTTTGGAATGTTGCATTTGGTAATTGTGTTTGGGTTGAAGATGGGTATGTACCGAGCAATTTGCGAGGTGGAGGTTAGATGATTGAGTTTAGGCTTCTTTCAAACCAAGTAAGTTTATTAATGAGGAAAAAAAGTTGCAGTTGGTATCTACTCAAATATCCATCCTTCATAATATACTTTTCTCCATTAGAATCTGTTGTATGACATCCTGTTTTTATGGCAGCTTGATCGAACGAGGCCATGATATCAATCTCAAGAACTGAAGATGAATAACTCTGAAGCCTCTACTTCTTCTTCTACTGACACCACTTCCAACAGTACTGCCGAATTTCGCTTTGATTTAGCTATAGGCTATATAGAGCATGTTTTATCTCCTTTCACTGATGAGGTTAGGGGGAAATTGTTTGCTAGTTTCTAGTATTCATTTGGATTTAAATACTTTCAGTTAGCCATTGGTAATAATGTTGTATAACCCAGGATTCCATGTACGCAGGGCTCGCCCTCTAAAGTCCTGGACAGCAAATTGAGACTTAGGGACATGATGGCGCCTATTGCATCAGATTTTTCAAGAGTATGTGAAGGTATTTCACAAGGTGCGAAGATGTTTTCTGATGAGGTAATCTTCTCATTTGACTGTTTCTTGGAGAAGCTGAGAATTGAAGCTATTTTCCCTGTTTTTTAAAATGAAACCCCATTAATAATGTTTCTCCGTTTGATCTAGAAATATTCTAAGAGCAATCTTTCCAGCGAGGTTCATACAGTGGCGTCGGGCTTGTTGAGAGGACTGGGAAATGCACATTGGGCTGCTGTGGGGCTTTTAGTAATAGCTGATGTGTTAGAAAGATTGGACAAGATTTCTTCAAATCAGAGGGAATGCATTGACCTTCTGAAAGGCCTGCTTGACCTGGCTAAGTTTATTAAAATGGTGAAAGATATCAATGCTGATTTCCACACAGATATTTTACGGAAAATGAACGAAGCTCTTCATTTGATTTTCAGTGGTGCGATTTTGTGTCGTTCCTTTATCAGTTGCAACAAAATATCCAAGTATGTATATAACCCCCTGACATCTTTCTTCCCTTTTAATTTGAAAACCTTCAGAAAATTAAAAAATATCAATGGTTTTATATGCATTGATGATTCATTTTTTCTAAACTTGCATTGCATTTATTTTGTAACCTGAAATTTGGAACTATGTTGATGAATGAAAGGTTCGTCTTGACTAAGAAAATTTCGGAAGAACTTGGCTATCTACGGGGCAAAGTCGACAGAATGAAAATCGACATGCTTCTTCAGATGAATTATATGATTATGTCTTCTCTTACCTTCTACATATCAAGGCAACATCAACATACATATGATGGAAGGTTGCAGCACCAACCCAGAAATGATACAGGTGATAATTTAAAATTCTTTTCCCCCACCATTTTCACTTTTGGATGTAGATGAAAGGTGAAACTCGGATAAAAACTACAAATAGTAAATTTTAGCAGTCGATCTGATATAACATGCGGCAGAGGGATTGTTATTGATGAATTCTCCGAGTTATAATAATCTGATGCTACTATATTTTTATTTCATTTTACTTTCTAACCAAGTTCCTAAATTTGAGATTTTAACTGGGCTTTAGCAGAGATATATGAGCGAATAACCCCCACAACAGCGCCAGAGATTGTGCTCGCAGAAACCCTCCAAACAGGAGCTGTGAATTTACCTATATCAAATAGGAAAAATGGGTTCCAACTAAGGAGAAGGCTAGCAATCACCATTATAGAGTGTGGGACATATTTAAAATATGCTACCAGTGGGCTTAAAAAATTGGTTACAAATAGTTTCCAAGAATGCCGAAAACCTGTGCATACTTATTCGTTCAAACAACTTGCCTCAGAAACGGGTGTGGAGTCGAGCGATGACCACCTATCTTTAATGGCAACCGGAGAAGAGGTTAGAGAGCAATCAATCAAGTATTCTCTCAAGGATTTGCGGAAAGCAACAAACGAATTTCGGGAGATTCTGGACCAAGGGGGATTTGGCTATACATAAAGAGTAAATGTTTCTTCTTCTCAAGAAATATGATCCTCTGATGATTATTAAAATTGAAATGGAAAGTGTTTTTGTAACCAAAATTCTCATTAGAATAGCTCTTTCTTTTGAAGGGTACTTTGACGGATGGAAGGCAAGTCGTAGTAAAGAGATCGCGGGATGAAAACAGCACTCTAATGGACGAGTTGTTTGTCATAGCAAATCTACATCATCCAAACATTTTGAATCTGGTGGGGTCTTGCAATGCAGGAAACGAGTTTCTTCTAGTCTATGATTATATGCCCAATGGAAATCTCTCAAATTTACTCTTCAGTAAGTATCACGAGCTTCCCTGTATTTGTTTATCTTTGCGAATGTTCTTTCTCTGACATCCCAATGTCAAATATCAGATCCAGAATCCAAGCAAATGCTTGACTGGCCCACTAGGAGAAAGATCATAGAGGGAGTAATAAATGCACTGGTGTACCTTCACGAGAGCGAAGAGCACTGTATAGTGCACAGAGACATTAAACCCACCAACATTCTTCTCGATGACCAATTTAACGCCAAGGTCTCAGATTTTGGTATCGCAAGAATGCTCCCAAGAAGGGAATATAGAGCCCACGAGGAAGGAGTTTATGTGACAATTGGAGAAGTGTATGGTGATACACATCATTCGACTGGTGCCGCTGGAACACTGTAAGAACTATTGGCCTAGGTCAAATCATGTAGTGTTGATTTTTTCTGATGAAACAAAGTTCAATTGTCCCTGCCAACATATAGTTCAATTTAAAGTAAGAGATCTTTGCAGCGTATACGGGATTTCTAACCAGTAGATTGATTCTATACTGCCTCAAATTTGCAAATTACTTATTTTCCGTCATATTTTTAAACTACTTGTTTTATTTCGCTGCGTTCTCGTTGGAGCCATATTTTTCAAAGAGTTGATTTAAATGTTAGGAGTGATAATTTGAGATTTAAATCAGAACAATTTTATCAATCTTTTTAATTTTGAGGGAAAAAGATTTCTTATTAAATGTTAATTTGTTTGTTGTTTAAGAATAATCCAATCATTTCACAGTAAATGAGCTTTTCTTTGATGTCTGGCAGTGGATACATAGCCCCTGAGTGTACAAGGGGTGGTTATGTCACAAAAAAGGCAGACATTTACAGTTTTGGATTATTATTATTGAATGTGGTTTCTGGCATAAGATGTTTAGAACTCACAAGTATTAAAGATGGGATATGCAGTCTTATCGATAAGGTAATTTTCTAATTCTAGAATTTTTATTCTTAATTTTTGTTAGATTTAGTAAATCAAAGAAACATTACTCTATATTTTGTATGTGTTTACAGGCATGGATATTACATAAAGAGGACCGCCTTAATAAGCTAATAGACCCTAGATTATTCAACAGCAAAGGATTCGATTCAAGAAGTATATTAAGGACAATGGTAATAGCCCTCTGGTGCATTCAATATGATCCATCTAGACGACCAACAGCTTCAAGAGCATTGGCAATGCTTACAACGAAAGAGAAGATTCCAAGGCCACTCCAACGATGAGTTAAGGATGCCCATTTAAATTCATCCAACAAGGTTAACTCGTTTTACAGGAACCTGTTAAACGTAGATCCTATAAACGATGAGGCTCTCAAAAGATTTTCGATTTTAATCTGCTATTTTCATATTAAAATTATTAATTCCTGAGTAGGTTTCAAATTTTGTTATTGGAACATCTTGTGATGATTCTTTTAAAGATACAAAGTTCTGCATAAATACAAAATTTCAAGAAATTCTGTGTATCATAAAAGAGTATATAGGCATTCAAATATCCTGCCCTGTTTGTATAAATCTATAAATAACCTTGATGGCGCAGTCCTGGAAGGAGACCAGGACTGAACAGGGATCCCTCACGGGCATTCTTGAACAAATTTACACAGGATTTGTGCAAAACCACTTTCAATGCAAGCCAATACTTGCAGCACACACTAACAGAGACTCTCAAGGCAAAGAACAAATAGCTATAATTGCCTCAAATATTTCAAATTGACAGGACAAGCCATTATTACTGCTGCAGGTGAAGCCAAACATAATAAAACAAACCCTTTCTGATGGCTGTAAGTAACCAACATGACAATTACAGATCAAACACTTTATGCACACATACACAGAAAATCAAGTACAAGAGTTTATGGAGTAAAATATCCATTCCTTCGTTATCATAGCTGAAAATACAAATTTACAGACTTAATTCTACCCAAAAAAAACAGTACAGATAAAGGTATTAAACTCCCCTGTTCTCCTTCGTGGTTGTGCAGCCTTCCTTTGCATAGGAAACTTTCTAGCTGCAAAAGCGTCCTCCTTTTCTTTGTACGAGCCGCTTCATCTTACTCGCATGATGTGTGTATCTCAAATTGGGGCAGCGTGGAAGATAAAGACCAAAGAGATCTTTTCTCTTTACCCACGCACCAGGCCCTAACCTGGCCACTCTGTGGAAATAAGACAAAACAGAGTCCCCTTGGAAATAAAAATAACTGCTTTTACCTGCCCCTCTTCTTTCTTGGCTATCCTATTCCTTCAACCCCCCTCCCCTACCGCCATGATGCTGCACTCTTCTCTTTGTTGGGTTTGGTGAAGCCCAAATTGACAAGTTGCTCAAACAAACTGGATAAGATTTGCCTTTTGCCTCTATTGGCAAGTTTCTCTCATGGATTGATTTTTCCATTTATTGGAATGGAGACCATTTCATAAATGCTGCTGCTGTGTTAAATATGTAATTTGTAACTTGAGAATTAATAAAGAGATTTCTTTGCTGTTGAAAGTGGATGTAGGCAATTGCTGAACCACTATAAAATTTGTGTTGTGTTTCTTGTCTTGTTTTGATTTTTCTGTTTTCTATTTCGTTTCTTTGCTCATTTTAATATTAACAATTGGTATCAGAGCCTGAAGCTCAGTGCTGGAAATTGGTGAAAAAATTCTTGGGCTATGGAAAAGTATTGAGCAGAGATGGAAGATGATTGGGTGTTAGATCCTGATGAAGTGGGAGTTTCAGATGATGAAGATGATGAAGCTGATGAGAGTCCCAACTGGGATGATTGGATTCAAGCTCTCATGTCTTGGTCATGTGGCTCTAGATTGAGTGATAATGAAGTGGGAGCTATTCATCAGATGTTTTTGGATGAAATAAATGATGAAGCTGATTTTATTATTGAGGAGTTTCTTGGCATGATGGAATCAGACACTGACATTGAGCTAGATGAAACTGTGCCGATGGAAGTAGATGAATCTCCTGTTGTTGATCATGATTTCCTAAGCACTACCCAGGCGAGGTATGTGTGGGAAAGGCCTCTGCAGGATTTGGGAGGCGAAGATTTTGAATTAGAAACAGAGGATACATTAGACATTGATGTGAAGCTACAACGAAACACCGTGTACATTAGTGGGATGGCTGGACAAATGAAAAGGATTTGACTAAAGAGAAGGATTCTGGGTTTGGAGTTGAATTTGAACTAGAAGAGTTTTTAGAAGATTTCAAGATTGAGCTTCAAACACTTCTTGAACACACAGGTGATGCACAACATAGGAAATCCATCATAGAGGAGTTGCAGAAGAGGGCAAAGGCTGATAAGAGTGGTAAGTCTGTAAAGGACCTGGTATTGCTCCTCTATGAAATGGTTTCCTCACTTCTAGCTTCCGCCTTGATGATCCAAATATATTTGCTTCCAGAATTCATACTCTGTTGAAGTTGGGTCTCCACATTTATGAAGTTGGGTCTCCACATTTATGAAGAAAAAGATGTGCAGATAGATGGCATAGAGACAGCCGAGGAGGAGAAAGAGGAATGCAAGGCTGAAGAATCTGTTGTTGCCATAATTACAGAGGCAATAGACCTACTTGTAGGTAACAATACAGTAGGAGACTGTTTTGTGAAAAGAGCTGAAGAGGTTGCTAATGTTTCCCAGCTCGAAGAGGATAACATTTTGGGAACGCTAATTTCAGGTAAATACTTTACCGTGAATTCTCTGCCTTTACAAGTTAATTCACAATCCATTGTTACCACACAACATTCACTACTCGTGCCAATTGAGCCACAGTCACTGGTAAATAATTCACTGCCCTCTTCATTTCCCACATAGCCTAGAACAAATCACTAAATGCAGCCTAGTATATTTCATTCGCTGCCTCCAATAATCCATACGCATCCTTCCATAGATAAGGCGTTGTCTCCTAAAGCTAGTTCACAGCCTCTAGTAAATACGCTGCCCTTGTAAAATGATTTGCAGCCTTTATTGGCTCCAGTGCAGCCTCCTTCAATTCCTACGCAGCCAACATTAGGTTTTGCGCAACCCTCAAAAATTGAATCGGTGCCTTCAACAATCAAAACGCAGCTTTCAAATTTAATGTTGCCTCAGTCAATCAAAATGCGGGGGAGTAAGCAACCACCAAATATTTTTCCGCAACCGGTTGAAGGGTTTTCCAAAGTTTTAGACAAAGCCATAGAGGCTGTACATTCGTTGACTGTGGATTGTAAGGCTTGTTGCCTTTTGGTTGAAGGGTCGGTTGTAGCGCCCCTGGTTAGGGTGTTAATGAATGACATTTTGGGGGTAGAATTGGATGATATAGAGGGCAGAGAAGAAGAAGTAGTTTTCTTTGTCGAGGATGTGTTTTCCAAGTTGCAGATAGGGACTACAGAGCATAATTTAATTTCCCAGGTGAGCGAGCAGGACAAATGTGTACTCGCAGCCATTGAGAAGAGTAAATTTCTGTATCAACAAATGGACGCTGAGTGTGTGCTTGTGACGGGAATATGAGTGTAGTGTGAACATGGAGTGGATAATAGAGACGCAGGCTCTACGGAATAGTAGCATGTCGAGCAAGCAAACCTTGGCGGTTATTAACTCGGATGTGCTTTGGTGGAGATTAATCCGGTGTGTCCATGAACAAAATTTTGCGAAGCTCAAATATTCGTTGTTGCTGATGTAAATGCTTGTAGTGGGGAGATATTTGAGCAACCATTTGGTCTTCAAGTGGAAGATTGTTGGGTTTGGTGAAGCCCAAATTAGCAAGTTGCTCAAACAAACTGGATAAGATTGCCTTTATCCTCTACGGCAAGTTTCTCTCATGGATTGATTTTTCCATTTATTGGAATGGAGACCATTTCATAAATGCTGCTACTGTGTTGAATATGTAATTTGTAACTTGAGAATTGATAACAAGATTTCCTTGCTGTTGACAGTGGATGTAGGCAATTGCCGAACCACTATAAAATTTGTGTTGTGTTTCTTGTCTTGTTCTAATTTTTCTATTTTCTGTTTCGTTTCTTTGCTCATTTTAATAATAACACTCTCCACCCACCTACACACAAACATTCAATTTTGGTAGCTTCCTACACACAGGGAAAAAATGAGTTTCTGAGCATCTACCACATTGTGCTATTCTCTCTTTCTCTCTCTCTTTATATAGGTAGAAATTTAAGCTTGAATAAATTGGTGAATTGTTATCGACTGATGCTGAATTTTCATGATAAGAGGATAAATAAGCAATACTTTTGTTAAATTTTCATCCAAAAGACAATGATTGTACACTCTCTTGGGGAATCTCCTCTAACGATGGATGAGATGTATAGTTTTTGCTTATTATACTCCTCACCACAAATAGGATAGGTTCCTACATAATAAGGATAAGATGAAAGTCAATATTTCTACAAGCCTTCCACCCAATTTTCACCCTAAAATAGTTGTAATGACAAAGTAGATTTTTTCAACCTTCATTACTATCAAAGGCTTGGATAACCTATTTAGCACATAAGGTCATCTCTTGATGTTGAATATCAACAAAATCTAGGTCTCCAAAGTTGAGAGGGTGGCAAAAAATTTCCATGCTACTCAATGGAAGCCTTTACCTTGGTTGTAAAAGTTAGCCATGGTGCAATTTTTTTATTTATTGAACTAGCAAGGTAAATACAAAAAACTATCTTTTATCAACATAATTATAAATGTGACCTTATTCAGTTTATACCATAATGTACATGTTGGAATCAAATTACAAAGCTCATAACTTAAGAGTACATGGTGAAGAATACAATCTTGACTAGTCATGTGTAGCAATCTAGATATTGGAGTTCTTATTTATTTACTTGAGGATGCAACAAAACCAACCATGTGGACCACTACACCATCCACCCAAACCAAGTGGAGCTAGCAAGTTATCCCAAAGAATAATCTCATAGATATGGTGTCAAGGTAGGAGCTTAGGTGAGGGGTGAAGACCAATTTTTCTAAGGGAATGACTATGAAGAGGACTTCAATGTATCTCATACTATATTGGGAGTCCATCCTCATCTCAATAGAGTCATCCATGTTATATGATCATTGGGAAGAGGAATACAATATATCTCATACTACACAAAGGGTCCATACTCAATCTCAAATATAGGCTTGAGAGATTTTCACATGCAATGAACCTTTCTAGATTAGTGGATCCAGCTTCAATCACCCCTAAGCCACCAACAAGAAGTTTGTCCACCAAGGAAGGGGTAGTATTGGACACATACCACCTTATGGTCTTGGTGATATTTTTGACTAACTCCTTCACAATATGGGTATCGCCTACCATCAATCATCTCCATGTTATAGGTGGCTACCTTCTAACCCTCTTGATACAACAATTAGCTCTAGTTTTTGTTCCCTACATGGTAGGGGTAACAACCAACTCAATTGCTCTAGTACCACATCTAGGATAGCCCTTGACAATATTTCACCTCTATGATAGAGGTGAATGCCAATTAGTCCATAAGATACAATAGTAGCTCCAAGCATTGGTCATTGGCATGGTCCAATAATAGCCTACTAATTACTCCGCTAACTCAAAGGCTCAAACTTCAAGTCATCTACAACCTGAAATTTATTGGAATTATAGCTACAATTGACTTAGCTTGAAGGATATTCCAAAGTGAATGGAGAGTTAATTAGGAAGGCAATAGATAGTGTTAGAGGGCCTTCCAAAAACACTCTTGAATGAACAGGAAATATCTTACCCTTATATTTGTAGGTTAACCTTGTTGTTTACCATGTTTAATCATTACATGTATATACATAGTTCATAAGAGGTAGAGGTAGTAACATAATGTCAAGGAGTAATGATATGATATCCCTCATTCAAGTACAAGAATGATAGTGGGCTTGTGAGAGGTGATTCATAATTTATGGTAGAAATGATGCTTTAGTGTAACTACGCCATTTCTAAGTATTATGCCAACTGGACCCAAGCTTGTCTTATTTCTTATATCAAATTTAAATCGTAGACTACATTACTAGATTTAGGCCTTTTCCATAATTTTAATGGTTCAAGCAACTTAAGGAAAGATAAGGTAACATTATCCCCTTATTTTATTTGGGCATAAATTTTGCATGACAACAAACACCCTCTTAACAAAGACAACAAAATTTTAGTAAGACTTATTTCCTCAATCCTTAAATTGAGGATAGACTCGAGGGTCTTAGCTATCCTCGTGTTCACATAATGTTCACATCAAATAAGGTTTGGCTCCTCTATGTTTATTTTTAGTGGGAAATCATGCTTATTTGCCTTATTTTACACTTGTAATTTCTTGTAGTTGGCTTAACTAATTTATTCCTTTTTATGTGAAAATACTAGTTTCCATAATAAAACAAAGAATTATATGAAGGGGTAGTTTGAATGAAGGCATGTATTTACAAATTCTTGTAGGCATAGCATAATAAGAGAGATTAGAAACTTTGTCACCCATAGGAATAATAACCTAAGCCTTTGCTAGAGGATAGACATAGTAACAATCGCCTTAGCAATAGCTATAGTGGAGTGTCTCCCAAACCCACTTGCACTTCATATTCATCAAATCTATTCAGCTATATTTTTTGTACATAATAATTTTCAAAATCAAGAGCATTTAAATAAATAATTTGTGGCCTTGTGATTTCTTAGGGATAGTTGTTTTCAAGTAAAAATATTCATATTTTTAATCTATTTATATGTAGGGCACACTCTATAGATTGATGAACACAACATTCTTACTACTAGGTATATTCTATTATGATCTAACAAATCTTGATACTCCTTTAGCCTCCTACTATTGTGACAATCATTATATACTTTCTAGCATAATAATTCTCATTGTCTATTTCTTAATGATAAACCATACATCTATTTTGAATAGGTTATATTCAAATGCTTTTTCAACTACACCCATGTATACCCTTTGTTCCTTACTATTATTGAGAAGGGCTAAACACATAAGCAAGAACTAGAAACGAATTTTAGTGACTTATGAAATTTTTTTCCCTTTATGATATGCTATAGGTGCAATATTAGGTTATGAATAGGTATAATTGCAAGATAATGTTTCTAGTTCATAGGAAGGGCTTACCATAGGTTGTAGTACGTACCCTTCTTAATTCACAGTGAGGATCCCTTGTTTCCACAATAGTGTGTCCTGTTGAACACAATATTATGTTGAGAGGGGGTGAATCAACATAACCTAAAATTTAACCATTTCCATTTGCAAATTAACAATACATTACATAACCATTTCCATTTGCACCACACAAAGACACTATAAATTTTACGTGGAAAACCCAATGAGCGAAAAACCACAATGAGGATTAACTCACAATATATGTAGCTCACTGCTAACAAGAATTACAATGTTGTTTTAAGGCTCATTGCCTATGGACTTGCAAACTAAGGTTTACAACCTTAGAGCAAGATACAAAAGGACCTGATGAGACTCATTGTCTCAGAGTAGGATACATGAAAATTATAATGAGAAAATGAATATGAACTACTTATGAAGAAGCATCCACCATATGTTGATGGTGCAATTCCTTTTTCACACAATTAACCTTCACACTAACTTCACACTCTTCATCTTTAACATTCTACTCAATCAAAATTATCTATCTATCATCACCTTCAAAAATTAATTTAATCTTCAATATATCCTTTGCAACAATTCAAAATCTCAATTAGGTCAACTCCAAGATGACCTTTACAAGAGATGTTTGATATCACACTAATCGGCTCTAAACATATAATATTGTAAGAAAAATAATTGTGGATTAACATACGACATTATAGGACCCAAACACATCATAACACATCCTCCAAAACAAAATTACTTAATTAGGATTAACTGTTGATGAAGGCAACAAGTCTTTCAGCCCAAATAATGACAACACCACCAAAACTGCCATCTATTCACCTTTACACTACCAGGGAGAGACCAAAACCATCATGCAGACTAAGATGTAAGCATTGCAACTTGTGCACAATATCTCTTCAACCTTTTCTTGAAATGTTTGACCATCATATGCTGGCACAATAGAAGAAACCCACTGAATATATAGGAATAGAGCATTCCATGCAAACTATAGCAAAGTGCCATTTGAGAATTTATCTTGTGGACCATCAAAACACCTGAAACAACAAGGTAGTGTGCATTTAACATTATTTATCATTTCTATAAAATTTCAAGGCCAATACTTTACTTCCAAAGAAATGTGGATTCTCTAAATGCACCAATGTCGACACACTATATTGCTAGAGCACAAATTGGAATATTGTCACTTATAACTTTCATTGTAAAGTGTGAAAGCATGTATCCTTGGATATAACACCTTTACATCTCGATCATCTCATCTTCTAAACCATAAGACAAAGGCTTGCATTTTGGAGGAATGGGGACAAAAAAGTCATGACATTGCCTTAGATTATACAAAGTTCCTTAGCCAATCTTCTACAACTTATCTCAATATGTGGTACACAAACCCAAAATGATATCAGAGTAGGCATATTGTGAACATATAAGAATATGTATTCCAACCTCTGCATCACACTCAGGTCACCATTTTTCTCATACACCTCTGTAGACTAGCACTAGCACATATTAATTATACAAAAACTATCTCGGGAGTGTATACACACCTAAGCATACTCATTTGACATCAATTAAAACTCATATTGAGTTGACATCAATGACAACACATCCTCCCAACAATCTCCCCCTTTGTCATTAATGGAAACACTCATCTACAATTCCTCTCCCCCCCTTTGACATCAAGGGTAAAGGGCATGATATCTTCTTATAACCACCCAAAACTTGTATGAGCTCTCCCTTAATAGATTCTAAAAACAACACTCCCCTGAGATGGAATGCCTCAAAAAAATTTATATGTACAACATTCCTTCAATGAAAACCAAAAAGATATTTCAATTCTTTACAAAACTATATAAGAACAAAATTATCTTACTTACACCTTTGTAGCTTCCTTAAAAGGCATATTTTTTTTTTGTAAATTTTCATAAATTGCTCCAAGGTTGCAACCCAGTTTACCTTTTTTGCTCGGTGAAAATGTGACTTTGGCATTCAAACTGCATATGTAAGTCCTCAACCTCAACTACACTTTTTGAAACTTTCATTTCCTGATTAACTTTTTCTACTTCATCAAGCAAACCAAATAGTGAAGCAAGTCTCTAGCTTCAATTGCTTCCCTTAATTGTCCAAATTGTCTCTTCAACTATTCTCTTTGGTCTTGAAGCAAGAACATTTGCAAATGAATATTTTATATTTGTGCTTTTATTGATCCATCCATATCCTTTGACAAATCATATGACTCGACCAATTTAGTAACATTTGACTCAATGGAGTCAATTTGATTTTTGATGGTCTTGGTAGAGCTTGGACATTTCAAATAGAATTGATAAAGTGCAGTGAATTCATCAACATAGTCCTTGAATACCTTCAAATTATCTTGCAATTTATTATATGCACTAGCACATCGGTCAGATACTTCTTCCAAACTCTTATCATTTATCTTTCTCAAAGATTCTTGCTTTGCCTTTTTCTCAATCTATGAAGAATGATCCTTACAGGAATCCATTAATAGATTCAAATTTTATTTTAGATGAAGGGAATCATCAGTTTTTACCTTAGGTAAACCTTAGACTTGAACAATCTTAGCTCAACTTCATCAATCAATTCACTTTTCTTCACTTGTTCTTGTAAATTTTCCTTCCTTGCAAAGGAATGCAGGGCATCACCAAGTTGTAACTTATGGAGGGGAGAAATACTAGCTAGGTCTATTTATCCTTCATGAGTAGGAATGTGTAGGAGTTGGGGAGTCACTACTAGTTGAAACTACATTTTCATTCCTAGTAGGTCATTGAAATAATCCAAAGATGAAGATCCTTGACCAATATCCACAAAATAATTTTGCTTCTCAACTACCTTTTCCTTTGTATTATGAGCATTCTCTAGATTATCCTCTTTTATTTGATCATCATTTCATGAACTCTTCGAAGGGGGAATATTATGTTTCTTTCCAAAATTAATGTTCCTTGGAGGAGAGATACCCTTTTTATTTTGATCTCCTGTAGTTTTATTCTCCTAAGAAGCTGTCCCCTCATTTTGTTTGACATTCTTATTACCTTCAATCACATTTCTCTCAAAAACTAATGAATTTATGTCATGAGAAGACACATCAGGAATATCTGAAGCATTTGGAGGAACTTGATTACTAATTATTTTAGAATTCTTCAATCCTTCTAATTTTTTTGATGTCTTTTGTTTTGTTTCTTTCTCCACCCTCTTTATTTCTTCTTTATCATCCCCTATTAGAGTATTTATTCTTTGTTTGATTCTAGATTCTTGTGCCTGATACTGAGATAACTTGACCATTTCTTCATGATAAATGGATACACTAGCCTTTTCTAATGCATGTTGCCTCATTCTCGCTTCTTTTATAACAACTTCATTCATTTTGTTACTCAGTACATCTGCCAAACTTTTCAAAAGTTGATCAATAATCTCATTTAGTACCATATTAAAATTGCTCATATGCAAAATTATTGCTTTTTCAATTGTGGTCCTATCAATAGGGGGTATTCCATCATAAAGAGCAACAACTTCTTTTAGTGCATCACGTTGTACAATTGCATTGATAGTAGCCTCAAGCTATAGAGGATCATGTTTAGGTGTTTCCAGAGGAGACTCCATTATTTCCTTTTCAATTTCTTTTTTCCATGGATATTTTTTGTTGTCATTGTGTTTTGTATTCTTCTTTCTCCCCTTCAATACATATGATTTCATCTCTTCTTCTTCATCTTCCCCACCATCATTCACATTTATCAATTTTATCTTTTCACTTGTTTCCTTTTGCTTAGTTCTTGGCTTCCTTCTTTTCTGAGGTCTTGTTTTATGTTGGTACATTGGTAGTAAATCTTCTTCTACTAGGAGGTGTTTGAGAGGGTCTGAAATTTGTGGTAGTGGTAGAAGTAGATTTACTTGTCCTTCTAGGTGTTGGTGTAGTAGAAGTGGCTTAAGATGATTCCGCAAGACCCTCAGGAGAGAAAAACACCTTTTTCATTCCAGACACCATCTTTTCCACATTTGATGCCTTCATCTTTTCTTCTACCCTCTTCTTGATTTTCTTATTGGAAATTTCCTCATATGTTCCAAACCTTTCAGCTATGGGATCCTTGGGTTTGTTGAGAAAAATTTCAACTTATGCAATCTAATTTTCTTTGAGAATATCATAGGACAACCTTGTTATCCATGGAGTCCTTGGTTCAACCACTTCCATATATCAATTATCTTTATCTACCATATAGGTGATGCCTTTCTTATATCTTTACACGACATGTGAGTGTATCATATCCCTCTTCTGTATTTCATTTTGAAAGGTTTTGAAGAAGCCCTAAAACATTGTGTCACCTTACTGAGTATCCAGAAAGATACACATGTGATCTCTAATCTAATGATCAACAAGAATATATATTCTCTAGACTACATTCTTCACACCAGGAATCTCTCTTAAGAAATAGAACATAAGGAAAATAATCAGAGTGTCATACAGAAAATTGTAGCATGATTCTTTGGTCCTATATAGATTCTCCATTGGTTGTTGCTGCAAGAGCTCACAAAGATCATAATATTTTCCTTCCTTCACCATCTAATGAGTAGTCTAGATGGTGGTAGACGTAGCATATCCTTCTTTTTTTACATAGTAAACTTTGTATGCAATTCCAATTGTGTCATATCAGACCCTTAGATTAGAGATGTCATCTACTATAAGGGTTCTTTTGTCAAATTTAGCTCCAGTAAGCTTCATAAGTTCTTCATTATTCACGAACTTTATGTTGGTGTTAGAATTGGTTATGGCTGACAAGATCTTGAGACCAAATGGAAAGAAAAAAGAGAGAGAATAGAATGTGACAAGAATAAACCATATTTTCATCAATATGATTCAATGATATGTTGTGTCAAATGTAGTAGAAACCCCTTGGTTATACAGCCAAGGTGAGATACAAGATGTCATAGGATTATGACAAGTGTCTTAAGCATATGACATGAGACAACTAATCACACTTACCTAGGTTCACATGTGTTACAAGTAAAAAGATAAGATACCAACTAATGACAACTAACACCTTCTATAAAGATTCCTTCTTAGGACCTAAGTAAACTTAACATTTGTAAATAAGTCCCCTAGTAATGAATTAACTAGGTACAAGGCTTTATTTACATCAACACCCCTCCTTAAGAGCAACTTAGGGAGTAGTAGATTATTATGAAAATGACAAAAGGATGCAAGGATGGGTCCCGACTACTAGGCCATGTTATTTACCCATGTACAAATGCACAGGAAATCTCTCACAAACAGAAAAAAGGAGAAAACACAGTGGGAAAAAAACTCGTCCTCGAGAAATGAAAGATACAAAACATAAATGCTCTCAATGAAGAATGAGAAGGTAAAAACCCCATGTGAGGAAAAAGACCCCCCTATAAGAGAGAAGAAGAAGGGAGACAAGGTAGCTCCCCCTCAATGTTGAGTCTCCTACAATGATGGTAGAAGCTCAACATTGAATGTTGAAGATGACCCAATCTCACTGAACAACGTTCCTCCCCTTAGGAAGAAACAAAACCATGGATGTATGCAGGATGTTAGGAATATGGATGGTGTATGATGTCTCTTAATCATGCTCAAGTGTCTCCATATTGATGTCAAAAGTTGACACACTCCAAACAGGTGTTCTAGGCCACACTGTTAAAGAGGAAAATACAAAATCTAGTAGAGATGAATGTAGAACATGATCCAAAGACAATGATATCCCCTCTAAAGACAAAGAAGCCTCCTCCAAATGTTGTCCAAAAGTATCCACACTCATGTCAAACTGCAAAGAATGATCATGTAGAGAATGAACAAAAGGGTTAGATTATTCCCTCACAACAACTAAAGAGGGAGCATCTTCATCAAAGAGAAGATGAATGCTATCGATGATGTCTCCCAATTTTGCAAGATGAGAATCCATAAACAAGTTTGAAATATCCATCAAGAAGCCATCACAAGTAGCCAAATCTGAAAGATAATGTATGTCCTACTGTACTGAATTACAAGGAACCAAAACTATGGAATCACAAGTGTCATAAATGACAATAGTAGGTGGAGGAGATGAAATGCATGACTCAAGAACTAGATTTGGTGTGAGAACTCCCAAGTTCAAGAAGCCAAATGTCTCCTCTAAATCATGATTCACATGATTAACAATCAAAGGAACAATGTCACCATCAGAAGCAAAATCTGCAAAGGTATACAACTAAGATGAACAATCAAAAACCCTAGTAGCAATGATCTCTCAACTCTCCAAGTCTTGAATGATGACTGAATTAGGAGTGAACTCCATAGTCCTCCCATCTCCATCGTGTGTAATCTAATATATGGAAAGAATATTTTTTGGCAAATGAGGAACACACAAGACATCTTGAAAAGTGTTGTCCCCAAAACTAATAAATCCCTTCCCAATTACACTCATGTGTGTATTGTTTCCCATCAAAATAGGAGACATGGTACAAGGCTGAAAAAAAGAGAATATAGACTACGAAGATGTCATATGATGAGATGCTCTTGAATCTAGAAGCCATCTCCCTGATTCTGGACCTTAAAAAGCACAAAGAGCTTGTCCTTTATTTTTTGATGTAGATGCTTGACCTTTGTCCTTTTTAGACTGTTTTGAAGAAGGAGGAGGTGATTCAAAAATTCTCGAAGGAAAATCAATGTGATTTATTTTGAGAAGATTTTTTTCAAATTATCAATATCCTTCTTATAACAATAATGTTCTTCATGTCCATCCTTCTTGCAATATGTACAAAAAGGCCTCTCTTTCTTAGATGATTCTCCTTTAGAAGAGGATTTTTTCTTTGCTTGATCTGAATGTTGATATTCTTTGTTTTATTTTGTTTCTTATCTCATTCTAATTCTTTCACCTGACTAACCAACAATGCCTGAGATTTAAAAGACTTGATGAGACCCATTGAGATAAGATTTTGTTGCTCATGTATCAACATATTAGAAAATGATGCAAATGAAGGTGTAGCATATGTAGACCCCATAGTCAGTCTATGAGTATGAAAGCTAGAAACAAAATAAGCATAATTAGGACCAAGTTTGTTCATTTTATTGTAGACCAATTGAATTCCCTTCTTATCAATTCCACATGCTTTACATTGTTCTCTTAGATTATTAACCTTAGTGATGTAGTCTTGGATTTTGTCAAAGTTCTTAGGATCAAGGCTCATCAATTCATTATCAATTTGATAGCCTCTTACTTAATTTGTAGTAGCATACAATGTTTTCAATTTGTCCCAAGCTCAATGAGAATATTTACATGATTCAATTTGAAATAAAAAATCTTGAGAAACAATTCTACGAAGGAACCCAAGAGATTTGGTATGTTTAATCATCCATTTTATTTTTTTATTTGCATATGTAGGTTCAGGTACCTTATTTTCAACATATAGAGGGCGACCTTTTGTCATTAGAGTACTCCATGCATTTTGACGACATGTTGAATAATTATATGATGTGAGCAAAGGAACCTTAGAATGATCCATGTAAATGAGAGAGCACAAGAAAATAGATCAAATGGATGCACCAAGAGACCCCCCAAATCACTCAATCAAGAAACCCCCCAAACAATATATGATTTGGCACTTTGTACTTAGTGCAATTACAGTTGCTAGATTCCAAAAACAAGCTAGACTTGATCTTGGTGCTTAAAAATGCCAAAATATTCCACATAATAAAGTACAATTGTTGGTATAAAATGAGATTAATTTGATCATACCGCTAAAAAGTAGACAAAAAAATATGCACTTTTAAAGAAAACTACACCCAAAAATGTTACCATAGAAGCAAGATATGAACTCCTGAAGTTCCCAAAATAAGGACGAAGTAGCAAAACCTATGAGAATATACAATTCCTAGAAAAACTAGACACCAAAACCAAAATTTGATTGCACCACCATGAAGAGAGTGAAAAATTAGCCCAAATAAAAAAAATTGCTCAAAAAAAGGAGCCAAAATGAGTGAGTTATGAGCCTCCAAAGTTGAATTGCAAAACTATAAATGCAATTGGGGAGGGGGGAATTTTTTTTAAACCTGCTGATGTGGTGATGATGTCAGCAAAATACTATGTTAAAATTGATATCCTAGCACGTGTCAAAAAAAAAAAAATCTCCTCCTTGGAATATACCTGTGGATTTCATTGGCATAATTTTGACATTTGATAGGCCATCACCGGTCTGTGTTGGAATCTTTGACTAGAATCTCTGAATATTCCAAAAAATATTCTTTCTACTTGGTTTGAAAAGATAGTCAATTTTTTTTTGCAATTCGGTGTTTATTCATTCGTTAGTTTTTCAATTTATATCTATTAGGTTTTAAATATTCTGATCGTCAAATATTGAATTTTTCAAATGCCAGTTTTTTTTAAAAATAATTGTCCACCAGATGTGGAAATAGGGGTCGATGGGAGCCATAACCTATGGCCACATGGTGCCCATAGGGCCTACCCATGGGTACTATGGGTACAAGGTACACTGAGTACCCTGTCTTGCGTACTCCACAAAAATTAAAGCCTCCCTTTTTTTATTTTTGTAAAATAAAAACATTTGCAATTGCTGTGTAAAAAAAATGTGAAATGATTATTTTTCTTGATTTTTTGTTAAAAGAATATTTCAAATTGCAGAAAATAATATATATATATATATATATATATTTTAAAAATAATCGTACCCAACTATAAAAAATTTCCTCACTAGACAACTACTTTGATTTGGATGAATTGATAGCCGATCTTAGGGTTTTTGGCCCTTTTGGACTCAACGGAAAGGTTGGATTTGACCCAAAATGCTCCAAAATTGCAACTACCTTCTAGATCTGGCAATCACTCTTCAATTTCAAACCCTCATAGATTTGGCCTCATATGTTCGATTTGGATGAAATAAAAGGCACAATCAACTTTTTCAAACCTTTCGGATGGTGAGCTTATATTTGCACTAGCAAGCTTCAATTTGAACTTGTAATAAAGAGCCAAAAAAGGAAACCCCCCAAATCTGGTATTTCTATCAAGTTTTTTTGATTCTCCAGATCATCATATGATGCAAGAGAAGAGCATACTCAACTTTTCAAGATTTACCATCTCTCTTCAAAAAAATACTATCTAATGGCACCCAACCCGCTCTAATACCATGTTAGAATTGGCTATGGTTGCCAAGATCTTGAGACCAAATGGAAAACAAAAAGAGAGAGAATAGAATGTGAAAATACTAAATTGTATTCTCATCAATATGATTCAATGATAGGTTGTTTCCAATGTAGTAGAAACCCCTTGGTTATATAGCCAAGGTGAGATACAATATTTCATAGGATTATGACAAGTTTCTTAATCATATGACATGAGACAACTAATCACACTTACCTAGGTTCACATGTGTTACAAGTCAAAAGATAACAACTAATGAAAACTAACACCTTCTAGAAAGATTCCTTCCTAGGACCTAAGTAAACTTAACATGTGTAAATAAGTCCCCTAGTAATGAATTAACTAGGTACAAGACTTTATTTACACCAACAACTGGTATAGGTTCAATGGAGCATAACCTAGTCACAACCTTGATAGCTCATCCTTTGTAATTAGGTGGGGTTGATCTAGCCAAAAGATATCTTCATGAATTCACCTTAGTGCAATTCTAATCCATTCATCTTTGAAGAAAAAATTGGGGAAACCCTTCCACACATCTAAAGCTTTTGTTTCAACATTTGTGTACTCTAGTTTGAGCTGAAAATAATCACCCAAAAGATGATCATACCTGAACTCTTCCATCTTCAGATGATTGTACTCACCTAGCTGAGAGTGAATGTCGATGAAAATATCTTTAGAATGAATTACATTGATTGGAACATGAGAGAATGAACCATCTTTGTCAGTCATAATTGATATATATAGATGCTTCTTGAATTTTGGTTTGGGTATCTCAACAACATCGATGATAATAGGAGTAGCCATGATCACACTTTCTGATACTAGGGTTTTTCAAGTAAAACTAGAGAAATACTGAACACCATTGTTAGGGTTAACATGCAACTTGTTGGAAAAATTCTTCACTTCCTTAGCTCTTGTACTCACTTGAAATAGTTCAAATGAATTCAAATTGATCCAAAAAGGAACTAAATATGCCTCACACCAAGCCTAGTTGCTTTGCAATAAATGCATTTATTTGTTCTTGACACTTGTAGCTTTTCATGGTCTATGATATCATAGGGGTCCATGAACATTCAAATTTTTTTTGAAAAGGGTGTATTTGCTCCAAAACCTTGAGTAAACAAATTCATATCACTATTTACCATTATGCTAAGCACTTCAACATCTCATACATTTCAAGTGTTTGAAAAGATCTGCAATTGCAACTCCCCCTAAGTCAATACTCTCTCTTTAGTTATTGGAGGACTCATTTGCACCATGCAAAGGTACAAATTCATTCTTCACTACTTTTTTCCTTCTTCTACCAAACTTTGTTCATCTCCTTCTGTTGTTGACTAATGACATGCTTCTTTTAAGGAGCATAAGATCTTATACTCTTTCCCTTGCAGAATCTTGCAATGTGTCATGGTTTATTACAATTGTAGCAAGTGATACTAGCTCGTGAAGAAAAAATGATTCTTCTCACATTAGATCTACAATCAATAGCCCTATGACCAAACTTGTTGCATTTGTAGTAGTAAACATATAAGTATTTAAAGGTCATAGTATTACTAATCTTATTATTTTACTTCTATAATCATTAGCCTTGTAGCCAAATTTGTTGCAAGAATAACACTGACAATGAAATGATTGAGTGTTCATAGCATTGTACCTTGAAGGTTTGAAAGAGTTATGACTCATCTTTCTTTTGCATTCAATTGCCTTATGGCCAAGCTTATTACAAGTATAACAATTACCATTGAAGCTAATACGAGCTGTTGATTTAGGGGTACGTTTTCTAAAAAAATTCTTCTTGTTTTGGATAGGAATGAACCCACCTTATTTCTTGATGTCATGATTTATCTTTGCATTACTAGAGGATGTCTCCTTAGGATTTTCTATGCAAGCTTTCTCCTACCTTGTTTTAGACTCTCCTTCTGCTTTGAAGTTATCATATAGATTTGTAGATGCATTAATCATGGGACTTTTCCCTTTTCAAAACCAAGTCTAGATTTATCTTTAGATGGTTTTTGAGAGTTAATCAATTCATCAAGAATTTTAGAACCTTCTCTTAGTTTTATACCTTTGTTAATTTTCTCTTTTTCTCTTCCAAGTTCTTTTCTTAGGGAAACAATCTCTTCCTCAATCTTTAAACACTCAACACTTTTTCAAACAATCCTCAATCCTCTTTTCTTCTTCAAATTTGAATTTTAGATTTGAGATCATATCTTCAACTTCTTTAACTTTCATTTCACATCCATTTACTCCTTCTACTTGAGCTTTCAATTTGTCAATCTATTCTTTTGATTCTTTAGATTTTTCCTTCAATTTTTCAATTGTCTCTTTTGATTTTTCTAGCATACCCTCATATTTGATATTTTGCAACCTTGGTTCATCTAGATATTCAAGAGCAGACCAAAGTTCTCCTTCAAAATCTATTTCATAGTTTTCTAGAGTGATATCCCATCCTTCAAGTTCCATTGATTCCATATAAGATTCTGGAACAAACATATCATTGATTTTTTCTACAGACCCCATGTGTTCAAGTGCAGGGTCCACCTTAGCTATTAGTCTTCTCAAATGTACTTAGCTCTAATTCCAATTGTTGAACACAATATTGTACTGAGAGAGGGTGAATCAACATAACTTAAAACTTCCATTTCCATT
Organism: Sequoia sempervirens; assembly: GCA_007258455.2. Lineage (NCBI taxonomy): Eukaryota > Viridiplantae > Streptophyta > Pinopsida > Cupressales > Cupressaceae > Sequoia > Sequoia sempervirens. The sequence goes on along the minus strand of VDFB02271358.1, from coordinate 385,957,547 downwards.
TTCATATTAACAATACATCCCATAAAATGAAAAGAGAAGAAGAGAACATATGCACCACACAAGGACACCTAAATTTTTACGTGAAAAACCAAATAAAGGAAAACCATGGTGAGGATTAACTCACTATATATGTAGCTCAATGCTAACAAGAATTACAATGTTGTTTTAAGTCTCACTACCTATAGACTTGAAAACTAAGGTGTATAAGCTTAGAGAAAGATACAAAAGGACCCAATGAGACTCATTATCTTAGAGTAGGATACATAAGAATTATAATGAGAAAATGAATATGAACTACTTATGAAGAAGCATCCACCATATGTTGATGTTGTAGTTCCTTTTTCACACAATTAACCCTTCACACTGACTTCACACACTTAATCTTTAACACTCTACTTAATCATCGTTATCTATTCATCATTTCCTTCATAAATGAATTTGATCTTCTATATATATCCTTTGCAACAATTCAAATTAATTAGGTTGGATATGAGATGACCTTTAGAAGAGATGTTTGATATCACACTAGTCAACTCCAAACATATATAATATTGCAAGAAAAACAATTGCAAATTAATATATGGTAGTACAAGACCCAAACACATTATAACACATCCTCCAAAATAAAATTACTTAATCAGGATTAATCGTTGATGAAGGAAACAAGTTTGTTGGCCCAAATAACGACAACACTGCCAAAATTGCCATATTTTCAACTTTACACTACTAGGGAGAGACCAAAACCATCACGTAAACTAAGATGTAAGCATTGCACCTCATGCATAATATCTCTTCAACCTTTTCTTGAGTTTTTTTACCATCATATGCTTGTGCAATAGAAGAAACCCATTGAATATATAGGAATAAAGCGTTCAAAACAAACTGTCATTTGATAATTCATCTTGTGGACCATAAAAACACCTAAAACAACAAGGTAGTGTACATTTAATATTATTTATCATGTCTATAAAACTGCAAGGCCAATGCTTTGCTTCCAGAGAAATGCGAAGTCTCTAAATACACCAATGTCAGTTCACATTATACTGCCAAAGTGCAAACTAGAACACTATCACTTATAATTTTCACAATAGAAGGTGTGAAAGCATGTATCCTTGCATATAACACCTTCACATATCAACCATCTCATATTCTAAATCATAAGATAAAGGCTTGTATTGTGAAGGAATGTAGACCAAAAAGTCATGACACAACATTAGAGTATACACAGTTAGTGCCTTAGCCAATCTTCTGTAACTTATCTCAATATGCGATACATGAAACTAAAATGATATCAGAGTAGGAATATTGTAAACATATAAGAACATGTATTCCAACCTCTACATCACACTTAGGTCACCATTTTCCTCATACAGCTTTATAGGCTAGCACTAACACATATCAATTATACAACAACTATATCCAGAGTGTATACATACCCCAACATACTCATTTGACATCAATGATAGCTCATATTGAGTTGACATCAATGACAACACATCCTGCCAACATGTCCCATTTATAGGACATCCTAATTTTTGTTTGAAATCACATATTTTATAGAAAATTTATTGAGTTAATTCTTTAGAGATTCCATCTAAAGGGTTTTAATTGAAGAGTATTAGATTAGACTCCCTTATATCAAACCCCCTTGGATACAACCCCTCTATTCTTATATCAAAGCCTTAATGGAGTCTCCTTTGCACATATCGAACTGCTGACAAAAACTAACTTTTGCTTTACTTTTTGGGAGATTAAATAAATTCATTTAAAAATTCCATTTTGTAAGTATTTATCCATTCATTTTATTTTGTTTTGTAAAGAGAGCTTCTATTAATATAAAATGATGTTACAATTTTTTATGCAACCTTTTAAGGTAGATAGATCTATCAACCCACCCAAATACAAAATTGTTCAGTGAACTAGTGATAGTATGCCATAACCAATACCCACAAAATTTATGCAGTAGACAAATAATTACAACAATCGATTGAAGCTAAGGTATCCAAAGCCAAAAAGTGGCTACAACCCATAAAAACCTAGACGTGACCGCCCCATTAAGCCTGATGGAAGAAGAAAAACCAAACAAAAAAAACACCAAACAAATAGATGAAACACTACAAGTCCTCCACACCTTTATTTCACAAATACTGTAAAAAATATCCCCTCTAATCAAATTCATGACAAGCTCAAAATACACAAGATGTTTCAAAAACTTTGCACCTCTAATGGCCTACGACCTATGCTCCCATAGAGCACCCCCCTTCACATCTACTAGCAAAAAGGGATATTGTTGAATGTTGGCATCCAATAGGTACAATATAGGAAAGTATCTTGAATGGGGAATCCCAACATCAAACTTTAAATAGATGATGGCATCTTTCTCACCCCCCAACAAGTCTAGGCACACCAGTTTGCATGTCATGAGCACTGTGACTGCTTTGAAAGTTTATAAATCAAATAGAGAAGAAAAAAATTGAGAAGCCAGATCTACATTAACTCTATAATGCTCATCTACCATTAAAATATCCTTACCCAGGATGAACTTGATTGCCTCAATAGTCAGATGATCCTCTACTGGAAAAAATGAACACATCCTACTATAAAAAAATCTTCCTAAGAAGGCCCATTGATGCCATGAGGTTGTAAATCTAATTGATGTATCTATGTTTCTCAACCAATGTTATGATGAGCTCCAAACAAATCGGCTTTGCAAATACCCATAGGCCAATTTTAATACCCACAAAGCATATAGACTTTAATGTAAATTCCATTACGAGTACAAAAAATGCACTATCACCCCAATGATGAGCACATTCTAGCATGCGAACAAAATGCACCATGGTACCAAGCTGATAGATGATAAATACACAATCTTTTCATGACTAAGGCATTAATTTGAGATGATGCATGAGAGACGTTTTTTCTAGAATACAAAAAATCACATGTTTTGAAGGAAGGCGTTGAAATTTTAAAATAATTTTAATTTTGAATAAGTGTTAGGATACATTTAGAAAAAAGATACTGAGAATAAAAAAACCACATGTTAAGGTCAATGCATTTCCTTGACCCTATCTACCCCTACATTAGCCAATTTTTCTACGTCTGTGTTTTATTCCTAGTATAAATGCTAGAAGGAAAAATTTGTAAAGGAATTGACCAAACAGCTTTCTTTCTCAACCAAAGGTTGCGATTGCAAATTGGACAACTTGCCAATTTTCATGGCATGAATAATGATGGAAGAATCACCCTGACCTCAACCTTCTTTAGCTTCAATTCTTTATAGAGTTGCATCCCAAGAACCAATTCCATCAATTTAGCCTTCGTGTTAGTGCCATCTGATAGTGACTAAGACAATTCAACTAACACATCACTGTCCTAGTTCTTAATTATGCAAACTACTCTAGAAGCCCTAGGATTCCCCTGTGAAGCCCCATCAAAATTCAATTTATGCCAATTGAGAGCCAGGGGAGACCACACAATAAATTCCTCTTACTTTTAGATTCACCTTTGCCCCACACCCCAAGATTAGGAATGGACAAACCAAACTAGGTCTACATCATCAATGCAACCCAACTAGAAAAGGATACCCTATCCATCTTATTCTTGGATGAGAAACCATTCATAACCTCCATTATCACAAATTCAACCTTGTTACTAAAGGATGGGAAGTCCCTTACCAAATCTTAAAAAACCCTTTCATTCCTTTCTTTCCAGATCTCCCAAATTAAGATTGATGGAATGATTAACCATAGGGACTGTTGGTGTAATTAAATGTGTTGTACCATGTCCTAGGTCATAATTACACCTTAGTTAAGTTTACTTAGGGACCACATAGGAGGTTGTTGGAGAATTTCCACTTTTGGTGGACCTGACATGCCATTACTTTATCACTTCCACCTTTTGTGGACACATCATGTGATTATCTCTCCACCTTAGGTGGAGTGATAACTTTTCATAGTTGTCTCATGTCATAAGATTATGACACTTGTCATAATCTTATTCCCTTCTATGTTCTCATCTTGGCTATATAGCCAAGGGGTCTCTCTCATTTGTAATCAATCAGAATCATCTCATATCATTGACATTGAATACAGTCTATTCTTGTCATATTTTCTCTCTCTCTCTCTCTCTTTTTGTGCTTTCCATTTGGTCCATAGATCTTGGGTGGTATCCATAGCCAATTCTATCATGGTATCAGAGCAGTTTGGGTGCCATTGGAGATTCTTTTTCTGAAGAGAGATTCTAGATTTAGGGAGGTTCCATTTTTGGCTCTTTGATGTAGGTTCATATCAGAGCTTTCTGGTGCAAATCTTAGCTCACCATCGCGTCCGGAAGGTTCGAGAAAGTCAATTTTTCCTTTTGTTTCATCCAAATTGGACATACGAGGCCAAATCTAAGAGGGTTTGAAACTAAAGAATGGTTGCCAGATCCAGAAGGTAGCTACAATTTTGGAGCATTTTTAGCCAAATCTGACCCTGCCATTGTGTCCAGAAGGGCCAAAAACCCTAAGATCGAGTGTCAGTTAGTCCATTTTGGAGCAAGTCATCCGGTGAGGCAATTTTTTTTTGCCTGAGAGCTGTACGACCTCCAGGTCATCATTATTAGCGATGGTACAATTTTTCTCAAAAAAAAAAAATTGGCCTTTAATTTTTTGAATATTTTTTTGGAAAAATTATATATTTTGGTTGAATATTGTTTGTATTGAAAAAACATTTAAATTTTTTTTTAAAAAAAAATCAAAAAGCAGAAATAAATTATGCGGACTATAGTTTTCGTAGAGTACTTTCATACTTTGCAGTACCCGCTAGGTACATGTGCCACATGGGGTCCATTCATTTGCTAGGTAGGAGGTCCCACTGCATGGACCCACCACGAGCCGACCGCTCTCTCCATTCAATATCTGGCAGTAGTTTTGAGGAATTCAGCAGCAAAAATTTAAAATTCCAGCCGTTCATACAAAAATCCGGTGGAAAGATGCTGTATGGGTATGCCACGTGTTGGCATAAAGCCTAAAGAATATTCTACAGGTGAAAGGATATTCCAAAGCATATTCCATCATTTTGCAAATATTCCGACGAATCTCTGAAATATTCCATCGATTTCGTCAATAGAGAATATTCTAGCGACTATGGAGCATATTCTTTTTTGACGGGCGGGAAAATGTCAAATTTAACACAGTGGATTTCTAATGTCAGCAAGGCATCAAAATTTTCAAAAAAAAAATTGCCCCCTCACCATTTACATTTTCATTTTGATAGGCAAACTTTGAAGGCTAATATCTTAGTCATTTTGGCTCCTTTTTTCGAGCAATTTTTTTTTTATTTGGGCTAATTTTTCATGCTCTCTGTAGTGGTACAATCATGTTTTGGTTTTGGTGCCTTGTTTTTCCATAAATTTTAGATTCTCATAGGTGTTGCTACTTTGTCCTCATTTTGGGAACTTCAGGAGTTCATATCTTGCTCCTATGGTAGCATTTTTGGGTGCAATTTTTTTTGAAAGTGCAAAATTTTTTGTGTACTTCTCAATGGTATGATTAGATTGATCTCATTTCTTACCAAAAAAATTACTTGATACTATGGCCTATTTTGGCATTTTTAAGCACTAAGATCACTTCTAGCTTGCTAATTTTTGGCATCTAGCAACTGTAAATGTACTAAATATAAAGTGCCAAATCATATACTGCTTGGGGGATTTCTTGATTGAGTGATTAGGGGGGGGGTTCTTGGTACATTGCTTTGATCTGTTTGTTTTTACTCTCTCATTTTCATGGATCATTCTAAGGTTCCTTTGCTCACATAATATAATTATTCAACATGGCATCAAAATGCATGGAATATTCTAATGATAGAAGGTCACTCTCTATATGTTGAAAATAAGGTACCTGAACCTACAGATGTATATAAAAAGTTAAAATGGACGATCAGACATGCCAAAGCTCTTGGGTGTCTTCGTAGACTAGTTTCTCAAGATTTTTTTTTCCAAATTGAATCATGTAAAAATTCTCATGAAGCTTGGGAAAAATTGAAAACATTGTATGGTACTACATATGAAGTAAGAGCCTATCAAATTGATAATGATTTGATGAATCTTGATCTTAAGAACTTTGACAACATCTAGGATTACATCACTAAGGTTAATGATCTAAAAGAGCAATGTAAAGCATGTGGAATTGATAAGAAGGAAATCCAGTTGGTGTACAATACAATGAACAAAATTGGTTATGATTATGCTTCTTTTGTTTCTAGCTTTCATACTCATAGATTGACTATGGGGTCTACATACACTACACCTTCATTTGCATCATTTTCTAAGATGTTGATACATGAGCAAAAAAATCTTATCTCAATGGGTCTCATCAAGACTTCTAAATCTCAGGCATTGTTGGTTAGTCAGGTGAAAGAATCAGAATTAGATAAGAAACAAAAGAAAGCAAAGAATAATCAACATTTAGATCAAGTAAATCCACATTCAGATCAATCAAAGAAAAAATCTTCATCAAAAGTAGAAACATCTAAGAAGGAGAGACCTTTTTGCGCATATTGCAAGAAGGATGGACATGAAGAACATTATTGTTATAAGAAGGATATTGATGAGTTGAAAAATCTTCTCAAAAGGAATCACATTGATTTTCCTTCTAGAATGTCTAAATCTCCTCCTACTTCAAAACAAACTAGAAAGGACAAAGGTCAAACATCATGATATAAAGGACAAGCTCTTTGTGCTCATTTAGGTCCAGGATCAGGGAGATGGCTTCTAGATTCAGGAGCATCACATCATATGGCATCTTCACAGACTATCTTCTCTTCATTTCAGCCTGGTTCTATGTCTCCTATCTTGATGGGAAACAATACATACATGAGTGTAATAGGGAAGGGATCTATTAGCATTGGGGATAACACTTTTCAGGATGTTTTGTGTTCCTCATTTGACGAACAATCGACTTTCAATTTATCATATTACACATGGTGGAGATGGGAGAACTTCGAATTTCACTCCTGATTCTGTTATCATTCAAGATTTGGAGACTCGAGAGACCATTGCTACTGGGGTGGTTGATCATTCATCTTGGTTGTATTCCTTTGCACATTTTACTTCTAATGGTGACAATGTTCCTTTGATTGTTGATCACAACTATGATTCTAAGCAAACATTTCACTTTTTGAACTTGGGAATTCTCACATCAGATCCAGTACTTGAGCCATGCATTTCATCTCCTCCATCTACTATTGTACTTGATGATGCTTGTGTTGCTACAATTTTTGATCCTAGTGATTTAGTGCAACAGGATCCTGATTGTCTTCAAGATATGGCTTCTTTGGATGGCTTCTTGACAGGTATTTCAGACTTATTCGTGGAGTCTCATCTTGTGGGTAAAAGCACAAACCTGTGTCACACTTTATAAAGGAATCGGCCAACATCAAAAAAAATTCTGAACTTTGACCACATAAAAGTGGTCTTTATGTTTTTGAATTTCAAAATGGTGTAAACTAATAAAATGTAGAACTTTTGGTGTAGTTTATTCTTGTAATTTTTAAAATTAAAAAAAAAATGCTTTTATTATGTTTTTATCAATTTAAGGACAAATTTTGGAATGCTGAAAATTTCATAAAAGAGTGACTTCACGGGCCGTAAAGAAACAAAATGAAAAAACTTCATTTCTCCCTATTTTTTTTTTTTTCCCAATAGGTAATTTCAATATCTTGTGCATGGAAAAAAAAATCACATTTTGATGTATATTTTTCTCATAATAACGTTTTAAAGTCAAACATGTCAGAATTTGATAGTTTTCGCGGGCCATCAACTAATTTCAAATTTTTCAATCATTTTCAAAAAACAAAATATACCCTTGTGAAGTAGACTCTCTCCTCTTATGCCTCATATAATATTTAAAACATTTTAATAAGCTTTACTATCATTTTTTTAATATCAAATCAGCCTCTTTTTTTATTTTTAAAACCTACTTGCATTATTTTAAAAATAAAAGATATTAAAACTAATCAAAATATTATAAAAATTCTATATTTGGATTCTACACTTCAAGCTCTACAAAAGGGTATTTTTATTTTTTGCAAAAAGATCAATCTGACTAGAGAAATAATCTACCAAAAATGAATGTTTCAGAAAATTCTGAAAAGTGATGAGTAAGCTGCCATGTAGGATGCCAACTAGATGTTTTCGGCCGATACATTTTCAGTCGATAAAGTTTCAGCCGAAACTCTCTCGGCCAGGAATGAATTGGCAAAAAAGTAATCGATCGGAAATCTATCGGCCGATAAGTACTCAGTTGAATACTAATAAAATAAAATAAAGTTATTTTCTTTCAAATTTATCAAATTAAAAAAAATTCAAAAATAACAAATATTTCAAAAATTTCTCGACCATTTTCGATTAAAGAAGATTGATTTCAACATTTTGGAAGGTTTATCATTTCTAAAATTTACAAGACTTATTTCGACAAAAAAAAAGGCATTTGGAGAAGAGGAGAGATATTTTTAAGGTGTATTGATCTTCAATTTATTTAATTGATTATGTTTTTTATTGAAAATGCATTTGAAGTTTGTTTTCACTTTTTTTTTTATTAAAATATTAACATCAAAGAAATATGTGTAGAAATATATTCATTATTCAATTAAAAATATTTTATGTTTTGCATGTTTATGTTTATTAAAAACTTTTGTTTAAATATTTTATGTTTATGTTTTGCATCTAGTTACAAACTTTTTAAAATATTTATGCTATATTACATGTACATGTTTCATGGAAAGCTTATGTGTGTACAAATTTGTATGTAGGCAATCATTCAAATTTGAGTGTAATTTGTGATGGAAAATCCAAGGGCTAGATCGAGGAAGTATGATCGAACATGAGTAAGACAAAGAAAGAGAAAAGCGGATGAAGGAACATCTACTGAACAACAACCCATGGAAAATATTGATGATCAAGGTGACGTACAAGTACAAGAACAAACTGAACCTAGTACTAATATAAATGTTTTGGACTATGGTATGAAAAATTTGATGGAGATGGATGAAGATTCTCTTTTCAATAATATTTCATCTGAAGATATGTTTTCTGAAAGCACATTAAAATTACACTCTAAAAAAATATGGGATGAATTTTTTGAAGAGAAATCTCTAATTGGAAGAGCACGGTTAATTGAAAAGTTATTTAGATGAAAAGAAATGACCCCTATTTTGGAGTTGTTAGGGGTTGATAATAGGAAAAGGTCATCAAATTTAAAACAAACAATTGTTGAAAACCTGCAAGAAGCATTAGAATGTATTGAAAAGAAGAGTTGATCTAGTGATTTAAGAGCTGCACGTAGAGTGTTGATGACTGCAATTTCTAGTAAGAAGTTATCATATAGAAGAGAAGTTCAAGCAATTTCTGAATTACTAAATGTTTCTAGGAGAACTGTTCAAAGATATATTGAAAAGAGAGATGAAATAGATGGAAAAATTGAGAAAAATTGGGTAAATATTTGTAGGGTTCCTCGAAAAGATAGAATTTTAGAAGATGTAAAGAAACAAGTAGTTGAATATTGGACCACCCACTCTCATGTTTCTTCCAATAGAAGGGATACTATACAAATAATAGGTGATGATGGTACAAAAATTTCTCATCCAAAATATTTTATAGATACAACACAAAGTGAAATTTTTGAAGCATTTAAACAAGAATTTTTCAATGTGAAGATTTGTGAAAGGATGTTTGAAACACTACGACCATCATTTGTACGTATAAATAAAGTACATAAAACTTGTTGTTGTCAAAATCATATTGAATTTGATCTACACCTACAATCATATAGAAAAGTTATGGCAACAATTGATCGAAATTTAGCCATCCCTGGAAGAACAACACAATTTGTGAAGTCTCTTCTATGTGAAAAATCAGAAAATTTGGATGAATTCAACGTTTAGTGTATAAAAAATGTATGTAATGATTGTGGAGATTTGAAGAATCTTTTACATGTTGACAATAATGAAATGCAAGTTACTTGGAAGAGATTTGAATATCAGACATACTTAACGAAGTTAGGAGTTGAGGCCAAAAAAAATGTTCTCAAAGAGAGTGGATTGCCTTACAATGAATTCATGAGTAAATTTCACAATATCATATATCCACATATCCAACATTGCCATGGTGCAAGATGGCAATCTAAGCAATTTTGTTATTCAAATAATTGTTTTCCCTTGCAGATTTGGAGGACATCATTGATAGCATTCATCTTCTCTTTGATGAAGATGCACCTTCTTCAGTTGTTGTGAGGGAACACCTTGACCCTCTTGTTCATTCTCTACATGATCAATCTTCACAGATTGACATGAGTGTGGATAGTTTTGGACAGCATTTGGAGGAGGCTTCTTTGTCTTCAAAGATGATATCTTTTTCTAAGGATCATGTTCTACATTCATCTCTACTAGTGTTGGATTTTCCTCTTCAGCAGTGTGGCCTAGAATGCATGTTTGGAGTGTCAGCTTTTTGCATCGACATGGAGACACTTGAGAATGCTTCAGAGACATCACACATCATCCATCATCTTGATATCTTGCATACATCCATGGTTTTGTTTCTTCCTAAGGAGAGGAATGTTGTTCAGTGAGATTGGATCATCTTTAGCATTCAATGTCGAGCTTCTACCATCATTGCAGGAGACTCAACATTGAGGGGGGGCTATCTTGTCTCTCTTCTACTTCTCTCTTATGGGGGGTATTTTTCCTCACATGGGGTTTTTACCTTCTCATTCTTCATTGAGAGCATTTCTTTTTTGTATTTCATCTCTCTTTTGAGGGGGAGTTTTTCCCATGAGGTTTTCTCCCTTTCCTCGTTTGTCAGAGATTGCATTGCATTTGTACATGGGTACCTAACATGGCCTAGTAGTCGGGACCCATCTTGCATTGTTTGCATTTGTGTACATTCTCCCTAAGTTGTACTTAAGGGGGGGTGTTGGTGTAATTAAATGTGTTGCACCTTGTCCTAGGTCATAATAACACTTTAGTTAAGTTTACTTAGGGACCACATAGGAGGTTGTTGGAGAATTTCCACTTTTGGTGGACTTGACATGTCATTACTTTATCACTTCCACCTCTTGTGGACACATCATGTGATTATCTCTCCACCTTAGGTGGAGTGATAAATTTTTATAGTTGTCTCATGTCATAAGATTATGACACTTGTCATAATCTTATGCCCTTCTATGTTCTCACCTTGGCTATATAACCAAGGGGTCTCTCTCATTTGTAATCAATTAGAATCATCTCATATCATTGACATTGAATACAGTCTATTCTTGTCATATTCTCTCTCTCTCTCTCTCTCTTTGTGCTTTCCATTTGGTCCATAGATCTTGGGTGGCAGCCATAGCTAATTCTATTAGGGATCACTAAACAAAGCTTCTTATTTAGAATTGGCCATGATGAAAATAGTGAGAGAATGTCATTTGGAAGAGAACCCTTCTAGCCCAACCTTACACATAACAATTTCTAGCATTCCTAAGAAAGGGGCAACTAATAAGTAGATGATATATAGTTTCCCCATCATTCTTGCATAAAATACACTAGGAGGGGCCTTCATACCCCATATTTTAAAACTTGTCTATAGTTAAAACTTTGTTTTGCAATGTAGACCAAGCAAATGTACCCGCCTTGGACACACATTATTTGCTCCAACATAAGTGCAAAGGTAGATCAAAATTTTCTTTTTCCAACCCAAAACAACATACACATCCTTAGCCACATACTACCCATAAGGTGAACCAACCTAGACCAACCTATCTATACCTTCTTTTAAGTATACACTTCTCCTATCTAGGGAAAAATTCAATTACCTAGCTTCATCCGATGATAAGTTAGGAAGTCTAAGATCCTTCCAGTACCACCTTGACTAACCATCCACCCTTCTCTCAATCATGTAGTCCCTCACCTTTGATCCCCACACCTAAGAAAGAATCACCTTAGACTGAACCAAATTTAGCTCATTGTCTAGACTTGGATATCCGCCCCAAGAGTCTTCCCTAAAATGAGCAGATCGCCCATCATCTACATCCCATGAAAGGTAGTCTATAATCAATAGTGGGCATAACATCATAAAATTCCAAATTCTTGATCCTCTTGGAAAATTTTCAGCCAAGAAAATGCTATTATCATTCTCCCAATTTAAGTATTTGCACTAGAGGATCTTAGCCTGCTTAGCTTCATTTTTGGTGTACATTTTCCATATATTAGTTTAGCCCCTAAATCTTTGTTCTACTTCAATAAGTCCCATAGATCCACTCCCCTAGCCACCTTCTACAAATTTTATCCCATGCAATTGAAGCATACTTCTTTTGATCTAAAGTTCTTGCCAAAAAAACCTTCCTCGTGCTTTTATTTAAACTGACATACTTTTTTCAAGGGAGAGAAAGGCATGAAATGGGTAGATAGTTAACATTGAAATGACAACCTTGAGCATCACTATCCTCCCAACCCATGATAGCCATTTACCTTTCCTTGAAGATAATCAATTATTCATCTTTTATTCCAAAGGGTGCCATAATTTTTTCTTTCTTACCCCTTTTGTGAGTGGAAGGCCCAAATATTTGACTGGAAGTTGCCCACTCTTGAAATTAAGGATTCTAGAAATATCTTGTTCTAGTCAAGGGCCCGTGTTAAAGAAAAAATATCTGATTTCTCTACACTAACTTCCTGGCTAGATGCCACCAAGTAAGCATACACGATACTTTTTATTTCTCAAGCTTCATTGTGTTTTGTTGTCCCAATAGCATGGTGTCATCTACAAACTGTTGGTGTGTTACAGCAAGAAGAGCACTAGTTATCTTTACTCCATCTAGATGCCTTGAAGTAGCCATCATAGAGATCTATTTTCCCAAGGCTTCAACCATTATGATAAAGAGAAATGGGGATAAGGGGTTACCCTACCTTATACCTCTTGAAGTCTTAAAGAAACCTTCAAGTGTTCCATTGATAATAACAAAAAATTTAGGGGTGGAAATATCATTATAAATCCAGTTCACCCAATGTTTTATAAAGCCAAAGGCATCCAACACCTTGCAAAGGAACCTCCAATCAACCTTGTCATACGCCTTCTTGATATCCAATTTTATCAACATTCCTTACTTCTTGTTGTGTTGTAAGGAGTGAATGACATCTTGTTCAATTATTATTCCTTCTGAAATAGACCTCCTAGGGACAAAGCCCAACTATTCCTCTGATACTATCTTTGGAATGATTAACTTTATCCTATTGGAAATAGTGTTCATGATCTTATAAAAGGTATTGCAAAGGGAAATAGGTCAGAACTCATCTAATGAACTTGTTTTTTTTATTTCTTTATAATGAGAGCTAGGAAGGTGCAATTTATCTCCCTTAAAACCTTGCTAGAGGCTCTTTATTCCTCAATCACATTTGCCACATCACTGCCCACAATCTCCCAACATTTAATTTTTTTTTTTGCAAGAAATCCATTTGAACCAAAAAATTTGTCTGGATGGAGTTGGAAGGTTACTATCTTGACCTCTTCTTCTGTGAATTTCTCAAGGAGCATTTTATTCTATGCTTCTGTTACTAACTTGGGGATATTCCTTGTCAGAAGTTGTTGCGTATGCAGGTTTGAACCATCCAAGTTGTTTAGTAGCATGTTAAAATATTCCACAACCACATAGCTATATCTTCTACACTTTCCACAAACATTCCATCTTCCCTTTTGATCCTTGTTATATGTGATTGACTTCTCTTCTGGATTTTGTTGCATTGTCGAAAAACTTGGTATTTCTATCCCCTTCCTTGAACCAAAGATCCTTATATTTTTTATGCCAATAGATCTCTTCCTTGGTTTTCACTTCACCATATTTTATTAACAACTCATTTTCTTTCATAAAGTGTGCCTCATCCATGCCATTTGAAAACACTTCTTCATTCAAAAGTTTCATTTCTTCCTCTAACTTTAGCTTTTCTGCAAAAATATTCTTAAATTGTGTTTTGTTCCATTCCTTAACCTGATGTTTTAAAATTTTTAGCTTAGTTACCACCCTATACATCTTATTACCTTTTGGATTTACCTCATTCCACCATTTCTTTGCAATTTGTATGAAGTCTGAATCAAGGAACCACATAGATTCAAACTTGAAAGGACATCTTACAGGTCTCTTGTCCCCCCAATATCTAACTTAATAGGATAATGATTGGAACTAGGGATAACTTTAAGAATTCCCCATCAAAGAAGGTGTAAGAACTTGGAAAATCTTGTATACTTCCTAAAAAAAATATTAATTTCATTGGCGAATTTTTTCTTTTTTTGGGAAAAAATATCAATTAATGAATCTTTTATAATTGCTAGAAGTCTATGGAAAATCCTGGTGAGTTATAATTTTTTAAAACCAATTAAATATTGTCATTGGTGATAAAAACATATTTTCAAACCAAAAAATTATTTTCATTGGCAAATTAAACCTATTTTCAAACCAATAAAATATTTCTATGGGTGAATTAAACTTGTTTTTAAAACAAAAATATTTTTATTGGCGATTAAAACATGTTTTCAAACCAAAAAGAATATTTTCATTTGCGAATTAAACCTATTTTCAAACCAATATAAAAATTTATTGGTGAATTAAATATAATTTCAAACCAATAAAAAAATTCATTGGTGAAATAAACTAGTATGCCAATAAAAAATCATAACATGGGTGGTGAAAATATCAAATGCTCTCTATTGTTCTATTCCAGGAAAAATTTTCCACACGTCCAAATTCCTTCATAAAGTGTCCATAATGGGGACAAATGTCCACATATTTATTATATGTTCTTAAGTGAAGTGCTATGTCTGAAGCCAAATGCCAACATAAATTAATATAACCGACAACCGTTTGATGAATGTTCGATGGACAATTGTAGATGCATTCCAGAAGAAAATTTCTAAAGCACTAGACTTGTGAATTCAAACCTCTGAAATAACCCTAGAATCGTTAGATTTCCAAATATCAATGGTTGACCTTTTATTACTTATTAAATCACTTAAAGTCATGACACCCAAAATAATATTTTATCGTTAACTCACTACCAATAGTTGAAGGTCTCTTAAGTTATGACTTAAGCCTTTAAAATCATCGTAGTAATCGGTCCCTTGACCTAGGCAATTACTAGGTTCATGGAGTATCAAAGACTCTATTATCTCCTAAGTTTGGTGACAAATATTTTCTCACAAAAATCAACGGTTGAGATTGACAATTAATGATTAGGCGGCTCCTACACACCCACACTACTCAAAAGGTGATGTCATCAGTTTTTTGTGGTAATATGGGATTGTCACATCTGTCCTTGGTGGGACCGAGCTTTTGGTTAATGGTCTAAATGGAATCAACGATCAAGGCTAAGTTCATTAAAGATCAATAGTTATCACAAGATCACATATTGTAAAGGCTTTGACAGGATCAAAATGCGATATACAAAATTTAATATAACCATTTGATGCATGTTCAATAGATGACTGTAGTTGAATTTCGGAAGAAAATGCCTAAAGCACTAGACTTGTGAATTAAAACCTACAAAATAATTATAGAAAAATTATATTTTAAAATATCAATGGTTGATGTTTTATTATTTATTAAATCACTTAAAATCATGACTTAATTTTTGTGAAATAATATTGTCACATCAAGTGGTGAATTAAATGTTCAAGTATTGATGTATTCATTCTATATATAAATCACCAACTTGGTGTTCTTCATATCATTTATAATATATTTGGCTTTGCTTTCTTTATTCTCTATTTATAATTTCACTATAATATTATGGAGTCTTCATGGCATGTAATTTTACCCAAATATTTATGGGAGAAAAGAAGCAACGATGCATACAATAGATGAAAGTTAGGTATAGTTTTTACTATTCCTTGTGTTAAGGTTGAGGATGCTATAAGAATAATCGTGGGTAGGGAATGGCTTTTGAACAACCCCTATTCTCTATTTTCTAAGGTAGCTTTTGTTTTCTTGTCCTTGATTGCATGAATATTTTTTTGTATAAAAAATTGGTGAAGACACTGGAAATACGTTATTTGTACCCTTTCATTTACTCTATTTCTTCGTTGGAGTTGACACTTGATCATTACAATTTTGAATGTGGGTTAGCATAGGTGTTGGTGGAATCTTTCCCAAAGTTGAATTGGCTGCTTCTATAGTGCAATCTCTTGCCCTAGTTGTTATGAGGTGTGGTCTAGTGTGTGATATGATAAATGAATCATTATAGAGTCTAGAGTTTTGGAGGAAGGATCTGGATGATTCCCTTTTTCTTCTCTGCTCTTACTTTGTTTAGTTTGATTCATGTCCTACTCAAACACCTGGTTGAGGGCCTTTGCTATTGTTACAAAAAAAATTAGTAATGAATTATGTCTATATTTTATTGTACAACTCTTGTAATATATGTATTTTATGATTGGTTTTTTTATCACGGTTAGTGGAATTTTGGCCAAGCTGGCTATGTACTTTAGTCTTTAGCTACTTAAATTAAAATACTTTTCATGGCTCCATTCTTATAAATCCTTTTTGGTTTGTTCAATATAAAAATGTGGCTTTCAAGACTAATTATTAGCATACAGTTTTGATCATAACTGAGCAAAATTTATTGTGACTTATTAGTGGACATTGATAATGATTAAGTTACAACAAGCCATTTAGTTCTCTCTTTTCAATGCTTCGAAGTACTCTACCTGCCATTCAATTCTCAATCTTTTTATCAATTTTCGTATATTTTTCAAATTATCTTTCATTGAAGAAAATGTGGTTGCGGCACCACAAATTAACACCATATGTATATTTGAAGTGAGAAAAATGTTTGATTTGATAACTTGATATTAAAAATGGTAGAAATTATGGAACATGTTTTCTTTTTATTGATTTCAACATATTTGCTAGATTATCTTTCTTTGAAGAAAATGTGGTTGTGGTATTGTGGATTAATGCCATAAGTACATCCAAAGCGAGTGATTGGATAACTTGATATTGAAAACTACAAGATGTATTGTACATGATTATGTCATTAATCTAGTGATGAAATGAAATAATATTTGTAATGATTTCATATCATTTGAGAGGTGTGCTTGAAAGCTTGTTAGCTTGAGATACAATGTGCATGTAGCCAGACGTTAATCAAAATAAAGTTTTTGAGTGTAAGTGGCTCTCACACGATTGAATTTGGTTACTTAGTTAGTGTAAAAAATAGCAATTATACCTCACATGACTCATGAGTAAATAAAGATCATGATGGTGAGCTAAGAGCTCATAAATGGCCCATAAATAGGGATAGTGAGCACAACTGAAAACTTTCATAGAAGGATTTACTATTGAGTGCAACGTTTTGAATTCTCATAAGGGTTTTCATTTTTCAAGGTTAATAAGGAATAATATGGCATGGTATTAATGGGTATACTCTAAATTATCTTGCCTCTAGTTATGTAGTTATAGAGTAAAAAGACCAATTTCATTCAAGTTCAGAAAGGGTGGAATTGGAAAGAAGTTGATCTGGTTTATCTGGATTCTCAAATAGGTTTTGAACTAGAATGAGGAGCTCTCTAATAGAGATAAGTGCTTTCATAGAGATTATGGCCACATAAGTATTTTAGTCTTGTTTGTATTTAAATCTTGCAACTTCTCATACTCCATTTTGACATATGCCCTCAAAGAGGAATTGTGGACTTTTAGACTCATTGTGTGCTTTCTTGGTGCCTTGGAGCTGCACGAAGATGGTGGTAGAAAGTTTACTACCCCTTATCTTTTGCATAGTTATAGTTGGTAACCATGATAGATACATTTTCTATCTTCACAACTCCCGTTTCCCAATCATGGTAGGAACACCCTATGGCTTCTCAAAGTTATGTATTTGGTAATATGGTTTGGATCCCATAGCCACCACTACTAGCTTGGAATCAATTGTGTCATTTTGGGTTGTTCTGGTGGATCAAATTGAGCATATTATAAATGTAGAACCATATTTGAGATCCCAAGATCCAAACCATAGTTAGAAATCCCCATGGTTTGAGAATATGGTTTATATTCCATTGCCACCAGTAGTAGCTTGGAATCAATTATCTAATGTAAAGTGACGTGCCATTTATACAAAACAAGAACTTGCATGCTCTACGCATCTTTAAAAAGCTATGTAATAATGTAACATTGTAATGTAGTTGTAATAAAATAAATGGATGTGTTATTCTTTGGTATTCATTTATAGTAAAGAATTATTTTGAGTGTTCAGTGTCTATTCAAATTATACAAGTAATTAGATATAGCATTAATGTTTCTAGCAGAATAGTAGTAGCACATGCACATAATGTAATAAAATAATGGAATGAAATAAACTTAGAAAAATAAAAATTTTTCCCTTTAAGAAATTACATATTATCTATTTATGAAATATTTGCATGCAGATTTAAAACATAAAGCAATACAAATGGAAAATAAAATTTTCATCAAAAGGATAAAAAGCACTAAAAACACTAAAAGTTATCACTCTTGCTAGAGTTTACCAAAATGTTATTTCTAATTTTCCATTGACCTGCTCCCCTGGTTCATAGTATCATTAGTCATTAAGTCCTTTGCAATGTTAAGTTACTGACCCCTTGGCCTTGATCCTCCCCTAGTGCTCACTTAAGAAGAAGATTTTGAATGTGCTTAATTAAATGGCTTTAGTGAGCCTACACTTTATGGTTCCATGAGTTCACAAATTATTTTATAAAGGTTAAGTTAATTGTCATGGAACATCGAAAAGGGGACATTTGTAAATCAATGTCTTGCTTTTAAAGGGATTCCATGAGTCCGCATGATGCTTCAATTAGATCTATATGTGACTTGCAAAATTGTAGAATGGACATGTGGACTCATCTCAATGTCTCCAATGAGTTTTCTAATGAAGGAAAATATCATGAGGATTGTGTATCCTAGCAAACTAAAGTTTAAAATAACTTTAAAACACATGTTTATTGTTTATATCATAAATTACTCAACTATTTGATGAACATTTGATGGATTGTTGTAGTTGTATTTTAGAATGAAATGCACAGAGCACTAGGCTTGTGAACTCAAACCTCCAAAATCACCCTATAATTGTTAGATTTACAAAGATCAATGGTTGAGAATTTGTTTGAGATGGAAAATTTGAATGAAATTTATCATTGAAGGTGCCTCATGCTGAAAGTGATCAATTAATAGAAGGTACAAAAATGTAGGACAAATGTAATGTACTAATTGTGTAGTATGGAAGCAACACATTTTTGTTTCATTCAATTTAATATTCCAAAAAACCAAAGAATAAGTGAACTTTATACAACTAAGTGATTTTATTTTAAGTGAGAGAGACAACACATAGGGAGATTTCAAATTCCTCATTGCAATACACTAGGGAGATTTTGGGTTTCAACAAAATTACAAATCCAATCCACCCTTGTCAGTATTGAAACATAAAAAATAGGTTGGGGTTCAAAACACAAAGGGTTTTATACTAAATTTGGAATGTTTCACCAAACTTACTAGAAAAGAAGGGAAAAATAGGGCGTAATGAACCTACCTATTTCCTATTTCATTCGAGAAATGAGATCCCTTAGATCAAAATCCACTTTCAACCCTTAGGTGAGTGGATTCTTTGAGGAATCCTACAATTTCCTTTTTGTGTGGATAGGGTAAATATGATTGAACGACACTTTTGGGAGATGAAAATAAGATAGAAAATGGCCTCAAATATATAACCTAAGATGTGATTCATGTAGATGCAACATAACTCTAATAAAAAAATTCAATTTTATGCAAGTTGGATGAGTGGAAGACACTTAAAACCTACCTCAAAATTAGTTGAAGTGTCTTTTCACAGATATAGTGAAAAAAATTACTGAAAGGGGTTTTGGGAGAAAGATTAAAAATACCAAATGCACTCATTTATGACATGTAAAAATTGAATTTGATAGATGACACATAGGGCTATTAGAAACACTAAAGCTTCTGGAAAATGCTATGTACCTATCACGAAACATTATTTTTCAAAAGCTATCTTGGGACTCATTCACCTATAGGAAAATGGGTCTTTGTTCACTTTTCCAAAATTGATTTTTGGGTCCTTTGCTTATGTGTTTGCACATATAGATCCTTCAGGTTTCATAGTTCGATAGTCAAAAATGAATTCAAGATCCGAGTTTCCATGAGATGACAACAAATGTAACTTTGTAATTTTGCACTTTTGAGATCTTCAATCTATGAACTTGCACATCTACAACACACAAAAAGAGGGGGAAAAATGCTTTTTTTTGGGTGAATGGGGTTTTTCCTTGTTCAAACCCTATTTTGGTAATTAAACCTTGAAATGAAATGAAATAACATGAACTGAATGATGAATGAAAAACTTAATGTTGCAACTCACCAAAACCTTGAATAAACCTTTGGAAATATGAAATCTTGATGTTGATCTTGCATGAAATGGATTCAATGCATGTGGATCTTGATACTTGAATCTTGCTTTGAATCTTTGACTTAAATGTTAGATTAGATCTTGAAACCTATATCACAATGTTAGTTGCAAAACATGTATGAATGAACATAACTTTGACATGATGTTTGAGATCTTGAATGGTACATAAAATCCTTGATAATTATGCTCTCAAATGCTCTTGACAATAATCTTGGCTCTTGTTAAGTTCACCTCTTGCTAGATTACTTGAATTGATGAAATAAACTTCTATTTATAGTCATTTATCCTTAATTTCCCAAAATTAAAACATTACAAGCCGACCTTTAGAATTTGAATTTGGGATGATAAAAAATACTGCCAAAAGATGTTTTAAAAATTGGTTCAAGGACTTAGGGAGGACCCATTCGCCAATGGATGAATGGGTCCCAGGCCCCAATTCCTGGAACACACATTGCTCAATGTGAAGTGTTATGTATTGGAATTAATTAATGTTGGGTTTCCCCTTCATAAAATATAATTTATTAGGATTATAAGTGAATAAAAGGGCTTATGAAGGAATAATTAAGCGGGCCCAAATAAGTGTGTAAATGTAAAAGGGTACATTTAACAACACTAAATTAAGGCATTATTAAGTCAATTTTAACTAGGAGGGCCCAAACAAGTGAGAAAATGTAAAGGGTTACATTTTTCTACACTATATTTAGCCAACACTTTAGTGAGAGAAGGACATTGCATCAAACTCACTCTATAGTAGTCAAGAGGGGCACAAGTGCACAAATGTTGATGTGATAAGATGAACCAGATCAAGGAGGTTCCCAAGCCCCCAAGATCTAAGATTCCATGTCAAACCAACATAAGCACAAAGGGACACGCACAATATGTATGATATGTAGTAGCAAGACAAGATACACAAACATACAATGTTAAAGTTAAAGTGAAGAAAAAGATGGACTAGAAAGTTGTATTATACCACATCCCTCCAACACATGGCTCTATAGGTAATAAAATTGTGTTATGCTAGTTGGCCATGAAAAATGAAAAGGCCCCATAGGCAAGCAAGTTGTGTTATGCTAGGTGGCCTTTTGAAAATAACACTCACAAGGGCTTGTGAAAATTTTCATCGACTAGGTGAGCCCCTAGAAGGGTGGCTAAGTGAGAATGTCACGTCTCTACTTAGGCTCTCACTGTACAATAAGAAAGTCACACTATGTCTATAAGCTCCCATTGTACCAACCATACCAAAGTTATACCTCTTGATAACTTTGATAAGGTGCCACATAACATGATAAATATGCTATGCTAATGCTACACTAAATTCAACTTCTATGAACAAAGTGGAGCAAGAAATGTCAAAATATTAATGCAAAAATGAAATAATGCCAATAAAATAATGTTAATGTAATGATCACACTTCTTGTATGCTATCATCACTAAGAAGGAAATATGCAAACAATGAATGAGGGACAATATTCCCCCACTTAAAATGCAAACATACTCGCGATGTTGGTATTTTAAGTAGAATGAGAGAAAGAGAGGATCCTTGGAAAGAATGCACACCTCCCAAAGACCCCCCAATCTTAGAGACAAAGAAAACCATCAAGAACCATCATGTTGCTTCCAAGAGAGATATGGTTGCACCTAACATTGTACCACTATGAATGACAATGGTCAAGACACATCAATGCCATATAGTGATGAATAACAAGATAAGATGGAAATTGATATTAATTAGAGGAAATAGGTGCATCAACATAAGGAAGAGCACCAATTTCCTTAAGGTGTTGAATTTTATCACTCAAAGCCTTACATCCATTAGCAGAATGACCATGAACTCGATGATATGCACAAAATGAACTTGTGATGTAAAATTTCTTTCGCGTCTTTGGAGGGAGAGATATCAAGTGGTCTTGAAGAAGTCTCGACAAGATACTCTCTTGATCAATAGTAGATGTTCCTTTCTTTTCCTTTGAAGATATATCTTGCTTAATACATGTGGTTGAAGATGTCCTAGGAGTTTTTTGTGTGACAAAATTTATATTAAGAGAATATTTCTTTGATTCTTTCATCTCTTTCAAGGGACAATAACTAAGACCACTAGTTGTTTCTATCAGTTCAGGATGCACCAAGGTTAAAGTTGGCTTAGAAGAAAATTTTGCAATAGTGTTGGTATTGAGTGAAGGATTTTTTGATGCTTTTGTTTCTTTTGAAGGACAATAACCAAGACCACTATTGGTTTCTTGTGTGCTAGGATATATATGGACACAAATACCTTGTTCTCTAGCACCACATCATTTTCCACTATAACTAAGTTGCTTCAAAAGTTCGTAACCTATTTCGTAAAGTTTCTCAATTTCTTTCAAATTTAGTGGTTGTTCATAATCAACTTCATCAAAAAAAATTTGTGGCATTTGTTTCTTCTTCTAAAGTAGTGGAAGTGGATGCTTTTGAAGTTTCTTTTGAATTTTGTGTTGGCATTACCTTTGGTTATTTTCACTTTTTAGACTATTTTGATATGATCTTGTATTCTCCCATGAATGTAGGTGTAAAATCTAAGGAACCCCAATAATATTCTAATAACTTTGTGAATTTTTCAATATTGTTCTCTTTTTCTTTCTCTTACACGGGTTCCACTTGTGTAGTTGGTGTCAATATTTTCAAAGGACTTTCCTTGTCTTTCTTAGTGTGCAAACAACTTTTTATTTTAGGATCAACTTTGATTGTGTACACTTAGTTGTTATTGACATACTTCACTATGTGATGAAGAGTCAAAGGCACCACATGCATCTCATGAATCCATAGTCTACCTAAAAGAATATTATGTAAAAGATATTGAGGCATAACATGGACAAGAGTTTGCAATGTGACTTTTCCAATTGAGATAGGCAATGTGATCACATGAAGTGATTATTTTCCTACATTATCAAACCCACGAATGGACAAAGAATTAGGTCCGATCTTTCTCTTATCCATTCAAAGCTTATCCAAGAGGATTACACTAAACACATTAAGGGCTGATCAATTGTCAACAAGGGTTCTATTTATCCTAGTCATATTAATGCGAGCTAGTATCATGAAAGATTAATTTTGTTTTTGCACTTCCAAAGGAGGCAACTCACTTTGGTTGAAAACAATGTCTAAATTTATTCCTTGAATTATGGCTGCTATATCATTTGGTTGCACATTAGGAGGGATAGGAAATTGTTGTAAAGCACTTTAAATCATATTATGATAACTGGGTGAGGCTTGAATAAGGTCACATAAGGAAATCTTAGTGAGAGTGTTTTTGAGTTGTTCTACAAGATCATACTCCTTTCCACTAGACACTACAAGATATTAGGTGCAGGTGGGAGATATGGTTGAGGTAACAGAAGGGATGTCAGAGTTGTTTGTGGTTGCCTGTTGTTCCTTGTATTATATATGTGAGCAACCGTATTGTAACTCGGTTGTTGTGAAACACTGGTAATATCAAGTTGCATTGTAAACTTCAAGATATTTCTGGGGGATAATGGTTTCTTTCTAGGTGGTTCAAGGACACACACAAGTTTGTTTTGAACTTGGTTTTGATGTGAGGGTGGGTAGATTGTAAGAAGTGGCTTAGGAGGTCTAATAATTAAAGGACTTGTAGGAGGTCTAAGAATTAGAGGATTTGAGGGAGTTCTAATGTTCATAACCTCAACAAAATTATCATTTTATTCATGATCTCTTAGTGAAGGGAAGTCTAATGTCACTTCATCATCTTCATATAAGGAAGCCACATTACTATTGTTCAAAAGAAATGTGTCAATGTTGTCATTTTATTGCACCATGATATCTTCCCTAGTAGGAGAATTTTTAGGAGAGCAACAAACTAGATTTTCATGACATTCAATAGTTGGTTCTTATAAAATTACTTCATCATAAGTAGGGGAGTTATCAATGGTTGTATTATCTTTCTTGTCAATGATGGAATCCTATTATATCAAATCATTCTCACAAACATGAGGAATAGGCAAAGTGATATTAGGAGACGTGTAAATGTTCTCATCCTTGTATCCAACAATGTATTACCAAGTGGGAGAGGTAGGGGAAGAGAAACAAATAGGATTATCTTAACTCTCATTGAGTGGATCTTCTAACACCAAAATATCTTCTTCACAAATAGGAGAGATATTGGGAGAAGAAGAAACTTGATTGTCATGATTATCCAAAATTGTGTTCTCTTTCACTAAGCTAGTTTCACACATGGGGGAGGGATCAATGAAGAACAAGAAAAGGGGAGAAATGACTTCATATTCATATGCTTGTAATAACAATTTCTTAGAGTATTCAACAAAATCTGAAAAATATGACATGGAGTATGATAACAAGAGACCTTTGTAATGAAAACATGATGCAATAATCGCTTTACAAATCTAAAATGCATCATTTTTCCAAATTTAAATGCCTAAATTAAATGGATGATTAGACCTTAATGCATAAATCAAAAATTCCTAAAATTTGCTAGACTAAAATGGTGGGTTACTAGGAGATCTGAGAAGTGCATAAAACCACAAAAAAACTCAGAAAAGATGGTTTTAGGAGGCCATGAAGGACTCATTCTCCCATGGGCGAATGGGTCTCTGTATAGGGATTTTAAAAATGAAGAATGCAATTTCTGAGTGATTATATGTGTTCTCTATTCTAGATCTTAGACTGTAACTTCTCAATAAAGTTTTCTAGAATTTGATGTCTAAAAGCAAGTGAAATTAATGACAATGATGAGCTATATGACACTTTTTGAAATGAAATTTTGATCCAATTTTTTTATTTAAGTGACTAAAAGTATGCTATTATGTAAATATAATGCAAAATCAATTTAATATTATGCAATTTTTGTTGAATTTTCAGATTTAAAATGAATGCAAAATGCAAGTTTACACCTAAAATACAAGGCAATTTCAAGCAAAATTTATAAACTATAAATGCAATTTGAATTAATTCAAATCCTAAATCTAGGGTTTGAATGCACTCCAAATAAAAAATTAGAATGTTGAAATATGTTGGGTTCACTAAATGAACCATAGAAAAAAAGGGTAGGGTTCAAAATGTACATAGGGTTTTATACTAAATTTGGAATGTTTCACCAAACTTACTATAAATAGAAAGGAAAAAATGGGGTGTAATGAACCTACCTATTTTCTATTTCATTCTAGAAATGAGATCCTCCAAGATAGAATTCACTTCTAGCTCTTAGGTGAGTCAATTCTATTGAAGATCTCCAAATTTCCTTTATGTGTGGATGGGGTAAATATGATTGAAAAAACTTTTGGGAGATGAATATAAGATAGAAAATGACCTCAAATCTATAACCTAAGACCTGATTCATGTAGATGCAACATAAATCTAACAAAAAGAACCAACTTTATTCAAATTGGATGAGTGGAAGACACTTAAACCCTACCTCAAAATTAGTTGTAGAGTGTCTTTTGATAGAAATAGTGAAAAAATTGACTAAACATGGGTTTTGTGAGAAATATTAAAAATATCAAATGCACTCATTTATGACATGTAAATGTTGAATTTGATAGATGAAACATAGGGCTATGAGAAACCGTAAAGCTTCTAGAAAATATAGGAATGGAAAATGTCGTGTACCTATCACAAAACACTATTTTCGAAAGTTGTCCTGGGACTCATTCCCCTATAGGTGAATGGGTCTTCGTTCACCTTTCCAAAATTGATTTATGGGTCCTCCACTTCTATTCTACACTTCCAGATCTTTCAGGTTTCATAGTCAAATAGTTGGAGATGAATTTGGGATCTAAGTTTCCATTAGATGACAACAAAGGTGACAACAAATGCAACTTTGCAATTTTGCACTTTTAAGATTTTCAACTTTTCTCGAACCTATGAACCTACAAATCTACAAAACACAAAGAGAGGGGGATTTTTTTTTTTGGGTGAATGGGTTTTTGCCTTGTGTTGAAAACAATGTTAGTTGCAATAACAGTGTAGATAAAATCCTCACAAGAAAACTACGAAGAACCTATCTTTACTTGAAAGATTAAGCCAGGGCAACCTAAAATAAAGAAATTCTGAGGAAAGGTTAACTTAGCTTAATCCCAAGGTTTTGGTAGTCAAGTCTTGACCATAATAGGTTTTATTTAGGGTATGATGTGATATTGTTGTTAATCTCAAGGGGTCTATGGTTCTACAGTTTCTTTAAGAATCTTAAGTATCAAATAGAATATTTTGGTCTGATCATTAAACAATTTCATGAAATCAAGGAATTTGTAATAATATTTCATGAATATCAAACAAATTTTCTATCAATTAAGTAGATTTAGCTTTAAGCATTCAACAATTTCATAGAAACAAAATATTTTCAATAATATTCCCATTCATTCATATCTTTTTTGAAATATTTTCTGAAATTTAACATCTAATCTACAACAAAACATCAAAATAATTGAAAAATAAAATTGCTCTTGGGTATTCTCCACACATGCTCTAATATTTAATCAAATTAAATCAAAACACTTTATACTTCACTAGATTGCTTCACATCTAGGCATTAAACTGTGTGATATTTTAAAGAGAGGGGTTTAGTTTGGACACCAAGTAGGTTTTGTATGCACCCTTAAATGATGTAGCTTATAGTCTTGTTCGGCTGAACGAACAAACCAACTACAAAAGATAAATGAGATAGGTAGCTTTCAAATTGGCTTTGATATTGGTTAAGTTCTATGTGCATACAAATTTTTAGTCTAGAATGATTTAGAAAATAGGAGAAAAGAACAAAACATAAAGAAGTTTTGGCTCTTCTGACATCCACAAATTCTGAACTTAAGTTGAAAAGAAGTATCCCCTAGCCTTTTATAGAAGCAAGATGTAGGTAGGATAAGACAAATACATGAGAGGAAATCCAAAGGATGAATCATATCAAGGCATGTGGAATATAAAAATTGGAAAGGGAATTACAAACGAAGTCAATGAAGGTCAACCCTCGTTTACATGTTGAAATCCTTTAGGTTTTTCATGTCTTCTTATTATCAGGGTTCCCTCTTGGAACCTAACAAACCCACTAAAAAAAATGTAGGAACTTTCCACTCATTCAAAATGATCAAGGGGAAATTTTGTTCCCACATCTAGCTTCTACCCTAGATTTAACATTCCCAAGAATGAGTCACCCCTAGAAAGAGTACACTCTTTCACTGCATGCTTGATATCTAGATTTATGATTTCCCAATATTCAAAGATTCTCTATAATGAACTTTGTTCTTGCATGAGCTTCCATAATGTACTTCTAAACCTACTAACATGATCAGATCTACATGAAACCTTAGTTTTCCTGACTGTCCATACCCAAACTTTGCATCACAATCTGCTTCTCCTACAATTACTAGTTCCAACTATTAAATCCCTTTTAAAACATTTATAAAAAATATCATGTGAATAAAACCATCATTAATTCATCATCATTTTAAATCCATCATAAATAACATGCTTTCAAAAAAGATCATATATTATCACATAGTTATTCCTTTTAGCCAAGTTACCGGACCATCAGAACTTTTGGATAACATTAAAATTTTAAAACATTACTTTGCATTGTTACTTGGTACCTAGTACCCGATACCTGGTGTTCAAATTTTACCCATAATTTTCCTAGACCTTAGCCTTTACCGGAATTTCCAAATTTACCAGACCTTTACTCCTAGATTGAAACATTTTGTTCAACACCTTGTGTTACCTCTTACACTTTTGGATTTCTTGGTTCTTGGTACCTAATAGGGTAAGTGCACCGAAATGGTCCCACTTTTGTGGCCAAACTAATAAATAACGCGTTCGCGTTATAACGCATTCGCGTTATAACGCATTCATGTTATTGTTTTCTTTGCAAATTTTATTTGGTTTTGCCTTGGAATACCAACCCAAAGGCTTGGAGGGCATTCCCAAAGACTAGAGATGTGTTTTTTCCAAATTCAACAAATTTTCACATAATCGGGTTCGTGCTCACCATCAAGATTGCATCTGGTTCAATATCAAGAAAATGGGCTTTATGGGTAATGTTAAG